>CM069525.1:50248767-50848767 GCA_035773235.1 Eospalax fontanierii
GGAAAATAAAAAAAGTCCCCCAGGGCTTTGCCCCCGGTGCAGAAAGGAAAGACATTGGAAAAATGAATGTAAGTCTAAGTTCCATAAGGATGGGACCCCTCTAAATAAAGAGGAAAAAAATAAGGAGACAAAAAACTAGATGAGGGGCCTTCTCCTGACCCCGATCAAATAGAAGAAACACAAAAGACAAACAAAAAGATTAAGTCTTTACTTAATCCTTCAACTTCAGAATTTACTATTCATGAGCTATCTAAAACAACACCAGGGAGTGCAGAATTAGATCTGGCCAGTGCTCAAGATGTAATTCTCTCCAAGTGGAAAGAAATCGCTTTAATCCCTACTTATGTAAAAGGGAAATTATTGCCTCAAACAGTAGGGCTTATAATTGGTAAAAGTTCCAATTATCAAAAGAATTTTAAAGTTATTCCGGAGATTGTAGACTCAGATACTCAAAATGATATAAAAATAATGGTCAAACCTTTGTCAAAAACCATTCAAATACATAAAAGACAAAAAATAGCTCAATTGATACTATTACCCTATATAAATCTTCCCAATCAGGTCATGAAACCAGATAGAGGAGAAGGCCAATTCAGATCTTCAGATTTAGTGGCCTGGGTACAAGATCTCACTAAAAGACCCTTTAAAATAGTAAAAATTAATGGCAAAAAGTTTAAAGGACTTTAGATACTGGGGCTGACAAAACTTGTATTGCTGCTTCAGAATGGCCTAATCATTGGCCCATTCAGAGAACTAGATCCACCCTTATGGGATTAGGAACAGCTTCGGGAGTAATACAGAGCTCTTCCCCTCTAAGGTGAAAATTTAAAAAAATAAGACAAGAATGATTCAGCCCTATATTTTATCCTCTTTACCTTTCTCCCTATGGGGAAGAGATATGATGGAAAACCTAGATTTAAAATTAGTTACTGCAAATCATTTAAATGAACAATATTTTACTTAGGGGCCACTGAGGAATTATATACAAATAAAATAAAATAAAAAACTGAGGAGCCTATATGAATCAGTCAGTGGCCCCTAACTCAAGAAAAGATCCAGGCTCTGGAGCAACTAGTACAAAAACAATTACAAAAAGGGCATATTGAAGAATCCAACAGCCCTTGGAATACCCCAGTATTTGTTATAAAGAAAAAGTCAGGAAAATGGAGACTGTTACAGGACCTTAGAGCAGTTAATGCAGTCGTGGAAGATATGGGAGCATTGCAACCTGGCCTTCCTTCTCCAGTAGCTGTGCCTGAAGGATGGTCTTTAATTATTATAGATTTACAAGACTGCTTCTTTACAATAAGGTTTGATCCATCAGATTGTGCCCATTTTGCTTTCAGTGTTCCCTCAATAAATTTCCAAAGACCCTTTAGGAGATATCAATGGAAAACCCTACCTCAAGGGATGAAAAATAGTCCGACACTATGTCAAAAATTTGTGGACAAGGCATTAGAGGGTGTTAGAAAAAGGTTTAAAACAGCCTATATCATTCATTATATGGATAATATATTATTGGCTCATTCAAAAAGAGATGTAGTAGAAGAGATGTTACAAGAAGCTGTTTTACAATTAACTACCTTTGGACTTATTATACCTCCTGAAAAAATTCAGAGAGATAAGCCTTTAAGTTATTTAGGACAATGGATGCATAATTATATATCAACTCAAAAGGTTGTTATTAGAAAGGATAAATTACAAAGGTTAAATGATTTTCAAAAATTATTAGGAGATATTAATTGGATTAGGCCATATTTAAAAATTACTACAGGCACTTTGAGCCCCCTATTTGCAATATTGCATGGTGATTCCAATCCAAAATCAAAAAGAACTCTTACCCCTGAAGCATTAGCAGCATTACAAGTAGTAGAAAAGGAATTAAATCTAGCGAGATTAAAACAGGTAAATTATACAAGACACTGGTCTTTGTTAATTTTTTCGACTAAGTATACTCCCACAGCTTGTTTATGGCAGAATGGGATCTTAGAATGGTCACATTTACCCCATACACAATCTAAAATGCTTGCTGATTATCCATATATGTGTTCACTATTAATTATCAAAGGAAGACAAAGATCCCGAGAGTTGTTTGGAAAAGAGGTTATGGAAATTATTACACCTTATAATAAGGTACAGATAGAAAATTTATTACAAAATAATAATGATTGGATTTTGGCATTACAAGGATATACAGGCCAAATCTTATACCATTACCCAAAGCATCCATTAGTTGAATTCACTAAGAATGTTTCTTTAATTTTTCCCCGCCTTTGTTCTTCAGAACCTTTAATTAAGGCTTTAAATATTTTTACTGATGGTTCTTCCTCAGGAAGAGAGGTGGTTTTTACAGAAGAGCACAAACCTGTTGTGGAGGAAGGAGCTCAGACCTCCGCACAACAAGCGGAAATTAGAGCTGTTATCTTGGCCTTTAAAACTTTCCCTCAGCCTTTTAATCTGTATTCGGATTCAAAATATGTTACTTCTTTATTTCCTGCAATTGAAACGGCACTTTTGTCTGGACATTCCACCATTCTTCCTCTGCTAAGAAAACTACAAAATTTTATACATGATAGACAAGAAAAGTTTTTTATAGGGCATATGAGAGGACATACAAATTTACCTGGACCTTTATCTCATGGCAATTCCATGGCTGATTTGTTAACAAAAATTGTTGTCTCCCCCGTTGCTGAAGCGCAAGGGAGTCATGCATTACATCATCAAAATGCCCTTGCTTTAAAGCGAATGTTTTCAATTTCCCGAGAACAAGCTAGACAAATTGTTAAAAATTGTTCTGAGTGCCCCCCTCATCTACATTCACTAAAGATGGGAGTTAACCCTCGAGGATTCAAAGCAAATGTTCTTTGGCAAATGGATGTGACGCATATTCCTTCCTTTGGAAAATTAGGTTATATGCATGTAACCATAGACACTTTTTCTCACTTAATGTTTGCATCCGCCAGGACTGGGGAAGAAGTTAAGGATGTGATACAGCACCTATCTCAAAGTTTTTCCTTCATGGGAAAGCCCTCACAAATAAAAACAGATAATGGTCCTGCTTATACTGCCAAGGCCTTTGACACCTTTTGTTTACAATGGAAAATTGGTCATATTACAGGAATTCCTTATAATCCTCAAGGACAGGCAATAATTGAAAGAGCACATCAAACATTAAAATTACAAATTGAACGTTTACAAAAGGCAAATTCTTATTTTTCCCCTTATCATTTACTTTCACATTCCTTATTTGTTTTGAATCATTTAAATACCAATGAACAAAATACCACCCCTGCTTTAATACACTGGGGACAAAGAGCTAATGAGGCGCTCCCACAGGTTCTTTGGAAAGATTTGTTGTCTGGAATCTGGAAAGGACCAGATGTGCTTATAACTTCGGGACGAGGGTATGCTTGTGTCTTTCCACAGGATGCGGATTCGCCCATCTGGATTCCAGATCAACTGGTCTGACCCGCTCCACCGGAGAAGGCTGAGCCATCGCAGAAAACAGCGGAAGATGATTCACCAAATCACGAATGGTCTGCAGAAAATGAAAGTGAAAGGGCAGAAAAGGGACCAGATGACTTGGACAAAGATTCGTCACCTGGTTAAAGAAGCCAAAGACCTAATCTCAAACCAGGGGAAACCCCTCACTCCTTGCATGTATTTTATTGCTTTTCTTGCATTAATCTCTGGAACTCCCCCGTGGAAGGAACGGCATTTTGGGCCTACGTCCCACGTCCTCCCCTATTACAACCTGTAGGGTTGGTTCGATCCAGAACCCATCAAAATTCTTACCAATGATACAATGCGGTTAGGTGGTTTACAAGATTCTGACATCCGCCCTAACTCATCCTCATATATAACTTTTGAGGGCCGGACTGATACACTTCTGATCTGCATTACTCTACAAGGGAAAGTGCCAGATGGATGTGTTAAAGTTAGCTATCGAACTTTCCTAACCGATGCGCCTGACCATCAAAATCCTGGTAAGCGATGGATGTGGGAAATGCAAATTCAAACCTTAGGCCATCCTTCTTATAATGAGACCTTTCAGTCTGTAAATTTTATGCCTATCCCTGCCTGTATCCAGGAATACAGGGATTTGGACCAATTCTGGGACTCCTCTTTGACCAAATACCCAGCTTGGCTTCCTTGTGGCTTTTTACATGCTGCCACGAAGTATAATCCTAAGGGCTCTAATATAGAAATTTGGGATTTTTCTGCCTCCTCCGGAGAAGGAAAATATGAAGAATATTTAAATGGCAATAAGCAGAAATTTCATGATTATACTCCTAAATGTAGAACCCATCTGGGTTGCAAAAATGCCTCAATCTGGCACTATGATTGTACATAAAGATCTTTTTAGGTTAGCTGCCGCTGCCAATGTATATTTAGAAAAGAAGCCAAATACTACTAAAACTATTTCTTATGGCATTAAAGCTTGTATTTCTTATCCTTATGCTCTTCTTTTAGGACGACAAACTCATGCTATTATTAATCAAACTGGAAATTCCTATTATGTACAATGTCATTCCTGTAAATTGACTAATTGCATTACTTCTAGTGAGCCTAAAGATTTGAGAGTTTTATTAATCGTTAGACGCCCTCCTTTTGTAATGTTTCCTGTGGATTTAGGTGATGAACCTTGGTATGATAATTCTGCATTGCAGGTTCTTTCAGCATTAAATGAATTAATTAGGCCAAAAAGATTTGTTGCAGCCTTGATTTTAGGTATTGCTACTTTAATTTCCATTTTAACTACTTTTGCAGTAGCTACTACTGCATTAGTACAAGGCATTCATACTGCACATTTTGTTAATACCCTTAATAAAAATATTTCCTCAGCACTTATGGAACAAGCCTACATAGATACAAAATTAGAAGCCAAAATAAATGTATTAGAAGAAGTTCTCTTAGCTTTAGGACAGGATGTTGCTAACCTCAAAGCTCAGCAGGAAACCAGATGTCATAGTGGTTTTCAGTCTATTTGTGTTACACCTCTTCCTTATAATACTTCTGCCCCTTGGGAAAAGGTTAAGGCCCATGTACAGGGAGTCTGGAAAGATAGTGATATTACTCATGATCTCAACGCTCTTCAGAAAGACATTTCTGCTATGAGCCAAGCCCATTTACAATTTGGTGACCTGCAATCTCTTGCTTCTGCTCTTGAGACCAATATTCGTGCCTTGAATCCTATGGATTGGATACAATACTTGATCTTTGTAGGAATCATTGGGCTTCTAGTTCTCTGTGCTGTTATCTTATTTCCATGCCTCTTGCAATCTCTTTTCAGGTCAGTTGCTTCTGTCGAACAGGAAATTTTTGAGTTCCATTTAAAAAATAAAAAGCGGGGAACTGCCGCATCCACAGCAACGCCTGTATGACAACATGTCTCCCAGATGGTGGGTGCTGAAGGATGGGGGGACGTGTGCTTTTCGGAGCTTTGCCCCCAGTGGTTCCCTGGCAATCAGCCCAACTCCTGATACCTGAACGAGCACTCTATAAACTCCTATGGTGTTCCTGTTCACGGCTCGCAGCACTGGCTTTCTTATCTGGATTTCTCATAAATCTTACTTTCATGCCCACACACGCTTTCTTTCTCTAAAGCAAAAAATGTTTTTAATGAATCAGTGAGTTCCAAAGAACTGGCATAGATGTCTCCTCCCCTGATTCAGACTTTTAACTCAGCAGTTTATGACCTACATAATGATTTAAAAAATAGTTTTGGAATCTTTATGAACTCACTTGAGCAAAAAGAGTTAATGATACAAAAAATAAATAGTGACCCTGAGAAAGTGCAACTAGAAAGATTAATAGGAAATAGTCACAATAAATCTAACTCTTTAACCAAAGAATTGCAGAGTCTGGCAATTCCCACTAGGTACTTTAAAAAATATAAACAATATTTCATATGAAGTATATCTTAAAGGTCGTTTTGACCCAGGGCCATAAGAAACTTTAAAAATGTGTTTAATGGTGCCAGTCCAGTTTCTAAAAAACCAGTACTGTTGTGCCCATCTGGCTATGACAACAAGATATACTGAGAAACCGCAAGACGTGCTGAAAAAGACAAAACAAATATAATGATTAAATGTGTATCTCTTCCTTGTCAAAGCTTGTAAAACTTGCCAATTTTCTCCTGTAACTGTATAAAATCTTAGTGAAAACTTCAGTAAATTGCAGCAGATTCAAACCTCATCCTGAGTCGTGTCTGCCTGTCATTTGCTGAATCCTAATTCTCCTTAGCCTTCACCCCTGCTCTCCCTCGGTATCCAGTCTCCAAGAGGGACGGTCCGCGGCAGAGCAAGTGTTTTCTTTTTCATGATTAAGGATTCAGTTGGGTTTTTTTGTTACCTGCTATTTTCACATCTTCCTCCATGGCCAGGAGGAGCAAGTGATGAGACATCTTCTTACTGGAATCATTTTCTAAGCCTTCCCATAGCCCATTGAACCTATTCCTCTGTATACCAACATCTGCCACAGTCTGGTACCTGCAGTCATATCACCACCGTCTTGACTTTCCAGTTATTTTCTTTCCTATTTGATAAGTTCTGAGTTCAGAATATTGAGATCAGTGTAGAAGCACCAAAGATCAGCAAAAATATTTGTCCTGTGTGATATTATTCCTCACATGGTCCAATACATGCACTCAGACTTTAGGGAACTTGCACACCCCAAAGCCAGATGCCCAGGGCATACGTAATTCTGCCATCTTAGAAAGTTTGTCCCACAGCAACATTCTTTTTTTTTTTTAGGTTTAAGAGTTATTTTAATGATTCAAGAAATTAATCTAATGAATTCTGTTTATATTTAGACCTTCTGCACTATCTCCACCCTCCCAACCCTACTTCATATCTTCTATTTGGAAATGAAAAACCTCTTCCATCTCACATAACACATCTGAGCTAGGTGCCAGAGAAATCATATCTCGTTAGAGTGTCAGTGTTCTGTAATTAATTCTTACACACAGCTGTGCCAAAGGATTCACTCCCTTTCTTCCTTTCCTTTGTACTGTTTCCAGTCCTCCTTACTCAGCACAATCACCCCACTCTGAACCAAAACATTCTCCAACATGCTGATTCCCCTCCGGGTTGTGTAAAAGCAGAAGTTAGGTCCTCACGGCAGGCAGCAATTAGCTCACAAACCTGCAATTCAAAACTTGGCTCCTAGTGTATGTGAGGGTGCAGCTCTGCCTGAGCATGGCTCTGGCATTGTGCATGGGTGGCCATGCTGGTGTGCCTCTGCCAGTGAATGTGTATGACAGGACAAGATTGGTTCTACCCTGCTAGTGTGTGGGGGTGGCCAGGCAGATTACAACATTATTTTTTTCCTTGATTGCTGTCATGGTTTCAGAATTTTTAGATCAATATAGAAGGGCCTATGGTCAGGTAAATATTCATCTTGTCTGATAAAGTTCCTCACACCCATTGGATGCATTCAGCTCTTGGGAGCTGGTGTGCCCTGGGCCCCGAGGCTGGATGCCTAGGGTCCACCTCTTTCTGCTCCCATCTTTCTCCTCTCCCACACTTTTGAAAGCTTGTTTGGAGATTCTAGCAGGGGAGTACAGCTACTCATATACCCTTGACTGAAGACTGGTCCTTCCCTATCAGGAAAGGTTATCCTCTTCAGCTAAGCATGCAGCTTTGGGAGGGATGCACATGGCATGTTGAAGGAGGAAGGGGATACCCCTTTAGCCAGCCTGATCAACTGAATCAGTCCTGTCAGTGGGATGACAGATGTCACAGCCAGATCACCCTCACATTCCCACAGTAACATTCTTAATAGCAGGAGACTGGATGCATTCTGCCAAGCTTAGGAACAGGCTATGAAGGACTATTGTTAACATTTCTGTTCTGAAAGATTGAAGAGGTTCTTGTAGTGCAATAGACAAGAAAAAGAAGTAAAAGGGATCCAGATTGGAAAGGAAGAAGTGAAATATGTGATCGTGTCTGTAAAAAACTAGATCTAGTTCATTTCATAGTACCCCCCCCAAAAAAAGGAAAAAATGACATATGCTAGGTGTGGTGTAGTTCCAGCTACAGGTACTTGGGGAGGCTGAGGCAGGAAGATCATTTGGACAGCATAATGAGAACATAATAATGAGATGCCCATCTCAGCATTAAAAAAAAACAACAAAAAACAGACCAATGAGATAGCACCTGAATTTGATCTTCAGAACTCACATGATGGAGAAAACTGAGTCCCACAAGTAGTCCTCTAACAACACACATAACTCTACCCCACACAGAAAAAATAAACAAAAGTAAGATTAAATTTAAAAGTTTAGGAGTACATTTAGCTAAATATGAGTGAAATTTGTTTGCTAAAAATTACAAAACATTGCTAGAAGAAGCAAGCCCAGCCACCTAGGAAAGAAGAGCCTTGTTCTAACTCCGGAGACTCGGGAGTTAGGTGTTGCTTCTCACCCCTCAAGTTCATCCAGCAATAGTCAGGATCTCTGCAGACTCCATTTGTAAAGACTAAGAAGCTGGCTCAGAAATTCACATGGAGATGCAAAGGACCTAATGTAATTGAAACGCTGTCATGAATGAAGGACACAATTCTGATGCTATCCAGTTTCAGATCCAGAGCATGTTGGTCACTGAAGTAGAGTGTGCCTCCTAGAGACTGCTGTCAAGTGATACTGGTGAGATGTGAAAGAAGGATCAGTGGAATGGAACACTCTCCATTCCAGGCCAGCCTTGAAACAGGTGAAAATGGTTAACAGGAATTATTTTCTGTATATGGTAGGTAGATTGTAGTTATAAAAAACAGTTCACTAATATTGCTATTTTATTTTTTACCTATTTTTTAAAATATGGCTTGAAAAAAATGTTATATGCATGAGTGTTTTACCTGCGTATATGTATGTGCATCACACGCATGCTTGGGTGCCTAGAGAAGCAGGAAGGGAGTTTCAGATCCCCTGGAACTGGTGTTACAGTTGTGAGACTCTATTTTGTAACGCTGGGAATTGAACCTGGGTCTTCTGCAAGAGCAACAAGTATTCTTAACTGCTGAGCTATATCTCCAGCTCCTGTTTTACTTTTTAAGAATGTTGAAACCAAGGCTGGAGAGATGGCTTAGTGGTTAAGAGCACATTGGCTGTTCTTGGAGAGGACCTGGGTTTGGTTCCCAGTGTAAGATTTGGGTTCAAGAGGTGCAGCAGAAATGGACCAGAGACTCTGCTGGGAGTTACCAGGACCAGTTTATTCAGGGCACAGGACTTGCTTCCCAAGTTGGGAAAAGAGAGAAACCAGCCAGAACTAGCTTTCTCCATGTTCGGGAGTGGAGAAAACACTAGCCCCCTCATCTTGGGGGGCTCGGGCTGTAGGACCAGGCTGGCATGCCTGTTTTAACTTCTCCAGATTGGGATGGAGAAGATCGCTCAGGGAGAATGTGAGAGGAAAAATCCCTGGGAGAGGGAGAGATTAGCTGCCCCCCAGCTGGTCAGTAGGCCTTTTTATGGGAATGGGGGGTCCCCATTGCATCTGATTGATGTTCAAAGGGAAATTGTAAATTTTGGCCAGGAAGCAACCCCTTTTCAGGAATCTTATCCGATCAAGAAGCTGTAAAAGTCAGTCCCTTTTGCAGGAATTTGTAGGCCCTGGACTCATTCCAGAGAAGTTGTAAAAGTCAGCCTCTTTTCATGGATGTTTGAAAATTCTGGTCCTAGGTTTCTGTCAGTCTTCTTGAGTCCTGAAACTGCTTTGGGAGAGGGGTTCCTTTTAGTCACATCTTATACCCAGAACGCATGTAGTAGCTAACAACCTTTCATAACTTAAATCCAAGGGATCCAATGCCTTTCTCTAGCCTCCAGAGACATTTCGTGCATGGGTGCATACATGCAAGTGAAACACTCATACAGAATAAAATAAAAATAAATATTTTTTAATGTTGAAGCTACCAGGTTTGGTGGCACATGCTGGCATATGCTTGTATTTCCAGCATTTAAGAGGCTGAAGCAGGAGGATTGCTATGAGTTTCAGGCTGACCAGGGCTTCACAGCAAGATCCTGTCTAAAAATTTGTTTTTCAATTTTACATTTAAAAATAGCATACTTTGGACCGGGAGAGATGGCTCACCTGTTAAGAGCACTGGCTGCTCTTGTAGAGGACCCAGATTCAGTTCCTAGGATGCAAATTGCAGCGAACAACCATCTATAACTCCAGTTCCAGGGGATCCAATGCCCTTTTCTGGCTTCCATGGGCATCGTACAAGAGTGCACTTATATTACATGCATGCACATAAAATTTTAATAACTAAAAATAAAAATACCATACTTTCTTTTTTGCATTTAAGTCAGTGGTAATCTATGTATTCATGTGTCAGGAAAGAGAAGACCTAGAACATTTCCCCCAGGAGGAAATTCTTCACTTTGTGGACTAGGTGGGCTTGGGTTGCTATTGTGGGTACTTAGTCATTTAGGGAGCCCCTCAGTAGCAAAAGGCTCTGTAGCAAAAAGCTACAGAGTAGCAAAAGAGTCACTTGCAGTGACTCTTCATCCTTCGTCCTCACCTGACACTTTTTGTTTTTCTTTTAGCTTGAGACAGAATCTCACTATAAAACTCTAGTAGGCCTTTAATTTCCTATGCAGATGCTGACCTTGAATTTGCAGTAATCTTTTTACCTTTGTCTCCATGATGCCTCAAAAACAGGCATGTACCTGACTTAGCTGGTGTGCTTTGATTTCCCATTTTTGTTTTTGTTGTTGTTTGTTTGTTTTTGAGACAAAATCTCCCTGCAGCTCCTGCTCCCCAGAAACTTCCTATGTAGATTAGTCTAGCCTTGAACTCACAGAGATCTGCCTGCCACAGCCCTAATTTTCACTTGAAATAGCAATTAGTATCCATGGAATGTCCCCACCCTTTGGAGAGGATCAAATCCTGATGATACTCTCTTCCCTGTGGCTGTAGGCTTTGTTATAGTGAGGCATGTGTGTAGAAAGTGAGAGCACCTGCGTGCAGCTTTGTGAACTTTCCGCACCAGCACAATGTAAGTTGTCCCTTTCCTGGAGACAGTGTGGAATCCGTTAACCCATCCTGGTATTACCTGCTCCAGAGCCTGCTGTTTCTCATTTCTAAAGCAGCTGATGCTTTAGAACTTTATGGAAAGAAGTGTATGTGTAGGTTATTCACACTCCCTGCAGGGGAACTGGTATGCACTTGGAAATTCCTTCCTGTAGCTGTTGGGACAGAGCTGTTGGCAAGGTCACAGTGTCTTTGAGGAGTTGCTGCAGCCTCCATTGCAAGGACTCCTTGGGTCAAGTAGGTGTGTATGTTCTCCTTTAGGAAATACCATGGAGTCACCATTTGGAGTGCGTAACCCCTTCACACCTGGCAGTAGAGTGTGAGTGTTCTCATTCCTTGCCCTCACCAGCACTTGTTAGTTTTAAATCCTTTCCATTTTAGTAATTTTGTTGGGTGCTCTATAGTATTACATTAGGCTTTTAATGAGCACTTCCCTGAAGAGTGAAACCAACCCAGCCATTTCCATAACAGTTGTCTGTTTCTGCTGCATCATCTGCCATTCTTTATAGGGTTTTTTGGTATTTTGGTGTGCTCATTTGTCAGATCATGCCATACCTGTTTTTCTATGTAACAAATCTTCCCACATTGGACTTGCCATTTTTACTCTTGTTTTATAGATGATAGATAGATAATCTTACCCTTACGGCAATCTAAGTCACTGATTTTTTTTCCTTTTGTGCTGGTTTTGTGACAGTCCCAGATACCTGTGCCCACTGTAAAAACCCAAGTTTTCTCTCTTTTCCCCAAAAGCTATTGTGTTTAATATTCACATGTACAGTTTGAATGGTTTTGTGAACATAAGGCCAAGGGTTCTTTTCCACATGTCTCTGGTCAGCATAGTATGTTCATTCACTGACATAAGTCACAAGATTTGTGTATGTGCCTGGCATGTTCCTGAACTTAACCCTACATAGAGTTTGTGCATTATTATGCTGCCCCATCCCCACAGCAACTTCCTGATGTGTGGTGGCATCTTGACCTGGTTTATAGAAGCCCAGATGTCAGGCACAAGATGTCTATCCTCCAGCTCTGCAGTCCATCAGGCTCATGTGTACCTACTCTGGCCCACATGGAACTCCAGAAGTTGACAGGTGGTTTTCAGATCCTCCTTCTGTACAAGGAGGGCTATGCACAAATAGCCCCTAGGGAAGTCTCTGTAGGGAATTTGAAGGCATGGGGATTGTTTCCTGTTCAGGTGATTTCATGTTTGTAGTCTGGGCCATCACTATCATATGTACATTTTCCATCAGTGCTTAGCCACTTCTCTTCTTTCTAGTGTGGCCCCTTCCTGTCTGATACTGGAGGAGTTGTCTGACGACTGTCCACCTCAACTCTCAGGAAGCAGATAGCAATGTCCCAGACACAAGACTACAAATACAGAAGTTACCGTGTCAAAGGGCAGGACCCCAGGATTCCAGGGTCGAGCACCAGGTGAGGAGACACTGTGTACCTCTGCTGAATTGTCCAAGCCCCAGGTAGATGGGAGGGTACAACCTTTCATAAAGAAGGTGGGATAGCTACAGGGCTCTTGGTGAAGCCCTGCTGGTTCTCTCAGTTGTGTGAATGTGACTGCCCACTTGCCTTCTCACAGGGCCTTGTCAGTGGGTCCTACTTCTATCTCTGTAGTTGCATGTTCTCACCACAGCCCAACTCACTGCACTGATCCCTGCCATACTTGGTAGAGGCCAGTGCATCCCCCTCCAGAGCCTCGAAGTCTGGGCTGGACATATGAACCTTTATACTGGACCCAGTTCTTCGGGTACACCTAGGCATCAATCCATATGAACACTGGTAGCCACACCTCATTTTTAAAGTTTTTCTAATTTTTATCCACAAATAATTCCACATTTACAGAAAAATTACAAGAATAAGGACAGTCTGGGGAATATTCATGTATCCTTTCTCTGAGCTGTGTACATCAGTCACTCCATCCCTTTTTTTCTGAGTTACTTTGGGAGAGGTCAAATATATGCTGCACATGTTTGAGCATGTATCCATCAGGTGACTCTCAGAGAAGCAGGATGCACATTATTGAAGAGATCTGATGTTGACACAAGGCTTTGATCTCCTCTGCCTCCTTGGACCATCATGCTAGCCATTCCCTGTTGTCTTCCTAGCATTTCCCAGACCTGTGCAGTACAGGGTTCCTCAGCCAATTCTACCTGCCTCTACCTTCTCAGTCTCCTTGGCCTTTGCTAATCTAGATGATTTCCATAGCCTTTCCTTGTTTTTTGTTCCTTTGACCATTTTTAAAGTAATTCTTGGGCTAGGAATGTAGCTCAGCTAGTTAGAGTACTTCCCAAGCATATACAAAACCTTGGGTTTGATTCCCCAACTCTGCATAAATTGGACATAGTCGTATAGGTGTATAATCCCACCACTTTGCAAGTAGAGGCAGGAGGATGAAAAATTTGAGGTCATCCTCAGCTACATAGAAAATCTGAGACTAGCCTGAAGTACATGAAGCCCTGTCTCAAAAAAAAAAAAAACACAAAAAACAAAAACCCAGAGCGTATGTGTGTACCCCCTGCTATAGTCTGCTAAGCCCTTACAGATACTCGCTGTGGGGGCTTGGTCTCTGTGCAGCCTGGGTTTTAGGGCTTTGATAATGAATCAGGTGGGCAAAGATAACATCCTATATATGTCACAGTTCACTTTATAACTTGATCTTATCTTTTGCTCAGTTTTCTGAGTACCATAGTTTCTCAAGATACTGACTTGGATTTGTTGTTTTCTTTTGTGCTGGGAGTTGAAAGCAGAGTTTTATACATGCTAAGCAAGTGTTCTACCACCAAACCATATCCCATTCCAAAAGAATGCTATTCCCATCAGTCTATTCTTGGGTGTTGTATGAAGTCCCCACAGCGGTGTTCCAAGTTTTTCTTATACATAGTGCACATAAGGCCCTGCAGGTAGGTGGTGCCAAAGAGTACCCTAGGCCTGTGCTGGGAAGTGTGGACATGATCATGTCCTCCAAGGACTCCTGGTGGACATTCTGTGTGTCTTGCTTGCCTGTGGAGCCACATGCTCTTTGTAGAACTGTTATTGGTTCCTTCTCACCACAACACCCCCACACTGGCCAGAATACTCATTCTACCCAGTAGTTCAGTGTCTGTGGATTTAGCATCTGTCATCACTTACCTGATGAAACTGAACTTCTTAGAGTGTTCTAACCCTTCAGTTTGAATTGCTGGAAATTTCTTCTGTCAGGTAGGCTGCTTTGACCTATCTTGTATGTAAACTCCTGCTCATTGTGGTGAGCAGTACCTGTTGGAGATACCGTGGAAATTGCCTCAGTCCGGACTTTTGTTCCCAAACTAGTTGTGTTGGTTAGATGATTTTTCTTGGGTACATGTCACTGTGAGACATTTTGTTTTATGAGGCACTCGGTGATACGAGCTCGGCCTCCCCACCCCCTTAATTAGAAAAACAACTAAGAAACTATAAAACCAGGAGAAAGAGACCCAGGGAATTCAAGAGTTATGTAAACATCCCTTGGTATGCAAGATAAAGCCTGTGGGCTTAACATTCCACAGGAAGAGTCTCCATTATCCCATCCATAAATTGTGGGAAAGTTTACCTCCTGTGAACTGCAAAGTAATGTGTGAAGTTTATGGAGAAGTTGTCCCTTCTGTAATCCGGATCTGTAAGCAAATATCTTGTCTGTGAACCGTCTGTTGAGCTGTATGTCAATGTATAATTATCCTGTGAAACCTTACTATAAAAACCTGGCCTGGCAGGAGTCAGGCGGGCCGAGTCTCATGAACGAGACTGAGTCTCCCACTTGCGCAAGTGAAATAAACCTACTTCTTGCATTTTGCATCTGACGGTCTGGATTCTTGGGACTGACTCTCAGGCAGCCTACAGGGGTTTGAGTCCCCTGGGCTGAGAGTGAGGTCAGTGGGCTTGAGGCTCCCCGACGTTAGTCACCCAGGCGGCCCACTGGGGTTCGAGTCCCCGGGCTGAGAGTGGGGTCTAACAGTCACCTTTCCCCTGAGATTTTGTGTACCAATGAAGAAGCCCTCTCCTGCCATAGGTCATGAGTTCTTCATATCTGTTCTTTGAAGGTTTTTACATTTCCCATCAATTTGTGCAGACATACACGTTTCTTTATGGATAGCAAGCAATTCCAACCCTGGTGGTTAGAAGTTTGCCTCGCTAATTTGTGAAGTCTCCAACTTCTTGATCTTGTAGACTTCTTAGGTACAGAAAATTCTCTGTCTACTCATCCACCTGCCCCAGTCTTAGCCTACATGCACTCAAAAAAAAGATGTCCTTTTGGGATTTTAGCTGGAATGACACTGAAATGCAGTTCCTTAAGGAGCTATATCAGGTAATGGGATTGACGTGTGCCTCTCAGTGACATCCAGCCACATCCAAGCCTCTTTCATACCCCATGAAGGTCATGGTCTTTGCTAACTCTATATCTCATTGTAGGTTTCTTGTTTGTTTAATTTTTAAAAATATTTTTAGTTTTTTTTTGGATTGTTCATTGTTTTTTTTTTTTTTAATATTTTGTTTTTTGGTCTTTTTTAATACAGGGTCTCCCTATAGCCCCAGCTGGCCTGGAACTTGCTATATAGTCCAGGCTGGCCTCAGTCTCACACAGATCCTCCTGCCTCTGTCTCCCCAGTGCTGGGATTAAAAGGGTGCACTGTCATGCCCAGCCCATCACATTCCATTTTAACGATAATTACCGAATAAATTTTGCCCGCCATAGCTCCCGTTGAGTCTGTGAAAGGCTTCTAAACCTTGACATCTCCCTGTGGATCCCAGCTAGGTAAAAGCACTTTGGAAGTTCCCAGACAGCTAAATATGATTGTTTTACCCTCTACACTCAGTACAGTATACCTCTTACACACCCAGCTAATAAACATCCTTGCCTTTATGCAAGCCCTATTGACTGAAGTGTTCTTCTCCACCAGACTCCAACCCCCTAGGCAAGCAGTACATTCCTTAGTCCAAAGTGCCAACACCTCCCACTTGCTCATAAGGTCAGCACATGTACCTGGCTACCCCCTGGGCCCCTTCCTGTCCTCAAGGTCCAGCTCCAGGCAGAGTCTTTAGGGTGTCCCAGACTGGGTTCTCCTTTTCTGAAGCCACTCACTGTGGACATCTTTAGATCCCACCCACACCTGACTTTTTATGTCCATTCCTGGGGCTCTCTGCCCTCATCTACCTCATCTATCCTGTTTTCAGAGTGTTTTAGTTGAAAGCTGCTTCCTCAGGAGTTGCCAAGAATGTTCTGCGAGGGCTGTGTTCCTGCCTACATGCACAGGAGTGAACTGCAAAGGGAATAAACCCCATTCTTTGTTGAGAATTACTGAATTGCATTCATTTGAAAGTGCTTTTTAAAATAAATTAACAATTAGAAATTTGTTCAAGGGTTTAGAAGGTTGCTCTGTGCTTCCTAAATTTCCTGTACTTAAAAAGATTCCTTGGGAATTATCCTACCTTTGTTTTGATTAATTCTAACATAGGTTAGGTTGGGGAAGATGGGGAAAGGTTTCCCAGAGGGGTGAGGAGCACTGTGGCCTCAAGCATTGTAGCCATCCAGAACTGTAGGACACCCTGCTCCTGTCATATTTGTCCTCAGTCCTTTTCAGTGTGCACACCAAGTTCTGTCCCCAGAGCCACATGACCGTGTGGTCATGGTCCTGCTTCTTAAAATTCCCAGGCCACAAATCTTGCTTTTCTGCCTTTACCCCTCTTGCCTGTCAGCTTCTCTACTGTAACAGCTCCATTCATCCATCTGGAAACTTCTACCCTGTTCCTCATGATTTAGTCATGAGAACACCAGACCCAAGACTGTTACCTTCAGGGCCTTGCTTCAAGAGCCCTCTGGAATCTCTTGCACATATGTGTCCTCATGTTTGTGCCTAGTTTTCCTTCGCATCATTCTGTCTGCAAATCTGTTTTCATTGAAGTGCCAGCCAGCTCCGGAGGTGTTCATTGGCCTTGTTGGGGGTCCATGTTGGCAACAACAGAGGGCAATGTGTCTAGGTGCAGCCTCTGTGGGAGATGGTCTTCCTGCCATGACTATGTGCCTATGGCCATACCCCAGGCATACTTGCCCATGCCATGTGCTTCAGGGATTGAAGAAGAGAATACAAGCAGCCAGGTGTAGGAATGGAGTACTGGGAGCCTCGATGGGAGTTCACTCTGAGGTCAGCTCAGCCATGAAGGCTTCTAAGGGTGAAATGACCGAATTCCCATTCTTAGAAGTTTTTTCCATCTTCAGTAAGAGAATGGCCTGGGTGGAAGGTACAGAAGAACTGAGGCAGCCTGGCATTTAATGCTGAGGGCTCATGGCCCAGTTCTGTCTCCACTCAGTGTCAGGATCACAGTGGCATGAGGGTGCACTCTACATGACAGCCACTCTTGCCTCAGCCTTTGGGAAAAGTTTGTTGTGTAGTCATTAATTATGGGAAACTTGAAGTGACCTTAAAAGGCCATTGATATATCCTCAAGTAACTACAAAGTCCACAGAGATAGCCTTGCCTTGCTGGCATTGTTGGTGGCACCTTCTGCTATGGGCTCTGTCTTTGTACCAGGAAAGCTAGACAGAGAAGACTTAAGTAGCCTCACTTTACAGTTTGGAATGCTAAAAGGGTAGCTCATGGTGTGTAGGGTCAGGGCCTTATGAAGGATGGTCACAGTTGGGTGGACATGAAGTAAATGTAGTCTATAGCTAGGGCAAAGACAAGTGAGTGGTCAGTAGCTGGGTAGCTCACAAAGGGGTCTTGATCCCAAGGCAGGGGTGATGCATGTGTTCCTCCCTGGTATGTGGACTCTATCATGTCTCATCTCCTAGACTCACCATGAGCCTCTATGATAGACATTTGTCCCTTCCTCTGTTTTGAGATTCTTAGATGAGCCAGGGCTCTTCTGAGTCCCCAGTATTCAGACACTCAGACTTAACTTTGGTCTACCCTGAAAGAAGGAACATCAGCAAGTCTGAGTTTGTCTGAAAGTCTCTGTCATAAACTGCAGAAATGTTATAACTTTAAACCCATGAAGGAAATAGCCACAGGCCTGCATGTGTGAGTGTAGGGTACTCTCATCCTATACCCAGACCTCCAGCACCCAGTTGTCACCTGGGTCAAAATTGGTAGGAGATTGTATCTGTGATGCTGAACTCAAATAGTCCCTGTTAGTGTTGAAGGAGGTCTTTTAGGGGCTCCTGCTGCCCTTTTATCCCTGTGTCTGATCCAGAGGACCCAGCCCAAACTGCTTCTACTCCAGCTGAGATGAGATAGATTATCCTCACTACATAAACTCATAGGGTTTAGGTTTAACATTTTAAAACTATAAAGACTGTTTTCTTTAAAAAAAAAAACAACAAAACACACTTAATTTTTTAAAAATTTATTTAAAGTTTTTGACTTAGTATTTGCAAGAGTACAATATTTGCAGGTAAGTAAGATTTGATCATTCTGTTTCCTCTCTGCCACTATGTTCACCCAAGTGCCACCTCAGTTTCTGTTCCTGTGTCTCAAGAGCCCACATGACAAATATTCACACTGACCCTTGATTTGCTGATCTGTGACAGTTTCAAGAAGGACTAGTCAGACGTTGTGTAGAATGTCCCTCAGTTTGATTTGGGTATTTTTCTCATGGTTAGTTGGAGTCACAAATGTTTCAGGAGGATGATAGCATCATGTCAAGTTTACAAGCTATCCACATGACCTTTCACTATGGATACTGACTCTGTTAAGTTGCTAAGCTTGTCATATATCTCACTATGAGGGTTCTCTTGTCCTTCCATACTATGTCCTTTGGAAGGAGCACATATTTCAGGGGTGGGAGCTACATGTCCCTCCTGGAAGGGATGAGGTAGTCTCTTACATGTTGCCACAGATTTGTCAGTTCTCTATTGCCTGCCTGTAACCACTCTAACTCATCTACTGTCACTTAGGCCCACCAGGTCTTGGGTTTTGGCCTCTGGTGCTCCCATGTTCTAGACATAACTTTCTTTTGGGGTCTGGACCCCTACATTAGGGGCAGGAGGTTGTGGGTGTGTGGTGTTGTATGTGTACACATAGGAGTGCAGTATGCCCAAAAGTGCATGTGGAGGCCAGAGGTAAACATAAGGTGTCCTGTTCTAACACTCTGTGTCTTCCCTTGAGACACTATGATGGTATGAATGCAAAATTGTCCCCTTAAGCTCATGTATGTGAACACTCAGTTCCCCATTGGTGGTGCTGTTTGGGGAGGTTATGGAGCCTTTAGGAAGTGGAGCCTTGCTAGAGGTATGCTATTGAGGGTTTACTCTGAGGGTTTATAGCCCCACCCCACTTCCTGCTCTCTCTGCTTCCTGTTTGTGAATGAAAATGTAACCAGGGACTGGAGAGATGCCTCATCAATTAGGAGCACTGGCTGTTCTTGCAGATGACCCAGGTTTAATTCCTAGCACCCACACAGCAGCTAATCACTGTCCATGACTCCAGTTCCTGAGGATTCAGTACCCCCTTCTAACCTTCACAGTCATTGTACAACATGGGTACACTTACTTACATGCAGGCAATACAGACATGCACATAAAATAAAAATGATTTCTTAAAAAAAGAGAAAATGTGATAGCCTGCTTGCTGTTCCTGCCTCCATGCCTTCCCTGCCATGATGGACTGTATCCCTCTGGAACCATAAGCCAAAATAAACCCTTTATTCCTTAAGTTGCTTTTAGTCATGATACTTTACCACAACATAGAAAAGAAACTAATATAGACAGTGTCACTCACTAAATATGAAACTAGGCTGGCAGCCAGTAAGCCCCAGTAATCCTCCTGCCACTACCCTCCATAGCACTGGGGTTACCAGTACAGGTATGGCGACACCGAGCTTTTTGTGTATGTGTTAAAGGTTTAAACTCAGGTACTCCTACTTTCTCAGCAAACATTCGTACCTGCTGAACCATCTCCCAGTCCTGGGCCTCCACTTTCTGATCTCACTGGCTCCTCAGTGTTCTCTACTTCAGCTGGAATTGACCACTTTTCTGAGAAGCACAGCTCCTCCATGAAAGGCATTATACATGTAGACCCTCTGCAACCCTCTGCAGTCCAGGCATTTAGGACAAGACCCTTCTGCCTGGAAAGGTCCATCTTACAGAACACCTGCTTTGTCCCAGTGCTGCGCCATTGTACACCATGTGCCATACCTGTGGTTACATCCCCTATCCTCACTGCCAGTTCTTCAGGTTGTGAAGCTTGTAACTTGTATCAAAGAGCAGGTGACAGAAGCTACCTTGTTTGTGTCACAGGTAAGTAGTATGAGGTTTCTGGAGCTGACACCCAAACTGGGCCTTAGGTGGCTCTGCTTTGACCCTTGCTGAAAGACTGGCTTCTCTGCTGGTTGTGTCCTTGGAGGATAGAGTCAGACTTGGTTTGTCTCTGACCAACTCAGGGATTAGCACTGCTGTGCCCTTTTTCCCCTACATCTGGCTGTCAGTCTGTCTCACCTGACAGGTTGCCAAATATTCCTCTTCCTCCCACTTCCCATGCCCAGCCTGGCAGTTGCTCATGAGCCCTGTGGTTCCTTGTCCCTAACCACTTAGCTGCTGGATGGTGGCTACTGAGTGACCTGGGAGTGACCTGTGGTTGTTAGTACATGATGCAAGGTATGTGGAGAGGAAGCATGCCTTATTATGAGGGTAGCTGGCCTCACTGTCAGTTTTTCTGTTAGGAGCCTTGCTGGAAGCAGATGTCGTCTCACATTTGGCACTTTTTGTTGTGGTAGTTGTGATGTGCTGGATGTAGGTTATCAAAGTGATTTCTGCTTTGTTGCAGGACCTTGTCACTGTGCACTGAGTGCCCTGTTTAGGGGTCATGTAACTTCTCCTTAATGTCAGCTTTTGGACATCAGGAGATGGCAATGATTCCTGGGTTTCATTGTCCCAGCTCACACTGTAGCACAAGAGCAATGGCATCAGAGCTCTCAATACATCAGTATCCAGGGCTGTTTGATGGTGGCTACCCTTGTGGCCAGTGTGACAGTTCACAGTTTGGGTTTATATTTTCCTGAGTTCCATCATTTCCTGGCACCTTTTGCCTGGAGACTAAGTACTTGCAGTTTGTGGTGCTTTTTATTCTTCTAGAAAGCTCAGCCCATTTAAAATGTATTTGTGTCTGCTCTTTCCTTCCTCTTCCAGTTGCTGTGACTGGCATAGTAGTCCCTGGCCACCCACCAACTTTCTCTGCCTCTTGCTGCCATTTTCTGGGACCAGTTTGCTCTGAGTCTGTTCTTTTTTCTTTGTTAATTGGCACTTTGTTCTAGTTGCTGAGATAAAATACCCTGACAAAAAGCAACTTAGTCCAGGAGTGGTAGACCACACCTTTAATCCCAGCACTTAGGTCAGCCAGGGCTACCTAGTGAGACTTTGTCTCAAAACAAACAAATACAAATAAGCAATAATAGCAACAACAAAGGCAATATGAGGGAGAAAGGGGTTTATTTACAGTTCATCATCCTAAGGAAGTCAAGGCAGGAACAGCTAGTCACATCACATCAACAGTCAGGAGCAGAAAGAACTGGATACAAGCATATACACTCTTAAAGGTAACTCTTTTAAAATTTATTATTTTTATTTTATAAAATAAAGTATGAGTGTATTGCCTTCATGTAGGTGGTTGCACCCATATCATGCAGTGCCCAAGGAGGTCAGAAGAGGGTGTCAAATTCCCTGGAACTGGATTTAGCTGTGATGTGAGTCCTGGGAATCGAACCCAGGTCCTCTGCAAGAGAATCTTAAAAAAAAAAAACATGGAAGCAGTCTTTTAAAATGCCAGCTCTGGGGGCTGAAGAGATGGCTCAACAATTAAGAGCACTGGGTTCGAACCCCAGCACCCACATAGTGGCTAACAACAGTCCACAAGTCTGTAACTCCAGTTCTGACCTCTATGGGCATTGCACTACCTGGGTGCACTCAACCATGCATGCAGGTAATACACTCATACACATAAAAATAATGAATAAAATATTCGAAAAACAAACGCACCCTGATATTTGACATACTCAAATAAAATGACCTTGTTTGGGGTGTTTTACATTGCTTTCCAAGTCATCTTTATAAATAAAAACTATTACAAGATTGGACGCTGGAGGTTTGAGGACCAGGCTGGGGCAGCAGTTTGTGAAACCGCTGGCCCCTAGGAACCAGCAACTCCAGATGCATAAGCACTGAGCAGCTGGTGGCAGCCCCCGTCCTCACCTTGTTGAGAGGTTGGCTTGCAGGCATCCATGGAAGTCACCTGGGAGTGGCCAGTACAGGAAGTGAGGTCATGGGTCCTGGCTAATGCCCTTGTTCCCTGCAATTTGGAATGGGTGGAGATCATCGAACCACGCACGCGGGAGCGTATGTACGCCAACCTGGTCACTGGCGAGTGTGTGTGGGACCCTCCAGCTGGTGTGCGCATCAAGCGCACCAGCGAGGACCAGTGGTGGGAACTCTTTGACCCCAACACGTCGCACTTCTACTACTACAGCGCCGCCTCACAGCGCACCGTGTGGCATCGCCCACAGAACTGCGTCATCATACCCCTGGCCAAACTGGAGACGCTGAAGCAGAACACCGAGTCCCCGCGAGCCACTGCCGACAGCAGCCCCGGAAAGGGCAGCCACGACGGTAGCACCGGCTCCTCCCTAGAGCCGGAGCCTGAGCATTGGACACAGGATCTATGTGCCAGAGGCGGGAGGACTGCAGCCTTGGTCGCCTCGAAGGATTAAAGTGGCAGGTGAGGGCTACAGGTTGGAGCTTGTGGCTGAGAGGGAGTCAAGGGTGTTGAAGATGACTTGTAAAACTATTGGCGGTCCAGCACGCTTGTCTCCCCTTGTAGCCAATAGTAGAGTTTTGTAGTGGTTGCTGGGCCAGCCACTTCCTCAATAGCTTCTCCAAAGTGACATTAGCCACCTGTATTCTTGGGACCAGGAGCTAAAGAAATGGGCAGAGCCTTGGAGGAAAAGAAGGCCAAGAGTGGTGGTACACCCCTGTAATCCCAGCACTTGGGAGCTGGAGGACCCAGAGCTTGAGGCCAGCCTGTGCTAGACGAGACACACTCTCAAAACACTGAAGGTGGAGGAAATGGCCTAGAGGAGATTCTGGATGTACTATGAGCTCACACACCTGAGGTAGGGGGAGAGAGGGAGGGAGGATAGAAAACAGGAAAGAAGGAGAGAGGCCAAGGAGAAAACCTGGGTGGTTCTGACCCCTGCTTTTTTTCCTGGAAGGTTGTTGTACTGTGTGTAGTGGAGGGGGGCGGGTTTCTTGCTAACAGAGTCGTGTCTTTTCTACTGTTTTGCTTGTGGAGACTGAAGGGGTAGCCTCAGATCCTTGTGGACAGCCTGAGAGATAGCCTGTCTTCCCTTTTAGGGCCCATTTTGGAATCCGTGAGGACAATGATGTTGCTGGCACTGCCTGTGCCCGAGCCAGTCTCCTGGATCCCCCAGGAACTGCTACTGTTAATCAATTGCACAAGTGAAGAGATTTTGTGGCTCAGGCATAGGACTTAGTCTGCATGGTGAGGCAGGTAAAGCGAATGGGCTGTAATGGGAGCCTCTTAGCTGTCTCCAGTTGTAGGGCACATCAGGGATGGGTCTACATGGAAGGTGTCCTTGTAACCTTGTTTCTATTCATGAAAACAAGGCTATGGTGTCCCACCTGACCTTTTGCTACATTTGGACATATTTCTGTGATGTTAGTATCAACCTCTTTGCTAATTCAGTGGAGGGTATTGGGAAGAAGCATTGACACAGCCCCAGCTGAGCCTGAATGTTGCAAGGAACTGTCCAGACAAGGGGTATCCCATAAGAGTGCTGCATCTCAGGGACAGCCAGAGTACTGGAGTGAAGAGAGGGCAGGCTGGACTGTACTAGGGAGTAGTGGAAACCATGAGAGCAGTTGACACCTGAATCACTCCTTGGATTCCTTTTGCTCTTGCTGAGAATAATATGCAAAGGATCCAGAAAGGAAGTGGACCCATTGAGCAACCATCACAAGGGTTGGAAATATCTGTTCTGTGCAGTGCAGTGCGGTTAGGGCAGGCAGATTTGGGATACTTTGGAGTATAAGTGGCTAGCTGTGTACTCTTGCACAGGGCAGGGACTGGGCCGGAATGGGTGCTGGACATATTATGAACACATATACCTGAGCAGGCTTGGAGGTGATTTTGGGGAGGGCTTTTCTGTTGGTGGTAACTAAAGACACCCCTGCTCTCAGAAATGAGAAGAGGTTATGGTGCAGTAAAGAGGCCCACAGTGACCAGAAGGAGTACATCCTGGATTAGAGTGTGAAGGACAGCGCCAGAGCAGGACACAAGGGGAAGTGGGGCCCAACATATCTATGTGCAGCAGTGGTCCTGACACCAGAAACCTTGTAGCACAAGCGATAGAGACTTCTGGAAAGGTTCTGGAACAACTCAGCCTCAGTGTAGGAGGACCTGACTCCAAAGGTGAGATGGGGGGAAAATAGCAAAATAATTAAATAAGAAGGGAAGGAGGGAGGGAGGGATGGAAGATTGGAGATTGCAGAGTATAGTTTTTTGGAAATTCTCTGAGAGAAGCATGGTTGTGGGTGGGTCCCTCAGTCTGGTTCAGGAGGAAGGGATGTGTGTAATAATCAGGACAAAAGTGACTTCATCCAATCCAATAGTCCCCTGGTTTATCTCAAACTAGTATCAGAAATCTCAGGCATGTTCCTGATGCTGAGGGCTAGTCCTGAGACTCCCCATACCACTCTGATGGTTTGTCTATTCATAGTTTGCTGGAAAACTGTAGTGGCGGAAGCAGACCAGGATCACTCAGCAGTGGTCATGGTGGTCATGAGACAAGGTGACTGTAGCCATGCCAAACTGGATTCAAACACAGAAGAGTGAAGATAAGACAAACAGGGCCGGAGAGATGGCTCATTAATTAAGAGCAGACTGTTCTCCAAAGGACCCAGGTTTGGTGCCCAGCACCCACAGCCATTCCAGAGGATCCAGTGCCCTCTTCTGGCCTTCATGAGCCATACATGACATGAGTGCACTTAAACATATAGATAAAACACTTTTACACATAAAATAAAAATAAATTTAAAAATTTTAAACAGATAAGACAAACACTGAAACAGAGAGGCAGCAGATGTATTAGAACTGGTCAGGACCTTCATAGAGCTCACAGATGTGGATCCCAGAGCAAATGAGAGTCCGACAACTCTTGGGAGAACACTTGAGTCTCATAACTAAGGAGGAAATGGAGCTGGGTGCAGAAAGAGAAAGTCAGAGGCTGGTGTTCCGCTGCGCCAGAGTGTAGGGTGCAGTACTTGGCTGAACTTGCAAGTGGTGATAAAACCAAAGAATTTTTTGTGGAGGTAGGAAAGATATATATATATATACACAGACTGGTAAGTCCAGCTTGCCGTGGGGAGCTGTACTCATTTGAAGTTCCAAGGAGTGCCATTGAGAGTGAAGTGCTGATCATAGATAGTGCCACTATAGCTCAATAATACCCCTTCTGGAGCAGGCCAGAGAGACCAGGCCTGGAACCTCATGAAGGGAGGGATAAATACCATTGAGGTGCTGATATAGCCCGTGGAAGAAAAGCAGGGGTGTCAGTGTGGGGCACAGCAGGGCCTGTCAGGCAATAGAGAAGACACCAAGAGGACTACTCCCAGGAACTAATTCTGCATCCCTCCAGCAAGTAGTTGAATATAATTGGGCTTTTCATAAGGATCATCATGTCAGGGAGTTCCCTTTAGTCCTAGTTCTCCAAGGGTCATATTAGGAAAGGTGTTGGACTTTTGCAGCCACCTTCTCTGAGATGATGGGTGTGGTATTTCTTCCCTCTGTTAATATGATATAGTATACTAGTTGAGTTTTCTTACATTGAAACATCCCTGAGTCTGTACTTTAAACATCCCAGTAGTATCTATATGTGTTTGACACATGAAGGAACTTCATATGTACTAGGCAAGTGGGTTCATGAAACATTTCAGTTAAGTACTCAGCCCATGCACCCAGATTCCTTGTCCTCCAGCAGAAATTTCCAGAGATGGTTCTAAAAGGACACAGGATTCAGACACTGCCTAGAGGTTAGGAAGCAGGGAAGTTTATGGCATAGAAGTAGAGAGGTAGGCACCATGGCATGAGACTATAGTCCCAGCATTTGGGAAGCTGAGGTAGGAAGATTCTTTAAGTCCAGAAATTCAAGAAAGTATAAAGAAATGAAATCTCTTGGCAGAGGTTAGCATTTAGTGGCCATCTGACATCAGGTCCTGCTTAGACCTTTGTCTCCATGTATAACCTCTAGATGGAAAGAGAATCCAGAAGCAATAGTCCATGTGTTTAATGTATATACTATGATAAGTTCTCACACACACCAAAGTAGTAATATCTCCATTACCAAAGTAGTAATATCTTCATTATCTGCAAAGTATTCTCAGCTCCCTTGTTCCTCCTGCACCTCTCTGCACCACCACATTTCCAGATAATTTTGGATCTGCCTGTCACAGACACTAATATAGTGTGTAGAATTTTGACTGACCTAAACACTGTGTACTGCACTTATCTGTCTTTTCTCCCTTCCCCTATTATTTTGACATATTGTTTTTTAAGTGTCAGCTGTGTTGAGTAGTGTCCCATGGTAAAGACGTACTACCTTCGTGGGCATATGAGTTGTCTCCAGGTTTGAGCTATCACAAATACAACTGTCAAATGTGTAAACATTTGTTTTCAAAGTTTTGTGTGGACATGGACTTTCATTTCCCTGAGCTGAATAAATTACCTAGAAGTTTCTGAAGCTCCACTGGGTGCTTAAACATATGATTATGTCTTCTTGATGAACTGATTCCTTTATCATTACAAATGTCCCTTTTTATTCCCAGTGACGTTCTGTGCTCTGAATTCTGCTCAAAGTAAAATAAGACCATTTAGTTTCCTTTGATGAGTGTTGACATGGCATCTCTTTATCAACATTTTAGCCTATCCTTTTGTCTTTATTGTGATTTTTGTTGTAGGTACTATATTGTTTCTTTTGTTCAGTTTGACCACATCTGTACTTTTTTTGAGACGGTGTCTCATGTAACCCAGGCTAGACTTGATCTTGCTTATAGCTGAGAATGACCTGGAACTTCTCATTCTCTTGCCTTCACCTCTAGAGTTCTGGAATTAGAGAAGTGTAATTCTTCTGGGTGTAAGCCACTGCATCCAGCTTTTGTGGTGCTGGGGATTAAACCCAGGGCTTTCCTTGCACATACTAGGCATGTACTCTATCAACTGAGCTACATTCCCAGTCCTATATTTCTTTACATATATTTTTAATGTAGTACATATTTTTCTCTGTTGCTAATTTCAAGCAACTTGCTTAAGATTACATGTTATGTCATTTTCTTCACTTTTCTTATGTTTGGATTTGTGGAACTTATTGGGCCTGTGGTTGCATCGTTCCTATCGAGTCTGGGAATTTTCAACTCATTTTTCTGCAAGGTTTGTTTGTTTGTTTTCCCTTGCCTCTGGAGTCCAGAGAAGGATACTAAGCCAATTGATATTTTCCTTCAGCTCATGATTTTCTGTCTTTTTGCATTTCTTTCTTTTTACTCAGCTAGTCTGTCCCAATTAAGTGAGAGACTCTGAATCAAAATATAGAGAGTGGCCAAGGAAGACACTGATACCAACCTCTGCCCCACCCCAGACATGTGCACACACATACAATCTTTTTTCCTTCAGTTAAAAAAAAATTATAGTTCTACTACTGACAAGGTTTTACATTGCCATGGAGTGGGGCAAGTCAAGAATATGTACCTCTTAGCCAGGCATGGTGATACATGCCTTCAATTCCAGTACTCAGAAGCAGAGGCAGACAGATCTCTGAGTTTGAAGTCAAACTTGCCTACGTAGTGAGACCCTGTCTCAAAAAACAAACAGATTTTATGCCAGGTGTGGTGGCACATAGTTTTATAAGCAGACTCTGTAGTTCTAGGCAAGTCTGGTCTACATAGAAAGTTCCAGGCTAGCCAGAAAAATAAATAAGTAAATAAATAAATAAAACCTTTGGGGAACTGTTAGCAGCTAAATCCATGAACATGACTGAAGTTTGTTGTTAACGCTGCCATTTCCATAGTCCATGATAGGTTCAATTTTTTTTCTGATGAGTCCTTGCTAATGAGTAATAATCATAGGCTTATATTTCCACATAAACTTACATTTTCTCAAGTTTTATAAATTGTAAATTGTTCAACTAAGTCTTTGATATACACATACTCTTAGCACGGTCAGTTTTTTTTTTTTTTTATTTTATGTGTATAACTGTTAGGCCTGCATGTATATAAGTGCACTGTGTCATGCAGTGCCTATAGAGGTCAGAAGAGGGCGTCAGATCCCCTGGAACTGGAGTTATGTTTGGTAGCCACCATGTGGGTGATTTGAACACTGCTCAATTTTGACACATCTTGACAGATTCCACTTCAGGTTGCACCTAATAAGTGGTTTATCAGTGTTGTTCTTTGGATATTAAGTGTCTCCCCTAAAAGACTAATGCATTGAAGGAGTTTTGCTCAGATAGTGAGGTGATATTGACAGATACTGATCACAAGGGCTTTTACCTCATCAGTGGACTAATCAATTAATGAACTCATAACTGAATAGACTATTAGGAGATGTGTCTGCTTGGAGGTGGTAGGTTTCTGGGGGTGTTACTTTGAAAGATGTATCTTGCTCTTGGTTCCTTGAACATGCCTTTCCCTCTCTTGCTCCCTCTCTGCTTCTCCACTGCCACGAGTTGAGCAACTCTGCTCGACTCTTTCCTTTTAGACACGATGTTCTGCTCAGCACAGGCCCAAATATAATGGAATTAGCCTATCATGTTCTGGAACCTCAAACCATGAGTCAACTAAAGCTTTCCTCCTTTTAAGTTGTTTATGTCAGGTATTTTTGTCACATCAATAAAAAATAACCAACATACTGAGCTTATTTGAACATATGCTCTGCTGTAGTTTTTCTATAAAGACAGTTCCTTATCACTTGGGCTCAGAACTAACTCCTAAGAATGGAGAACTGGGCAGTATCCCTGAAACATGTCATCAGGAGCCCAAGAAAATCATTGAATTATATGGCTGTTACATGTGTCTTATGAACATTTAGCTCCCCAGGCCAGCTAGGGCTCCTGTCTCAAAAAGCTGAGAAGAGAAGAGAAGAGAAGAGAAGAGAAGAGAAGAGAAGAGAAGAGAGGAGAGGAGAGGAGAGGAGAGGAGAGGAGAGGAGAGGAGAGGAGAGGAGAGGAGAGGAGAGGAGAGGAAAAAAACTCATTCTTAGTTCACTGGCCTCACAGAAATGGGCAGACTGGACTTGGCTGTAGTGTGCTGACCCTTGACTTAAAGTAAACTGCAGCCTTTTTGTTGGAGCCAAGCTAGAGAGCTTCACTGATGTGGCTTGAGCCTCTGTTTCTGCTCAGCACTTGTTATACTTCAACACAAAGCTGCCTTTCCTATGATGTAACACACTTGGCCCCTACTCCTGTTTCCTCCCTCAAATGTCCCTGTCTTGGGGCTACTCTCTGTCTCAGTCTCATTGCTACCTGGGGATCTGATTTGTTTTCTAGCAGATTCCACATGGAGTAGGTGCTGCTCATGTATCTGCCACAGCCCAGGCTCAAGCTGGCATTAATTGAGAGGATCTGGGGCATGTTCCAACATTTGGCAGAAGTCTAGGAGACAGGTTGTCATTGCCTTGCCCTACCTAGGCACTGGTATCTAGAGGTGGAGATGTAGAAGAAGGTGTCAGCTCCTGAGGGTCCCATGTACCTAGATGTGGTATGAGTCCAGTGTGAGAAGCAGCCTTCAGGAGCTTGGAGTCCTTTCAGTCCTCTGAGATGAGGGTAGCAGCAAGTAGAAGTAGCTTTTCTACATGTGTCAGGAGACATTTGCCTGTTTTTGAGCTATGCCCTAGCTTAGGGCTAAACAGAGAACAGTCATGGAAGTGCTGTGGGAGCAGGATGCTTTGATATGCAAGAATCTTGTGACTCCTGAATGGGAGTCTGCCTTGAGCCCAAGGCTGAGGACCCATTGTTAGTAGATGTGAGTGGCTTGAATATTTTCACCTATGTAAATGCATGTTTGTTTTTGCTTGAACTCCTGATGGTGGTATTGTTCCTCATACGTTTATAAGACTATAACTACATTGAAAATAATAAAGTCTTGGCCTCAGTATTGACTGAGCGCCCTCCTGAATATACCTTTATTTCTCTCTCTCTTTATTTCTCAATCCTAACTCCCCAATTCAGGTACGGTTCGATTTCTGCCGGCGGGCTCCGGCATACATGCCTTGTAGAAAACGGCTTTCCCCCAAGGAGAAGAAACGACACATCATGCTATGCTCAGCCTTCCCTGTAGTGCAACACAGCATTGAGCACAAAGATCCAGAAGGGTGGCTGATGACTAGGTCCCATGCTCTGTGGGGTCTTGTAGCATCTGACAACCAGTCAGAAGTGACAGGAAAGATGCCTTGACAGAAACATGTTATTTCTCATTTTCTAGCTTTTAAAAATATTATTTTTATTTTATGTGTATGAGCATATTGCCTACATGTAAATGCATCTGTGTCATGCAGTACCCACAGAGGTCAGAAGAGAGTGTTGGATTACCCAGAACTGGAGTTATGGATGGTTGTTGGCCATCATGTGGTGCTGGGAATCAAACCCAGGTCCCCTGCAAGAGTAGCCAATGCTTTTAACTGCTGAGCCATCTCTTCAGCCCTTGTCCCCTGCAGTTTCTAGCTTTCTGTTCTCTAACATAATTCTATATTTGAAAATATTGACCTCAAGCCAGTGTTAATATTTGCTGCTCATTCATTCAGTCTTTTGAAATGTGGCTGCGTAGAAGACTACTACTCAGTGCCATCTACTACTGATTTTCAGGCATATATTCTTGCAGTTTTTGAAATGTCCTATGACATTTCTGCCAGATGTGCTGGCACTTGTAGAATATGCTAAAGAGGCAGGGGCACGAGGATCACAAGTTCTGTGACATTTCAGCCACTGCATTTCTCAGTAGGAACAGTGTGCTCACTTGGGTCTTTTAGACACATGATTTGTCTCTAATGTACTTGCTGTTTTCCAAATTTTTTATTTCTGTTAGCTAAATTCTTACATGTTTCTTCAGACAATTTTCTGCTACTACAGTAGAGTATCTTTGGCTGGATGATTTATGGAGGAAGCAGGCTTATTCTGGCTCATGGCATAGTGTAGGCAGGAGTGGGAGGAGCAGGCAAAGACGCTGACCTGCCTTGGCATGCCTGTTGTCATAGCAACTAACTCGAGTAGAGAACACTCTTATAGAAAATCACCAGTTAGGTGAGTGAGGGAGCTACACATTGCCTTGTCACCTCTTAAAGGTCCTCTCAACTCTTGGTACCATCAATTTGGAACCAAGTTTCTATGTGAGTTTTTTAAATATTTATTTTTTATTTTATGTTTATGAACATGTATATAAATGTACCCGTGTCTTGCAAAGTCCCCAAAGATCAGAAGAGGATGTCAGATCCCTTGGAACTATAGTTAAGGACAGTTGTTAGCCACTGTGTGAGTGCTGGGAATCAAATACAGGTCTTTTTCAAGAGCAGCCAATACTCTTAATCTCTGAGCCATGTCTCCAGCTCCTCAGTGTGAGTTTTGATGTGAACAAACTATAGCGTATCTATTTAGGTTGATGTTTGTACTTTCCGGTGAGTTCCAGAATCTGTCCTCTACCAGTGCCATGCTGTTTTAACCAGCTTTATGCTGACATCTCTAATTAATGATACCATGGATTTCTCCTATTATTCTTTTTGAATTTTTCTTAGCTATTTTGTCCTTTTAAAATTTTCAATTAATTGTATTTGTGTGTGTATGTGCACATGTGTGTGTCTGAGTGTGTGCATGCATGCCTGTGTGTGTGAGAGAGAATGTCTGAGTATATGTGTGTCTGGGTGTTTGGGTGTCAGCCCTCAGGCTATTACAGACCACAGGGAAGTCTTTGTATCTACAACTTCTCAGGTAATCTATTATGTCTGGTTCAAGTTGTAGCTCTTACTAAACCCATTGTGAGTCCTTAGAACAGCAGCTCTTATTTCAGGATAGGGCTGGTGTCCTGGTCTGCTCCATGGCCTCTAGACAGGCCACTGTGGCTATTCTGGCTGGTGGAGATAAGTATAGAACAGAAATTATTGTTTGGACCATAGAAGGGTACACAGGAAACCAGGTCTAGTGGGGCATGCCTGTAATCCAAGCACTCAGAAAGCAGAGACAGGTAGAATCTCTGAGTTTAAGACCAATGCAGTCTACATAGTGAGTGCCAGGTAAGTCAGGGCTGCATAGTGAGACACTGTGTAGAACAAAAAAGCGGGAGGGAGGGGGGGAGGGAGGGAGTGGGACAGGAAGTATAACCAGGTCATCATGCCCAGGGAACTGTAGAGTAGTCCCACATGCTTTAAGTACTATACTTGGGGCTGGAGAGATGGCTCAGTGGTTAAGAGCACTGGCTACTTTTACAGAGGATCAAGGTTCATTCAATTCCAGGTGGCTAACAATCTTCTGTAACTCCAGTTCCAGGGGGTTCTACACACTCTTCTGACCTCTGAGGGCACTGCATGATATGGGTACACCTACCTATATGCAAGCAATACACTCATACACATAAAATAAAATAAAAAAAGTACTAACATTCATGTCTTTTTCATTCTGCTCTATTTCAGGTGTTCACAACCAGGTGTGCTCCTGGAAAGGACTATGAGGTTTACCGGGATTACAGTGCTGAAGGCCAGCTCCTTCACTACAGGTACAACTGCCACTGGAAACACTTGTCTGCTGGTCTGAGAGCTCCTGGGTAGGCATTGTTCCAGCTACCCCAGCAGAGCCTGGCTTACCAGGAAACATTAGGAATACCAGGAGAGGGTGTGAAGGCCACCAGTACCTGGGGTGTGTACAGAGGCTATTCAGAGCTGTCCTTGGCTCACTTTGGTGCTGCCTTCAGCTTCTGGCAGAAGAGTAAAGCCTAGGGAGCTTGGTATGTGTTTTACCCCTGGGCAATACTGGCTCTATACATCAGAGCACTTACCAGGCTGTCATACCAAGGCAGTAATAGGGAAGGGAGCAGGTGCTGACTACTGGGCTCCAGGTCACCTGACAGAAAGATAGGGAGTCCCTCAGAACCTGGGTGCACTCCATTTGGGTAGGCAGAGCCATCTCTTATGGAAGGGGATCAGAGTCTTCCCTGGTTCCTAAGTGAGGCTATGAAATTACAGGTATACTCTTCTAGGCTTCTCTGGAATTCATTTTCTAATCAGCAAGATGAGTCTGGTTTCTGGTTTGGCAGCCTACTGTGAGCTAAGCATGTGCATGGTAGAAGCTCATCCCCGTGATGACAAATAAGATCTCAGCTCTGACCAGGAGACTTGGAGCTCCCTGTGACCCCAGCAGCACTGTGGTAGACTTGCAAAAATTCCTTTTGGGAGGCAAGTGCTGTGCCCAGCCTTACCCTCCTCTCTAGGTTCCTAATGACAAAGTGAAGTATAATTTCACCAAACTATGAGGGGCCTACTTACAGGCGTCGGGCGGCTGGGGCAGGGGGGGTTCCCTACTGAGGCCATACAGCAAATTCTACATTCTGGCAGGGACTCTGTGATCTCTGGCAGCTGCCCCAAATGGTGAAGGGACTAGTCTCTCTCCAGCTTCCTTTGCTCATACCCTTAGTCCTTCCCCAACATACACCTCAGGTCTCTGGTTGGAAGGTATGACTGATTCTCTCTGCCCCTCCCTGCCTACGGAGTGCCAACAGTCAAGTTTGTTTGTGCTGGTCCAAACAGGCGGGTGCAACTGAACACAATCCAGCTTGCCAGACAGAAGACAGGTCCATGCAACATAGACCAAGGAGGTGCCCATCTGGCTTTTGGTTGGTAAGCACTGCCACAACCCTGCCAACTATGGGGGTCCATTATCCCTCAAAATCAAGGGCACATAATGGTAACATACCCATCATCATCTGCAGATAGAGCCTGTAAAGCTTTTAGGGAAGCAAGTACGCTACAGCCACAAATCCCAGTGAGGGTAGAGAGACTCTCTAGGCCTTTCTGGACATCTCAGGGATGGGTGGCAGGTGGCAGAAATAAGCCGGCTTCCAGGATCTCCTGCCCACCAGCTGGGAGTTCAGCTACTCTGAGCCCCATGGAGACATAACCAGCCATACTAGCTGACATGACTAGCCTCTTCAGAGATCTGAGAGCCTTCCTTAAAGTCCCCAGGCTCCTTCAATTGTGGTGGTAGTCTCCCTGTAGCCATTGCCCATGTTGTGCTTTTTTGTCCTCTTTGACAGCTCACTTCCTTTAACCTACTGTCAGTGCTGCAACTGGAAATCTCGCTTAGACCTCAGTACACTCTACTACCAGCTGGACCTGGTCAGTGAAGGGCAAACAACTGCACTCCTGTTGGTTTGCTTTTGAAGGTTTTTTTGTTTGGGACCTATTTATTTGTTGAGACAGGGTCTCACTATGTAACCCTAACTGCCTAGAACTTGCTATGTAAACCAGATTGGCCTTGAAATCAGAGATCTACCTGCCCCTGCCTCCCAAATGCTGGACTTAAAGATGTGCACCACCACCAGCCTTGCAGCTGCACTTGTAAATAGAGTACAAGGAGGACCCTCTGGGCTCTGCTGCATTCCATTGTCCATCTCTAGATGATGTTGCCCGCTGCAGCTCAGAGGATGCCGTGGCCCTGAAGCAGGGGAGATGGTATCATCTGATCAACTGGTTATTTATTGGAGGTTGCTATATGCCAGGAAGTTCAGCCATCCGCTCGTGCCCCCTTATTTTACTGTTTTTCCATCTATTCTTCTCATCTAACATGACAGACCAAACTAGGTGGACCTGTAATTTCACTGGGCTTACTTATAGGAGTGTGAGTGACCTAGAACATCAGCATCACTACCAAGTCCTACTCCATCGTGTATGATAACCTCATGGAAGCTGCATCATGGAGCCCCACTTTTAGTTAACTTCCCACTTATGGTATATCCTAACATCTCCCAAGATCCTTTGGGGCAAGAAGGGAAAATAGAAGAAGAATGCCTGGAATCCCAGGTCGGGGGTCCTATGGCCCTCCCTTCTACTAGGAAGCATTAATAGTTCCATTATGAACATGTGAGCTTTTCAAAGAAAGAAAGGAAGGAAGAAAGAGAGAAAGGAGAAAGGAAGGAGGAAGGAAGGAAGGAAGGAAGGAAGGAAGGAAGGAAGTCCATATACCCACCTGTCACTTATTTCATTGCCATGGCTACCAAGCCAGGTTATCTCTGCTCCAAGATAGTGATGGGATAAATCATGTATGCCAGAAGTGAAAACCTATCATTACAAAACCCATCATCATTGTTGCCCCATCATTGAGACCGCTGGATAAATGCTAGTAACATCTGGAACAGAAGTGGGTTCACTAGAGAATGGCAGCGCCTGCAAGAGCATCAGACCAAGAGGCTTGCTTCAGTGGGGTCTGTATCCTGAGGTGAGTACTTCTTAGAAGTAATCAGACTCCATCCAGAAATGCCTTTGACCCTCTCTGCTAAGACTCTGCAGCTGTGTACAGTCTCAGTATTTCCATATCTGCTCACATGCAAGTCTTCACATGTCTCTGCAAACCCTGTTGGCCTTATCTGATCATCTTGATTCCAGGAGAGAGGGAATTTGTTTTCTTAGGGGCTGTAGTAAGAAAGCTCCTCACACAAGATGGGCAGAGTCACCTCAAATTTAGAAGATGGCAGTGTTTTAGTGGTGATGAGTTCCCTCTAAGAAAGGTTCTTTCCAAGACAAGCCATCACCCAACATGGCTGGACAATGAGGAAGCAGAGCCAATGACCCACCTGGCATCAGGCTATAGAAGACAGAAGCCAGCCAGACCATACTCAAGCCTTAGAAGCCCTACCTTGTACCTAAGGGAGCCCAGTGCTTCCTTTCACAAGCTATTCTTGGTGGCACAGATTGGCATGTTATCTGGGATGGTAAGAAATCAAAGACTTTGTGAAAAATCTATAAAGGGGTCAAAGCTAACCGATACCCGAGGAAATAAAGCTGTCCTGAAGCCCAAGAGAAAGCAGACATTCTGTCACTTTCTGCTTCCCAGGTACAGAAAGTTTGCAACTTGTGCCTGGTATGGAACAGTGGTTGCAGTTAGAGGGTGCCCAGCTTATGTCATTGTTATGCTGCCTGGTGTCTCAGTCTTTCATAGTGCTAGTCTTCCTTATCCTCATTCTGGGACCAGCTTTGTGTTTCTTGTGAAGAAGGAAAGTTCTGGAGAGAGGAGAACACACGGAGGGAGGAATAGCAGATTTAAGTAAGAACTAGAAGAGAAAGTTAGAAGGTAGGGGGGTTGGGAAGGTTGGTACACAAGGAGTTCAGCCTTTGGAGTGAGAAAAGCTGTTATAGATAAGACTGGGATAGAAGCAGCCAAAGCACTGCGGTCTGCAAAGAAGGAACCAGCCCAGGAGCAGGCCTAACTTCCTTGAGGGCCATAGACAGAGATGAGTCCCCAGCCAGAGGCCTGAGCCAAGGCAGTAGTTGGAACCCCTGGTGGCCAGTGGAGGTTGGAGGCTAAGAAGCCTGGACAGTGGTGGTGTTTTCAGATATGCAGATATGGTTTGTGCAAGTACAACTGTACCCACAAGTTTTGGTGCTAGATTTTGACCCTGCAACCACATGAGGTCTAGAGGGCCACAGGTTGCTGCAGTTGTAGCTGCACATTCTGTGTCTCATACTGCAGTATTCACTTCCCTGAAGTGACCCTAGACAAACATTTCCAGGTTTGGTTTTCTCTCTGGTTTTGATTTTGTGTGAATCTCTCGATTCTGTCTCTGAAATTGACCCTGGGGAAAATAACCTACAAGGCCCTGAGGAGAATGAGGCTGCAGCCCTGCCAGGGTTTCTCACTCTCTCACATCAAACCACCTTGGGTGATACTTGGTTTCATGTTGTGGAGTCAGAGTCCCTCAGGCCAGGTATCCGTACTCTATATTGCTATTGCTGGAGCTAGGGAAGAGGTGATGAAGAGGGAGTAAGGGGACTAAGGCCAGGATCCACCCGTACCAGAGAGGTAGACATGAGCTGAACTCAGGTGGAAGTCCGTTAGGAGCTGTGTACAGCAGAACCACTGAGGATGCTCAGTAGCCTCAGGGAAATGGGGGCAGGCTCAGGAGATGGATGATAATTACAGTGATCTGGGCCTGGCCATGATGGGAGCCCCAAGGCCAAGAAGGACAGAAGTACAGTGGAGGAATATAGGGTGTGGGGCTGCAGAAAGGCCTGGCTGGGTTCAGCTGCGGAGTGCTCCAGGAGTGATCATTAAGCTGTGGAACTGGATGAGGAATGGGGACAGGAATGAAGTATGTGAAACTCAGATGTGATCTATTCTTCATGTCCAAGGGAAGCCTCTTTCTTATATGACACAGATATTAACTGGCAACCAGAAACAATCAATTAGACTGTACACAGAAAGGCTGATACACTGGTTCAGTATTCCTCCTAGCTCAAATGGTTATGCTGTGAGTGATTTCATTTTCCTTCCTGAAGAGAAGAAGGCAATGCACCCAACAGTTATGGCATTTCATTGAAGAGGTAAGGCAGAAGCAATGCCTCCAGCAGCTGGTGCACTAGATAACCAAGTTTTGTGGGGACAAGTGCTCAGACAAGCCTGGGCCAAAACAAAGCAGTCAGAATGAGCCCCATTTTGTAAAACAGTGCCGAGCACTCCATTGATACACATCAGTTCATTTTTAATCAACTGAAGCATATCCATAGTTCGAGCCAGTCTTCTCAGAAAGCCTTTCTAACTTTATTACCACCTTATAAAATGGAGTAGTTCAAGAAATGAAGATCTATGGATGAAATAGTTGAAAAAGTGATGATGGGAGACTGGTACCTGCCGGAGCCCACCTGCAGAAATTGAACCGTACCTGAAGTGGGGAGTGAGGATTGAGAAAGAGAGAGAGAGAAAAAGATAGTTTTGGGAGGGCGCTCAGTCAATACTGAGGCACAGACTTTATTTTCTCAGTGTAATTATACTCTTACAACTATGAGGAAAAATACCACTGTCAGGAGTTCAAGCAAAAACTAACATACATTTACATATGTGAAATTATTCAAGTCACCTACATCTACTAACAATAGGTCCTCAGCCTTGGGCTCAAGGCAGACTTCCATTCAGGAGTCACAAGATTCTTGCATATCAAAGCATCCTGCTCCCACAGCACTTCTGTGACTGATCTCTGTTCAGCCCTAAACTAGGGCATAGCTCAAAGCAGACAAATGGCTCCCGACAGGTACTCACTTTTTTCACTGTTGGAATATCTTGATATTTGAGAGTAAACAAAGAACAAACTTTTTGGATGGGGGTGAAGGGCATGTGTATCTGGTTGTTTCTTAGGGTTAATCTTATGAAAATGATTGGCAAATGAATAGATATTATTGTATATGGAACTATGTTCTCTCAAGATCCTTAAGTACTACAAACAATTTTGGTAATAAAAAGCTGGGCTCAGTGGCATATGCCTGTACTCCCAGCACTTGAGTGTGGGGTAGAGGCAGGAGGTCAGGAATTCTGTCATCTCAAATACATAGCAAGTTTGAGGCCAGCCTGGGCTACATGAGACCTGGGGCTGCAGATATGGATCAGCAGTTAAGAGCACCAGAGGACTTGGGTTCAAATCCCAGTACCCACTTGGCAGCTAACAACCATCTATAACTCCAGTTCCAGCACCCTCTTCTGACCTATGCAGACATTGCACAATGTGGGTGCAGTAACATAATGCAGTACATTCATACACCTAAAATAAAAATAATATTTTTTTTAAATGTCAGAAAAGAAGACTCGTGAAAAAATAACTTGGCACTTCATTGTGTGGGCTTCCTTACCCAGTATTTGTCTCTCAGTAAGTATAGAACACTTCAGCTTTCTAGACTAAATCTAGCCATGAAAATAATTCTCATTACTAGATCGCCACAGGAAGATGTTAATCTGTCCTGGAAATAACGATGTGCTGAAAGAAATTATGAAGGTGGGTGGAGAGTTGGCTCCAGTGGCTAAGTGCCACGACCACCTCGTCCAGCAAGGAAGACGCAACACCAGACTCTTCTTTATGCAGTTTATTCAGGAACCTTGAACAACCTTCTGGCTTCTGACTTACTTTTCCCCCCAGGGAAAGCCCACCAGAGACTTAAATCCCCTCCTGCCAGCCAACCCCAAACTACCATGTGGTGAAAGCAGATAGGCGCACACATGCGGAAGCAGGGCCAGATCTCAGCCACAGCCAAATATGGAGTTGTTTACTCCAGAGAGCACTCACCCTCGGGATGGTGGAAGGCGAAAGCAGGCACCATCTTTAAGACGCGGCAATCCGCAGCTCTCTACAGCTAAGAGCACTGGTTACTCTTGCAAAAGATCCGAGTTTGATTCCCAGAACCTACATAGGAGCAAACCACCCTCCATAACTCCAGTTCCAGAGGAATCCAATGCCCACTTCTGACCTCCTTGGACATTGTACAACTTGTGTGCATTCACATACGTATAGGCAATACACTCATACATATTTTTTTAATTATGAAGATTTAGACCACTAAAAACCTAACAGCAGTTTCAGGTGCAGAGATGCATCTCTGATTCTATAGATTTTAATTGCTATATTTGGGGTGGAGAGTTTGCTGGGGAGCACACCTAGGGCTATTGTACATATTAGGTAAGAACTCTTCATTGAGCTCCATCTCCAGACCTACTGCATTTGAGGGGATCTGTTTATTTTGTTTTGGACTTTTTATGACAGAGTCTCATTATGAAGCCCTGGCTGATCTGGAACTCTGCAGTCCAGGCTTGCCTCAGAAGATCCACCTGTCTTTGACTCCTAAATGCTGGTATTAAAGGTATGCATCACCATTCCCAGCCTAAATTTCTGAATTTGGTGATATACACCTCTAATCTCAGCACCTGAGAGGCAAGGACAGGAACCTTTCAATTCAAGGCCAGCTTGAGCCCTTTAAATAAAAGGAAGATCAAAAGAAAATCTCTTTTGTATGGAGAGATGAAAAACAGAACATAGCATTAAAAAACTCTGTAGTACATTGAATTATAATTGGAGTCCCAGAAGACAAAAAAGAATGGGATAAACGTATTTGAAATTACAATGGCCAGTTTCAGAGACCATCAGGGAAGATATATAGCCACAGATTCTAAAAGTGCTTAGAATTCCAGTCAGAGGGTGACGCCTAAGCAGCTAGGGAAGGGCAGGAGTGGAGGTCTCCCTTGGGACCCTGTCCTAGGCTCAGCTTCTTGGTACTTCAGGCCTATCCATGAGCTACAGGGCCCTTTTTAACCTGTGCTGCAGCCATATGTGAACACTGTATTCCAGTGGCCCCAGAGGCAATGATACTCACATTGTCACTGAGGAAAGGAAGTTCAGAAGATGCCAAATATTCAGCATGAGCTCACTGGTAAGGGACCAGGATTCAGACAGTATGACACTCAGGGGTATGGGTGCCCTTGGCCTGATGTAGGGTATTAATAGGCAGCTGGGGCAGAAACAGTTATGTTCTCTATTCAGGTAAAAGCAGTGCCTGGGGAATGAGAGGAAGGGAAAGTTCACGGGCTCCTTCGATTAAAAACTGGGCCTTGAAGAGCTCATGTGGTATAGTGTGGCCTCTCCTGGATGCCTGAACCATTGATTGTCAGGTCCAAAATTAGCTCTGTGCTTGGTGCTGAGCTGGGCAAAAAACTGCTGAAGTAGACAAGCTCTAAGAAGAGCACAGGATCATTCACAGGTACCTAAGGATGGGGAAGATGCTGGGAAACTCAGGCTTGATGATAGGTCTGGGCTTAACTTCTGCCAGTAACTGGTTGTCCACTCTCTACACAGGACCTCCTCACTGTGATGGAACTCTGGTAACAAGGAGCGCATGCTCATCAAGGTTGCTGACCGTGAACCCAGGGCAATGGCTACCCCTCAGATGGCCAGTCTGGGGGCCATCCCCGCAGACCCTATGGCAGCCAGCATCCACCTAACCTGCAGACCTTTGCCCCTGACTCTGATAGCACTCTCTTCTTTCCAGAGAGGCAGCCCTCACCCTTCCTAAGGAGGGCTGAGCTCTCTGGGAACTGTTCACCACTGCTGGTGCATCCCCCAAAGCCCTCTGGTGACTCACAGCCCTCTTCCCCATGCTATGGTTATGAACCCCCACTCTATGAGGAGCCCCCTGTGGAGTATCAGGCCCCCATCTATGATGAGCCCCTGATGGACGTGCAGTTTGAGGCCAGCAGCCCCTACCAAACTGGCTCACCATAGAGGTCACCAGGCTGCAAGCCCCGCCCATTCCTGCAGGCTACCAAACAGACCCCAACATCACCCTGCCAACAACTGGTACGCACCAAGCAGAAGTGCCAGAGCACTTCCTGACCCTGGAATACAGTCCAGTGGGCAAGAAGTATGTACAGCAGCTGGTGTATGTGGAACAGGTGGGATCTGGCCCCAAGCTTAGAGCTGGGCCCAAGTATGCACCCAACCCAGGTGGTGGCTCCTACTCCCTGCAGCCTAGTCCCTGCCTGCTGAGGGACCAGCGTTTGGGAGTCAGATCTGGAGACTATAGCACTATGGAAGGACCCGAGCCACACCCAGGCCAGCCACCCACATCACTGCCTCAAGCCCAGGAGGATACCATGTCCTGGTCTAGCCAGCAGGACACCATGTCCTCTGCAGGGTATTCCCCAGGTACACGTAAGAGGAAGAGCAGAAAGCCCTCTCTGTGCCAAGTACCTAACACCTCGTCCACTGATGGCCCTGGGGACCTGCTGGATGAGCAGTCCCTGACTGAGGAGCACTCTTCATGTAGGTCCAGCCTTACCCCAGTAAAGGCTGAGGCAGATATGGTCTGGGGTACAGTTGAGCCCTTTCTGGCACAGGCCTGACTGGCCTGGGAGGCACAGCAGGGCCACTTTCACATGAAGCAGCTGGGACTCCCAGCAAGATGGCTCTGGGTATGAGAGTGACGGTGCCATGCCACTGCCCATGCCTGAACCTGTAGCACGAGCCTTCAGTGAAGACGAAGCACTGGCACAGCAGGAGAGTAAACTCTGGAAGCGAAGCACCTTTGAAAAGCTTGGCTTTCCCCAAATTGTGCTGGAGAAGAGCACCTCTGTGCAAACCAACCTGGCATCACCGGAGCCTTACCTCCACCCCTCACAGGTGAGAGGCACAGGGTAGGGTGGTTCAAGTTTCTGGGCCTACCAGGCATGAGCCAGAACTCAGGGCAGAATGGGGTTTGGGTATGCCTGTCATTCGTGACATAAGTATGATATTTGGAGTTTTTAGAGCCTGCGTTTCAGGTCCCATATACCAGTTTTCAGTTAAGGCACAGTTATGGCATGCCATACCAGTGCCTCCACTGGGACTCTGCAGATTGCAGTGTGGGCTCCCTCACATCTGGGAGCTAGAGACTGTGTCCTGACAACAGGCCACAGACACAGAGAAAAGGCCACAGCATCTAGATTGACTGGGGCATCCCCAAGGAGCTTATTAGGAGGGGTATCAGGTACTCTGTAGTGGCTCTCATAGCTGTCACCAAATGAGATTCCCTTGGATAGGAAGAACTGCTGGTAAGAGAGTGGCCCGAGTAATTCAGGCCAGAGCCAGGGCCAATGCCTGGCCTGATTTGCCTTCCATGTAGTGCCAAGAGCACGTGCTACAGATCCTGCATGTACTTTTGTACAATAGCTTATTGCCTGAGTGCCTATGCCCACAGGTCTTCCCTCTAGAGGACCACAGTCCCAAGATCCTGACTCTGATAACCTCACTGTCATTTCCTGGCCCCACTATCTATGCTGTTTTGCTGCAATCCAGGAAGATAAGATGAGGGTGGTACCCTGTGGCACCAGAGGCTTCCTGGAAGTTGTGTGGCAGGTTTATCTCTACCCTACTTGGGAAGACTTCAGTGAACCTTGGACAGCAGGTGTACTGGATCCCTTTGTAGCTTCAGAGACCTTCCACAGGCTGGAGAGCTCAGAGCCACTTATAGTCAATGTTTCTTTTCACTGCTTATAAAGGTGGGAGGACAACAGTATATATGGCGGAAGTAGCCTTGGAAAACAGAATAAATAGGCACAAAGCCACCCTTAACAGGATCAGGAACTCTGGTTACACAAGCAGAAGGAGAGATCTACAGGGTCAAGCCCCAGGTCCTCCAGCCTCGACTAGCACTGGGGTCTCAGGTTGGTAGCTTGTCTATAGGAGGTGGGATGCCAGCATTCCTTAGAGGTATCAGAATGAGTCAGTGTCCCCATCTGGGATGTCCTATACCACCTCCACCCACAGGTTATCTGGGACTCTGAGAGCAAGGAGCTTGGCCACTCTTTGATGCCCACTTGGCCACATAACTCAGCCACTCTACACTCAGCATCTTACTCATATCTTCTGAGCAAGCTGAGCCTCACCTGGCTGGCTCACATCTCTTAGAGCTATAGTAGTTGCCTGCCTAGCCTGTCCCCTGATGGCCCGGTCCCATTTGTCCTTCCCATTCTGAGGACCTTGGTGCCTGCGCCCAGTTTGAGAGCAGCCGGCAGAACCACAGTGCCATGCCCAGCTCTAGCTGTGTCTTCCCCACCTTCACACTGCGCAAGCCCTCCTCGGAGACAGACATCGAGAATTGGGCCTCTAAGCACTTCAACAAGCACACCCAGGGCCTCTTCTGGTGAAAAGTATCTCTAGCCAACATGCTGGCTTGGAGCAGTGAGTCCATCAAGAAGCCCATGATTGTGACCAGTGACCGGCATGTGAAGAAGGAGGCCTGTGAGATCTTCAAGCTGATCCAGATGTATATGGGAGACAGGAGGACCAAGGCAGACCCACTTCACGTGGCCCTGGAGATAGCCACGAAAGGCTAGAGTGAACAGGGACTAAGGGATGAACTCTACATCCAGCTGTGTCGGCAAACCACAGAGAACTTTCGCCTAGGGAGCCTGGCCTGTGGCTGGGAGCTTATGGCCATCTGCCTGGCCTTCTTCCCACCTACCCCCAAGTTCCACTTCTACTTAGAGGGCTATATCTACCAGCATATGGACCCCGTTAATGACACCAAAGGTAAGACCCAGCATGGGGGACTCTCAGCACCCCAGCTCTGCTGTTGCTGAGGGAAGGACAATGGAGAGGGCTTCTAGCCATGTTGGGCAATACTAGCAAGTTCCCAGTAGCAAGTGGTATCTCCAAGAAGATGCAGCTCCTGAAGGACCCCAAACCCCAGTTTCCTCTGGAATGTGGGCATCCTCAAGGAACTCTACCTGAACCTGAAGAGCCCTGGCAGGCCTGGCAGAAATGAGGACACATGGGTTTGTGTCTTAGCCAGTTGGCTTCCACTCTGCTCCAAGCTCACTGTGGTTATGGGCAGGCAGTGTCAAAGGCCTGAGCAGAGTTTAACATGGTGACCACAGTTTGTGGGCAAAGCCCCAGCCCACATGCTTTTCACATCCAAGTCTAAGAATTCAACCAGCTACTCAGCATTGTGAGCTGTGCTGCCCCGAGGGGTCAAAGTTGAGGCCAAAGTGCAAAATTCCCCGAGATGATATGCCCAGTCTCTAAGGGGTCAGGTCATAGTCTTACCAGCTAGGCAACCAGAGTGGGCACAGGGAAGAACCATAAGTAGTCTACCCTCCACCCCAACAGTTCTAAGCCATCTGAGAACTGATGTTTAGATGTATACCCACATTCTCAGATGCATGCAAGCCAAGTCACACGTGCCATGCATTGCTCCTTGGGAGAGAAAGAACTTATCCTGGGCTGTTCCTTTATAAAAACTGAGGCCCTAGTCGGGGTCTCTAAGCCTTGTTCCCAGCAGATGTCAAGAAATCAGTTATTCTGCTCTGGGATCATTGTATACACATGAGGACAGGGTAGAAGCTACACGGCAGGGTTGAGTTCCTAGAGAAAGTATGTCAAGCATAGGTACCAGTCAGTATCCCAGACACTTGCGGGGAAAACTTCAGAATGCACGTGGTTTCTGCCCCAAGTATGCTCTTTTCAACGCAAGTACTGGCAGATGCAGAACCTAGTACATGGCCCATGCTCCCATACATGCCTTCCATACAGGCTATATAATGGAGACTCAAGATCCCCAGTCTCTGATCCCTTTAGGCCTTCCTAGGAGTACAGAAAGTCCTGGAAGCTATGTTCCTATTGACTTTATAGATCACTTCCTTGGCCTCTTCTGAGGGGCCTTCAAATGTATTTGTGCTGTAAGTTGTGAAAATGTGTCTCTACTGCCCATCAAGGCACAAGGCTCACAGTAGATATCACAAGAATGTACTTCAAAGAGCAGCTGAGGAGTTGGGAGATTATCTGAGGTCTAAGAATCTCTAGCCCAGCCTAGGTCAACTTGCCAGCAACTATGCAGCTGGGCCATTTCTGTAGGGCCTCCTATGTTCCTGCACTTCACTCAGAAGTGTGTGTGCTTTTCTCCAGTATATTAGTCCTATAGTGTCCTGGCTTGGACAAAAGGAGGAAATTGGATTTATTCGGGGCTGTGACTTGACAGCATACAGGCCATAGTGGAGGAATGGGACTTGGTATTGCTTCAGCAGCAGGTGATTTGCATCCAGCCTGTGGAGCCTGGGTTGTGCTCACAATCAAAACCTCATCTATCCCTGAGTTGCCTTAAGTTTGCCTGTCTGAGGCTTTGCCTAAGCACTTACTGTTCTTACAGAGGACCTGTGTTCAGTTTCTAGAACCCACATGGTGACTCACAACCACCTGTAACTCTAGTTCTAGGCATGCATGTGGTGCTCATAAGGTCACACAAGTGCACATGTATACACATAAAATTAAAAATAAATATTTTTTTAAGTGGGTTCAGGCCAAGAATATTGGCACACACCTTTAATCCCAGAGGCATGTGGATCTCTGTGAGTTCCAGGTCAGCCTACCTGGGCTACATTGTAAATTCCAGGCCAGACAGGGCTACATAGTGAGACCCCATTTCAAAATAAAGCAGGAGGCTAGCTAGAAGTAGTGGTACGTATCTATAACACTGGTATTCAGAAGGCAGAGGCAGGAGAGTCAGCAATTCTAGGACTGCGCAGTTTACATAGGGAGTTCTAAGCCAGCTAGACCTATGTAGTGAAACATTGTTTCAAAAAACTGAGGTCGGGGTGGGAGGTGGGGGGCGGGATAGGGGGGTATATGGCATGAGTCCTGGCTGCTGATCAGGAAGACAGACCTCACCAGCCCATGAAGATGCAACCCCTGCTCTGGAAAACCAGCTGGCCTGATGTGTAGCACTTAGAAAATGGGTACTACAACTAAGAGGTAGGGAGTGTATCCTGTACATGTGATAAGGAGCAGCATGGAACCTGGCTGCTGTGCTTGGCACATCACCCTGAACTACCTGCCTCAGCTTTGACTCAGCTACCAGTATCTATGTGTCTTCTGCTGTGTGTTTACTGCCCTAGGGCGAGACACTCTGGTGACCCCATCTAAGACTTTAATTATCTTACACAGTAGTACCCATCATCAGTCTCTCATTTGTCCCCAGGATCCCTACAGACAAGTGAGACTATACATTGAAAGGTACTTGGCACTAGAAATAAGTTGCATGGAAGAACACTTCTATAGAAATCCCTTGGAAAATAGCTTCATGTCTTTATCAAGACTTCCCATTATCCAGTTAAAGATAGTGAAGAGCCATGTATAGTAGTTCATGCCTATAATTCCAGCACTAGGGAGACTGAGACCGGAGAATCACAAATTTCAGGTCAACCTGGGTTACACAGTAAGATACAAATATACATACTTTTTAAATATAAATCTTTAAAATTGAACTTAAAAAAATTAAAGATAACAGGTTGAACACCTGCATTCCCTTCCATTCTATTTTGAACTCACTAAGAAAACAAGGGGTTTTTAAAGAAGCAAAAGCCCTACAAAGAAAATGGGTTGGTTATTCCTCAACTAGAAATAGAGTTGCCATGTGTCAGCAGTTCTACTTGTGAGTCTAACCCAAAAGAATCAATTGCAGTGGATGTCTGAACACCGTCCACAGCAGTATATTCACAGTGGCCAGAGGAGAAATAACTCGTGTCCGTTGATATGTGACTAGATAAACAAAGTATATACATATGATGAGACATTCAGTCATTAAAAGAAAATTCTATTGACATATGCTTTATAATGGATGAGCCTTGAAGACATTGTGCCTTGTGGATGAAACCATGAAGTAGATCCCCAAAATAAATAAATGGTAAAAATCAGGTGCAAGCGATTCAAAACGAAAAAAAAAAAAATAGAGCAAGAGGACGGGGCAGAGACTCACATCTTTTGGGAGGCTAAGGGAGGAGATCTTGAGTTTGAGGCCAGTCTGGGCTACATCATGAGTTCTAAGCCAGTCAAGTGGGCTGCAGAACAAGACCCTGTCTCAAGAAAAAGAAGAGAAAAAAAAAGTGTGGTCTGCATGAAGTAGATAGTAGTCTGTTAACAGAAGTCCCAGAAACAGACCCACTCAATAACATAAGAGAAAAATCTTTGCTTCCCTAAGTTAGTCACTGGCTTTTTGTATTGCCCAAAACACTATTGAAAAATTGTTAGGAGAATTAGGGGCTGGATGTGTAGGTCAGTGGTAGAGTCCATGAGTCCCTGAGTTCAGTCCTTAGTATCCTGTCCCCCAAAAGGAGAATGAAAAAGCCAGTTACAGACGGAACAAAAGCTGTGTAAACTGATCTGTGTGGTAAAAGATTAAGGTTGAAAGCATCAGTATGAACTCATAGACTTTTATAGAGACACAGATGGATACCTGTGTATAAATATATAGATATGTGTGCATATATGAGTTAATAAATACATATTTGCTTGCTCTGTCTGCTAAGAGGTCCTTAGAAGTAAGAATACCCCAGTAGCAACAAGCACATCTAATGCCCAGTTCTCAGTTTCTAAATAAAATTTCTCACTATAAGAAACTATAGCCTCTAGCCAGGAGTAGTGGTGCACGCCTTTAATGCCTTTAATACCAGCACTCAGGAGGCAGGCGAATCTCTAAAATTGAGGCCAGCCAGGTCTGCATAGCGAGTTCCAGGCCGACTGGGACTACAGGAGACCCTGTCTCAAAAAGACAATAACAATAGTAGTAGTAATAATAATAATAATAATAATAATAGTGAAACTATAGTCCTTGAGAAAATGGATGATTTTAACCTGCTGCAGGGAATATACAAGATGTATCAAAAGTTACTGGGAGTGGTAGCACATGTTTGTAATCTCAGCACTCAGGAGGCTGAGGCAGGAGGATTTTAAGTTTGATACACAGCAAGACCCTGTTTTAAAAATTCAAGGGCCCGCTGGGTATAGTGTTTTGTGCCATTAATCCCAGTGTTCAGGAGGTAGAGGCAGGCCTATCTCTGTGAGATCGAGGTCAGCCTGGTCCACATAGGGAGTTGCAGGCCAACGGGCTACAGGGAGACCATCTCAAAAAAAATAGTATCAGGGACTGGAGTTACAGCTCAGTGTAGAGCACTTGCCTGGTATTCACAAAGCCTTGGCTTTAATCTCCAGCAACCTAACTACAGAAAAAGTTAGGAAATATAGCCATGTCTGATGGTACAGGCTTGTAATCTGAGCTACTCAACATGCTAAGGCAAAAGAATCAAGAGGCAAGGCCCGCCTTAGCTACAAAATGAGCTCAGGCCAGCTGTGGCAACTTAAATATTAAGACACTGTCTCAAAATAAGTAAAAGAGGATTGTACCTGTCTCTCAGTGATAGAGTGCTTGCTTAGCATATATACAGGCCCTATGTGCAATCCGCAGTAGCGAAGGAAAAAAAGTGAGGAAGGAGAGAAAATGGAGGCTGTTTTGGAACACAGGAGCCAACTTAAAGTTTCCAGGGCAAAGCTGGGACAATATGTGAGTGACAGAACATTCACACTGAGTTATAACCCAAAGGATAAAATGAATATTCATAGTCCTAACACACCTCTTCCTCATGATTGACTTCCAATGAGTACATAAAGGGGAAAATGGTAGAAAGTGTAGAATCCTGATAGGCATGACCTCAGCAGCATGACCAAAGTCACTGGCATCAGTAAGTCACTTTGTCAGCAGGAGGCAGCCCAGACCATCCTGGAATATTCCAGGTACTTCTTTTGTATAGTACCCATGTGGCCTCATTTCACCCTTTTGGTTGGCTTTGCAGCTGGTGGGTCTGTGGAATGAACACCAGCTCAGGAGCCCAGGCCTAACCCTGCTGTCAGCCAGATGATAATGATGCAGCGTCACTATATCCATAATGACCCAATGCAGTCCTTCTGCCTTCCTATGCACTCCAGTATGAGGAAAGCCAGCTCCTCTGGTCATATAAAATCAGAAGGGTCCCAACACCTCATGCTGACTTGTGTGTCACATAGCCACCTGTCTTTGGACACATTCAGCCATCACCTTGATGGGGACAGCCCCCACTAGGCCCAGGGGCGGCCTCACCACCAAGTGTGAGAATCACATGGGCATTGGTTTCTGGCTTGTGTCCTGTGGTCTTCATGGTTCTGTTTGTTCCCCAGTGACACATCACATAAAAGAGCTTTTGGAAAGGAACAGTAAGAAGAAGTCCAAACTGAGAAAGAAACCCAAGCCTTATGTTGAAGAGCCAGATGGTAGGGCCTCTGCAGCCTGGGCGCTGCCTCTGCACCGCTCTGCTCTCCAGCCATGGCCGCCTGGCCTTCTCTTCTCTAACCACTTCTGGGCCGGGGGAGGGACACTAACTTCAGGCCTGGGGCCTCCCAAGCAAGCAAGGTCTAGGGTGCCAAAAGGACCTTGGAGAAATGGCACATGACCTGTGCCTCTACTGGCAGTACCCAAGACAATCCCCACCTTGCTTCTTGGTGGGGAAGGAGCATGAGCACTACTAGCCCGGGAAGGCCTGGAATCACCCCCAGGTGAGTGTTTCAACCTGACCCTGGGGTGAGGCTCAAGGCAGAAGTGCTGAGTGCCCTGTGGCAAGTGCTTTCCCAGCCCTATCCTCTAGTCCAGCACCTCTTGGGTCAGGGGAGCCCATCCTAGTATTAGCGAGGAATCTTCCCCTCTTCCAGAGTGGCCCCTAACAAAGCCTTCTGAAGCCTAAAGTTTCCTTGTCCTCCTCTACCATCATCCTTCCTGTCCTTCCCCTGGGCTCTGACTTAGGACCACTCTGCTCAAATTGAACTCCAGGAGTGGCTATGCCATTTCTATCCAGAGCTCCCAATGACAGTTCATTGCCCACCTCCCTAAGACTTTCTAGGCAGCTCTGGCCTTCCTGCAGCAACTTGTATAGAGATGCTTCCACAAAGCCATGGCTCACACCTGCTTCCAGCTTTTTGCTCCACTCTTCTTACCCTGGAAAGTCCCTCTCTCATTGTGTACTGCACACAAGGACCTAGGACAAGACCAGGAGACTTTCTGTAGATGAAGTCTTCCAAGAACAAATTCTTGAGCCAGCAGGAGGCATTAGAGGCACAGAGAAAGCTCTCATAAGCAAGGCCAGGATGGCATCTGTAGGGCTGAAAACTTGTCCTCACTTGGGGTCTCCCAGGTTGCCCTAGCAGGCCCTTGTCAGGCAGCTGCAATCTAAGTTGCAGGCATCCTTGGATTGCTCATGAAGATAGCAGTAGAAAGAGCTCTGAGATCCTGCCTGGGCCAACCATTCATGGCCTGGAAGCTGGACCAATGCTGTAGCCAAGAAGGCAGGGAGCAAGTTCCTATGGGTTTAGAGCAGAACTGGGAAAGGCACTGAAGCCCACAGCCTGTCAGGTAGGGATCAGGGAGCAGGCCCTTCCTGGACCAAGAAGGGTAAGTAAGCAACCACAGCCTTTGTGGCTTGTGGTCTAGATGCCTGGAAGCTGCTCCGATAAGTCTGTTGGCAGCCCTTCCCACCAGTAAAACTTTACCTGCAGCATAGTGGAGGTACTGGTCCAGGTTCAGCAAAGCCAGATTGGGAACCCAGAGCAGAGCTCCTCACACAAGGAAAGATCTTCCTGGGCTAGCCATGAACACTGCCTGATCCACCCTGGATGCAGAGCACAGAGCAGAAATCACAGCAGCTTCCTAGACTCCAGAGCACATGTGGCCCCAGCCCAGTGTTGGTCTGCCTGTCACGGCCATGGCACCAGCAGCTGTTTTTTGAATACTTATGTTAGACCCCACTCTCAGCCCGGGGACTCGAACCCCAGTGGGCCGCCTGGGTGACTAACGTTGGGGAGCCTCAAGCCCACTGACCTCACTCAGCCCAGGGGACTCGAACCCCTGTAGGCTGCCTGAGAGTCAGTCCCAAGAATCCAGACCGTCAGATGCAAAATGCAAGAAGTAGGTTTATTTCACTTGCGCAAGTGGGAGACTCAGTCTCGTTCATGAGACTCAGCCCGCCTGACTCCTGCCAGGCCAGGTTTTTATAGTAAGGTTTCACAGGATGATTATGCATTGACATATAGCTCAACAAACAGTTCACATACAAGATATTTGCTTACAGATCAGGGTTACAGAAGGGACAACTTCTCCATACATTACTTTGCAGTTCACAGGAGGTAAACTTTTCCACAATTTATGAATGGGATAATGGAGAAACCTTCCCACAATTTATGGATGGGATAATGGAGAAACCTTCCCATAATTTATGGATGGGATAATGGAGAAACCTTCCCACAATTTATGGATGGGATAATGGAGCACTGTTTACTCTATAGTCCTATAACCGAGAGATTAGTGGCTGTCTAACCTATAACTCTATGTTAGGGGAGTGTTTATCCTACAATCCTAAAATGAGGTAATAGGGGACTCTTCCTGTGGAATGTTAAGCCCACAGACTTTATCTTGCATACCAAGGGATGTTTACATAACTCTTGAATTCCTTGGGTCTCTTCCTCCTGGTTTTATAGTTTCTTAGTTGTTTTTCTAATTAAGGGGGAGGGGGGCGAGCTCGTCTCACCTAGGGCCTCATAAAACAAAATGTCTCACACTTACTGAGTACCAGACTTCCAGATCAACCATTCACAGGTGCCTATGAGACAGATGTTGTCTCTGTCCCTATTCTACAGACAAAAAGTAAAGCACATAGAGTTTTTTCATGCCCCACCAGCAGCTGAGAGGTAGCAGTTCAATGAAGGTTGTTCTAGCCCTGTCAGCTAAGTCTTTATGTTTTCCCACAGGTTAACGCTGAGTGAACAGAACAGGAGACAGCAGGCTCAGTCCTTTCATTGCCCTCAGACCTCACCTGCTGAGCTGAGCCAGGGCAGGGGGGGTGAGAGAGCGAAGTACTTAAATGCTATGCATTCTTTTAAAACAAGGAAACTCTGAACTCTTGTGAAGGGCAGGGTGGCCTGCAATAGTAGGCTCCAGCACTGTCCCAAGCTGACTGAAGACAAAACCAAGATCTTCTGCCAGGGTCTGTGGATCTCCTGGGGAAGATTATCCAAGACATAAACATATGAGAAATGTTTAATTATTTTGATTAGAAAAGAACCCCTTTTACAGATGTGATGAAAAACGATTTTGTACCTAGTAAGTGTTCTTATGGGCTAAAACATACTTGTGTTTTTAAAATTGGGATCCAAGGATCCCTCCAATTTCTCAGATGTCCACAAGAAACTGCTTCCTTTCAAAGGCAAAGGTGCTCCCATTTGAGTGCCTGAACCTATAAGTTCCATTCACCTGAGTAGGCAGGCATAGGGGGGCAGCAAGAGCAGTCCATTCCAAAGGAGGAATGTCCAGAGTCCAGAAGCACATAGGCCTGGATGCTATTCTGTCCATGATACCTCTTGGCATGTTCTGTCATCTGTCCCCCTATTTGCCAGGACCAGGTGGGTGCCACATATGCCTCAGGTCCCCAGGGAAAAGACATCTTCCATTCACACCAGGCCTAGTCTATGTACTACCCACTAACACTCCAGTACCACCAGCTCTACTATAGGGGTTGAGTCCCAGAAAGCCCCTCCCTTGAGAGAGGAAGCCAGACCTTCAATCTTGCCATTATCTGTCTCAGAACAGTGGCATCTCTATATACTGTCCTCTTCCTTTGTCTTCCCTCTACCTGACACTCCCTCCCAAGTTCCATACTCACCCCAAGGAAGTTAGGGCTGCTGGAAAGCTGGCCTTGCCCCAGCACTGGCCAAGGGCACCAGATGCTTCATCCAGGAATCCTTACCCAGAGATCAGGGAAGATCAAATGGTCTCTAGGGCCAGCAAAGAATGAAAGGAAGTAGGGTTTGGGGGCCTTGGAGCTCAGGGTGTGCTCTTTCCAATCTGTGACTCTACAGGGAAGCAGCTTTGTCCCCTACCTGCTGTTCTTAGTTGGCTATGGGAAGGCTGCCAGAGAGATTTCTCCTCTTACTTCTCTGCTTGGGTCTTTGCTCTAAAGGACATTGTCTGGTGGAGAGTAGGGGCTGCTCAGGAGTGGTTGGAAGGCTGGCCACACCAGGAGCCACTACATATGCTGCTTCTCTCAGCCTGTCCTTACCAGGTTGACTGGTACTTTCTTTTCCAGGTGTGGCAATAAGCACCTATGCGAAGTATTGTTACCACAAACTGCAGAAGGAAGCCCTAACTGGGGCCAAAAAGGTACAGATGTTTCTGGGAGAAACAGAGTAGGGCAAACAGCCCTTCTCCAGTCCATCCAGAAGCCCAATGGGGAGGCTAATCTAGAGGTACCATCAGCCTGTGTCAGTGACTGATAAGGAAGGCCCCGAGGAGATCCTGTGCTTTCCTGTACCTTCCCCTCAACAGTCCCTGAACACAACCAGACCTCAAGTTGAGGAGCAATGCAAAGAAGTACATGGGCTAGCCAGGGCATCAGGTAGCCTACCCAAGTGAGGTGATTCTTCTGTCCAGCCATGCTCAGCCTGCCTTTGTTGCATGGAGAGCCCAGGAGCAACATCCTTGCTGCACTGGCCCCCTAAGAACTCCAGCTGGTATGAGATGCAGAAGGCAAGCACAGTCATAAGAAGGTCAAAAGACCATCCTGTGGTGGTGACCCTCACTCCTCCACCTTTCTGTATATCCATGCTTTGGGGTGTTGCAGATGGCCTGATGGGAGGCCCCTTTGGTGACCTGGGCTAGTATGTAGGTTGCCCTTGTTTCTGATTGAACCAAGACCTGCAGTTAGGAGGGATGAAAAGGGGATGCTGGAGTAGAACAGGAGCCTGAGTGCTGGACTGTCTTCACAGGGGCTAAAGAAGCCCAATGTAGAGGAGATCTGGCATGCCAAGAACTCTGTGTTCAGCCCATCCATGTTCGGCAGTGGACTGCAGGAGGTCATAAGCATGCAGAAGGAGCGCTGCACTGACCAGCAGCTACCCTGGGTACAAACACGGCTCTCCAAGGAGGTGCTGGCACTCAATGGTGACCAGACGGAGGGCATCTTCAGGTGCCATGCCAACTCTAGACCTGGGGGCAGGGAAAGGGTGCACAGTCTCCTATGTATTTCTAATAGCAGGAACAATTAAACCTAAGGGCCAAGCAGCCAAAAGAGACAAGGCGGGGCCCATCCAGAAGAGACAAGTCTGCTGCTGCATCCTCCATAACAGCAGCATAGTCAACTAGAGACATACATCAGAGGCTAAAGTGTACCTAGACACCAACAGAGACTTCACATATGACAAGAGCATCCGGGGACATGCAGCTCGTCAGAAAGAGCATGTACCCAAGCAGCTTAGCAGCCCCAGCTCACTATCCTGTATAATGGCATCTGCCTTAGAGGTGGCACTTGCTGTACAATGTCAACCACTATCATGATTTGCCTGTCAGGACCAGGGATGCTTAGGCCTCAAAGGACAGGTAGGGAAACTGAGGGTAATGAGTTTGGGCTTTAGTGGCCTGCAAAGGGAAGGTGCTGCACAGGGAAACCAGAAGAGTCCAGAGAGGGAGAGTGATCCGGGAGGACCCCCACACCACTGATTCAGGTGCATGGATCAGGCTTCCCTATAAAAGGGCAACAAGGACTTGAATTGTCCCAAACCACCACAAGGAGTAATCATGTTGGTGGGATATTGTTCTGCACTATTCCCTCCTCAAGCACTAGGGCAAGGTGAGCAAACTTGGTCTCAGACCTGCCCTATACTCCCCAGGGTCCCTGGTGACATTGACGAAGTGAATGCTCTGAAGTTGCAAGTGGATCAGTGGAAGGTGCCCACAGGCCTGGAAGACTCTCATGTCCCTGGTGAGCCCAAAACATAGCAATGCAGGTGTGGTCCATTTTTGAAGTTTCAAGGAGTTCCTGGGTGCTAGCCTGCATGCAGAACCCAAAAAGAAGGTAGCCATTCAGGCCAAAGCCTCTTGGACTTTCACCCTTTCTTAGGTCACCCCGTGGCCTTATACCGTAGTCTTTTTGTGGCTGCAACTTACCACCCTCCTCAACCTCTGGGACCTACCTCTAAAGGAATCCCCTAGTGAAGTGATACCCCCCTAGTTACTTCTTGACATCCTCCTGTCCACTGGACAGTGTCCTAGGCGCACCTGGGTTTAGCCCTTCCAGAGCAGCCCAGTCTGCAGCTCTTTGTTTGGAGCTTTCCCAGATATTTTCTGCAGTAGTTTAACAACGCTTCAGAGAAATTCTAAGATTGATCCCAAGCCCTCGGGCAGCTAGTGACTCTGGACAGCTTTGACCAGGAAAACCCTTTTTCAGCCATCTCCATTCTCCCCGACACCCCTGGATGTGGCCTCTGGGAAATGCTTGTCTTAGTGGCCCCCAGAGCAAGAGCGTGTCCATCTGAGCTATATGTCTGCCGTCAGCATCACTGCTGAAACTGTGGTACCAGGAGTTGGAAGAGCCTCTGATTCCTCATGAGTTCTACGAATAATGCATTGCTCACTACGAGAGCCCAGAGGCTGCTGCTGTGGCCGTGGTACACACGTTGCCGCGTATCATCCGCATGGTGCTGTGCTACCTCATCCTCTTCCTCCAGGTATGCATGTTCTGGACACCATGCTGCACCCACCTTCCAGCGGCCCCACCCTCTCCTCAGTCATGCCCACCCTCCACTTTGTGCTTTTCTCCCAACCCCGCAACCCCATGCAGGTGTTCGTGCAGCCAGCCAACGTGGCCAAGATGGATGTCAGCAACCTGGCCATGGTGATGGCACCCAACTGCCTGCACTGCCAGTCGGATGACCCAAGAGTCATTTTCTAAGACACGCGAAAGGAGATGTCCTTCCTGTGCATGCTCATTCAGCATCTAGATAACAGTTTCATGGAGGGCATACTGTAGCACTTGGGCCACAAACATGGGCTGAGGTGGCACACGGGGAGGGGGGAGGGAAGGCCCCAATGTGGGACAGCATGCCAGGCGTGGCCAGATGCCCACCTCAACCCCAGAACCACCCAGGCAGTGCAACCACCCTGCACCCCGCAGCCATTTCCTTTGGACATTGGTTCCCTCTGTTGGCCGTAGGCCAGCCCAGAGAAGCGTCTTGTTTCCCAGAGCTGAGCGACACTGCCCTCCAGGCCAGCGAAGCACATGGCCCTGTTGCCCTGGGCAACAGGACCTGGGCCCCTCTTGGGCCTCCCTCTTCCGAGGCATTTCCTCCCTGATCCCTTCTGCCCCAGTCCAGGGCATATGGCCTGGGCCTGAACCAGATTTGGGAGCTCTATGATAGCGGGGCTGACCATCACTGGGATGTAGCCCTGCTGGCCCAAGGCTTGAAGGTCCTTGGAGTATGGGAAGCCCCAAACCAAAGGCCTCTGGGGTGGGGCCAGGGCTAGACAGGCGTTCTTGTGGCAGGTGGGGGAGGGCGAGAGGGTTTTTTGTTTTTTGATGAACCTGACCAGAATCTATCCCACACCCAGCCCACCTGTGTATAGAGATATAAATAGAGCGACAGATGTCAACTAAAATTGCTAAGGTCATAGTTTTAACCAGATGCTATTTATCTCTTTAACTGTCCTCACCGACCTCACCCAGAGTAAGTTAGCACCAACCTCTCTTACCAGGTGGTGTCCTCTGACCAAACCCTGGCGACGCTCAGATGGGACCAGGACTCGTCTGCATTTTCCATTCTGGAATCTTAAGTTCTAACTATGGTCAAACCTAATTTCTCTCGAATATATATATATATATATATATATATATATATATATATATATATATATATACATATATATATGTATGTATATATATATATATATAATTTATTTAGTATTGTTTTATTTATTAGAAACAAAAGCCCCTTCCTACCAAGGCCAGCAGTACTCCGGGTTACTGGTTTGGGCCTCGAACGCCGCAGGAATTCGCTCTGATGCATGTACCAAAGCAACAGTGCTTCCTGTGAATAAAGTTAATGTGGATACTGCTATGGTCTTTGCCTCCGGTTCCTTCTGACCCAGCTGGGGGGGGTTGGGTACTGTGGGAGAGGGACTCCGTCTGGTGACTTCCGGAAGAGGGCCTGTTGCCAGAACCCAAAGCTCTAGGCCACTGCGCTAGGAAGCCGCGGTGTCCGCTGGGTTTCCGGCGCAGAAAGATGTTGCCTGGGTGCCAGAGCTGTGCAGCACCTAGCTCTGTCCTTGGCACGCTCACGAACAGCTCGAGCTTGCAGTGGGGATGGATGCGTCTCCTACATTCAGGGCCAAAGCCCTGAGCCCAAAACTCACGAGTATTTCTACTACGTGGATCACCAGGGCCAGGTGGGCCTGGCGGGGGGCAGAGAGGGTAATCCTGAGGGGCTTGGGGAATCCACCCTAACTAGCACGGGCAGGGGGGGGGGGAGAGGAGGGAGAGAGGGGAGAGGTGGAGCCTCAGGCGGAGAAGCGTCCTGAGGGTGGGGCCAAGGAGGTGTACCTGTCTGATGTGTGACCCTGACTTGCTGAGCCCAGGCTGGGAAGTGGAAAGTCCAGGGCCAGCCTCTCTGTGGTACTACAGCCCCACCCCACATTGCTTGGCCTGCTGGCACCAATCCCAGGGCTAAATTCTCAACGATTGCCGAAGATACCCAGCAGTCCTGCCGTCTTTGTGAGGGGAGAAGGGCTGCAGGACAGGAAACCTGTGTGTAAGTGTGAGGGACAGTCTGCCGGGCCCTTCCACATGCCCCCTTGCACACATGACACAGACAAGCAAGGGCCGTGGACATAACACCGAACTCAGGGCCTTCTTGCCCGGACTTATTGTCTACGGCCTGTCCCTTCTGCAGCTTTTCCTGGATGACTCCAAAATGAAGAACTTCGTCACCTCCTTCAAAGGTACCGCTGCACTGCTTACCTATGCCTCTCCCTCCTACCATGAAGGCGTCTTTAGACCTGCCCAAGCTCCCTCCACTGCAGGCAGGGTTCACTCACACCGGGGGGCCGGCAGTCCTGTGCCAGCGCTGGTGTGGTCCAGGGAGAGGATCCTCTCTGGGGAGCTTGAGCGCCCAGCATGTGCCTTTGTTCCCACAGACCTGCAGTTCCTGGTCACTTTCTTCTCCAGTCTAAGACCCAACCGCAGTGGGTGCTATGAGACCTCATTCCCCTTCCTCTCGCCTAGTGGCAGAGAGCGCAACTTCCTGCGCTGTGAAAACTGGCCGTGGTCTTCACACACCTGCTGGCCTCCGACAGCGGGACCCCGTGCCTCTCCTACTGCGGTGGTGGGGAGACCCTGGCTGTACCCTTTGAGCCGGTTCGCCTGCTGCCCCTGGCGTCTAACGGGCGCCTGTACCATTCCGCTCCAGAGCGCGCGGACGGCTTGGGCCTGATACGCTGGGCCCTAGCCTTCGAGCTGAGCACTTGCTTCTATGGACCTGGTCACCCACGATCCCCTCCCACATGCACTGGCAGGGCCTCCGCCTTGCCCTCACTATGGATCTGGCTCCGCTGTTGCCCGCTGCCCCGCCGTCCTGAGCGGCGGGCTGGGGCCGAATGGGTAGGTTTAGGGCCACCACCGGGCTTCGCAGCGCTTGCTGGCTACCTCTTGGTCCCAGCCTAAAGGTGGACCGGGAGGTCCCCCATGGCGGGCGTGCCTGGGACTGAGTGCTCGCACAGGTGCATCTCCAGGCCACTACTTTGGCGCTGCCCAAGGTGCTGCCATGGACCCCTCGACCTCGGTCCCTACCGAGGGCCTCTCTCCGTCACCTTTCACCTTTTTACCTTCCTGGCATCCCACAGATGGCCTGAGCTCACTACGTCAGGCCGAGCGCCTGGCGCAGGCTACGTGGGTACCCGTGCGCGTGCGTGCCACGCCCCCTATCGCTTCTTTAGTCCTGCTGCCACTGGCTTGGTGGGGAGCCTCTTGATGCTGGAGCGCCAGGTGAGGGGGATCCCGGTCCAAGGTCACCCGGCTTTGGGGCGGGATCCAGGCATCTGTTTGGTCCCCGCAGATGGAAAAGGGCTTGTATCCTGGCAGCTGGGACGGGGTGGAGACCACGCCCTCTATGAACCCAGCCGTGGACCACCAGGAGCCGGTGGGGGTGTTAGGGAAGGTCCTGTGGGTTTAAGGTGCTAGGTCTCAAGGGCTGCCAGAGACCTCAGCTGGGGTACATGGTGCACCTGAGGGAGGACACAGGGCTGGTCTCCAACCTCCCGTGCAGATGGGCGCCTGGGAGACTGACACCCCACTCCTGCCCAAGATTAGGGTTCATATCCTGATAAAAGGATTTCTGGGCTCTTCTAGTTGGGGGCCCTTCCTGTCATGGCTGTCCTATAATGAGGCACACTGGGCATTTACTTGAGCAGCAGCTCGGATCAAATGTTTGCTACAGATGGGCAAGGCTTGGTGCCAAGGGCCAGCTAGTCCTTCAGCTCAGGGAAATTAAACCCAGAAGCCTAGGAAATGCCCCAGCTTCTGGCTGCATACATCCTGAGATACCAAGAAAGTGCTTTTGCCTAAGCTAAAGCTATTCCATTAAAACTTTATTGTTGTGCTGCCTGATCTCTAGTAATTTTAAATAATCATGTGAATTGCAGTTGGGACAAAATGGAAACAAGCACCAAACCACTTACTACCATTCAACTTGACTCAGAGAGCAATAATGCTTTAATAATGGGTATTCAGAGGGTAGACCATGCCAAGTGGGGGTTGAGGCTGGAGAACAGCAATCCTTGGCTCTATCTTCCCAAACCCAAGAGTAGGCATCTCAGCCCTAGTCTTGACATTAAAACTGGGTTTATTGTGCCTAGTCAGTTCCTCATCCCCAGTTCCAGCCTCTTCATAACTCAACCTTCTGCTGTAGCTCATGGGAGATCTCTCTAGGGTCCTCTGACTACACCAAGAAGATGAGTGGGAACTCCAAATTATTTTTCCTGTAGCACTGCTAGAGACAACAATCTATAGCAGTATCCACTTTGTGACTGGTTCTCAATAGTTCTGATACACTTCTAGGAAATTATACACTTGTGAGCTGTTGGTTAAGATATAAGTTCTAGATTGGAGACTGTTTCTCTATGAGATGTTTCAAATTTGGAATAAATTACAAAACTCTACTACTTGTTTTAAGCTAGGGAATTATAATATTGCCAGAATAATTCAATAATGCCATTATAATTACACATTTACGTTATTATATAAACAAATGTCAATCTGTAATGCTATTATGCAGATTTTGAAAATGGAACTTTCTAGGTTAGTTAAATGAAAAGCAATTGCAGAATGTAATTAGAGGCTATAATTATAGCAATGTATCAAAATAGATCATTAGCATTCACCTGGTATTGTAGTTGCTGCTGCAGAGCAAATGAATAATAACAATAATACATTTAGCATTAACATCCATAAACTTATTATAACAGAGAATATTTTCAAATTCTTTGATCTCTATAGGATCTTAAGTTTTCACTACCTAAAGCTAGTAGTTCATTCTATGTCTCCCTTATTCAGCATCTAACATCTGTCTTTGCCCAGAACAGGTGCTCATTCACAACTAGAATATCAAAACACATTAGATTGCTGTGGGGTTTTTGAAAACTCATGTTTTATCCAGAATATGTAGTTTTTTTTCACTTAATACATGCCTTTTGTTCTCCCCATACACTGATCAATTCTTAACTTAGTGCTGTGAGCACTACATACAATGCAAATGTAGGTGCTGAAGTGTGTGAGAATGACAAGCCCTTCTCAGAAGGCATTTTCATGCATGCTCTGAAAACAGGCACTCAGAAAGGTGGCTGCAGTATACTGAGTAAGCATGCTTATGTATACCTATTTTACAAAGATGTTTATGCCCAACGTAGCAACCAACCTGATTATCATCATTTAAAATATGGCTTCATATCATGGTACTCAGACCACAAAACTGTTCCCTCAAACTGAAGCTACAGGAAGCTTTTATTTATAGTGGAAATTAGTATCCTAGTTGGTAGAGTCAAGCTATTCAAAAGTGCTAAAAGAATGCTGACACATAAAAGGGCATTACAGTAATACTTTTTAAAACACAAAGCCCAAGCAATGACTGTTACACCTTTCCACATCACTACCAGCCTTCACTGCCACTTGCCCTTCTGCAATTTCTACCTGGAAAGAACATCCCAGGGCCTTACCTAGAACATTGAGATCAAGGGTCTGTGCTAGTTTTCTTGCACCATCAGCACCAAAAATATGAGTTTTGTGTTTACACTATGGACACTGGAAAACACTCATGTTTTGGACAAGGCCAAGAACCTAGAATAATAAAAACACACTGAAATTAAAATAAAATTGTACCATATCTCAGTACATCATCTTAACAAGCTTTAATTGAATATCTACTAGGTCATGACACAGTGATGAGTAACGTGTGGTTTTTGCTCTAGGGTCTTTCATCTAGTGAGAGAGATGAAGGCATAGGAATCAGCTTTAATTATCAAGACAAGTGCTAAAATGAGGTAAGTGGGAACCAAAAAGCTCTGCGTGGGAAGAATGAGATGAGCCTTTGAGTTGCCCATAGATGTCTGTTCCTTCAGACAATGAGCAGGCAACCTTCTGAAGACATGGTGAGGTCTACAGATGAAAACATGGTCAGAAGCAAGAGTACAGCCAAAGCAGCAGGATCTGGACCTATCTGAGCTGTAGCCCAGTAGGTGGCCAACGCAGATGTTTTGGTGATGAAGGTTAGGGTCTGGTTAGAAAACTCAGTATCTTCCAGAGGCTCGTGTGTGGAGTGCATGGTCCCCTGGTGGTGATGCTAGTTTGGAAGATGGTATAACTTGGAGGTGGGGTCTGGCTGCAGGAAGTGGATCACTTAGGATGTGCCCTGGGCAATATGCCAACCTGACTTTTCCTCCTTCTTTCCTTTCTCTACTTCCTACCCATCACGAGGTGAACGATTTCCTCTTCCATAAGTTCCCAACTCTGATGTTCTGCCTAAGGACATGGAACCTAGCAACTATGGAGGAACACTCTGAAACTATGACCCAAAAGACATCTTTTTTTCTTTATATTGTTCTTTGAGGTAATTTGGTGAGAGCAATAAGAAAAGTGATGAATAGAGATAATAAGATGTTCAGTGTTCTCCATGTGCCTGAGACTTTTCAGACCCAGGAAACAAGTAAAGTTTCTAAAGTTGAAAAAACTATACCAAAGAGGTAGTTTAAGACGAAGGGGTGCTGTGGACAGTCAGCGCTGATGATCATATGGAAAGAACAAGCGGGAGAATGAGAGAGTAGTTCATTGGGGACAAAGGTCTCAAGGTCGATAATAGCTAAGATATAGTGCACACTGCCATATGCACAAATGAAACAAACACTTTCAAGATACAGTTTCTTCTCATAAGAACACTATGAGTACTTGAGCATCCACATTCTTTTATTTTTTAATTTAAAATTTTATTCTATGTGTATGAGTGTTATGCCTGTGTTTCATAAATTTTCTCATGGTGGGTCCCGGCTTTCAGCCTCACCCAGCCCTCCAGGTTTGAACTGACTGAATGAGTAGAGAATGCTCCTTTTAGAGAATTGATTTATTTAGGGCATTTACAAAGCTACTGGTTATCAGCAGCTCGCTGGTGAGGTCTGGCTCTTAGTTCACAGTGCAGAGCCCTTTGTTCATGGTGCCATGTTCTTGGACCATTCCCGGCAAGCCTTTCACTTCCACTCACATGATCCTTGGGACTGCCGGGACTTAGAATGCTGCTTCCTGGGTTCTGGCTTTCTGCGTGGGCCTGGGCCTGGGGCATTTTTCTTCCTGTGTGGATACAATCTCTGCCCGAACCCGGGACTTGCTGCCATGTTCTCCCTCCTTACTCCCCGCCTCCCTCCTCCCTTATTGGTCAGAGGGCGGGACTTGAAAAAAAACCTCAGAGAGTATTCCCTATTCACCATACAGCCTGCATTCATGTAAGTGCACCTGTGTCATGCACTGCTCCCAGAGGATAGAAGAGGGTGTTGGATCCCCTGGAACTGGAGTTATGGATAGTTGTTAGCTGCTATGTGGGTGCTGGGATCCAAATCTGGGTTTTCTGCAAGAAGATCATGCTCTTAACTACTGATCCATCTCTCCAGCCCTGAGCATCCCCATTCTTTAGCAGAGCAAACTGAAACCACAAGACTCACCTCCACTCTTACTGTTACTATTTGAATAAAAATTTAACATTTGGGGGCTGGAGAGCTGGCTCAGCAGTTAAGAGCACTGACTGCTCTTTCAGAAGACCCAGGTTTGATTCTCAGCACTCACATGGTGGCTAATAACCATCTGCAACTCCAGCTAAAGGGAAATCCGACACTCTCCTCTGACCTCTTCAGGCAGTGCTACATAGAAGCAGGCAATACACTCATACACATAAAATAAAAATAATAAATAAAAAACTTTAAAATAAATACAAGACAACTTAAAAATTTAACATTTCATACAGCTCCCATCTCTTTCTAAGTTTCCCTAGCCTTAGGCACAAAACAGATCTTTAAAAAACATTATTATTTAATAGTACCACTGAATAAATACATAAGTTCTGCAAATGTAATCTACATTCATGCCTTTTTAAATCTCACTTTCACATTGATAAAAAAACAGTGGCTCTCTTCAGGAATAAAAATGCAGAGCCCTATGAGAACATGCAGATAAGTGCCTGTATCATCCCAAGAAGTCCACTGTAAGAGCATCACAGTAGGAGATGATTAGATCATTTGCATTTTAAATGAAGAACAGCCCACAATGGCACGTACAGACAAAAAAGGTGATAAAATGTATTACTGTTTCTGAAAGGAGGAACAGAAAAGACTAAGGTTGCCCACACACATGTAAATGAAGACAAACAGTGAAGGGTGCTGGGAAGCAGAAGCATTTTCCAAGCATATAATGTACACCCTTTTGCTGATGTAAAGTATCAGAAAAAATAAATCATGCAGGCTTTTGGTAACTCAGTACAGCTTCAGATAGCTAGGAGAAAACTCTGCTTACTATCACAGATCATATTTATTGACTGTGATGATATAATATACTCACTGCTTGGGCAGTTTAATTGCCATTTTATGTTGACTTTTGTATATACCCTGACTGTAGGGCTTTCAACTTAAACATAAAGAATATCACTCAATAAATGAGAGTAGGAAAAACACTTAATATAGCGAAAGTCCAGGTGAGGCTCTGTTTCAGTTTAGGAAGAACAGGAAAAGCATTCTTACTGTGGAAATTCTTAGAAGCCCCAAGACACAGAGGCATGCAGGAAGTGTCCTTGTGGTTTGTGTATGCATGTTCCATTCCCAAACTGCCCCTATGGACTACAGAACACCTCAGACACAATCTACACAGACTGCATAAATTCCATAGCCATCAAGTCTACAAATACAGCCAAATAATGTTTAATGTGCCCTCACATGTGACTGGGCTGATCCCAGAATAGAATGGACAGCAGTGAGCAGAGATATGGCACCTGCCCCTTGCAGCTTACACTCTCATTGGAGGAATGGATTGAACAACAAAAATATACTTCTCTGGACATTAGGAACAGAGTATTATGAGTGACAAAGACAGGATTCACTCTACTCCAGGAGTCAGAGAGGTTTCTGGGAGGAAAGTTCTGGCCTAAAAATTACAGAAAAGCCAAGCAAAAACAAGGGGGAGAGAAACATTTAAGGAAAAGTAGGAAGCACAGGTCAGGTCTGTCTTTGAGAAACTGCAAGGCCAGGGTGTGTCCTTTGGGTGCTGTGAGATGTGGCTGAAAGGCAATGCTTGTAGACAACCTTCAGGTGCTTTGGCTAGGTGCTGAGTGTAGGAGAAGCCATCAAAGCATTTTGATGGGATGGCCTCCAGGCCTATTGTCAAGGTAATTTTATTGAGAGGTTTAAAAACAATAAGACATAGTAGAAAAACCAAAAGGATTTGTCTTCCTGTGTCTATTTCCGTAGACAAAGACCACTTAAGGTGGTCTCCTAAATCAATCATTAAGGAGGTGATCATTTTTAGTACCATCTAAAATACATTCAGTTCTCCTGGGCAGAAAGTTGAGATTTATTTTTTAAATAATGCTTTTGTGTTTATTTTTGTTTTATGTGTATGAATGTTTTCCCTGCATGTATGCAAGTGTTCCCATGTGTTCCCATTGTACAATGTGCAATGTCCATGGGGGCCAGAAGAGAGTGTTGGATCTCCTGGAACTAGAGCTACAGATGTTATTAGTCACTACGTGGGTGCAAGGGCAACCAGTTCTCTTAACATCTGGGCCATCTCTCCAAGCCCTGATGTCGAGATTTTTGTCCTCTGCAATTAGGTGTGTGTGTCAGGGGACGGGATTTGGCCTATCTCGGTCAGTAAAATATGGACAGAAGTACCCCATATCACTTTACTCTGAAACTGTAGGAGCTAATCCCTATTCTGTCCTTCTGTCCTAGAGTCCAGATGGTGGCTGCTCTGTCAATATGGGTGTCAGAGTAAGAACGCACAGAGGAAATCAACATGTAGCATGAGATAGCTCAATTGCTATTTATTTAAAGCACTGAAACACTAGGGCTGTTAAGACACATAAATAACCTCGACCATCTTAGCTGATAGAGAAGTATGCAAAGAAAATACCAGAATTTTTATTTTATGATTTCCTTTTAAATGTCAATTTTATGTATTTTATAATGAAAATAACATAATAATGACATAACATATATACTATAAACTACACAAACACATAAAAACAAATATTTTGGCATACATAAAGTATCATTTATTGACTAGGATGCATAATCAAAAACGTGAGGAGATAAAGAGCCATTTCTATGTTTAAAAGTCATCTGTCTGACAATACTTGGCTCTATTACTAACAAGATGTAGCTTCTTCCAGTTTAAGGACAAATGTCCTAATACAGCTTCCTAGTTCATTCTGAATAAACTAATTATACTTAGCTTTAGAATTTCTCTATTTCAAGAACTTTCCACCCAAATACCACTTGGCCTGAATTTTTTTTTAAAAAGTTGACTGTAAAGGACCAGAACAGAGAACCTAGAATAGACCTGTATGTGAAAGCCATTCCTTTTTGGTAAGACTGACACAATACTGTATGCTAACTGCATAGTCACATGGAAACTAAGGAGTCTTGACCCACTACTTGTCCCCACACAAACATTAAATCTAGTCAGACAGAGCTAAATGTGAAAGGCCAAACCATAACACCTTTAGAAAAAAAAAACTGGAATACATACAACTGTGGAGAGAGACAAGTATTTTTTCAAACAGGACACAAAGAAGAACTAGACATCAACTTTTAAATAGGGCTTTACTGAAATTAAGAAACTAAAAGAAAGACATCATTAAAAGAAAAGGCAACACATAGATTAGGAATTGATTTCTATAATATGTATATATAACAATGGACTTTTACTTGAAATATACAAAGAAAAAAATCAGTCAAGAAATCCAAAATAATAATAAATAGGAAGGAGTTTTATAGCAAGTACTCTATCAAAAGGCACCCAAAGTACATCTGGGTTAGAAAATGAGCATCTGTATGATTAAAACAAACCAAACAAAACATATTCGGTGCTGTGAGGGTGCAGAACAACTTAGTGTTTTGCTTGAGTCTAAGTATGTTATTCTGTAAAACCGTCAGGCAATATCTACTTAAAATGAGTTATACTTTTACTATGACACTTCAAATAATGGTCTCACACAATGTGAACTCACAATTCACAAAAAACAGGTATGAAATTGTATAGAACAGTACTGAACACAACAGAAATTTGGAAGACTACCCAAATGTCCATCAACAGTAAAACAGACAAATTCTGGTATTTTCACACAGTGAAATGACAGAAAGAACCACAGCCAATCACATGAGTGAATCTTGCAAGCATGATCCCCAAGAGAAATATACTGGACACATAAAGATATGTACAAGGCTGTCCATTTACAGGATGTTCGCAGAGGGGCCCAACTACAGTTTTGTGACTTGGGTTTCACGTTGAGGGTAAGTGGGAGGCAAGACTTCCTGGGACGCTAGTGGTGCTATATTTACTCTGAAATGTTACAGCTTTTAACCAGCATCTTTCCAGTCCCTGCCATCACTCCTGCCCACTCCCGGACCTTGATAACCACCATGTTATTCTCTGTTTCTGTGAGTTCAACACTTTTAGATTCTACATGTAAGTGAAACCATGAAGGGTTAGCTTTCTGTGGCTCATTTCACTTCACATGTATTCATACTGTTGTAAAGACAGAATTTTAAATGCTGAACAGCATTCCAGTGTTTACATAAACAGTGTCGTGCTTATCTGCTCATCTACTGATGAGCATTTACACTGACCCCATACATCGGCTCTGTGAATAATGCTGCTGAGAACTTGAGAGAGCACATATTTCTTCAACATACTGACTTTAGTTCCTTAAGACATATATACAGTAGTAAGATGTATCATACGAGATCATATGAGAGCTTTACTTTTGCTTAAAATAATTTTAACTTTAAGGGTTAGAGAGATGGCTCAGTGGTAAAGTGCATTTATTGCTCTTGCGGAGAACCTGAATTCAATTCCCAGTATCTACACTAAATGGCTCACAACAGCCTATTAATCCAGTAATCAAGGGATCTGATGCCCTTTTCTGGACTCAACAGGCACCTGCACATATGTACACATACCATAACTTAGGTTGCCAGACTTGCACAGGCAGCACCTTCCCTACTGAGCCATCTGGCCAGCCCATATTACAAATATGCTTAAATACTGAACACAATGGAACATTTACTTTCAAGAGTACACAAAGAATATACTACCAAGTATATTTGCTTTTAGTTGAAATACATCAATTAATTGTAGTTCACATTCTTATACAGTTATCTCATTTGGTACAGAAACTCATATATACTATATGAACACTGAATGTACAGTTCAAAAAGAGAAGAGCTGGAGAGATGGCCCAGCAGTTAAGAACACTGGCTGCTCTTACAGGGGACCTAGGTTCAGTTTCTAGCACCCACATAGCAGCTAACAACCATCCGTAACTCCACTTCCAGGGGATCCGATGCCCTCTTCTAAACTCCAAGTACATTGCACCCACTTGGTGTACTTACATACATGAAGGTAAATCACTCATATACATAAAAAATACTTCTAAAAATGAAAAAGTTGTTATTAAGTACCATATGTAGACTGTGTGGCAAACAACCTTTTCAAAGGAAGGCTAGTTAGGCGAAAGCCTAAATGAATGGTGTGAGTAACAAGGGACTTAGAAGCCACTGTTCTTGCAGGAAGAGCAGTCCGCTATAATCACTGAGGCTCAGAATGGGGCACTAAGGGTAACAGGGAAGAACATTAGAATATCCATGCTCTAATTCTGCTCATAAAAATTCTCCTCTCTTAAATAGCAAAGAACTCATGTCCACATGGCCCACACTGAGAAAATGCCTTATATTTTGTGAGTGCTTTACATATTACTGTCTGTGTTTATTGTAGAGCAACTGTGTGGAGCTTTGATAGCAGACACATTAAAAAAAAACAGATGCTTTGCTCTAGCTTAATTTACATAACACCACAGAGCTATAGTCATAAGCATGCTCAATCATTTTGAATGCCTCATTAAAGTAAAAGGTCCGTTTTTCTTTTCTATCTCAGTTTTACGGGAAGAAAGCAAATATTACACGCCTGCCTGACTAACATCAGCCACCATCACCATTTTACATGTTATTCTTACATTATTACAATTCATCATTGGCTTAGAAGAGTACTTCTTCTATTAACTTTTTAAAAATCATTTCTCTTGAAATATCAACATTGCTCTGAATATTGGATTTTTGTGTCAGATGAATGGAATTAAGAAAACTCAAATTTTAATTTCTTCTTAGCATTTTAAACCCAGATTTAGGTAAGCAATAAGCAAGGTTCTCAGGCTACTATGTAATCCAATTTCTCAAGACTGCAATCAGGTTATATGCTGGCTGTCTAGTACCTGTCATAAGCATTAAAAGCTATGTTTTAAGAAAAATGTGAGGGGAAAACTCATTGCTAAGTACAGAAATGAATACTAATATAGAAACAGATTGGGTTCACAGGTGCTTACAGCTCTCCATTAGCCTTGCACCAGGTTTTGGTACACATCGGAAGCATATATACAGATATAATTTCAAAAAATGAGATGGGTGTTCTTGTTTTCTCTTTCAAAAGAAGTCTGATATGGAAAGAATGAATGGGGAGGTTTGTGTCCCCACACCTCTCAGAGACCAGGTAAGTGGCTGTAGCCCACGAGACACAGCTTTCCTAGGCCTTAAATCCTTAGTCACTAAAACAAGGATTTATACTGATTTCTAATGTCTGCCACTGCATCAGAACCACTCAGAGCTACCATATATAGTACTAGGTGCTAAGTTATACCAAGTACTGAGAATGTAATCTCACTTGCCACAATGACCAATGGAATGGGTACTATCATCCCTACTTCATGGATGGGAACAAACCTTGATGCTAAATTAGTTGCTCAAGGTCACATAGTAACTATGGAGGCAATCAATCTCGGTCATTGATTTGTACATGGAAGTCACCAAACAAGATAACTGACGAGAGGGTTTTTATACAAAGGATTAAGTGGCCTCGGATGATGGTAAGTCAATATACTTTAGTAGAGCAATTCAATATAATAAGTAAAGGCACAATTACCAGACAGGCCCGATTTGCATCATCCTTTCTACCCAGGGCTGCAGTCAAGCCTTAGACTTCTGCAATGCCATGGACACGGGTCCCTTCCTCTTGGTCTTCATTCTATTTCTCTTGATTGTCAACAAAACCTATGGACCCAGAGCTCCTGCTCGTTTTCCATTCTACAGGTTTCCTGCAGCTTCTCTTGCCTCCCTGAACATCCAGAACCCCAACAGTAAGCAGATATGATGAGGATTCTCCACATGTCTCACTCGGATATTCCATGATGTTCACAGCACTAACTCTCAATTCTGTATGAGCCACAGAGACTGCAGTTAAGAATATGGGTCCTGGAAAGAAACAGACTATTTGGGAAGTGGACTAGTGGGAGCCCAGTGCCATGCTGAACAAAAGGGAACTTCAGGTAACTTTTCCTGCAAAATGGGAAAAATAATGTTCTCTACCATAAAGGGATATGTGAGGGAAACACGAGTCTAATTCAGGTAACTAACTTAGAAGAGCATTCAGTTTAAAGCATCTGTGAACTTCAAGAGATTCTAAGGAAAGACAAGGATGAACACGTATCTTTAGTTGTGAAGATGTAATTATAGCTGAGATGCAGAATGTTACCCATACATTTATAAAGGGTAAAAGCCATTTTCCTAAAAAGTGGTAAAATTATTCATTGTCAAAGGGAATCACATGTTACATATCATAAGCAAACTAGTTAATATGTATTCCTGAGAAGAATTTAAACAGTAACTTGCAAGGCCCTTAAAAGGCAATACTGAATGATTCTTTAAGGATATCTTTATTAGTCTGTTTCTGATTACTATGATGAAATATCCAAAAGAGGCTATCATAACTAACAGGGATTAAGAGCTCACAGTTTTGGAAATCATAGGATGTGCTATCAGTATCAGCTTGGCTTTCATGAATATCTCCTGGCAGACGGCAGGAACTTATCGGAAAGAGAGAAATCATATCACCAAGCAGGGAACCAAAAAGTGATTGAAGAGTCACATCCACTCTTATAACTTACTGTCCCCATGATCTTTTCTAAGAGCACGCCTCATAAAGGTCCTACCTCACTCAAGACCAGCCCCCCAACATACAAACCTCTGAGGGACATACCACATTCAAACACAGCAGCCTCGATAGTAATATACTTCCCAGAAAATCAGGTGAGAACACTCAATATGCACAGAGGAAAACTGTTCAAGGATGAAAACGAGAAAACAGAGTCCTTCCCTCCATTTTCATGTAAGATCACCTTTATAAATTGTTTCTTCAGTACAGACAGACTGGAGAATTTGGTAAAATAAGACGGGCTAGATGCTCTGGAAAAGACATCACACATATACAAGTTCTGAAAACATTCAGTGGTAAAGATGTTGACCTCTTCATCCAAGTGAATAACTCTGCATCATAAATGGAGACTTTTAAAGAAAAGTAACACATCACGACCCGATTTTCACCAAAAAGATAGAATTCTACACAATGATCTATAGGATCTTTGGTTATGGAAATGGAAAATATAAAGAAGACACTGACAGGAACCATCTGTTGGAGGGTCTAAAATCATCTAAGTTTTATTAGAAGACAACATAATTATACAGATACTAAAAAGCTCCAGACCACAGTAGGACTTTTAAATCTTCTCTTTTTAGCAGGAATAGTAAACTGCAGGACAATTAAAATTTTTCTTTTACAATGTAAGTAACTATGTTCATGAAGGAAATAGTTATTGATTTTTCAAAATGAGTTATTAGGAAGTAAGTAGATACATGGACCAGTATTTGGCTTAACCATCTATGCTCATGACCAGGTCAACAACTACAACACAAATTGTTAGCTGGCCAGAATCTATGGGCTCATCTTCCTGGTCATATAGCCAGTGTCTAGCTTATATTTCTTAGAGCATGATTTGTATGATATGATGAAATTTTAGTTAGAACAACGTAAGTAGAAGTATGTGTGTATTGCACTTAAGGTCTTTTTTTTTTTTGAGACTAGGTCTTGTGGGAACTCTCTACATAGACCATGTTGGCCTCAATCTCACAGAGATCTGTCTGCCTCTGCCTCCCAAATACTGGGACTAAAGGCGTGTACCATCATACTCGACAAGGCACTTTTTAAAAAAACAAAACATTTATTTTTAATTATGTGTATTTTGTGTGTCAGTGTGTGGTATATGCACGAGAGTTCAGGTGCCCACAGAGGGCCAGTCTTCCCATTCCCCTGGAGCTGGAGTTACAGTGATGGCGAGCCATCTGACAAAGAATGCTGGGAATTGAATTTGGGTCCTCTGCAGAAGCAGAGCACACTCTTTATCACTGAGCCATCTCTCCAATCCAAGGTCCTTCTTTTCTATATGTTTCTGTACTCCTAGACAGCTAGAATGAAGATGGGCTGAGGGATGAGCTTAGAAGTCATGATTGAAATGACAGAGGTCCCAACAGTCTAAATGACATGGAACACAGATTCTCTGATGACCTGCTCATCTATCAGTACTGCTGCTGTAAGTATGAGACAAATTTCTACCACATGTGTGTCATTACATATTTGGGAACTTATTTCTGTTGGCAATTAGCCTAGCTCAATGAAAGTTTTAAATAAGGTGTTTTAAAATTTTTTATTGAATTTGTGCAAATTTCATACACCTTGATCATATGTAGACCCCTCCACACCTCCCACATACACCAGATTTCATGCATTCTGTCAAATAAGGCATTTTTAACTCTGAAGAACTTTAGCATCTTTATAAACCTATATGATGAGAACAGCTTAAATTAAACTAAAAGGAATAAAGAAATCTCAGACAGTAGTTAGGCAAAAATTTTACAAGTCTCTTATTAAAGCTCTTATCAGCAAATAATGAAACCGGTCAAAATGCCTGGGTCAATATATACATAAATAAACATAAATATCTATCAACTATCAATTTATATATTTCTTATAACATCCTAAACAGAAACTATAATAAGCAACAAGAATTACATAACACATTAAACACCAAATATTAAGATAGAGGCAAAAGCTATAGTAGGTTCCTAATGTACATGATCTCCTTTATTTTTCATCTCAGTCTCCTAGAGAACTCCTACTATAATCCCCATTTCATGAATGAGAAAATGAGACATAGAGTAAGCAATGTATGTAGGTCATAGTTATAAAACAACAGAGCTGGGATCTAAACTCTGTACTTCAGGCTCTGAGGCTTATTTTTGCTACTAGGTAAAAATGGCTCTATATGGTATGCCCTGTCACCTAAAAAATTATAATAAAAAATGAGAGTAGGTTAATTTACAACCAAAAAAGAATATAGCTCTTTAAGTAGTTTTAATGTCTGTGTACAAGAGGTTGTGAATAGATGCACACCAAATCTGGTTCCATGATGTGAATAAAAAGGTTGGTACCAAATTGTCAAAGAATAAGGACAGGGATTCATGACTGAGAATCTGAACTCTCAATTCCAGTTTGTTACCATCTCTAGCCAGAAAACTAGCTCCCAGTAGATTTATTAAAGGCAACATAACTCTCCAAATTGCTCTGATTTGTCCTTGCTTGGTCTGAACCCCACTCAGCAGTCAATTCCAAGCTTCTCAATTCCTCCTTCATTCCCTTTTCACTGCCGCTATTCTGAATTGGACTCTGACTTCTTACCCCCACCCCCGAGGGATCTGGCCATGCTAGCCAACACCTGGCACCCATGGTAGCCAACACTTGGCACCCATGGTAGACAATACTATCTGTCTGATACAAGAAGCATTGCACACCTTGATTAGTACAAATGCACATTGCATGCATGTATGTTTATAACTGACATCAACTATTAAGAAATGAGTGTTTCTCTTAAGAAGAACTTAGGTTGATATTATATAAAATCTGTGGTTACATCTTTTACTGTACTGATTTCATGACCATTGGTGGCATCACAGCCACCAATGAGCGACTGACTGTTCCATGTTCTCTTGGAGCTTGTCTTTTCTCTTCATTTCCACTAGATTAAAGCATTTTAAAGCTCCATCCTAATTGTATTTATGTCCTAGCCAACTTTTAAGAAAAAATTCTACATTTCTTGGACTAGCATAGACACATCAGATGTATTATCTCAAATATGGATAAACGGAAAAACCCTAAAGACCCCTGTACTTGCCTGAGTCTTCAGACTTACATGTCCTAGATCTGTCTACAAAAACTCCTACTCAGTTCATTCATTTGGAATCTGTTTAGTGAACAGCTGTACATTTAGACACGGACCAAGGCACAGAGCTTACAATAGGGGACTGCAAATGTGAAAGGAAACTGAGTATGATGGTGTTACAGAACAGAACAATTTCACACGGTTAGCAGCACTAGGCCAGTGCTCACAGAGAAAGTTTGTTTAGTCCTGGCACCCAAAGGACAAAAAGGGTTTTCTCAAGTGAAACGTGGAAATGAAATGTTCTCAGGTAGGAAAACAGCATGCTAGGGATTCAGAGGCCTGAAAGCTATGCAGAAATGTCAAAAGCGGAAGACCAGAGTGGTTGTGACAGAGAGAAGCAGGTAGAGCAGCCTACTGAGAGCCTGGAGAGAACGAACAGCAGACAGTAGATGGCATCTATCCTTGTCGAACTGTTTGCCATGCCTGTATGCCAGGTAGCTGAACATTTGATATTCACACAAACTCAGATTCTTCTGTGAAGACAGTTAAACCTATAGTGGGCTAAAGGTCAAAGTGGACATAGGTTCCAGAGGGTCAGAAGAAGCATCTTGCTTTTCATGGTATATTGGAAAACAACAAAGTTCCTAGAGAAGGGAATGACCTTGCTGAATTTTGAAAAATGAACAAGGATTCCCTAGCTGACAATGATTTCATCAGACAACAGACCACAATATGCAGAGTTACATGAGCATGAAAGCAAACAAGCCAAAAGATACAGGCTTCCTTGACAGCACCCCTGTTAGCCCAGGGGAGAAAGGTTTTCACCCAAGATTTTAGGGTCCCTGTACCATAATAGAGCTAGTGAGCAGGGTCAAAAATGTGTAAAGAAACAGGGCTTGCTTTTCTTTTTTCCTTTGGAGATCCCCAGTATTACACTTGTAAGAGGCATCCTGTATCAGTAAATATGTACCTATGGAATGCATAAGTTAACAACTATTTGTTGAACTAGAGTTAAGCGATTTCTTATGCAGTAAAGTAATAAGAGAGTAAGCCTTAAACTGTCCAATATGCAGAACCAGGTGGGAGTAAATACAGTTAAAGATCCAGAGACTACAAAGAGTTCCACGGGCAGAAAGGATGCTGTAAGGGAGGTGTGGATAAGATGACAGAAAAACGTGGAAAGGAGGAAAATAAGCAGCAGAGGGGGATGGGGAGGGAGACTGGGATGGGAAGTGGGGGGATCAACCAAAATAAAGCATGCATGAAAACCCCATTTGGAACACTGCCATTTCATAAGCTGGCTTAAAAAATAATTATTTAAAAGAAAATAATATTCCAGGAAAATCAAATCCTAAAGCAAGCAGGAGCAAATATATTCAAATCTGACAAATAAACTTCAATCTAGAAGACACAAAAGTCGCCGCATATTTATAAAGGGAAAACTTCAAGAAAATATCATGAATATAAATGCATACACACTGACAGTCAGAGGACCCAATTTTATAAAATAAACACTACCGGACACAAAGGGAGATACAGTTATAGACGGTGATTTGGGTATACCTCTCATACAAATAGATAATCCAATCTTCCCAATCCCAATAAATGAACAAAGAGACATTAGATTATATTGCAGATAAAATGGACTTGAAGACATTACAGAATATTTCATCCAGCAGTGGCAGGATATGTATTCTTTCCGTTCATTGGTTCATGAAACTTTTATCCAAATAGATTGTGGTTTAGGCCATAAGATTGCCTAAACATACACGTGCACACATGCACACACACACACACACACACAAACCAAAAAATTTGAAATAATTTCTTGCATCTTATGATACTACAATGAAATGAAAGCAGAAATTCAAGAGCAAGGAAACTAGAGAAACTGTACAAACCATTGGAGCCTAAATAATAGATCTTTGAATAAGCAGAGCATCACTGAAGAAATCAGGAGATAAATCATAAAAATCTGTGGGATATAACAAATGTCATAGGAAGAAGTTTTAAGCTGTGAGTAGCTATATCTTAAAGAGAAGGATCTGAACAAATAACCTGCTGATGTATAACAAAGTCCTAAGAATGACAAGCCAAGTTACAAAATCTGCAGAAGGAAATACTGAGGATCAGAACAGAATGAATAAAAGACCAATGAAGTTGGTTCTCTGAAATCATAAGCAATATTGATAAACCCTAAGGCAAACCAACTAAAATAAAGAAAAAAAGCAAAACAAAATCTCAAATAGTAAGAGTAGAAAAGAAGAAAAAAAAAGATCTAATAGATATCACTGTAATCCAGAGAAGCACTGGGAATACATTGATAAATCATAATCCAGTGAACTGGGAACTTTAGAACAAGTGGACACACTTCTAGACACATAACTTACTAGAAAGTGGAGACACTTTTTTCAAACAATGAGTTGGAAGAAATAAAAACAACCCCCAACAAAGAAAAGCCCAGATCCAGGTGAATTTGCTGTTGAATTTTACCAGATTTTTGAAAGAACTAATTAAATTCCTCCTCAAATTATTCCATCTTTTATGAAAAACAGATGGAATAATTCTCTTTTAGTGAAGAGAATGGAAGAAAAGATGGAATAATTTCTCTTTTAGAAAGGGGGAGGGTGGTCCTGGAGAGATGGCTCAGCAGTTAAAAGCACTGACTCCTCTTACAGAAGACCCGGGTTTGAAATCCAGCAGCCACATGGCAGTTAAAAACACTCCATGCCTCCAGTTCCAGGGGATCTGATGCCCTCTTCTGTCCTCCAACGGCACTGCACAACATGGATACACTTACACACATGCGGGTATAACACTCCCACACATAAAAATAAATAATAAAAATTAGAAAAGAGAAAGGGAACAACTCTTTTAAAATTATTCCCGATGGCAGTATTACCATGATACCCAAATCTGAAGCACATCATTTTATAGAGCAGCCATTATGAGAAACTTCTATAACTACTTATTTTGAATGACTACATATGTGGTACCACACACACATACACACACACTCATGATGATATTTTAGACAAAAATGAATGGGCCCCACACATGACAGCAGTCCCATAACACTGCAATGGACCTGAAAAACATCCTGCTGCTTAGACATCTCGTCAGTTATAATGTGCTAGCTCAACACACTATTCAGGTATGAAGAAATGTATTGTGCTGTCAGTCATATAAAGTATATCACAGCTATGTGCTATATACGTAACTGAAAACAATAATGACTGCCACTAGTTTACGTGTTTACTATAGTTTACTTTGTGCCTTGCAGATTATATTTCTATTTATAAAAACAAAGTTGAGGAAAAATATGGTGTTTTTTTTTGTTCCCCACGAGAAGCCTCAAATATCCCATGTTTCCAAATGCTTTTCTGAATCTAGGGGCCACACCAAGTGATGGACTTGTGCCAATAAAGTTTGTGTAAGGAAAAATTGATATTTGAAATAATGAGGAAATTACTAACAAGTTATTTTTTAAAAATTGTATCTGATGTTAAGTGGTGTGTAACTGTGTAGCATTTTGTGACATTTTCTTATAAAAAGAGGTTTCATAATTTTACAATCTTGTTTCTTCCAGGCATTTATTGATAAAGTATTTCTAAGTTCCTTCTTCATATAAGATATAACTATATGTATTTCATTGACATTCACACAAGCTAAGAAATGTTTGCCAAATTTTCATATCACACATAAATTTGCATCATAAAAGTTAACCTCTACTTATGTAGATGTAAGAAACAGTTTAGATAGGATATGACATTAATTACCCAAAATACAAATATTTTATACATATGCTATGAGAAAATTTGACATTTTGTGAGATTCCTAAGTTTTTGGAAGCTTTGCTAAAAGAGCTAATTTTCTCATACATAAGCCTTTGAAACACATTAATAATGAGAATGCCAAGTGAATTTCAAATACTTTTGCTAGGCAACAGTAGTATGTATTATTGATATATTAAAATATGAGTAATGTTCTTAAGATTCAACAGCTCTGCAAACCTTTATTGATTCACACAATTTCCAAGCATCAGACATATTTGCCACTGATGTTAAGAGTAAAGAGCTGAGAACTTACTATGAATAGGACAGTCAGTCTGTCAGTACTGTCCCACGATGAAACTGTGGTGTGTGGAAAGAGCCAGTAAACAAAGAGAAAGAAAGTATCAAATCCTAATAAGCATTCAGGTGAAAATGAAACATGGTGACACTGACTGTGACAGCCAGCACTTCTGAGGTGACATTTAAAATGAAGTCTGAATGTCGTAGAGATCTGGAGAAAGAAGTTTCCAGATAGAGAAAATAGGCATGCATTCAGCAGTCTTAAGGTAGAAATGAACGGGGATACAGGAAGACAACAAAGCCAGGGCAAGCATGGTAAAGATGAGTCGGTAGAAGCCACATTAAGTAGAGCCTTGAGGCTCTGAGTTAGGGTCTAAGTAAAATGACATTTTGCTTTGCTATTAAATCACAGATTTTTAAACACTTATGCAAGAAATTAAGAAAGAAAAGGTCAAAATGAACCCTACGTAGCATTCAGCACTGGGTCTCCATGACTAGTCACTCAAGGGCACTCCTGGTGATGCCCTTTCTCCTCCCAGGTTCACCACACAGACAGCATATCAATACACATGTTCTAGCATATATCTCTAAAGGGATTTCTCTTATAAAAACAACCATAAGCTTTACAATCCACAGGTCACCCGTGTTTCACTTTTCTCCTGAACGGAGGGCAGGCCTGTTGGGCAGTGTTTTCCAAAGCTGGGTTCTCTAACCACTTCTTCATGCCACTTCACAGTTTTTATTCCTCTTTGCCTGCTGTCTTTTTTTGATTGTTGTTGCATTCATTCTTTATAAAGCCACAGTTAATCTCTCTCTCTCTCTTTACAAGTAATTGATACCTAGTGTCTAATTAAATTGTAATATTTCATTAGAATTATAAAATGCTGATAATAAAATTCTATCACTCCTTCTTAATTTAGCTGAAATACTTCCATAGAGAAAAACTTTCCTTTTAACCAAGTATTCTGTTAGGAAAGTATTCTAAGTATTTACTTACAAGAAAAGGAGAATATTTGATTCTGTTTATTTCAAAGTTTTCTTTCTTTTTTAAAATTTATTTTATTTATTTTTTATATTTTGGTCTTTTTGAGCCAGGATCTCCCTGTAGCCCCAGATGGCCTACAACTCACTATGTAGAGCAGCCTGGCCTACATTTCACAAGGATCCACCTGCATCTGCCTCCTGAGTGCTGGGACTAAAGGCATCACACCTGGCTATTTTCAAGTTTCCTAATGAATGGGTCAGTTAGTTGGCACAATGGGTGTTAAGCAGGCAAGATCATCCTAGATATTGTTTGGAGAGCAGAATGACATGAAGGAAAGCAAGACTGACTGCATTCTAAGTAAGAAATTGGAATGGTACAACAGACTAATGCACATACATTTGCAAAGTATAATCTAGAGGACTTGCTGATAGATTATATAGATATGGGTAAGGGAAAGAAAGAAACTCTGAGTAAGCCCTAGGACTGAGGATGTAGTTCAGTGGGGTTGGAGATTCTCAGGAAAGAGGCAAGACACAGGGATTTGGACTGAATAACCTGATTTATAGGAAACAAAGGAAGGGGCAGTCTTAGGAACAAAATCACCTAGTTATGATTTGGAAGAAATTAAACCAATACTTGCCAAATCATTATACTGTTTGTCAGTATCAGAACAAAAGAACAGACTAGTTTTCAGAAAGAAAAAAAAAATACCACTTTTATGATTTTTTAAAAATATACACTTTTCATTAAATTAAAAGACAAGATTAATTTCTGTTTTTAAAATCTGAAATAAAGATGTACCAAGTAAAAATATTTTAAAGTATACTGATTGTAGGAATGACTTTTATATAAAATAGAAATAATCTAATGACTTTTAATTAACCTTGGCAAAACCATGTGCTCTTGTGTCTTGTGACCTGAGCACCTATCTATTCTTATTTCCTGGCAACCTAGATTTTCTGCTCTATCCCCCCAAATAAGGAATGAATGGGTATGATTGAGAATTAATATGTAAAAGCACTGAAAGCCAGGAACCCATCTTCATTGAATACAGTGAAAGCTGAGAAGGAAGTTTGACATTGTATATGTGAGCTATTCTAGAACTAGGGAAGAAAAGGCAGGATTCTTTGATTAAAACAGAGGTGGGTCAAACCTGTATTTCCCCAATTGAAGCTGAAGAAATGATTTTGGGTGAGTCCAAATATCATGGGTGAGTCCTGAGTGGGGGAGACAGTTTGAGCGACATAGTTCCTGGGCACACAGATGATTGTTCCAAGTCTGGGGGAATGGGTGTCCTCTGAGTGAAAGCCAACTCTTACAAACTAAATAAGAGTCAGGCTTTTTTATTCAAGTAACTAACTGTAGTGTTGGAATGGCAATGCTGCACGTGACAAGCATTATTTTAACTCTGTCTCTCAATCCCTCACATCTTTTGTAGAAGAGCTACAAAAATATACACAATTAGAGGAAAGGAGAAATGAGACCCCAAACAAACCAAACTAATGAATTCTAACAAATTAATCTTGGAAAAGGTGGCAAGACTAATTCATTTGTTAGAAGCTACTTTTCCATTCTCCCATTTCTAAATGAGGACTAATAATTCAAATTGTCCTAGTGGGTTTCCTTAGCTTTTCCCTACTAAATAAGAGATTGAATATAGAAGATCTGAGGGAGAAGATAAAGGAAGCTTAACCTGAACATAAAACAGCTAATGCTACTTTCTAAATGACCAAATTTCTGCAGATATATTATCTAAATTCTCATAAAGAAAAAGAATGTTTGTGGCACAGCAGCTGTGGCTGCCTGCACGAGACCAGCACAAGATTAAGCCAGCAGTAGCCCTGTGTGGATGGAAGAGACATTCATGAGGCCATGCCTAGTTGAGGAGCTATTGCAGTTGATGGCTGCTGAGGAAGAGTTGACCTTTCTTCAAGTGTGTGGCTCCTGGTAGGTTTGCCATGTTCCTTCCTGTGCACAGCTATACATCCATGATATAAGCAGCACTAATGAGACCTGGTGATTTAGGAAGGGAGGGATGGAGAGAGGGAGGGAGGGAGGGAGGGAGGAAGTTGGAAAGGGGACATCATTTGGAGACCTAGGAACAAGGAGGTTGGGGGTGGAGATGATCAAGGTACATTGCATAGTTGTGTGAAGTTGTCAAAGAATAACTTAAAAATATATTTAAAAAAGAATATATGCAACAAATGATTCCCACATACAAAAATTTTAGAATGTTATCCCATTTTGGTAATATACATTTATAGAGTATCTGAGTAATTGGTGAAATAAGTCATCAATCATTCCTATGTACATTATATTATCTATAGTATTTACATACATCCTATTAATTTCCTTGAGGCCTTTAATTATATTTATGTATGAATAGAGCTTATTAAATAACATGTAGGTGACAGAAGAGAACTTTTTTACATGCAAATGATAGTTCAGATTACATTCTTACTACCGTGCTAGCTGGCCTCTGCTGACTGACTCTTAAGGAGTAAAACAACTCTGTCAGTTAAAAGCCAACTCCAAGATGAGAAAACAGGAAAAGGCACAAATATAATTCCAACCCCCAAACACAGATCAATTATTCAATAATTAGATATGGTAGACACAGGGGAACTGCTGAAGAGAGGAGGCTGGATTCACTTATGAAGACCCGAAGAAAGAAGTTAAGCTATGTCTAAAGGAGAAAAGAGAGTCTAAATTATCTTTCAATATAAAGCATGCATTTACATATATAAAGTTATCCTGTGCAGAGTATAAAACATTATGAATTCTGAGTACAGTTTATTTTTAAATGCTTTTCTTCACATTTATTTTTAAAGAAACATAATTAAGTGCTTTCTGCTTCTGATATTTTTCTTACTCAGAATCATCATGAATGTTTAAATGCAATTGGTTCCATCAAACATCTTCACAGATGACAAATTGTATTGTGGATATCAATTATTCAAATGCATAGTCAGAAGGTTTCCAAACTTCTTGTTTAAGCTCTGAATGTACAAACACAGATGACACATCTATTAATACTCTTTGTAATACAAAATAGGTTCTTAATATTTATATGTACATGACATAAGCACTGAAATGAAGCCTCTTAGACTCAAATTTGCTAATCTATTTTTTCTCATCTGGGAGATATTCTCATCCACTCTTTCTCCCTCCTCTCTCCCCCCTCCCTCCCTCTTTCTGTCTTCCTTCCCTTACTGTTCTTTCTCTAGCTAACTGCCCTTCCCCCAAATAAATAACTGAAAAGTTCTTTCCTATCTATCTATTAATAACCAAGGTAATAAACAATGTTATAACTTAGACTGACAATATCAAGAACATTTTCATTCCCTTAGTCCTTCTAATTGTCCTATTTCATTCATCTCCTAAACATACTTTACAAGGCCTTGTAAGAATTAGCCTAATGTAGTTTCTAAGATACTGTATAGAACGCAACCCTAATGTCTTTAAATCAGCTGAGCTAAGCAGACCCAAATCAAGGATTATCTGATCTTGGGGAAACATTTCTCACTATCTAAGGTATGCACTATCACAACCAAGCTAGAATTTCCATACTCAAGTCACTGGGGATATTTGCACATCAGACATATTTAAGATTCTTAAACTGTACAGTTAATTCAAAATTGAAGCAAAAGAACTAGCTGATAGAGGATATTACTACAACCCAAAAATAACACTTGGACTTATTCTGCTTCTAAGAGTTATGTAAAACATTCATCAACTAAAGAATCATGGAAAACTTCATCTCCAATTTCACTTTAACAAGTCATTAATTACTTGTTTTTTACTTAGTTCAACATACCTCATAGTTGTCAGGTTCAGGGTTCGAGAGACGCAGCAGACAGAAGGGACCGGACTCCGCTGGCAGCTAACAGGACCCGACTTTATTGAGAGAAGACCAGATGGGACTAGCTCCTCCGCACCCACGAGTGGAGAAGAGATGGGGGAGGCTAGCCCCCTCACCCCCATCTTGGGGCTGGGGCTCCGGGGAACCGGGCTGGCGTGATCAGCACCAGCAGCAGCAGAAGCACAAGCAGCAGAAGCAGAAGCACGTTGTCCAAGTCCTCAAAACCTTTTAAACCTTCAGTCCCCTCCTGGCTTTTAGGGGAGGGGCCTTGCCATGACATCTGATTGATATTTCAGGCAAGCTTCTGTCCAGGAAGTAGTCCTTTTCCAGAGCTGTTCGTGAATTCCTTGCTTATCTGCGAAGGAATTTGGGATCTGGAACCGGTTTGCAAGGCTTAGATAAGCTCTGGCTCCAGGTTTCTTCCAGAGTCTGAAACTGTTGGGGGTCTCATTCACACCTTACAATAGTACGTTATGGTTTTCAAACAGACATCTCAAATTACCTTGCTTATATCCTAAAGTAACAACTTCTTAATAACATGTGTGAAGGCATGCAAAATAAGGTTTAAGGATGAGAAGATATTCTGCATGCTGTGACACTCAGAAAACAGTTTCATAAAACTAAGATGCTGGATTTTCTTACTTTTTCCTTCCCTCTCCTTTTTCCTTTATATAGGGTCAAAGCAATGAAAAAAGGTTATCAACTGTGGGAAGACTCTGGGGAAGTCAGGAAGAAAGCTGATCATGAAAGCAAACAAGAGAATTTGTTTGACTAGGAAAAATATAAGAACTAAAATGCAGCCATGAGGTGAGCTAGATGTGGGAGACTGTCCCGCCAGCGGGTTTCAACGGTGAGCTTGAGACTTTCCCAGTAACCTGGAATGAATGGAGACACACAGAGGGAACACGCAGGACAGTGGAGACAGACAAGACAGACACGTGAGGATGGACGAACCTGGGCTCTACAGGCAGGCTGCAAGCCACAAGCCGCGTGCTTTATTGTTTCAGGGCATACTTATAGTCTTGGGGAATAAGGAATGCAGATACATCCATACAGCAATATGGTAATTAACAGAGAGGCACTATCTCTAACCTTCAAAGCCCACCAGGAAGTTGTATGTCTTTTAGGAAGATGGCACTAAAAGGGGAGGCAGGGTCTTTGAACCAGGGAAGTGCTAAAACCCTGGCACCTGGTGCCCTCAGTGCTTCCTTCTTAGCTCAGCTCCAGTGAGAACAAGGTGAGTCCTTTTGGAGGACCCCAGGACATTCCTGTGAGAATTCCTTAGTTACAAAGATTAAGGACTGAGTTTACCAACAGGTGGTCACAGGGGCGTGGTATCTCCCTAAGGCTGATTTCCTCTGAGATGAACTCAAACTACAAGCTGGCTGTTTTCTTTCACTCAAGGCATACAGCAGGAGACAACGAACTGCCTGCCAACCACTCACACGGTTCTGAGCAGAAGAGAAATGGCATCAGACACACAAAGCATTTGGGTTCTTTCATTTGTTCACTCTTATAACATATTAAGGAACATTTTCTCTTTTTTAGGAATGCTGCATCTTTATTTTTACAGGGGCTTCATGCAACAAACAGCAACAAAAGCTCTCCTCATTCCTTGAAAAAAATTTTTCTCTAGAGCAAACTTTTCATATTCATGCAAAAGAATGCATCAGTTTTCATACAGAAAACTGTTCGGTCACAGAATAGTACCATTTGGGGCCCAGTATGACTGTGAAAACTCATACTGGGACCCATCTAGACAGTATACAGTTTCAATCAGGTATGTTTAGTAATGGCTATGGAAATGGAGATGCTAACTCCAATTCTGACACAGGAACAGACAACTGAAAAATAGGGGCAATGGTGAGAAAGTAGTCACGAAAAGCTCAGAGATGAACTTCAGGAGCAGAAAAGAAAAACACACTGTTAAGGAGGGGCTCAGAAGGTTAAAGATGTCAGGATCTGAAGTTGCTAGCTATATGGGGAGCCATCCTTCCAATATGTGAGATTAAGAAAGCTGGAAGGTTGAGGACAGAGACTCTGAAAGTTAAGACTCAGAGGTGAGAGGACGTAGTGAGTATGAAATCTATGTGAGATCACAGTGAAAGTAAAAACACATAGAAGTTGAGATGGAAGAACTAAGAGATGACCCGGGATGACAGATTGCAAGCCAATGCTAAACCTAATAAACCTGAGGAGGGCTCTGGGGCCGTGGTGTTGATTGCTTGCTTTGTAGTCTAATGGCTTCACTTAAAAGCTTGTTAAGAGTGCAGAAGCTAAGACTACACCAGTAGCCTAGTGACTCTGGATGGAATCTGCATTTGAGCAACAATGCCACATTTTCACTACCAAGGATAGATAGTAAACAATACAAAGGATAAGAACAGGAAATACCCCTTTTGTACAATAGTTAGAGAAAAGTGGTTTTGGGCAAGAAGCCCCATAGCTGATGATTTATTGGCAAATGATAGCTCCTCCAAGGGGTCAGCTAGCTTTCTAAAGGGATGGGAAGCCAAGTAGATTGGCCAGACTCCAGGGGATGGACCCAAATCCAAGAGCATTTAAAGAACACAGATTAGATTCCATCGGCCTTAAAAAAATAATAGAGGAGATGAAGTGAGGGGTGGAAGGAGGGTGGGAGTGGATCTGTCTGAGGGGAGACAGGAGAGGGAGTCTGAATATGGTCAAAATACATTATATGAAATTCACAGAGAATCAATAAAAATAGTATTAAAAAAAGAAAATTATTTTCATAGTGTAAGCAGATAAATAAGCAAATATTACAATATACGTTTCCCATGATTCCTGTAGCTTGAGCTTTCAGAGTACACTAAGGTCACACATACTGTTTTCAAAAATCAAAATGTTTTCCTGTGCCTTTCCTGTCTATTTCTTGAGGCTAATTTTCTGTCTTAAGCTTTTCTAGGACAAGGAAAGACTATGTTTTTGCTTTGCTTAGCTTCAATTTCTCTCTTAAAGATACAGGTAATTTTGTTTTTAAAATCACTTTGGAGATTTCCAGTTTCTAGTCTGGCAGGGAAGAGCTTATAAACTGCCACTCTATCCTAACACACAAACAGCTGAACATGCTGAAAAATCAACTCTTCTTAGAGCTATAAAAGTGAGCTAGCGGACAAATCACTGTCTCCAACCTGGGGAAGCAGACAGAAATAGAGAACCATGACTTATCAGTCCAGAATCCTGTAAACAGAAATCTCGCTGCAAATAAGGAGAGGGTATGAAAACCTGAGCTGCAACTGACAAATTGTTGCAGGCTCTGTGTGGACAAGTGTTCTAGTAAAAACTCCAGGGGGATTAATGTGCTGAAGGGTCCATGTGTTTAGTAAGTTTTTATCTCCAGAAGCTCAAACAGGTTCTTATAGTGAATATGAGACAGAGGGAGAGGGAGGGAGGGAGGAAGAGAGGGAGAAAATGAATTCCCTAGTACTTCAGGCAGCAGGAGGAAAAGTAGTCATCTTGAAATACAACAAGAATAGTCTGTTCTTCTGTTGCAGAAACTGTTCTGCTAAGATCTAACCTATGGGGTTTGTATAAGAGCCTGATGCACCTGAGAGAAGTAAAACACTCGATTGTGGCCACTTCTGTACTTCTGTCCCACCTCAGGGTGGGGTGGCAAGCAAGGATCTAAGAAATAATTCGCACATTCATATTCCAGAAGCAGGCTCATTAACTGCCTGAGATCTGTTCAGAGGACTATTGAACACACACCATCTACTCACAGCTCACCAACACATCAAAGGCCGATCTCACAGCAGTTCCTTTTACACAGCACATGTCAGCCTATCAAGAAAAAAGTACAATATGAAGAAGCAAATGACACAGTTTGAAAACGGAGAGCAAGCATCAGAACCCGAATCAGACATGGCTGTGATGTTAGAATGATGAGACCAGGAATTTGTAAAAGCTTTGACTAACATGCAAAACAAACATCCTTTTATGTGGAGCACTTGCAATTTTAAGAACGAATCCAAAAGAGATGCTAAAGAACAGAACACTGTAATAGAATAGGAGAATGGGAGTCAGTGGGATGGCTCAGTGGGCAAAAGTACTTGCCTACAACCTGAACTGGTCCCTGGAACCCATAGAAAGAGCCAGGTGTGGTGGCTGGCACCTGCAATCCCAGAATTCCTCAGTGAGCTGGCAGTACAGCTAGCCTGCAGCATACAGAGCTGCAGAAGCAAGAAAAACCTACTTCAACAAGATGGAAGGAGAAAACTGTCCCAGAAAGCACTCCACGTGTGCACTGTGACACTGTGTGCACATGTGTGCACAGACACACAGTACTAATAAATACAAAAAACAAAGAAATGGAGAACACCTGAGAAAAGAATCTCTGAGCTTGAGGACATCTCAATAGAAATGTACAAAACTGAAAAGCACAAGGGGTGGGGGACACAACCCAACACCCAAGAAATGGGAGCACCTACAAAGATCTCTTCCAGGACAGGAATATCAGAAAGACAGGGAAAGAAAAGAGCAGAAGAAATGTTTGAGAAAATAATATCTACCCTAAATCCAAGAAACTCAAAAAATGTCAACAGGATACAAGGAAGATGAAACGAAAACCTACAATTAGGCATAGTATATCCAAGTTCATATAAAAGAAAAAGAAAAAAAATCCTTAAGGAAAAATACATCAGAGAAGGAAAAGCTTAGGTATAAGCAAATAATTATGTATAGCATTTCAGAAATTCTTTAAAAACACTTTTAAATTGAATTTTTGCAATTTTAATAGAATATAGTTTGATGGTTTTTAATGTTCTCCCCTATCTGCACCTCACCCACTTCCCCTGCTCAATTGAATGAATATGCATATATATTTGTATAAAATATGGCCTATAGAGTCTGATTTGTGTCCCCAAATGTCCGTCACTGTGGGTCCGTCCACTGGATACACCAAGAGTTCATTCCTGTGGACACTGTCCCTCCTTCCAGCAGCCATCAATGGCCAAAAGTTCATAGGTTGGGTTGAGATTTCTTACCCACTTCTCCATGTGTATGCTGGGATTTTGTCTGGTTTGCTGGAAAAATGAGAGTCACTGCGGGGTTGAGGGTGCAGTTCAGTGGTGGACCATTTGCCCAGTAAGCGAAAGTCCCAGATTTGACCTCCAGCATTTGGGCAGAGGATGGGGAGGGAGTCGTGGGGACAGAGAGCAAGTGAAATACTCACACCACTTTAACTCAGAATTCTGTACTGTATGAAAGTACCATTAACAAACCAAGGAAAGCCAGACATGGTGGCACATGCCTTTAATCCTAACACTTTGGAGGCAGAAGCACGCAGATCTCCATGAGCTAGAGGCTATCCTGGTCTATTTAGCAAGTTCCAAGTCAGCAGGGCTGCCTGATGAGACTCTGTCTCAGTCAAATAAAAACAAAAATTGAGAGAATTTGTTCTCCAACAAACAAACTTTGCAAGAAATACCAAGAGAAGTTCTTGGTTGCCTTTAAAAAAAAATTATTATATTTTCTTTTGTGCCTTTTGGGAATAAGGGCGTGTTCATACCATGGCATGTCGAGGTCAAAGGACGCCTTGAAGGAGTCCTTTTTCTCTTTCTGTCATGCGGGTACAGGGAAGAGATTGAACTCAAGTTGCCAGGCTTTAATTGCTGAGCCATCTTGACAGCCCTGGTTGTTTTTGGCAATTGATGGCTGCTGGAGGGAGAAACAGTGTCCTACAGGAACGAGCTCTTGTTGGGTCCAGTGGGCGGACCCACACTGAAGGACATTTGGGGACACAAATCAGATTCTATAGGCCATATTTTATATAAATATATATGTATATTCTATTCAATTGAGCAGGGGGAGGTGGGGAGGTACAGATAGGGGAGAGCATCTTAACTCTGTAGCCCACGCTGTCCTGGAATCCAGCAAGAAAAGTTCTTGAGAGAAAAAAAAATCATATAAATCTGTAACACAGATCTACATAAAGAGAAGAGAATCTCAGAGAAGAAATAAGTGATAAACAAAAAATTGGGAGGAGGTATAATCATGTAGCCCATGCTGGCCTTGAACTTGCAGCAATTCTCCTGAGTGCTAGGATTACAGGTGTATATCACAAATCTGGCTTATTTTTCTGTTCTTGCTTTAACATATAGGAGTGTTCAAAATAACACTAGCAACAATGTAGTCCATGGACATGATATCACATATATTTGTGTGTTTAAATTTATGTTTACATAAACATGAAACAAATGGCAGCAAGGGCTCAACGGGTGGAGGGAAGAGTTGAGGCTATGTGGTCAGCACTTATCAAACACCCTAAACCAATGCCCCAGGTCTGAAATACTCAAAAATTGAGCTCTTTTTGGAGGTGCACCGCTGGAAAGTCAACCCAGGCTTTACTCATGCTAGGCAAAGCCCTACCACTGACTTAACTTGTAATCCCTAAAACTATTTGAGCCCCTAAAACACCCCAAAATTTTGGATTTAGGGATTAGGAATGCTCAACCAGCAGGTCTATGCAAATATTCCAAAATCTGAAACACTATAATCAAACAGTTCTGGTCCCAAGCATTTTAGATAAGTGACTCTGAGTCTGTACAAAATTATTTTAAGATATCATTTAACACTCACTAGAAAGGCAAAAATACAAAAGACTGACTACACCAAATATTGGCAAGGTATATGTGGAGCAGCGTGAGCTCTCATGCCCTGCTGGAGGGAGGGGGTCCAAAATGCTGTGGCCATTTTGTTATAGTATTTGGCAGTTTCTCACATAACTATATTCTTATCAAAACGATTCTGCCATTGTCCCCATAGTGTACAAACACTTGCACTTGGATGTTTGCAGTAGCTTTATTTATAAATGACAAAACACCCTTCAGTGTGGGAATGTACGAACTGCGGCACATCCAGAGTACTACTCTGCACCAAAAAGAAATAAGCCAGAAAAAAGAGACAGGAAGGACACTTAATGCATACCAACGTGCATATGACCAAGTGAAAGAATTCAGGCTAATAAAGCTCCCTGCTATATCATTCCACATGAGACCATCTGAAAGGTAATATTATGAAGAAAGTAAGAGCAGTGGTTCTAAGGGGCCAAGAAGAGGGAAAAGTTGGCTAGGCAAGAAACAGAAGATTAACTCAGTGTAACAGAATGGTAGGAATGTGCTATTAGATACTGGTGTAAAGCCACAGCATGCATAACTTAAGAGAGATTTGGGATGACAATTCTGTTCAATGGAGATTCAAATGCAACAAACATGTCACTTTAGTGAGGGAAATTTAGAATGGGAGAGATTACACAGAGTGGAGACAGGAGTATATGGGAATTTCTGAACCTTTACTCGGTTTTGCTGTGAATTTAAAACTACTACAAAGAAATGAAATATTAATTAATTTCAAGATTATTCATACATCCTATTCTTGAATCTAATTTACTGAGTGATATCATTTTCAAAAACTCTACCTATATCTATCACTGCTAAGAGGTCAGTTCCAAATGTGATAGAAATATTCTTTGTCTAGCCTCTAAAAGTTTTAAACTCACTCTCAGTGATCACATCTTATATAACTGATCCCTCCGTTTTCTTCCTGAAGTTTTGGTTTATGAGAGGGAAGGAACCTATGCAACCATAAACCATAATAAAGAGTATCTATTTATAAATCACCACCAAAACAATGAGAGTATCAGAAAAACCAGAAAGCCTCATTCATTGGACAAGGATTTTTCAAATGAAAAAGAAAAAATGAACTCACCTCTAATTTAACTAAGAAATGTTTCAAGCTCTCCTGGAGATGTCAGTTTTATTTTATTTAGAATCTGAAGTCACTTTCTCTCCTCAAACACTAAGAACACATTCCTGCCTTGGGCTTTATCAATGTCTTTTGGACATAAGATATACAAATAGCATTTAAGCCTATTCCACAGAACACCTGGAAGTCTACCAAATAACAGAATATAAAGTAATCATCTTACATGAGACTCAAGTTCACAAAGATTAGTCTGAAAAAAAAGAAGGCAAAACTCACATGACAAACTCACTGCTCGCAGTGTTATAAGTTTGTAGGTAGCTTCAGGTGAAAATAATGTCAATAAAACCCATGTAACCTGGTAACTTCTTATCTTTCTGCTCCAAATAGCCTGATTTTTCCATTATTTTCTTTCCTGAGCATTGTCAGAGTGCCCACTGTATCTGTTACATAGCTTGAAGGTAAAGTCATTCAAAATAACTTAGTGAAAGAAAACTTAAATACTTTGTTCAAAATAATAATGTGAATTATGCTACAAAACCCAAATTTTATATTTAGATATAAAGGCTGTAGGACCCCCGCTTTCATGGAAAAATACCTGGTCCCCTTTGTTAGCTTACCTCCTCCCAAACTAGAAAGTCCCAGAGGTCACAAGGGCTATGTCAACATCTCATGGTATGTGAGATAATGTCTATGCTATTTACCAGAAAAGCCCCAAAATGTACGTCAATATTGTAAAACAAAGTTTATGGTTATAACATCTTGTTAAGTCAATATCTTGTGATATGTGAAACAATGCTTGTGGAATTCCTGAGAAAAGGTTAAACTATGTAAAATTATCCCCTCTGTGACCCTGGCCTAAGGGCCAAGAGCCAATCCAATGTGACAAATACCCTGTATGTTAAATGCATGATAATCCTGTTAAGTTTCTACTATAAAAACCTGGCCTGGCAGAAGTCAGGTGTGCTTGGCTTCCCAAGGTCAAGTCACCCACTTGCGCAAGTGAATAAATTCCTCTTGCTGATTGCATCTGACGGTCTGGATTCTTGGGACTGACTCTCAGGCAGCCTACAGGGGTTCGAGTCCCCTGGGCTGAGAGTGAGGTCAGTGGGCTTGAGGCTCCCCGACGTTGGGCTCTCAGGCAGCCTACAGGGGTTCGAGTCCCCTGGGCTGAGAGTGAGGTCTAACAAGGCAATGACACAAACTTTATGCAAGTCTGTCATTATGCTGTGTTGGGAGCCATTTGCCTGTTTTTGAGCTATGCCCTAGCTTAAGGGCTAAACAGACAACAGTTGAGGAAGTGCTGTGGGAGCAGGGTGCTTTGATATGCAAGAATCTTGTGACTCCTGAATGGGAGTCTGCCTTGAGCCCAAGGCTGAGGACCCATTGTTAGTAGATGTGAGTGGCTTGAATATTTTCACATATGTAAATGCATGTTTGTTTTTGCTTGAACTCTTGATGGTGGTATTGTTCCTCATACGTTTGTAAGACTACAACTACATTGGAGATAATAAAGCCATGGCCTCAGTATTGACTGAGCGCCCTCCTGAAACTATCTTTATCTCTCTCTCTTTATTTCCCAATCCTAACTCCCCAATTCAGGTACAGTTCGATTTCTGCCGGCGGGCTCCGGCAATGCTGTTACTTTTATTTCTTAAATAAAATGTTTGGCTGCAAACAAAAATGAAGAGAGCAATCCCAGGTGTGGGGACATCAAAAAGTCAGAGACCCAAGAGACATGGGTCCAACCGTGGACACCCTCAATAAAGAAAGAAGACAGAGATTCCAATTTTAAGTGCAATCAGTAGAAGCAGAATTAGTGAACCACTGCTGTAGACAGTGTACAGTGTGGGTGAGAAGTTCATGGAGATGGCTGCCAAAGATCAGGGTGATGATCACATGTATGGTCACTTGATTTACAACTAGCATGTCACTGCAATGAAATGTGAGGACTACTTCACATCCATGTGGAATATATAATTAACCTTGACTTATTTTACCCTCTTCAAAAAATTAATTTGCGAGTGGACCTATATGTGAAAGCTGAAATAGTTCAGGATCTAGAAAGAAACATAAGAGTTAAATGAAAGATTTCCTAAATAATGGACATAAATACAAAAGCAAGTTTTGGTAAACTAGAGTTAATTAAAAGAACTTTTCCCGGGCACAGTGGAGCATGCCTTTAATCCCAGAATCTGGGGGACAGAGGCAGGCAGATCTCGGTGAGTTCAAGGCCAGCCTGGTCTACATAGTGAGTTACAGGACAGCTGGATCTAGAGGGAGCCTTGTCTCAAATGACAAAAAAAAAGAAATATTTTACATTAAAAGAACGAAAATATGTGTCACAGGTTGAGAATATATTCCTGATACATGTGAAAAAGGGAGCACACCCCCAATAAATAATGAATTCTAATAAATCAGCAAGAAAAGAGGCAAGTGGCTAAAAGTTGATCAAAACCAAACAGGATACCCAAATAGACAAGAAGCAGTATTCAACAGAGAAATGTATTTTTGAAATGCAATGAGACACCAAAACACATCTGTCAGGACTGTAGAAGCAGACATAGCAAGAGATGATAATCAAAACTCATTTTAATGGCTGGAGATTAGGTGATGTGTTCATTTTGGAATGCTGCTTGGATATGTATAACACACACAAGGCCAAGCACAGCAACCATTCTAGATGCCTGAAAAAATGAGCATATGTAATTACTGTAAAATGTTTGCAAGATAGTTTATAGCAGATTTCTCATAATAACCTCAATGTAGATGCACTTCATATACTGGTTAAATGTGCAAGTAGTGAGTATGAAGGCAAAGAAAATTCTAGGGACCAAGGAAAAAGCACAGTTGGTACAGTGCTTGCCACACAAGTGTGAAGACTTGAGCTTGATCCCTAGAATGTATATGAAAAAGCTGGGCATGATGGTGCATGGCTGTAACAGCAGTGTTGGGAAGGGCTCACTGGTCTAGTCTAGCCTAATTGGTGCACCCCAGGCTAGTGACTGGCCCTATCTCAGAAACAAAATGGACAGATCCTGAGGAAGGACACTCAGGTTGAACTCTAGTGTCTCCATGATCTCCACACCCTGACATCTGCACACACCCCCACCCCCCATATCCACACTCACCTAAAAATATCCCAGATATTGGTTTGGTTAGCAGTTACATGGATGTGTATAATATCTTAAGATTAGTGCAACTTATTCAATGTGACATTAAATAAAAAGCTTTTTGAAAGTTTTTTTTCCCCCCAAAGATAGAGTAGTGGGGTAAAGGTGAAAAATATGTGTACAAAAATCTTGAAAGTAAAGTCATATCACAGGTTGGGGATGAGCACCTCCTTAGCATGTGTAAGGCCTGGGTTCAGTGCCAACAACTGAAAAGAATAAGCTAAGCATTATTCAAAATTACATGTGTAAAAGAACCTTCAGAAAAATATTGTTTATAATGGAGAAGCAAAAATGCCCAAAACACACCACTGAATGTCTAAAAATGAAATAAGTTTGGAAGACTGAGAGACATACATCATTCTGAAATGCACACTACTATAACAAGTTATCATGCATGGAGAATGCTTTATGTGCCACTAGGTCAGTTTGGGAAGCGTGTGTCAAACATTTATCACACAAGTGATAAACAAGTAATGTGCCTTCCTGCCTATCCAAGATTATAACTGTATATTCATCCTGATTTTTAAAACCAGAAAAGTAGTTCTCCTCTTCAGGAAAAAGAATTACTGGGAGATATCTGAGCAACAGACACAAAATCGAGACATGCCACTCTCTTGCAGTTTTCAGGGTTGTTTGTTGTTTGGTTGGTTTTTGTTTGCGTGCTTGCTTTTGAGATTGCGTCTCCTTACATAGGCCAGGCTTGCTTCAGAGTCCAGATCTAGCCCCTGAATGAGGCATTACAGATGTGCAACACCACACTCAGCTTCTTCAGTTACTTTGAACCATACTTCTAAGTGCCTTTAGTACATAATTCAGACATCACTCATGATACCCAGTAAGTTAGGAGTAATATGGTCATTCCTAATTTCCTACTGTTTTTGAAGCAGCTAACATCTGACTACCTATCAGGTACAATTTTCACCTTACCTCCACACCAGGACATATGGAAACCTCCACAGACATTTTTAATTCATCTATGAACATGTAATGAACCTGAACTAGAGATGCAGCTAAACATCTAACACACGAGACAACAATCTTTTCCTCCATACAAAGCATTACCCAGTTCAAAATGCCAGTGGTTAAAAAAATTCTTGAGGCTAGAATTAGTTAGCATGGTAGGAACTATAAATTATTAAGATATTTTTATTATTTTTTTGTGTGTATGAATGTATTCCCTGCACGTATATAAGTGCACCCATGTTGTGCAATGCCCACAAAGGTCACAAGAGGGTATGGAATTCCCAGGAACTGGAGTTATAGACAGTTGTTAGCCACCATGTGGGCGCTGAGAATTGAACCCAGGTCTCTGCAAAAGCAGCGAATACTCTTAACCACTGAACCATCTCTCCAGCCATGGAACTATAAAATCTTATGTCACCTGATCCTCCTTGTCTTCCATCACTATAACCTAGAGGTCAAAGGCTAGATCTACAACGACCAATCAGGATTCACAAAAAGAAGATGACAAGTAGAACCCTTAGCTTTCTAAAGAGCCATTCACAGAGCCTTGCCTGGAACTATGGTAAATAGTATTTCTGCTGCAACATTTGTCTTTAGACAGTTCACAGCATCTACAGTCATGCAAAGCAACCGTAGTCCTGTGAGATTACAATGGAGCAGAAATCTCTTATCACTTCCTGACACTGCCATCATCTGAAGCTCACAGGACAATGCCTTCGTTTGCTGCAGTGATGCTGGTGCATGGAAACCAATCATGTCCCCAAGTGGTGTAGAAACATGGCATATAGTTAGTACAGGACATAATGCTGGGTAAGTGACTGTTCCCAACGTATGCATTTACTGAGGTGTACTGTTGATCATTACTTTGCAGTGCACTCCTCATACTTTTAAAAAGTTTACTGTGAAACAGTGTGCCATGATGGTGCAGCAGTTTCACACCTCTTGTATTTACTGTGACTCTTAACTGCATCATTATCTCTTGTGCCTGACTTATTCTTGAGCAGCTTTGTTCAATTATGGCCCTAAGAGCAACAGATAATACCATAAGTACACAATATGGTCTATGTATGTAGTAGCTCATACCAGCTTAGGGCTCTATAGGGATATCCTACAGGAAAAAAAAAAAACAGAGAAAAACTCATATACAGAATATAAAAGGAAACCTGCAATTCAGTAGTTTTTCAAATGAGAAAAACCTCATCACCAAAGCAGGTATTCAAATAGCTTATAACCACATTGCAGGAGTGCAAACCTAAAACATAAGTAACATGCCAGCCCACTAAGAATTAACTCAGAGAAATAAAAAGCATATGCCCACTAAAAGGGTTGTGTATGATATGAGTAGCAGGAATACTCCAAGTAGCCCCTAGAAATGTAAACACCAGGCAATTGAAGAGCTAATTAAAAAAATACATGATATTCTTAAGATAAAATGCCATGAAGAAATAAAAAAAGAATTACTAATACAGAGAACATGTGTGAATTTCAAAAACTCTATGCTAACTGTGATGGTTTGAATGAGGAATGTCCCCCATGGGCTCCAGATATTTGAACACTTGGCCAGTTGGTGGTACTATTTGGGGAAGAGTCATGGAACCCTTAGAAGGTGCGCCCCCTTCTGCATATACTTGCAAAAACACAAGAGAGGGAAAGAGAAAAAGGAGTGGGGAAAGGAAGAGACTATATGTGTGGTTTTTCCCGATTTAATTTTGTGTGTATGTATGTGTGTGTGTGGTTTATAAGTGTGTGTACAGGTGCATATGCACCCACTTGTGCATGTGTAGAGGCAGGTGGCTGACACTGTCTTACTTTCTTGATCTCCACTTTACTTTCTGAGGCACTATCATGAACAAGGAGTTCTGAAATTGGTCGACTAGCTATCTAGCAAGCCCTTAGGATGCCCCTGTCTCTGCTTCTCAAAACAGGGATTATGCACACACACTACTGCACCCAGATTTTTATGTGGGTGCTGGGCATTCAAACTTAGAGCCCAAGGGATTTCCAGAAATTCACAGCCTTAGCTGTTCCACTATAAACAACACTTTACCGCACTTCTTGAGGGCTCCATGAGCAAACCGTTTCTTATGCACATTTCTGGCACCTACCATACAGTCTAGCAAATATGAGATACTTACTATATATCTTTTCTGTGAAAAAGAGAGAAGTTATAGCAGAAGACTTGAGCAATCTTTGGATGGAGCTAAGTGTGTAAAAATCCTGTTAATACAACTGTGTCCATTTCAGAATAGTTGCTGAAAGCCTGGAGGCAAAAAAAAAAAAAAAAGACATTTCAGTTGAATTTATTATGTAGGCTAACAATGGACTTTTGAGATTCAGGTTGGCTCTCTGGGTTTCTGATTCCTTACATTGTCTATATGTTTGAGTCTCTTCCTTGGTTCCACTTTTTGCTTTTCCATAATTACTTATTCTGACCTACCTCCAAGTTTACTAATTCTCTTTATATTTATGTCTAATCTGATATAAACTCTAATGACTAAGCTTTAAATGATAGCTATTTCATGTTTTCTTGATTATCTGGATTTTTATCAAATCTCCTGGGTAATTTTATTCCTCTGGCTTCCAATTTCTTACTGAATTTTCATTCCTGGCTTCTTTGAATTCAGTAATGTTAGCTGTTTTATAGTCTATCAAATGGCTCCCTTTCAGCATCAAAGTCTCAAAGTCTACTGTTCGCTCGCTGCAACTCCTTGTTATTCAGGGCATCTTTTAAACCCTCTATACCTATCTTTGCCTATGTTGTGGACAAAGAATTTTTTTAATTATTTGAAAAAGACAACCTTTCCCATAGAAAGCACTCACTTGCTTCTGCTAGAGTTTGGAAACATCTTTTTTCTTTGTTTCCTTTTGGAAAATGTGATACTAAGGATCAAACCCAGGGTCTTGTGCATGCTACCATGGAGTTTCCTCAGCCCAGAAAAGCTACTATCTTACTCCAAGTTGTAAACCTAAGATTCCCTGATCAGCAGATGATAAAAAGTTTTACTACAAGTTTAGGAAGGCAAGGCAGCACTGGTTCACTTCTGCTCTCAGAGATGAGCCTTTTGTGGATCTAGCTCACAGTAAGACTCAGAGTTCCTCCTACCCTTGGCCAAATCCAGTGCTCACTTCTATTCTCCAGTCCTGTGAGGCATATACAGAACTCAGCTTCAAAGCCAGTAACTTATGATCAATAACCATCCTTAATTAGAAGTGGTCTTGAGAGAATAGAATCAGGTCTATAGATTCAGTCTCTCCCAGATGTTTTGCATATTTTATCCAGATCATGTTCACAGCAGTACTAGTCCAAATTACTCTGATTACCACTGCATACACAGACTGCCTTATTCTGAATAATCAAATCCTTTAAAAATGACAATGAAAGGAAATATCATTAAGTTGCTAAAAGGATCTACAATAAAGGTGTAATAGACATCATTATTTAATATGGAAAGAGAAGAAGCAATGCCATCAATACCAGAAATACAGTGAGGATGTCTATTATTACTGTCCCTGTCCAAAATTCAATTCAACTGCTGGTGCCAGACAGTGCAGTGAGAAAAGTAAAACAAAAGGAAGAATCTTATGCTAAAGAAACAACCACCTCCCTGGAAGCCTACTAAACAGCAACTAGAATAAACAACACTGTGATCAAATATTGAAAAATACACAAAAAAGCAATTTCCTAACTAATACCAATTATTAATCAAAACACATCAAAGGAAAAAAGATGTGGAAATAAGAATGTAGGCTTAAATAAAATAACCCTTTTAATATGCTTCTTCCAACAAACTCTTATGCATTTAAATGGAGGTTTCTGTCTATATCATAGATCATATATAAAGGGGTTAAACCATTAGAATATTATTATACTTCATTAAAAAAAATAAGCACTCTGTACTCTATGACTGTTTCTTTGTATATCACTGAACTTCCTTACTAGATCATACAAAACGATAAAGACTAGGCCCGTTCTGTACTTCCTTAACTAGTCTGCATATGGAAAGTAGAGTATTTGAGTAACTGAATAATTGTAAGTGAATGGACTCCTACATTTATGGAAAGCTTCATAACGCTTTGAACTTTTTATGAAATTCTGGCACCAAGCTTACATTCTCTAGAATTTCACTTTCATATGAAGATCCAGACATCTCAGGTTCAAAATGAAATAATTACTTTAGATTGCATGTGATTTTAAAAGCAATTTGAAAATGCTCTCATGGAAGCACAAATTAATAGCATCATCTCAAGAAAGGTAGAAACAACAAACAACTAGGTTAGGGACTACACACACCACTTAGGAAGGGCACGGGAAAAGAAGAGAGCATTGGCAGGGATCGACACACAAGCAGTGACCTCCTCAACTACAGAGCTTGTTCCAGAATCACACTGAAGCAGATACTTCCTCAGGTTTCCATGCTCACAGTAAACCTGGGTCTAGTTTCTAAGGCTTTACATCACTTACGTTATACGGTGTGTCTAACAAAGTATCTAATGCATCTGCTCAGCAAATGCTTTTCAAATAAGTCTATCAAACATTTGATGGTGCAGCACAAGAAGGGAAACAAGCCCATTTAAGGACCTGCTAGTTTCTATGTCCTCACTTGGGCTCACTTTATTTTATAAAGAAATAAAGTTAAAAGCACCTGAATTCATTAAAAAAAAAAGTGTTTAAATGCTGTGACAGAAAGTAGTTGGAATAGATGAACTTCAATTATTTCCTCTATGATAGAAAAAATCCTCCATTTCAGATGAGAGCTTCTATACTAAGTTTCAGCCCAAAGCAATTTAGAAGTAGACAAGCAAAAAACTCCTTAAAAATGAATTACGGTTTATAATGGAAATGCTGATGGATGTCTCTTTATAATAATGCCTGGTAAGACCACTGTATTTTAGAAGTGACTTCATCACAGTAAGTATGCAAGTGCCATATATTAAAATGTAAGAATGTTTGGCCTGTAATTAGATCAGAATCATGAACAGTTTAGTAAAATATGTTATAAAGAAAGTGTGACGTGACAAGAAAATGCACGGAGTCAACACAGTTCTACTCTTGGGTCATAAAGAACCCTTTCTGTTCTTTATACAATTAAGGACAGCTATCATCCATCTCTCAACTTGTTTCCTAAAGGCTACTACAGTTCTACAGTGCCTTATATTTACATCATTCACTATATGGATGATATCCTTATAGCGAGACCTCAGGGCTCACAGCTTCTGGCTTGTTCCCAACAGCTCTCTCAAAGACTTACCGCCCTTGGGCTTCAAATCGCCCCTGATAAAATACAACTAAAGGACCCATACTTCTTTTTAGAATTTGAACTCCAACAAGAAAAAATATTTAATCAAAAAATACAACTACAAACCAACTATCTAAAGACTTTAAATTATTTTCAAAAATTTCTAGGTAATGTTAATTGGCTTCGACCCTATTTAAAACTCACTACAGGAGAGCTTAAACCATTGTTTGAAATTTTGGAAGGTGATCTCAATCCTTCCTCCCCCAGAACTCTCACACCCCAAGCTATTAATGCCTTACAATTGGTCAACCAAGCAATCCAAGCTCAAGGGGTTTCTTTTATACAATATGACAAACCCCTCACTTATGTTGTTTGTGCCACCTCCCACTCTCCCACTGGAGTTTTCTGGCAAACTGGACCACTCCTTTGGGTTCATCTTCCTGCTTCACCCCCTAGAGTCCTCACACCCTACCCCTCTTTGGTGGCTAAACTCATAATAATGGGACTTTCCCAAAGCAAACAACTCTTTGGCAAAGAACCCAACTGACTTATACTCCCATATTCCAAGGAACAGATAAATTGGCTACTACAAATGACTGATAATTGGCCCCTGGCCTGCCTCTCCTTTCCAGGAACTGTTGACAATCACTATCCTGGTGATAAACTTCTCCAATTTCTTAGAATTCACCCCTTTACCTTCCAAAAGGTTACCGCAAACGCCCATCTACCTAGTATTCACTGATGGGTCAACAATGGGAATAGCTGCTGTGGTAATAAACAACAAGACTACGGCCATTCCCACACCTTATACCTCCACACAGCTTGTTGAATTATGTGCAGTAATTAAGGCTTTTCAACTCCTCCACAATGTTCCTTTTAACCTTTATACGGATAGTGCTTATATAGCTCAGTCAATCCCCTTACTAGAAACCATTCCTTATATCAAGCCCTCCACCAATGCAGTTCCCCTTTTCAAACAGCTTCAAAACTTAATCACCTCCTGCTCTGCTCCTTTCTTTGTGGGCCACTTACGCACCCACTCTAACCTTCCCAGTCCTCTCTCTGAGGGCAATGGTTGTGCTGATATGGCCACACATCTAACTTTTCCTATCCTGACTGGATTCATTGACCAAGCCAAAAAGGCTCATGATTTACACCACTTAAATGCTCAAACTCTTTGCCTCCTTTTTAAAATCACTAGAGAACAGGTCAGACAGATAGCCAAACAATGTCCGGCATGTGTTACCTTTCTGCCCACCCCCCACCTTGGGGTTAATCCCCGTGGCTTAATCCCTAATGAGATTTGGCAAATGGATGTTACTCATCTCCCGGAATTTGGAAAACTTAAATATATCCACGTAACAATTGACACCTTCAGTAGACTTATTTTTGCCTCTCTTCAAGCTGTCGAAGCCTCAAAAAATGTTATCTGTCATGTTTTTCAATGTCTTTTGGTTATGGGCCTACCCAAAGTTATCAAAACAGATAATGGGCCTGGTACACTGGCAGTAATTTCCAACATTTCTGCCGACAATTACAAATTAAACATGTTACAGGTATCCCTTACAACCCCCTAGGTCAGGGTATTATGGAATGTGCTCACCAGACACTTAAAAACACTATACAAAAACTTAAAAAGGGAAACTTATACCCTATAAAAAATTCCCCCCCAAATACCCTGAGCCATGCTTTATTTGTCCTAAACTTTCTAATGTTAGACAACAACAGTCAGTCTGCGGCTGACCGTCTTTGGCACCAAGAGACACATAGAGGGTTCGCCACAGTTATGTGGAAAGATCCCCTTACTTCCACATGGAATGGCCCAGATCTAGTCCTAATATGGGGACGCGGATCCGTTTGTGTCTATGACTCCAAGGAAGGGGCTGCCAGATGGCTCCCTGAACGACTAATCAAACAGTTTGATTCCAATCAACCCAAAAAAACAAAAGACTCACCCATCAACACTGTAGCCAACAATGATTTAAACTCATCCAGGGGGAATTGTACCTCCTGAGATCCTTGTTCTTCTATTTTTCAGAGAATGAGGAGCCTTATCACACTCTGGATCGCCTTCCTGATGACAACTCCTTCGAAGAAGGGCTTGGCTCTGGACCTTCTGACCCCCATCAAATTTCTTACAGCCCTGTATGGACCTCCCTGCTACTGCAAAGAGGGCACCTCTTACTCTGGTGCAATCTCAAGTCTCACCAAACACGGTAGGTAGGACTGTAGATTGTGGAGACAGAACAACATTTTTATGGTCTGACTTCACAGTCACAGGTGTTCAACAAGAATGGGTTTGTATAATGAAACCAAAAATTATTCCACAAGTAGAAGGAAAACCCGGACCTTGCCCCCAAAACTGCAATTTTGTTTCCCAGATGAATTCTATGTGTTATGTTACTTTCCAAGAATGTGTCCATAATAACCAATATTATTTTACTGCCATTCCATTTAAAACCTATACTGGCTCTTCTGGAGGTGATTGGTCCATTTTACCCCAGGTCTCCATCAAATACAAAAAATATGTCGCTGCATCCTGCGATGCCCCTGTAGAACAGTCGGCATGCTGGCCCAAACATGCTCCCATCCATGTCTCAGATGGAGGCCCTACTGACCTTGTCAGAGAAAATGAGGTCAAAGAAACTATTCAACTTATGGTTGACTCTTTAATCCCCACATAGACTATCACCCCTTATTACGCCCCAAACCCAGAGGGATAGACTTGGATTCATACACCTCTGAGATAATAGATGCCACCCACCATGCCCTAAATATTACCAATCCACAATTGGCAAGTGACTGTTGGCTATGCTTGGCCTTAGGCACTCAATGGCCCTTGGCCATTCCCCTATTCAACAATTCCATTCACCCCTCAGGGCCCTCGGATAATTGTATGCTTAATATTCCCTTTAAAATCCAACCTACAGGATTTAATAACTCAACCTGCTTTTATAAACATTTTCAGAATAAAACATTTGATATCAGTGTTGGTCAGGTCACTTTTACCTCCTGTTCGTCTGTGATAAACATCTCTACAACCCTCTGTGCCAACCCAGGACAGGTCCTCACTTGTGGGAATGGGCTAGTGTATTCAATGCTCCCTGCAAATTGGACAGAACTGTGTGTCCTAGCTGCTCTCTCCCAGACATAGAAATCCTGCTGGCGATGAGCCTGTTCCTATCCCAACTATTGATTTTTTTATTCCCAGACACAAAAGAGCCATTGAATTCATTCCTTTATTGGTGGGACTGGGAATAACAGGGGCCTTAGCCACTGGCTCTGCAGGTATGGGATTTGCAATACACACCTATTCCCGTCTGTCACAGCAGCTGGCAGATGATGTCCAAACCATTTACAAGTCAGTCCAGGATTTACAGGACCAGGTTGACTCCCTAGCAGAAGTAGTCTTACAAAACAGAAGAGGCCTAGATTTACTAACCGCAGACAAGGGAGGTCTCTGCTTAACTTTACAGGAGAAATACTGCTTCTACACCAATAAATCGGGCATTGTTCGCGACCGGATCAAAAAACATCAAGAGGAACCTGAAAAACGCCGCAGAGAACTATTTGATCAGCCCCTTTTGAGCGCCTGGAATGGGATCCTCCCCTCCCTCCTCCCGCTCCTGGGCCCCCTGCTTGGCCTATTGATTCTGTTGTCCCTAGGATCTTTTCTTTTTAACAAGCTTATGGGGATTATCAAGGCTCAAATCGACTCCCTGGCCTCCAAACCAATTCAAATCCACTACCAGCGCTTCTATCTCGCTGATCAAAAGGTAGCCGAGCCTTAGAGAATGGACTCCCTTTGGGAACCGCATAGGACACAGAGTTATGCCCGCTAACACGGATGGACACCAGCTAGGGGTGCGAAACAAAGTACTGCAAGGGAAGGACAATGTAGTCCGACTCTGGGTTCCCTGAGAAACATGCCTGATTGCATAGAGGTTGGAGCATTAACCCAAGAATTAAAAACCTCGTGGTCCCTCTCCTCCCCCAAAAGACTCTGAAAACATTGGGAGGATGAGGCCTCTATTTCCCCCCTCTGGTAAAAGCCCATTACCTTCTAATGGTATCGGTCCTTCTCACCTATCAAGGCTTACGGCTTTGTAAACAGAGAGAGTAGATGCCAGGAGCCAGCCTAAAAACTTTAATTAAAATAAACCTAAGTAAAGCCATCTTGGCCCTTTCCTTGAACCTAAGTTTCTGTTTACCCTCTATAGAGTCATTTTTCAAAAATCAGATGATTGCTTGCAGTTAGCCCAGAAGATACAAATAATATATCTCCTAGCAACCATTTCTACCTGACTGCACAGTTCATTATTGCTTCCCCTGCCCTGGAATTTCTTTTCAACTCTATTACTATAAAAACCCTGCCTTGTTCAATAAAGTTAGAGCTTGATCAGACTTCCTTTTGACTTGCTCTCCATATTTGTGTCTCCTGTCCTCCATTTGTCTTCCCCACCAGGTTTACCCACGTTGATAGTGACCCGTGGGTCGGGGCATATTTATATGAAAATTTGTGCCCAAATGTTCATGGAAACTTTATCCATGATACCTAAAACAAAACCTAATACCCTTCAGTAAATCAGAAACTAATATATCCGTACTGTATAATATTCAGCAATACAAAAGAACAATTGAAATATGCAGCAACTTGGATGAATCTGAAGGGAGCCATACTGAATGAAAAAAGTCAATCTTAGTAATATACTGTTTGATCTCCTTTATGTAACATTCTTGAAATAACAAAATTATGGAAATAGAAAACATGTTAAAGACTGTAAACATTTAGGGATGAGAAAAGGATAAGGAGGAAGATATGACTAAAGAACACAGGGGATCATCTAGTGTTCATGCTTTTGCATCTTTACTGTGGTGACAGTACATACATGTGAACTAAACATACACATATATGAGCAAAACTGGGGAATTCAAAATCAGACCTCCAACTAATGTCTGTGCACAGGTTTTAATATTGTACTATAGTTTTAGCAGATGTTATACCATTGTAGCAAACTTGGAAAATGGCACACAAGATCTCTGTATTGTCTTATAATGACATAAAACTACAATTATCACAAAATACAATGTTTAATTTAAAAATCATGACAAGCTGGGTATGGTGGCACACTCCTTTAATCCCAGCATTTGACAGGTAGAGGCACATGGATCTCTGTGAGATCGAGGCCAGCCTAATCTACATAGTGAGTTCCAGGGACGCTGTCTGAAAATAAACAAATAATCCAACTAAGAAACAATAACAGCCTTAACTAACTGTGACAATAGAGAAGAAAGAAATTTTATAGCAAAGTAAACAGCAGTCAAGTATGATAACTAACAATACGTAATTCTGGCCATAGTAGCACTTTCCTAAAAATACAGGCTTGCTCAATCATGGTGAGGACGGGGAAGTAAAAACTATGATTGATGAGGAAAAAACCTGCCTTTCCTAAAGAACAGATACAAACATGCATTGAATACTTGACTTTTTGAAACCTCATAAGAATTTCCTTAAAAGTCTATATTCAGCTATATAATGTTTTTCAAACATTAACACTACAGACATTTGAACAGTATAATCCAGTGTTGTGGCAGATGGCCCTTGGCTTCTGGAATGTTCAGCAGCACTTTTGACTTCAGTTCATTATATACCAGGCAGCACTTTTGACTTCTGTTCATTATATTCCAGGACCAATACTCAAACCCACTGGTGACAGTCAGACATTGCCACATGCTCCCTGGAGGGCAGTATTACACTAAGAACCACCAAAATCGGCTAGTAAAACTAAGGGCTAAGAGTTCAAATTTTGTATAACATTCCTGAGAAGTCTGAGAATTTTAACTTAAAAAAAAAATGGTGAAGAAGAAGAAGAAACTGAAGCCAGAAATGGTAATAATCCCAGCAGTACTCAGGAGGCAGAGAAAGGAAAATCACTTGAGTTCATCTTGGGCAACAGAGAAAAACTCCATTTCAAAACCAACAGCATTGCAAGAATCTATGTAGAGAATTGCTTTTGTAGATCATACCAAATAAATGATAATCTTAATTGATTGCTTTTAAAATTCTTATAGTGTAGGTGAAAAATTATTTGGCCATAATGTAAAGCAATTACATGGGAAGGAAGAAGTATTATGTTGTAGTAGAACACATCAGTATAAGTATTTAGTGGAGCCAGGACTCTATGAAGGTTGATTTAATTCCATTTTGAAGTCTATAAAAGCTCTAAGATACTGAGAGTCCAAATAGGGTTTGGAAGACATGGACTTGTCCCTAAAAGAGAACTGGACTAATCATAAGCAAAATGAGGGAAGAGAAAATAACTGAGGCAAAATAAATTTACTCAGAGTATGTACGTATGTATGTGTGTATGTGTGTGTGTGTGTGTGTGTGTGTGTGTGTGTGTGTATATATATATATATATATATATATATATATATATATATATATTTAAATTGGTCAGTTTCTAGTCTTAATTCAGAAAACTTTATTCTCTGAGATGGTATCTTCCAAAAAAACTATTTCAACATCTGTAATTCATCTGGTAGATTATTTTATTAGCTCCATTAACAACTTAAATAACAACATATGAACCTAGAGTCACCTGAACAGGGTCCTACCAAAACTCTAACTATATAAATGAACAGGTAGATTTCCACCAGGCTTCTCCAAATACTTATATTCAAATATATTCAAAAGAAATTTTATATTATAACAAACATTTCATTCTTAAACTACTGTCCTTCCCTTTGGTTCCTGTAAGACCTACCAAATACCTTTAAATGCTTTACTTACATAAACTAATGTCTGCTAGTCAGTGTATTAATGAAGAATAAAGAAAATCACTGGATGTGGTGGCACATGCCTTTAATCCCAGCACTTGGGAGGCAGAGGCAGATGAATCTCTGTGAGACCAAGGCCATCCTGGTCTACATAGCAAGGTCCAGGCCAACTGTGGCTACAAGGAGACTATGTCTCAAAAAGACAAAAAGAAAAAAAAAAAGAACTGAGTGTCTTTCTTCTCTCTCACATCTTGTAACAATAGAGTTCTGTGGTCACAGGCCTATTTAGAAGGCAGGTGAAACTTTAAAACTCTCGTAAAACTGTTTATACATACTTTTTCTAGAGGAAAAATTCAAATCTTTCTCTCGGATTTTCAAAGGCCAAGAACAATTTCCAAAAGTTCCAAACAATTATCAATTATTTTGTACAAAATATATAATAATTTCTTATATTTGGACAAAATTAGAATCACAAGATTTTTCCAAACCCCTTGTATTTTGTCCTAAGGTTTAGAAACATGACAAATTACTCCTATAAAGAAACCTTTTGTTTTTCTACAGAAGTTTATCTTGTTTTGCTTTGAGAGAAGGTCTTACTACAAGTAGCCAAAGTTACCTCAAGATTCTAGAGTCTTAGTCTCCCAGGTACTAAGATCACAGGCACATCACCACACTTAGAATTCCAGTTTTTTGGAAGTCACAAATTAAGTTCTGCTTATATGAAAACTCCTTCACCATATCAACTAAGATAAGAGCAAAGCATTAGAGCTAGAAATAATAAAAGTTTTTCCAGAATTGAGTAGGATAAGTTGCAGCATACTATAATTAGTACAAAATTCCAGAAATATTATAAAATTTGCCTGTCTTCCAATAGTAACAACTGTCCATTTGATATAATTAGAAAATTCTATATTATAAGAGTTCAATGCCTCCTTGATACATATTCCTAATAGGTACAATTAATCTGCTTCAGAAATAAGCAACTTATTTTAAGTCTCAGTAAAATATAAATTAGAAATATACTTTAGCTAAGTATATTTCAATCTGAATCTGAAAGGCAATAAATCATGGTAAAATATACAGTATAGAACAGAACAAATTCAAGAAATGGCAAACGGCAAAATGTAAGTGAAAATGCCTACACTATACATCTGTACAGCACCATAAATTGGTGCTATAAAAGAAACCAATTTTAAGATGAAGTCTTACTTATATTAACCAAGTCATTCTCAAATTTCTTAGTACAAGGAGAGTCTCCTGCCTTAGTCTCCCAAGCAGCTGGGACTATAGGTACAGGTATGACAAGACATCATTTAATTTTATGGAAAATTATGAACTCTATAGAGAGCTAGGTAATCATCAAAGGTAGACCATTTGAGCCAATTAGTAAGAAAGCAAAAGAAATAGTTACTAAAGAAAGCCTCAGCAAATACTTCCCAGGTAAGACAAAGATATAGGAAAAATTCAGTTTTGTGAAATCTTGTTCAAAATATAATACATATTTAGATCTTTTTAAAAAATCAATTTTATTAGAGAACTCCTTAGGAAACCTAGCCAACAGTTAAGTTATCCCTATATTAGCTTCTAACATTATTCAGTCATAGTAAGTTTTTTAATAAAAACTTATTAAATAAAATAAGTCTCCTGGTTCAAAATAAGTTGTAATTACTAAATGAATTACCTTATTAAAAGCTCTTTTATTGACATTACAAAAACAAAGACATACATTTATACTGACTTCAACTGATTATAGTACAACATACTTATATGATACTAATCTTGTCCACAGTAGTTTTCATCCTTTAAAAATTACCCAGCACTCTTGGGATAAAGTCTCAGACAAAAATTGAGTAGTTTATTTCTATTTCTCTGATCAGAGTGTTACTGACTTGGAGATATAGGGCTGAATTCAAGCAGGACAAAGGAGACTTAAAAAAAAAAGATATTGGTTAAAGGTTTGGAGAAAAAAAAACTTTCATTCTTCTAAAGATACTTTCTACCAAATATGACTTCCATTATCCCTTAAGAGTGCATCTACAAAATAATGTTTATAATTATTAACCCAAGCAATAGATATTCACAGAAAACAGGTTAAACATTAGGGGGAAAAATGAAAGCAGGTATAGGTTCAACCCTCCATCTAATAGTGAAAGACAAAGAGGAAGAGGGAGGAAACATTTGTAAAGGTCCCGATTTCTTCAAAGGTGAATATGGACACACTTAAGGATTGTTAAGAGGTTAACTGGATGTGCCTGGCCTTTAATCCCAGCACTGGGGAGACAGAGAAAGGCAGACCTCTGTGTATGAGGCCAGCATAGTCTACATAGTGAGTTCCAAGCCAGTCAAGGCTACTCAGTGAGAATCCAGAAAACAAAAAGAGGTTAGGCACTATATACTAAAAGGGAAAGTACACCTTCCCTATTATTTCTATGCTTGGAAAAAACTTCAAACAGTTATATTTCATATGTTTTACTACCTTTATATCTAAAAGGAACAATTTAGAAATCAAGTGAAAATGTTGGCTGCCATTATTTGATTAATAGTACAGCAGAAGCATAGAAGTCGATTAGCATATGAAAGGTAGCCTCAGAAAGACTGGCAGCTCTTAGTTTCTCTGAGCATCATTCAGTCAAGGGAGCATGGTCTGAAAAGCCCACATGACAGGAACTAGGAAGAGGACAAGTACTATGTCAACAACCCATAAAAGGTTGCCAAGGACATCACCTAGGCCCTTTTCCCCTCTAGCTCTATGACCACAAGCAGATATGACATGCCTCCAAGTTCCTCTGTATTTTAATAAACCATCTCCTTTCCTGTAACTATGTATATGTCTCTGTAAAATTCATTGTATAGGGGCACAAGGACCTGAAAATAACAGCTTCTGCCCCCTAGACTCAGAGTGCTGCCTGTAACAATAGTATTTATCTTAAAAAGCCATTTTACTTAATAAAGACTGTTGCTGTTCTACAGGATCCAATATTTCTAAACCCAAGATTTACATTCTAAAGTATCTATCTTATGTTCCTAAATCAGTAATCTGTCCATGAAAGATTTTTTTCTCCATTTACTGCCACTATAATTCTTCTTCCTCTTTATTTATAGAACAAATAATAGAATTTTTAATAACAATCCATCTTCTGCACATGCAATATAAACATAAATTGGTTAAGATTTTCTTTTTATATACTGTTTGATGTTTTTGGTCACTAATAGGTCCAAAACTCCTCACCTAAAACACGTAAGGAAGACAGCCTGTCCTGGTGAAGCATGACTTTAATTCCATCAACCTGAAAGGTGGAAGCAAGAGACTCAAGAGTTTGAAGACAGCCTGGGCTAACAAGGCAAGACTTCCAAAACAAAAGTTACGGGATTTCAAAACCCACAGTTAAGGGGGGGGTGTGGACCTGTGTTTTATTTAAGATTTTTGTACTCATTCTAATGAATGAGATAGGTATGTACTTTTCCTTTCTTATACCTTCCTTGTCTGGTTATAAAATCAGGACAAGAGAATGAATTGGAGACTTATTCCTTTGCTTTCTATTCTGAAATGATTTGTATAACACCAGAATGACCTACCAGCTTCTTGAAACTTTATCCCCCTGTCCCCCTAAATTATCTGGATCAGTTATTTCCTTAGTGGAAAATTAAACCGCAATCTCACAATTTTAAATAGCTACAACAGAATTCAGTTTTTTATTTAGGCAAATTATCAAATTACATTTTCCTAGATATTTATTTTGTTTAAATTCTCAAAATTGCACAAAATTGACAGTATTCTCTAGTATCTTTGAAACTTCATCTACCTCTAATTATATCCTCCTTTTTATTCTCATTTTATACATGCCTTCTCTTATTGTCTCAATCTTGTCAAATGTACCTATTAACTTTTAGCTTTGTTGATTTCTCATGTGGTCTCTGAACCTCCACTTTATAACTGGATGTTTACATTTACCTCCTGACTGTATGATGCAAATCTTTCCCTAATTGCAACATGAATTCCAACACAGCATCCCTTTTGGAGAAGGTACTTAATGAATTTTAGTTCTAAACTAGCTCTATAGTTTAGAAAAGAATCGTATAATGTAATGTCATTAATATTTCAATTTCAATATTTAATATGAGATAATATAATATTTCAATTGTTCTAACAATACTTTTCCTAACACTTCCCCAATGACATGGTTTATAATCTCCCAGACTAACACTTCAGCTCTTTAAGGGATATAAATCTTCACATTTTTATAGCCTTTATCAGCTTCTAACAACCAAGACAACTTTAATTACTCAAATCCAGTACATACTATGAAAAAAAAAAGCAGGGCTGGGAACATAGCTTAGTGTAAAACACTTTGCAGCATCTTCAAGGCCCTGGGTTTTATCCTTAGCCCTACAAAACAAACAACAAACAAAACAAAACCCAGGTGCACAGCAGTGTTCCAGCCATTCTATAATACATGAAAGAAAAATATGAAATGGATGGGTTTATAGTTAACTCTAAAGAGAGCCAAAGTGTCTCACTCACTGTGCATACTTAAATATATAGCCTCAAAATATAGTTTCAGCACAAAGCCTTATCTATGAAGTTACATTATAACCTACGTCTATCTTTTGAAAACCATTGTCTAGAACCAAATACATGACATCAAACTTTAAAATTAAAGATCTAAAATCTCCCATGAAATCCCGAGGGTCCAAATATACAAAGTATAAATCTAATAATTAAAGCAATGTGTTATGAAGCAATATCCTCCAAGAGAGGACAGTTCATCCTGGAAGGAAGTTTCTTAAGACACAGGATACTGTAAGGGGAGGTAAAATATTCCATCCTACAAGGAAGTTCCTTAAGTTCAAGAAGCAAACAACTCAAAGGCTTTAGGAAGTCCCTGAAATAGACCAGAATCACTGGACTCTCTTTCCCCAAGTCATTAAGGACTGCTGAGAAACTCTTAGACAAGCTGAGTCTGTGTAAAAGAGGCCCTTATCAACAGAGCTGTCTGGAAGAAATACTCTTCAATCTATTGAGTTGCCTATAGGTTGAACAGTGAGCTCCAGGTTTCCTGCTTCTGTGACTTGTCACCCATGATGGGGTGGACTTTGATGATGCAGATATCTGAGTAATTTCTGCTTGTGTATATGGCCCCTCATCCATGCTCCTGGTAAGTAACTCCAATAAAACTTATCACTGGTTCCCTAACTGGGGTGAGCAGATATTTATTCATGTCTCCCCAGGAATAGTGTCATACAACAGTATTATGAGTGTAAGGCAACTTTGAAAAGAACTCCAAAAGATGGCCTGAGAATGTGACAACTCAAATGAAGGTATAACTTTTACCTGAAAGCCAATTCAACACTTTAACACAAACAAAAAAGACTGACACCAAATAGAGGTATTTAGCAAATAAAAACCAAAAACAAATTACCCTATTCGATGTATCTAAGATGCCAGTGATTTTAAACAGAACTGTTATTTTATTTACTTGAAAAAAAAGTGAAACGTCTACACCATTTCAATTTTTTCAACACATTTAGAGTTAATATTTGAAAAGTAAAAGATTTTAGAATATAAGAAATACTGGACAGTTAAATCATTAAATAAATCAAATTAGACCTACAGAGAATGGAACATTCCATTCAAGGAATAACATTCAATTCAAGGAGCAGCACCGTTAATTCATTGGTATTAAAGATGATGCTAAAATTCCAGAATATTTAGCTGGGTATGGTGGTACACATCTTTAATCCCAGCACTTGGGAGGCAGAAGCAGGCTGATCTCTATGAGTTGGAGACCTGTATAGTCTACATAGTGAGTTCCAGGTTAGCTGGGGCTACAGGGAGACCCTGCCCACCCGTCTCACAAAAAATCCAGTGTTCAGAGGTGAGAAGTTAACTAAAAGAACTGGAAAAATAATACTATATCGCTACAATAGAGGCCTTCTGAATTTAGTGATTACAATGTTGTATTATAAAGAATAGTCCTAGAACACATTTTTACGGAAAATTACAGCTGTACTAGCAAAATTTAAAACTTGGAGAACTAATCAGTCAGTTTTAGTAAATTGTTACATGGAAAAAAATCTCACCATTCTACTGTTTATTACATAACATTTTTGTATAGGGAATATATAATGAAGTACTTAAAAAGAGTCCAGGATCTCAAACTTAACCCTTTTCGTGCTCATGCAAGAAAAGCTAAATGCAATCAGTAAATCTGGGTGAAGGGTATACACAAAGTTCTTTATTATCCCTGCAACTACTATTAGATTTAAATTATGTTGGAGGCTGGGGATATGGATCAGAAGTTGCAATTATATTAAAGGCTGGTCTATACATAAATCAGTTGGTAAAATGCCTATTGTATAAACCCAAGGACCCATGTTTTGATCCCCAGCTAGTCACATAATGAGCATCTATAACCCCAGTGCTTGCAAGGTGCAGACTGGCAGATCTCTGGAGCTCACTGGCCAGACAGCTTAGGCAATTGGGGACTACAGGTTCCGAGAGAACCGGTCTCAAAAAAATAAGGTGTAGAGAGAAGAAGACACCCATCATTGACCTCTAGCCTCCACATACACACACACACACACACACACACACATCAAGAGAATTACATTTGTGACCAAAACAGAGAAACAACACACATAAAAAGCAATACTAAAAATGGAAAGACTATGCACGGTTGACTTTTGTGATAGGCAATTTGAGTAATATAAGTTGAGAATTCCTTATTTGAAATGCTTAGGTACACAACTGTTTCAGACTTCAATTTTTTTTCTCATTTTGTAATATCTGCATATATTTAAAAAAGGTTATCTGAAGGATGACATCTAAGGCTAAATTCATTTGCTTTATATAAGCCCTATAAACAGTTCAAAGGTAATTTTATAAGTATTTTTGTGCACCTACATTCTCACTGTAACCTATTAGATGAGGTCAGATATGAAATTTACCATGTGTAGCATGATGTTGGGGCCCAAAAGGTATCATGATTTTGGAACATTTTGGTTTGGGATTTTCAGATTAGAGATGTTCAATGTTCCTATGCAAATATCAGAAAAAAAATGGTTTTGGAAGGTATAAAATCCTGTAGACAGGGTTGAGTGTGAGAACACAATGCTTATAATTCCAGTATTCAGGAGAATGAGGCAGGAGCACTTCAAGTTCAAAGCCAGCCTTCAGAACATAGTGAGTTCAAGGCTAACCTGAACTATACAATAAGACCCTGTTTCAAAAACCAAACAAACAAACAAAGAAAAACCCACATCCTAAGTATAAACAGAACTAGTGATAAAAGACTGAGTTTGGCCAGGTATGGTATGCCTTTGTGAGGCCATCCTGGTAATCACAGGGAAATCCAGTCTCAAAAAGACCGAAAAAAAAAAAAAAAAGGTTGCTAGAGATAGTTACTGTTAGTATCAAGTGTCATGGGGTCCTAGGAATAAATGGTACAGGTCTCATCTAGATGAGTCTCAGCTAAAAACAGTTTACATGTTTAACCTACAGAAAATAAATACCATAGCTTAAAAATATATCTATTCAACTATAACAGGTAGTCTGCCATATATAGAAAAACTAGAGCTAACTCAAAATATCCATATATTTAATTGAGCCTGGTAAACAGCAACCAGCTACAGGAAATATGTAATAATTTATTATAACCACAGACTTAATTTATGAAATGTTCATTAAAATGGAGCAATAATACAGTAAATACTATCCTAATACCATAAAATCCTTGAATGAAAGACTGAGATTAAATGTCAAATAGTAATAGAAGTTGTTAAAATATCACTGTGAAAAAGATGTAATAGAAAGTATTAAATACAACTTTAATACATATCTGATACACAGTTTAAGGTTTTTAATCCTTGATATTATTAGATGAATAAAAATTTACTAAAAATGTAGAAGACACAACATTCACCTGCAATTTTCATGAAGAATATGAAGTCAAATTTCTATGCCAAATAAAGCATAAAGAAATAAAACTACGAAAAATAACCCATTCCTACTAAATATTTAAAATATTAAGGGAACTATACTTATCTTAAATTCTTATCGATGTCAAACTTACTATCTTCAAAACAACACTTTTTAAAAGGAAAAAACAAGCACCTTTATATGCTTAGTTAATTATAAACTAAACTTACCTTTTTATCTTCTTTTACTTTGTGGGTCTTCTTCTTCAGCTTCTTATTATCCACCTCCTGGCACTTTATGGTTGCGTTCGTGATCATGACAGTTTGGGGTGCTATGAACAGGATACTCATTTCTTCCAAATCTAACCTGTATCTGGAAGGGTCACTAGGTGTTGGAAGCAACTGCACATCATCCCTAATAGGACTATAAGGAGGTGGTGCTTCAGTGTCATCATCTGAATCAGGGTAATTGTTATAGGGAAAACAGTCTCTTGGAGACAGTAGAAAAACATCTTCACTTTGATGGGTTGATTCCCTTGTATTATCTGACAAATAGGAAATTTCTATCATATTTTTTTTCTCTAGAACATCACTGAAAAATAGGGTAAAGACCTCAGTTTGCTGGTGATACTGAGATAAAGAATACAATGCTGTAAATTTTGCACTTATCTCAGTTGCAATGTGTTCTCCTTCAGTCATTAACTCCTTGATAGACTCATTTTAAAAAAAAAATCTGCTTGACTGTCAGTAACTGCCACCAGTTGTACAGGAATAGTATCTTGAACTTCTGACAGAAATGATTGAAGCATTCCCATTGATGTTTTGCGTTTTGCAGAATAAACTAATATATACCCATGAACCAATTCATCTTTCCTTACTCCAATTGAGGAGTGGTATGACAGTATTGTGATCTGTATTCGCCTCCTTTTTTCACCAATAATTTTATCAAGCATTAGGAAATTATTCTGTCCAGCTTGAGCAGCACTGCAAGAATGAAAATCAAGGAAGGGTGAAGGAATAAGATCCACACTAAATGGATCACCACACATGGCACACATGACAATTCTCAAGTCAGCTTCTGACACATCCTTATTGATAGGAGCAGGGCTCACAACATCTAAATTGCGTTTAACAGATTCCAGTACTCCTCTCAGAGCTTGCTTTATTTGGGATTCATTAAATTACGAGGATATGTGCCAGAAGGTACATCTATAAAAGAACACTGCAATTTGTTGGCCAACTGCTGTCCTTGGTGCCTGAGAATGGGTAGATTTTTACTAATGGAATCTCTCTGATTAGCAAGAATTAATGTAAATGGAAGATTAGCCATATATTTCTCTTTTCTGATCTGAGAAGCTTCAGTTCTTATTTTTCCAATAAATTCCCAAATAAAATTCAGTGACTCAATGGAATTAAATACACAGAGCACCCATGTGGTTTAAAGGCTGCAGTCCATAACTGACTCAAAATGTAAGGTGATTTGACATCAATGGGCTGAAGATCAAGTTCATAATTTTTTCCATCTAAGGCATACTCATCATCAGTGGACTGAGTCCTTATCTCATTTGCAAGTTCCTGGGCAAGGCCATCTTTCCCTAAAATGAACAGGTTAACTTTATCTATACTGATGCTATCATGATACAAGCGTAAGTGGCCATGATCCAACTGTAAAAGACTACTGGCAAGTAACTGTCCACTTCAATGTCTGTACAATATTGGCCACTAAGGCAAGTTTCTTTAGTGGGATGATAAACAAATCCAATATGCTTAAGTAGAAGAGATTCCCTATCAGGTGCAAGTTTCTGTAAAGCTTTATATCTGGGTTCTTCACTTAGAACTGTATGAATTTCACTCATTTTATCTGAACTTGGTGTTGCATTAAGATCTAAATCCCTAAAAAGTTCAGAATGCTCAAAAAGCATTTCCTGAAACTCTTCTTTTGCTTTTTCAACTATCTCTCGCTGATGCCTACCATATACCTCTTTGCTATCAGTCTCAGTGATGTATTTGAATGCTTTACCCTCCATAACAAAACACACAACTTCCTCCCATGGTTGCCCAGGTGAAATGAACTGAATTTTTCCCAAAGTCTTTTTGAATTTCTCCTTCATTTCTACTCCTTTTCTCTGATATCAGATGTTGTACATAGTTTTGATAGACCTTTTCAGCTTCTCAAGTGCTCAGGAGATCAAATGGGATTTGTCTATCATTAATTTTGTCTATATGGTCAATTTCATCCCAAGGTGTTTCATCACAAGGTGTTTTTTCTAGCACCACAAAACATAACTGGAAATCTTCTCTCTTTTCCATTAACTTCAAAGCTTCCAACCAATTCAAATGTTCAATCTCCTCTAGATCTGGTAGAAGAGTATTAAAAGCTCTTGGTAAGGTACTTATATATTCTCCTCTCCTTTTTCTTATATGTTCCTGTTTGAGTTGTTCTATATGTTTTAAGAATGTATTTCTTGCCTTTCTTGTTCCTTCTAAGTTGATGTATTCTTCATAATCAGGATGATTTTTTAATTTGTTACTAACAGTTTTCCAAGTTGCATGATAATCTCTCACAGTCTGCACAAGTTTTTCAAACTTATCTGTTGCTGTGACCACAAGTTGTCTCTGTGTTTTGTAAGCATCCAGATAAGGAATAATTTTAGGGTTGCCACGAATTTTATCCAACATCTATACCAATGCAGTGAAACAGGTCTCAACGTTGACGTTAAATTGTGCTGATGTTTTCACTACAAGAAGGTTCTTTTGGCTTGAAACAAATGCTTGAACTTCTCTAAGATAATGATCCACACATTCATCACATTTAGTTGCTGCTATTATTACAGGCTTTTTTGATTTTGATAGCTGGACAAAGAGGTTATTCACAAATTTAAGTTGATCATCAAATTTCCTATTACATTCTTGACTTACGTCAGTACACAATAAAAATCCATCTATGTTGAGTTTCCCTTCAGGCATTTGCTTCTGTTCAAAGCCTTGCTCCAAGCCTAGCTGATCAGTGTAAATGTACATTAGTTTTTCTGCTGACTGCAATTTAGAGGCAGCTGCACGTTTTATATATGGTTGCAAATTTGTACTTCGATGAGGCAAGAAAGTCTGGTCATCAATGAACTCTGCTCAATTACATGAATTCTGTATTCTACTCCGTCTTCACCATTTTGTGTTTTTTCACCCCAGTATAAAAAGTGATCATTGTTTACTACTCATCCTCCAAAGTCAATGGTACTAAGCACAGAAGTATGCTCTGGATAATACTCATCTGCTTTTGAGCGCACGAATCTATTGCACAAACAAGATTTTCCAACTTCACAATTACCTTTGTCTTTTTCAGTTCCAGAGAGTCCAACTACAATGATAGTATAGGATGCGGGATGAGGCTCTTTGTTTTTTGCCATCATAACTCTTTTCTCATGTCTCTACATTCATAAAGGTAATCACATATACTTTTCATGCTGAAAAAAAAATAATTTCAAAATACAGATCCAGAAATTCAGAATTTGTAATTCCCTCATTTGTACAGAAAGGTCTTCAAGATCAGATAGATCATCTTCGTAGAAAGAAAGGGAAAATCTTAATGAGTTATGCATATTGAATTACACAGTAAAGATGTTCATAACAAATTATGCAAAATAATAATCCTAACAATGTTTGACATATTTTAAAAAACCATATAAAATGTTTACAATTTACTTTTATAAATGCAAAATGACCTTAAAATTTAAGGCAAATCTAACAATAAAACTATTAAACATAAAAATCAAAAGTCCCACAAACTTTAAAATGAACCCCTAGTACCAAATATACATGTAGCCTCTAATCACTCCTTCTTATAGGTTTGAAGAAACAACTAATTATTTCCACTTCTTTAATTTTCCTGAGTTTCCATGACTGTTGATAATAACTAAAATGTACTCCTTTTTCAACTGCCTTACAACTTCTGCTCAGTTTCTTTTACAGTGTCAGAGAAATCAAAGGCCCTATATATGCTATAAGGAAATATTCCAAACAGCTATATCTCCAGCCTGATGAATTGGGTTTTCTACTACAGAGTTCTGCAAAACTTACTCCCAAAATAAAATTTCATATAAATTTAGTAAGACTTTTTTTAATTTTACAAAGTTTTATCAGTTATGTTTCAACATTTTTGTGCAGTCTATCAAATTTTACCCCCCCCACATCCACAAAGAAAAAAATTTTTTGGAGAAAGCAGGTCGGGGGGGGGAAGGGAGGAGGAAGAGAAGGAGGACTTTAGTATAGAAAACTTTTTAATTAAAACCTAATCCCATCATAATTTTTATTAGTATTTCTTATATATGCTTATCCAAACAATGCATTTCTGGATACTATTACTGAAAGTTAAGACTTGAGGAGAGGGATGTAGCTCAGTGGTAGAGTAGATTATATGAGCTCATGGTTTTGAGCCCAGAAAAAAACAGGGAGATGACTCACTTCTGTTCTCCCATACCATAAACTCCAAAATACTGCTATATAATCTGTAGCTTACTATGAAAAGGTTAAGAGTGAAATTTAAAAAAAAAATCACAAAATGTAATTTTTAAAAGTTTTATTATTTTTATTTTATGTGTTTATTGCCTCCATGTAAGTGCACTCATGGTGTGTAATGTGCATAGAGGTCGCAAGAGGGCACTGGATCCCCTGGAACTGGAGTTATAAACAGTTGTGAGTTGCCATGTGGGTGCTGGGAAACAAACCCCAGGCCTCTACAAGAGCAGTCAGTGCTCTTAAACACCGAGCCATCTCTCCAGTCCCATAAAATGTATTTTTAAAGTTTTAGAAAGTAAAAGGTCATAATGTTAAATGAAAAATAAGCATTTATGAGTTTCATAAATCATCACCCTATCACTGAAAACTGTAATGCTTTGTTTCTAACAGACAAAACTTACTATATAGAGGCTAAATCAACTGCTGCTTAATTTTTAGGCTTCAGCACATCTTAATTAACAGTAGTAATCTTTGAATCTGAATATTTAAAGTTTAAATAAAAAATAAGGAAGTTTCCCATGACTGTTATGGTATTCACACTTATTCACAGTTAGCTCCCAATTAGACACAGTGAAAAACACCCAAGTCCATCCTTGTAGCAGGGCTATAAGACAAACTACTTGCTGCTATTATGAAGTCAGCTCCAGAGTTTGTAACATTAGTCACTATACAGTGATTTTTAAACGATGATGGAAAAAATTTATCTAGGGGTAGGAAAGAAGGATGTTAAGCAAATAGTTTTCCTTTTTTCTCAGCTTTTATCTGACTTACCAGTTTAACATAGAAATCTTAGTTTGAAACAAAGGATTCTCAAATAGTTTGAGAGAGCCTAATCTAGAAAAAGCCTGACACCTTGGTCTTAAAAAGGGGTTTGTTTTATATATAAATTATTCGCTAATCAAAATTGCACTCCATTAACTAATCAAAGTAGTTTGGGGGGGGACTGTTTTTTTATGGATAAAGAACAAAAATCTCTAATAAATTAATGATCATACTACTACACTTCATCTGTACATGGGATGTTCAGATTTAATTTGTTAATTAAGCATATATATCTTCTGTGTTTTTTATGTAACTTATTTCACACAGAGTAATTTATTCTCATAATATCTAGTATAATGCTTATTTTTTTCTTATGAGGAAATTAAGAAAAAAGTAGCCATGACCTTCATGAAATTATATGGGTACGATCCTTTCTTCATACTCAATTATAGTACTGCTTTTAATAATATGCATTGCATGCTCTAATTTTGCCTTTAAGGTTACCTTAGAAATTTATGGTTTAAGTCAAGAAAGTACTTCAATTTAATTACCTTTACAGAAATTAATGATAATACCTATATTAATGATGATCTAATAATGATAATACCTATATATTTGGGTGAAACTATCTTATACTTGTCTGTCAAAATGAAGCCATTTCCAGAATTAAGTTTTCTAAAAATTCACTAGGTTAGTCATGTACTAAATGTTCCTTTTAGTGGCGTTTAATTAACATGAAGTAGCTTTCTATAAATTAAAAAAGTTATACAAGAAATCTAGAAAAAATGAAAAATAGATTTCTAGAATTCAGAATTTAATCCAAAACATTTTTAGAGAATAGAATTCTAGTAACCAGAGCCTGGGAACAGTGTGAGAGGAGGGAGGAATGAGGAAAGGATGGTTAGTATTGAGGTGATTTTGGAAAATGGAAGTAACTGAATATTCTACAGCACAGTAGACTAGCCAGAGCTGACAACAATTGATATTTCAAGATAACTGGCAGAAAGAACTCAGAATGTTCTTAACACAAAGAAATGCCTGAGGTGGTAAACATGTCAATTACCATGATCTAATCATTTATCACATGTATGGAAATGCCAAACTGTGCTCCATGTATACACAATTACTATCAATTAGGACACATAAATCTATTAAGCATTAATCATTAAAATGTTTTGAACTTTTTCATAAAATTGTTTTAAATAAAAGGTGTAATTTTCAAAATGTTTATGCCTTTACATTATTTTTGCTTTGCCATTCTGGTCCCATCTTTAAAATACATAATTTAGCAGTCCCTGATACCTTTATTGCTATAACTGAGATCCACGCTGGGCACAAGATTACTCGAAAGTACTCTTGTTAGACCCCACTCTCAGCCCGGGGACTCGAACGCCAATGGGCCACCTGGGTGACTAACGTCGGGAGCCCCAGTCCCAAGAATCCAGACCGTCAGATGCAAAATGCAAGAAGTAGGTTTATTTCACTTGCGCAAGTGGGAGCCTCAGCCCACCTGACTTCTGCCAGGCCAGGTTTTTATAGTAGGAATTCACAGGATAATTATGTATTGACATATAGTTTAACAAACAGTTCACAAACAGGGTATTTGCTTACAGATCAGGGTTACAGAGAAGACAATTTTCCAGAAATACTACACACATTATTTTGCAGTTCACAGGAGGTAAACTTTAACTGAATGTTTTAGCCCACAATTCTATAGACGGGATATTGGGGAACTGTTTGACCTATAATCCTATAAACGGGAGATTAGGGGGCTGTTTAACCTACAATTCTATGTTAGGGGAATATTTAACCTACAATCCTAAAACGGGATGATAGGGGACTCTTCCTGTGGCATGTTTAACCCACAGACGTTATCTCGCATACCAAGGGATGTTGACATGACCTTTGTATTCCCTGGGTCTTTTCCTCCTAGTCTTGTAGTTTCTTGGTTACTTTTCTAATTAAGGGGGGTGTTTGTAGGGAGGCTGAGCTTGTATCACAGAGTGCCTCACAAAACAAAGTGTCTCACACTCCTCCCTTTTCTGTTGTGCCTGGTTATAATCTTATAATCATAGATTGCTGGCATCTTCTTGTTTCGAGGCACGATACTGTTGGGTAAGAACTAAAGCATGGACCACTGACAGGCGATCCTTCACAAATTGAACTAGTCTATTTATAATACAGGGACCAAAGGTGAGCAAGAGAAGAATTATAATAATTGGGCCTAGTAAGGTTGAAATTAAGGTCGTTAGCCAGGGAGACTTAGCGAACCACCCTTCAAACCAACCCTGTTGCGCCTCATAGTCTCTTTGCCTGTCCCTCAGTCTCTCTCTGAGTTTGGCCATGGAATCTTTAATAACTCCGGAGTGGTCGCTATAGAAGCAGCAAGTTTCTCCCAGAGCTGCACACAGCCCTCCGTCTTTTAGAAACAGCAGATCTAGCCCTCTTCTATTCTGGAGGACCACCTCGGATAAGGAAGTCAATGACTGTTCCAAAAGTGAAATGGAATTCTCTAAGGTCTGTAAGTCTTGCGTTACAGCTGCCTGCAGCTGTGCTATTCCTTGTCCTTGAACATATGCTGTTGTACCAAGACCTATTCCAGTTCCTATTCCCACTATCCCCAGAAGTACCCCCAAAGTCATGGTTGAGACGGGCTCACGCCGGAATCGAGGACTTGGGTCAAATCTTTCTAGTACAGTCTCATCTGTGTGGTAGATAATGCGAGGCATTACTTGGGTTAGAATACAGTAACTTCTAGTTTGATCCAGCACCGCAGCAGAGACACAAGGGGTGAGGCCCGTGTTGCAAACCCACCACATTCCATTGCGGGGCACTAGGTAATAGTTTCCTGGGTGGACTACCTGTGTTCGGTTGCACAACTTGCGATGACTCCGAGGGACTGAATGAATGCACAACCCTTGCCCTCCCACCTGGGGCAAGGTTAGCCTGTGGACAGTGGGATGCCTGCACACCTCTGGAGGGTCAGTAGAGTTATGAAAATCTCCCGGCATAGCGATCCCTTCATAATAGGGTGGCCTTGAGGCTAGGCAAAGCCAGCAGGTTTCCATGAGGTTTGGGTTGGTTTCATTTAGAACATGAAAAGCCCCACGTACTAGGCTGAGCAGCCCCTCACCGGGCTCGGTCCCTGGAGTCAGGTCAGCTAGGGAAGCGGGAGTGCTGGCCTTTTTTTCAATGGGTTTAGCCGTTGGGCCTGCTTTTATGGCGGGGGCCCTGGCAAGGTTGGCTTCTGGGGCCGGGGGGACCATACCACTGACCACTGGGTTAGGCCCTACAGACTGGGTGTACTTATCTATTTTAAGTTTAATTCTGAAGATTATTCCATCATCTTTTCTTTCTTTATATAACCTGAGTCCCCAGGAATACCCGGTTACCCAGTTAGTTGCCTTTTTTCCCTGTTTAGTAAACTGGATTCTTAAGGGATGGCACCATCTGTTGGAGCAGTTTCCCTGGGATAATTCCTTCCATCTGCCAAATTCTGGATGGGAGTAATTAGCGGTAACTGTAATATAATCCCAGGTGGAGCTTGGTTTCCAATATGCATCTCCAGTAGTTTCACAACCCCAACTACCACAATAAAAAACATCCATTCATCCACATTTACATGAGAGTCTTCGGGGACGGTGGAATCCCGGGCAAACATAGAAAGTCAGGGTGCTTAGCATGCCCCTTCTGTCTGATGTACTACACCCCCCCCAAGGGTCCAGGCCCATTCGTCCCAGGGGTGAAGGTTGCTGGGGAGGGCCTGAGATATTAAAATGGCTCTCAAGGTCCCAGGGCCCGGCCGCACCTAGGGCCAAGGTGCACAGGTCTGGGTACAAATCGGGGCACCAGGTGTTGGGAGAGTGTGGCGTGCTCATAGACCATACCACGTCTCCCGCTTGGGATATAACCTGCCAAGTGAGCAGACTCACTTGGTGTTGGCTACCTATGGTGTCTCCAGAGAGCGTACAAAGGGCTAGGAAAACATGCAAACACAGGCTTAAACTTTTACAAGTCTTATCTTTAGGGGATTTTGAGTGCGTTGCAGTTTCCATTCTGCTGCGGGTCCCGAAGTTTCTTCTTTGCTGGCTGGCTTCACGTGAGAGGCGTGGATCCAGGCTGCTACTCCGTCCACCTTTACCGCCGTAGGGGTAGTCAAGAGGATCGTATAGGGTCCTTTCCAGCGCGACTCCAAACTCCCAACTTGGTGTCTCCGAACCCACACAGTGTCTCCGATGGCGTACGAGTGAGGCGTCACTGTCTTATCAGAGGTCTGGTATGCAGCTGCCAGTGGCTTCCACACTTCCTGCTGCACCAACTGCAGAGCCTGCAAGTGGGCTTTCAAAGAGGGAAGGGCATTTAGAAAAGACTCTGGTGCTAATGGGGACGCAGCAGGAGGAGGGCTGCCATACAGAATTTCGAAGGGTGTAAGTCCCAGCGGTCCAGGAGTGTTCCTGGCTCAATAGAGGGCTAGGGGAAGGAGTTGAACCCAGTCTTTAACGCCAGTCTCCAGCTTTAATTTGGTTAAGGTCTCCTTAATTGTTCTATTCATACGTTCTACCTGTCCTGAACTCTGGGGTCTATATGCACAATGCAATTTCCACGTCATCCCCAGTATTCTAGCCACTGACTGACTTATCTGGGAGGCAAACGCAGGTCCATTATCTGACCCGATCACCTGGGGGAGTCCATACCTTGGGAGAATTTCTTCCAGGATCTTCTTCGCCACCACCTGAGCGGTTTCCCTTCTCATAGGGTAGGCTTCAGTCCATCCAGAAAATGTGTCCACAAACACTAGCAAGTATTTGTAGCCATACAGACCAGGCTTGACCTCCGTGAAGTCCACTTCCCAGTGAACTCCAGGGCGATGTCCCCTCATACAGATTCCCTCCATCTTGTTGGGTCTGTTAGCATTTACTTGAGCACATGCTTTACATTGGGCAACAACCTGATGAATGAGGGTCTGTTTCCTTGGGACATAATAGTCTGTTTTGTTGGTTTCAAATAGGAGAGCCATCTTTTTAGCTCCCACATGGGTTAGCTGATGCACTGTCTTCAGCAATCTTTCTGCTTCCCTGACAGGTAGCACTATTTTCCCTTGGTACTTCCAGTTTCTGCTCTGGCTATCATAGTCAGCCCCGAGAGCCTGAATGATGTCTAGGTCTGAGTCATCGTACTGGTAGGGTTCAGGAGGAGGACATGCACTCTCATCTTTTTCGGAGATTACCATAATTTGAGGTCCCACAGCAGCCTGCCTGGCGACCTCATCAGCCAGTCGGTTTCCCTTAGCTATAGGGGAGTTCCCTTTCTGATGTCCAGGACAATGTATGATACTCAGTCTTTTAGGAAGGAACAAGGCTTGCAACAAGTCTAAAATTTCTGCTTTGTTCTTGATCTGTTTCCCTTCTGACGTTAATAGCCCTCTCTGCCGGTAAATTTCTCCGTGAATGTGAGCTGTGGCAAATGCGTATCGGCTGTCCGTATAAATATTGGCCCTCTTCCCTTCTGCCTTCCGAAGAGCCCTAGCTAAGGCTACCAACTCTGCCCGCTGAGCAGAAGTCCCAGGAGGTAGGGCGCTTGCCCAGACAACCTCTCCCTCCATACTTACAACTGCCGCGCCAGCTTTCCGTTTTCCCTCCAGAATATAGCTACTTCCATCCGTGAACCAGGTAACCTCGGCATCGGGGAGAGGTCTGTCAGTTAGATCTGGCCGTGTTCCATGGGCTTCAGCTAATATTTGCTGGCAGTCGTGAGGGGCATCTGCTTGGGGCACAGGCAGAAGTGTGGCTGGATTTAATTGATGTGCGGACCCAAAAGAGATGCGGTCTGAGTCCAATAACATAGACTGGTAATGTGTCACGCGGGCATTAGACAGCCAACGGTCAGGAGGTTGGCGGATGATGGTTTCAACGGCATGAGGGGCTATGATGGTCAGTGGCTGCCCTAGCGTAAGCTTACTTGAGTCCCGTACTAGAATGGCAATGGCTGCCACCATGCAGAGACAAGGGGGCCATCCAGCTGCCACTGTATCTAATTTCTTTGACAGATAGGCTACCGGTCTTTTCCAGGGGCCAATCCTTTGGGTCAGGACTCCTTTGGCTATGCCTCTGTTCTCATCCACAAACAGTTCAAACGGTTTGGTCACGTCTGGGAGGCCCAGGGCAGGGGCTTGCAAGAGTGCTTTCTTAATCTGTGAGAAAGACCTTTCTTGCTCTGCGCCCCAGCTGAAAGGGGCGTTTTGTTTCGTCAAAGGATACAGTGGTGCCGCCATCTCTGCAAACCCTGGGATCCAGAGTCTACAGAACCCCGCAGTGCCCAGGAATTCTCTTACTTGCTTGGGGTTCTGGGGAGCAGGGATCAGAGCCACGGCTTGCTTCCGTGCTTCTGACAGCCATCTCTTCCCTTTACATAGAATATACCCGAGATAAGTTACCTTGGGTTGGCAAATCTGAGCCTTCCTGGCCGAGGCGCGGTATCCCAGACGTCCCAGCGTTTTCAGGAGATTTGAGGTTGCCTTCAGGCAGCAGTCCCGGGATGGCGCAGCCAATAGCAGGTCATCTACATACTGGAGGAGGCTTACCTCAGGATTCTCCCTCCTGAAAGGAGCTAGATCTCGATGCAGGGCCTCGTCAAAGAAGGTGGGGCTGTTCTTGAACCCTTGTGGAAGCCTTGTCCAGGTCAGTTGCCCCGAGGTTCCCTCCTCTGGATCCTTCCATTTGAAGGCAAAGAAAGGCTGGCTCTGGGGTGCCAGCCTCAGACTAAAGAAAGCGTCCTTCAAGTCCAAGACTGTGTACCAAACATGGTTAGGTGGTAAAGTACTCAAGAGGTTATATGGGTTGGGCACCGTCGGATGGATGTCTTCCACTCTCTTATTGACCTCTCTGAGATCTTGCACTGGCCTGTAGTCCCCTGTTCCTGGTTTCTTTACAGGCAATAGTGGGGTGTTCCAGGGGGACTGGCAAGGCTTCAGGATACCCAAATGTAATAGTCTCTTGATGTGAGGTCTAATTCCTTGATGTGCCTCCTTGGTCATAGGGTATTGTCGGATTGAAACGGGGCTTGCGCCTGGCTTCAGGGCGACTATGATAGGAGGCTGGTCCTGTGCTAACCCCATGCCCCCCATCTCGGCCCACGCCTGGGGTATTGCCTGGAGCCAGAAATCTGTCTCAGCCGGGGCCTCCTTTTTGTTTTCATAAAGTTTATATTCATCTTCTAGTCTCAGGTTCAATACCTTAAGAGGCCTCCCCTGGGGGTCAGCCACTTCTGCCCCCTTCTTATGAAATTGTATTCTAGCCCCTACCTTGGTCAGGAGGTCCCTCCCCAAGAGAGGGTATGGGCAGTCTGGGACATGGAGGAACGTATGGGTTACCATCCCCGAGGCTAGGTGTACTCTTCGTTCAGTAGTCCACCTGTAAGATTTCACTCCTGTGGCTCCTTGTACCCATATTCTCCTTTTACTTATAGGTCCCGCTGGGTGAGTAAGTACCGAATGCTGTGCCCCTGTGTCTACCATGAAGGTTACTGGGTGCCCCCCTACTTTTAGGGTTACCCGGGGCTCAGGGGGGAGCTCCTGGCCCTGACATCTCTAGTCTTCATCTTCCAGAAGAAGGACTTTAGGCAGCTGCTCCTTCTTTTCCCCTTTGCGGCGCTGTGGGCAGTCTTGTACCCAATGTCCTTTTTCCTTACAGTATGCACACTGATCACGGTCCACTTTCGATCTTCTGTTGCCTCCCAGCTGTCCCTTACTCCCTTGCTCTCGTCTGTGCTGAACTACAGTGGCTAGGATTCTAGATATTTCTCTGTCTCTTTTTCTTTCTCTCCTTTTTTCTTTCTCTTCCTGTTCCTTTCTGATCCTGTCCTCTCTGTCCTCCTGTAATTTTCGGATTCTTTCTTCCTTTTCCTCTGGGGTTTCTCTCTTATTAAAAACCTTTTCTGCCTCTTTCATGAGGTCCTGCAGGGTGTAATCTTGCAGCCCCTCAAGCCTCTGGAGCTTATTTCTAATGTCTGGGGCCGATTGGCCTATGAAAGCCACGGCCACATTTCCCCGGTGCTCTTGGCTTTCAGGGTTAAAGGGCGTATACATGCGATACGCCTCCATTAATCTTTCAAGAAAGGCTGCTGGAGTCTCCCCAGGTCCCTGAGTTACTGCTCTTACCTGGGCCAAATTAGTGGGTCGTCTACCCGCTGCTTTGAGACCCGCAAGGAGAATCTGGCGGTAAAGACGGAGTCTCTCCCTACCATCAGGAGTATTGTAGTCCCAGTCGGGGCGGGTCAGGGGGAAAGCTGCTTCAATTAGATTTGGAAGCATCGTTGGGACCCCGTTGTCTGCGGGCACATTCTTTCTGGCTTCCAATACGACCCTCTGTCGCTCCTCCGTAGTCAGCAGGGCCTGTAAAAGTTGCTGGCAATCATCCCAAGTGGGCTGGTGGGTCAGTAGGATCTACTCAATCAGCCCTGTGAGTGCGACGGGGTTTTCAGAAAACGGAGGATTATGAGTTTTCCAGTTATAAAGATCTGAAGCTGAAAAGGGCCAGTACTGAAAGACTGGCTGGTCGGGTCCCCCTATAACTCTTAAAGGAAACAATGAGCTCCTTTCGTCCCCCACGGCTCGGCTCCCATGGAGGCGATGAGCCACAGGGGAGGAGTCTGGGTCGTCCTGTGGACCTGGTTCTCCCGGCAGGGTCAAATCTGGGGAAGGGAGGGCCCCCGGCTGGGAGTGGTTCTGAGGGTCCGGCACTGCTGACTGGGGAGCTACCGGCCCCAGGGGGCGGTAGGGTGGTGGTTCCTCCGAGAGGAGGTTTACGTGTTCAATGTCTTCAGATAAGACAGGCTTAGATGTAGGATCCTTTCTTTCTACAATAGGATAGAGGGAAGTCTGACTGGGAAGGGCAGGAGCCGATGGGATCAGGAGTCGAGTAGTGAAAGGGGCTACCCACTGTGGTGGGTCCTGAGCCAAGCTTTCCCAGACTACGATGTAAGGAACTTGGTCCGGATGTCCACGTGGTCCTGAATTAAAGACCCTGGCTTTCACCTGCAAGATAATGTCTGTGTTAAAAGTCCCATCCCACGGCCAGCCGACGTCAAGGGTTGGCCACTCGGAGTGGCAGAAGACCTGCCACTTTCCTTTTCGGACTTCCACGGACAGGTTCCCAGCTCGGTTCCAAACTTCCTTCCAGTGATCTAGGGTTAGACTTAAAGGGGTGGTTAGATTCTGTCCCATAATGGGGTGTGGGGATGATTCCAACCAAGCAAACCAAAAGACAAACAGCACACAGAGCAGAAAGACAAACAACTTAGCTGCGCAGTTTCGAAAAAGACAGAATACAGACTCAGTCGGGCTCGGGGAAATGAATCCTTGTGCCCCGGGTATGAGGGCAATGTAGTCGCCCTCTCCCCTCCAGGTAATCACTGGGGCGTCCCCCAGGATTTCGAGCCGGTGGGTGGACTCGTCAGTCCCTTCCACCCGTGCTCTAACAGATTTTGGCCGATCAAACCTAGAACTCTCCCATACGGTACCAACAGCGGCCGGCAATACCTACCTCCCGGTGGATCTGGATTGGGGTGAGGCTGAATTCCCGGCCAACGCACCAATTGTTAGACCCCACTCTCAGCCCAGGGACTCGAACCCCAATGGGCCACATGGGTGACTAACGTCGGGAGCCCCAGTCCCAAGAATCCAGACCGTCAGATGCAAAATGCAAGAAGTAGGTTTATTTCACTTGCGCAAGTGGGAGCCTCAGCCTTAGGCGACCAAGTCCACCTGACTTCTGCCAGGCCAGGTTTTTATAGTAGGAATTCACAGGATAATTATGTATTGACATAAAATTTAACAAACAGTTCACAAACAGGGTATTTGCTTACAGATCAGGGTTACAGAGAAGACAATTTTCCAGAAATACTACACACATTATTTTGCAGTTCACAGGAGGTAAACTTTAACCGAATGTTTTAGCCCACAATTCTATAGACGGGATATTGGGGAACTGTTTGACCTATAATCCTATAAACGGGAGATTAGGGGGCTGTTTAACCTACAATTCTATGTTAGGGGAATGTTTAACCTACAATCCTAAAACGGAATGATAGGGGACTCTTCCTGTGGAATGTTTAACCCACAGACGTTATCTCGCATACCAAGGGATGTTGACATGACCTTTGTATTCCCTGGGTCTTTTCCTCCTAGTCTTGTAGTTTCTTGGTTACTTTTCTAATTAAGGGGGGTGTTTGTAGGGAGGCTGAGCTTGTATCACAGAGTGCCTCACAAAACAAAGTGTCTCACAGAAGAATATTTTTACTCAATACTGTCCCTGTGCACCTGTAGAAAATTGCACTCTGTAAATAGGTATGCTGCAATGCTTGTTACTTCAACTTAGAATCGTTTGTTTCCTTGATGGCTTTTATTATTAGACAGCTAGATCCTTAAGGACAAATGCTGGTGCTGCCAATTCTTGGGACCATTGTATAGTCACTTCTGACACATTGTGTGACACAGAGTGGGCCTCTATAACTATATTTAATTTTTTATTATATTTTAATTTATTGTTTGGGGAAGGCATGTGCAATGGCACATATGTAGAGGTCAAAGGACAGCTTGCAGGAATCAGTTCTATCCTTCCACCAGTGGGTTCTGGGATCAAACTTCAGTTGTTGGGCTTGGAGGCACGCATCTTTACAGGCTAAGGCATCTCACTGGCCCTAAAAATGTTTTTGGAAGAATGAAATTTTTATATTCTAGGTCTACTTTGAACCTGTTCGTATGTAAATGTTCACATATTTGTGTGTGTGTGTGTGTGTGTGTGTGTGAAACATGAGTGAAGATTCCCTTGGAGGTCAGAAGAGTGTGCAGGAACCCTGAAGCTGGACTTAAAAGCAGCTGCGAGTCATCACTGTGGGTCCTGGGAACTGAACTGTCCTCAACAAGTGCCTTTAGCTTGCTGAGCCATCTCTCCAGCCCAGCACCACGTATTTCTTAAGGAATTCTAATGTTAGGTATTCTAATTTTAATTTAGGAGTTTTCATAGTTAAATTTAGGAGTTTTTGTGTTTCTCTGTGACTTATGCCATTATTGTTTAAATTTTCTTTTTTCATTTTAAATACGTAAAGGAATATATTGACAGAGAACTGATTCATATGTCAAGTGGGTAGATCATAGAATATAATTACTTATGAAATATTCCTGAAAAGTGTTGTGAACTTTAATACCTGTAAAGGCTTTTGCCACACTGGGATGAAAGACACTGAAGAGTAATGAGTCATTATCAGCAATTCAGGCATGGATTTAGAAACACAATGAAAATGCCATTTCAGATTTTGTGAGAAGACATATTAACATGCTCTATTACAGCCCACAGAAAAATTAGAAATCACTTGGATTTTTACTAAAGCTTCTTACTATTAATTATTTCTAGCTAAAATATACCATGTTTGTTAAATGAACTTAATCCTTTAAAAATACTTTAATTTTTTAAATTGTATGTATATGTGGGAGGATGGGGGAGCTATGCGCATGTGACTGCAAGTACCTTTGAAGTTCAGAAGAGGTCATTGCATTCCCTGGAGTTAGAGTTACAGGTGGTTGTGAGTCACCCAATGTGGGTGCTGGGAATCAAGCTTGGGTCTTCTCTAAGGGTAGGGCGTTCTCTAAACTGCTGAGCCATTTCTTCAGCCCCAAATTTTCAACTACATTTTAGGAACATATTTTGTTTTATTTTTGATTAACTCCAAAATGATTTCACTTCAAATTATGGATCTATTTTATGGTAAAACCATATTTTGCAGGATGTGTGTTACACACCTGTAATCTAAGCACTTGGCAGATGAGGCAGTGGATTACCACTTGGAAGCCAGCCTGAGCAGTGTAATAGAAATCTATATCAAAACTCAAAACAAAACTACATCGTTTTGTTTTTGGTGATATGTATCTATAATCCTAAAATTTGGAAGGTAGAGTCAGGAGGGTCAGAAAGTCCAGGACATATATGGCTATGTAGTGAAATCAAGGTCACTGGACTACTTGAGGCTCTCTCTCTTTCTCTCTGTTACACACACACACACACACACACACACACACACACACAGGTTAGAGATGTTGGTAGTGCTTGCTTAGCACGCACAAAGCTGTGGCTTTGATCCCTAGCTCCTCATAAATTCAGGAGTGGTGTAGTGTGCCTATAATCCTAGCACTCAGCAGGATGATCAGGAGTTTAGGGTCATTCTTGTTTACTTAGCAAGTATGAAGCATACCTGGACTTGAGACCTTGTTTCAGAAATAAATAGGTAAATAAACAAATGATCTTACATACTTTCTTTAAATTCCCATTGTTTAATCCACCTTCCCAGTATGACTCCTTATCACCATTCTACTCCCAAGTCAATTATTTATTGCTTGAAATAATATGTCTTCATTTATTTGAATTTATTTTTTCTCTCCAGCAGCCTGCCTCGTGGCAGGTGGATTTGGTTTTTAAAGTAAGATCCATTCATGTCGGATTTAATGCTGTGTGTGTGTGTGTGTGTGTGTGTGTGTGGCCCCCCTCCACGTGCACCTGCATGTGTACACATGGACATGTAGAGTCCAGAGAGCAGTTTTGGGTGGCAGTCCTCGGGAGTGGGCTACCTTGTTTTTTGAGAAAGGATTCTCTCTCTCTCTCTCTCTCTCTCTCTCTCTCTCTCTCTCTCTCTCTCTCTCTCTCTCCCTCGACTAGAACTGACTGATTAGACTAGGCTGGCTGAACAGCAAGCCTCAGGGATCTGCTTATCTCCATGCCCCCCAGGGCTAGAATTATAAACATGTCACCATGCCTCACTTTTAAAACCTGAATTCTAAGGTTCAAACTCAGGTCTATTTGCTTGCAAGGTCAGCATTTATTGACAGAGCCATCTCCCCAGCCCAACATTCTTTTCCCTTTTGATGCAGAATATCTATCCCAGGCCTTGCCAGACAGGCACTCTACCACTGAGTTACATCCTCAGCCTCCATCATTGAAGAAACAGACTTCAGAACCCTAGCAATTCTGTTCCCTCATCTAAATCTTTTTGCTTTGTTGTACTAGGGACGAACCCAGGACCTAACCCATGCTGGACAAGCATTGTACCCCTGAACTACACCCCGGCCCCTCATCTATTTCAGCTTCATGTTATCATACACTCCCTTGACATTCTTCTCTCGCCACTCTTGCTTTGTTCAGTACGACTTAGTATCCTTCATCTTTGCTGGTGCAGTTTTCTCATTTATGAATATATATTTTAAAATCTCTCTCTCTCTCTCTCTCTCTCTCTCTCTCTCTCTCTCTACCCACATGCATCTGACTGCAGGCTCATGCATGCCATAGTACATGTGTAGAGATCAAGGACAATGTTTTGGGGAGTTGGTTCTCACCTTCTGCCTTCTTGAGGCAGAATCATTTCTTGTTTGTGCTGCTGCACTGCATGCCCTAAGGTAGCTGGTCCTTGAAAGTCCCAGATTCTCCTGTCTGCCATGCATCTAACCATAGGAATGCTGGGGTTACAGATGCATGCCACGTCCAGCTTTTTTGTATGGGTTTGGGGGATCAATCTCTATCACTAGACTTCTATGGGAAATGCTTTTACCACTGAGCCATCTCTCTGTCCTGTCCCCCTGTTTTGAAGAAATGTTTATCCTGTACATTGCAAGAGAGCAGTAGGTTGTGGAGTACCTAGAGTCTGCCTGGCCCTCTCAACCAGGACTATTCTTCCACAGTTTTGATGAGTACACTTGTCCTCAGATCTCATGGAGGCCCAGAGTGGCTTCTGTGACTATGTTAAATCCCTGTTTGTTATACTCTTTCATTATAATAGGTACATCTTTTCACAACATTTACCACAAGCACAGTTTTGCCATTTATTTGCATGACTACTCCCTTGCCCATCTTTCACTTGACCATATATTCCAGGAGGCCAGGACCTGATTTTCCCACTGTTACATCTTCAGCTTCTAGAACAATGTTTCATACACGGTAGGTGCTCAATAAACTATATGTGAAATAAATATTTGTGGAATCAGAAAGTTGGTTCAGTGAGTAAAGGTGCTGGCCACTTGAGTTTGATCCCTGGAACCCATATAAAGGTAGGAGAGCCAGGCTTGGTGGCACACTCCTTTAATCCCAGCACTTGGGAGGCAGAGGCAGACAGATCGCTCTGACTTCAAGGCCAACCTGGTCTACATAGTGAGATCCAGGCCAACTGGGGCTACAAAAAGAAAGAAAGAAGAGAGAAAGAAAGAAAGAAAGAAAGAAAGAAAGAAAGAAAGAAAGAAAGAAAGAAAGAAGTGGAAGGAGAGAATCAACTCTACATAGTTGTCCTCTGAGTTCTTCCTGTATTCTATGGCAAGTGCAGCCCTCCAAAAATAAAAAATAAAAGTAAGTGAAAAAGAATGAATTATATTCTATCAATTCCTCATACAGATTTACCATAGGCACTAAAATAACAAGATGCAGAATCTTCAAAAAACTATTCTGAAATAATTTTTATTAGTTAAATTTTTAATTTTTATGTGCATGAGTGTTAGGCCTGCATGTATATAAGTGTACTCATGTTATGCAATGCCTAAGGAGACCAGAAGAGGGCCTAGAATTGGAGTTATGGACAGTTGTTAGCCACCATGTGGGTGTTGGGAGCTGATCCCAGGTTCTCTGGAAGAGCAGCCAGTACTCTTAACCATGGAGCCATCTCTCCTGCCCCTATTAGTTAAATTATTAAGCTGGTAATAGAGATTACAAGAGATCAAAATTTTCACCACCAGTAACATTTCTCCTAGGATATATCAATGTCCTTTCTCCTTTGAACAATTACTGCAAAATAATAAAGCTACAGATGGCATTTGTTGAATGTTTACTATATGCCAAGTACTGTGTTCAGTGCTGTACTGTGTATTACATCATTTTAGTTCTCTCAATTCTCTTTCAGGTAGGTACTATTAAATCTAGTTTACTCATGAGAAAATAAAGTCTTCAGAAGTTCAGTTGACTTGCCCTGAGCTATACAGGTATTAAGTGGCAGAGACAATATAAGAGTAAACTCAGGTCTTTCTTTGTCCTGAATCCTTTCCTCACACTATCTTTGTGTGTGTGTACATACATGTTCATCTGTATGTACGTGTGTGTGCATGCGCATGTGGGTCCAGAGACAACGTTGAATATCTTTCTTTCTCCACTTTATTTTTTTAGACAGGTCTCTAACTGAACCCAGAGCTAACAGATTCTGTTGGCTGGCCAGTAAATTCCTGGCATCCACTGGTCTCTGGTTGGCTAGTCCTGGTATTACAGGACCACATGACCATACCGAGCTTTTTATGTGGGTGCTGGGGATCCAAACTCAGGTCCTCAAGCTTGCATAGCAAGCACTTTTCTTACTGAGCCATCTCTCCAGTACCCAGCCCCCCAACAATCTTTAATACAAATATCTGTGTGCCTGCAAGATACTAGGGCCTTCTTAGAGATAATGTGCTGTCACAGAATGCAGGCTTTGCTATTAGACTAGATCTGGCCCAGAGCAGCCATTTGAGCTTTGATAAGTTACAAAACTGTTTCGCTCCCACTTGAATCTTCAGGTTCTGTATTTACATGTGAAATTACTAGCACTTCTTTGTAGGATTTGCTGACCAAAATTAGGTATAATATTTAAAAACTTTATTATTTGTATTTGATGCATGCAAGTGTATTGCCTGCAAGTCTATAAGTGCACCCATGTTGTACGATGCCCATGGAGGTCAGAAGAGGGTATTGGATCCCCTGGAGCTGGAGCTATTGACTGCTGTTAGTTGCCATGTGGGCAGTGGGAACTGAACCTGGGTCCTCTGCAAGAGCAACCAGTGCTTTAATTGCTGAGCCATCTCTCCAGCTCCAGGTATAATATTTATAAGAGCCTGACAGAGTTGATATTCAATACGTTACTTCATACCTTTATATGATATCTTTATGTATTCATGTAAGACAGATACTGGGCAACATTGTACTTTGGGTTTTTCTGGATAGTCCTGATTTCTGTCATTCAGAAACAATGTTGTCAGAGATGTATTTGTCAGAGTACAGTTCTCTTTTTTGTTGGTTTTCTTTTCTGTTTTAGAAAATAAGATTATCATACCCAATAAATTCATGTGAAATCAATGAATGATTATAATACAGCATAAACAAGTATGTAAAAAGTTCACAGGTGCACAGGAATATTTCTTTAAGCTGGGAATTGAACCCATGGTCTCATGCAAGCTGCACAAATTCTCTAGCTCTGAGCTATATTCCCAACCCTCTTTTTACTTTTTATTTTGAGACAGGATCTCACTAGGTTGTCCAGGTTGGCCTTGAGTTCACTCTGTAGCCCAGGCAGATCTTGGACCTGCAATTCTCCCCCATCAGCCTCCTGAGTACCTAGAGCTGCAGGGTTGCACCAGCAATTTAGACACGCAAGTGTCTAAAAGTGAAAAAAAAATGTTTACCAGGTCATGCATAATATCTATTCATATTCATGTAAAATGTCTTTAAATTTATTATTAGGTTTGGGAGCTGGCTCAGTGGGTAAAGTATTTGCTGTGCAAGCCTGAGGAACTGAATTTAGATTCTTGCACTCACATAAAAAATCAGGTGTGATCACATGTCTGTGTGTAATCACAGGGTTCAGAGATGGAGACAAGAGGATCCTGGGGGCTTGCTGGCCAGCCACCCCACCCAAATGGTGAGTTCTAGGTTCAGAGAGAGACCCTGTCTCATAAAGTAAGATGGGGGGCTGGCGAGATGATTCAGAGATTAAGAGCACTGGATGCTTTTGCCAGAGGACCCTGGTACAGTTCTCAGCACCACATGGTAGAGGGGGATTTGACACCCTCTTCTCTGGACACTGCACACCAAAGGTGCACTTACATACATGCAGGCAATGCAGTCATACATATAAAATTTAAAAAAAAGTATCAGCTTCTTGACCTACACATATACACATGGGCATACCACCTCACATACATATGTATGTATACACACATATACCACACACACCAAAAAAAAAAGAAAAAAAAGTTTATTTAGTTAAAAGAAATACATGATTCAAATTATATTGGAATCAAACTCTAAATGATAGTAGTCAGATACAACTTCCTTTAAATATAATCACTGGAAAAAAATCTGCTTTCAAAGTTATACTTAAGTTTTATACAATTATAAAACTTCAAAAAGAGAGCCTGCCAGTGAGATGGCTCAGCAGGTAAAGGTGTCTGGTGCCAAGCCTGACAACTTGAGTTGGATCCCCAGGACCCACATGTAGAAGGAGAGAACCAGCTCCTGCAGATTTTCCTTTGACTTTCACATGAGTACTGTGGTGTGCCTTTATGTACACATATAAAGAAATGTAAATTTTTAATATTTGTTTTAAAGTTTGTGTGTGTGTCTATGTACATGAATGAAGGTCCCTGTAGAGGCCAAAAGGCAGCAGTGGATCCTCTGCAGCTGGAGTTGTGAACTGCCTTATGTGGGTGCTGGGACCTAAACTGGAACAGGAAATGCTCTTAACCACCTCCCATCATCTCCCAGCCCCATAAATGTAAAAATACTTAAAACTTCAAAGCAAAATACAAGCTAAGCATTATGATTTAAAAATAGAGCTGGGCACGGTGGCACATAACTTTAAGCCCAGTACTGGGGAGGCAGAGGCAGGAGGATCTCTGTGAGATCCAGACCAGCCTGTTCTATATAGTAAGTTCCAAGCCAGCTGGGGGTACAGGGAAACCCTGTCTCAACAACAACAAAAAATCAAAGCAGAAATAGAATCCATGTCTAAGTGTAATGGCACATGCCTTTTAATCCCAGTGCTCAGGAGGCAGAAGCAGGCAGATCTCTATGAGTTGGAGGCCAGCCTACTCTACATAGCAAGTTCGAAGTCAGTCAAGGTTACATAGTGAGATCTGCCCTCAAAGAGGGAGGGGAGGCTAGAGAAATGGCTCAGTGGTTATGGTTAAGAGCATTGGCTGCTCTTGCAGAGGACTGGGATTTGGTTCCCAGTACTCATATGGCAGCTAACAACCATTGGTAACTCCAGTTCCTGGGGATTGAACACTCTAGCCTCTGTGGGTGTTGTATGCATATGGTACACTTACATACATGCAAGCAAAACACTCATATACATAAAAGAACTCATGAGGGCTGGAGATATAACTTAGTAGAAGAATACTTCCTTAGATTTAAAGTTTTCTTTTCCTACCTGATAGATACAATTACATGAAAGGACGAGCTCCCTTAACATAGAACTATTTTATACTTAATAATTTATTTCCTAGTGTATAGTGTTTGTCAGCTGATTTGATCAGTGATACTCTTGGAGGTAATCTAATTAAGCTGTTGCTCAGGTGGAATTGGAAAACCATAGGGAAGAACCTTTACTAACCCTCTTCTACTAATTCCCTAGGTGGTGTCAGTCTTTAATATGTTAGCTTAAATTAGTTTATCAGTTACTAATTTGTGTAATTCTCAAAAGAAATAGAACATTGGAGCTCAGGAGAGAGAGAAAGAGAGAGAGAGAGAGAGAGAGAGAGAGAGAGAGAGAGAGAGAGAGAGAAAGGGAAATTGCCAGACTAATGAGTTTACAGCAGAGAACAGTTGGCGTCACGTGGCTGTAAAATGGAAAATGCAGAAGGATGCTTTAGAAAAGAGAGGAGTCACAGAGAAAAACCTCCCCTATTTTACAGTGTTTCAAATAACCTGGAGTATTTCATGTATACAGTTGATTTCAAGAAGTATTGAAACTGTATTATATAGTAATATTGTATGGTACAAATATAATATTACTGTATTGTGTCCCTATTTGATTTGAGATGACCCTGTCTTTCAAGATCTTTCACAATCACCAGGCAAAACTAATTACCTTGAGTATGGTGGTCAGCTGGAAGGCCTTGGGGGTAGCTTTCCTGGCTGCCCCTGTCAGCCTGTCCAGAAACAGTCAGGAACTACAAGTGGGAAGCTAATCAGTGTCAAGGACAGTTTGATGACTGGGGATGACGCTCTGTTGGCAAAAGACTTGCCTTGCATACTCGAAGCTTTGGATTCATTCCCCAGCACTGCATAAACTGAGCATGATGGCACAGGCTTGTAATCGCAGCATTCAAGAGGTGGAGACAAGAATAGCATAAGTTCAGGGCCATCGCTGTTGACATACAAAGTCTGAGTCAACCTGGAATACACAGGATCCTCACTTGGGGAAAAAAAGAAAAGAAATAGTCTGAGCTAGCCTGAGGAAATAATGATCTTTAATCTTGAGACTTACTGAGCTGAAAAGCACCTTGTAAGTACCTTGTGACTAGGGGACTAGGCTCAGATGTTCATCTTTTGGCCACAAGCCTTCCACTGTGAGGAAGTACCACCTGTCTGAGCTCACTTATCTCTTAAGCCTGTTCTTAAAACAACTTCCCAGCCCCATAGGACAATTCCTGCTGCCTTCCCATCCGCTGCTTTGTTGAACTCAAGTTCTCTCTCTCCCTTCATCTTTCTCCACCACTGCCTTGCTTCTCCCTGGTTTATCTCCTGGAGAGAGCAGAGTGCACAGCGATAGTCTTCAAATGTGATGGATCTTATATACTATGTGCAATTTCAGATAGAAAAAGCTTGAAAGATTTGAATATTACTTAAGTAATTACCTTTTCTTCGGTGTTGGAAAGTTACAGGCTGACTTTCAAATTGCTGTGAATGTGTTCTATTTACTGGTCTTTTCCTTCCAGCAGTTAAAAACCAGTAACCTAAAGCAGTACAATCTCAACATTCTATTAAGGTTGATCAGAATTAGCAGCCAAGCCTACATTGGTGTGGTAAGGCCAAGCATTGTAATTTATAGTGAAACAAAAGTATGTGTTCTTACTCTTTACTCTCTTATTAGAAAAGATGAGATGACTGAATGTTGAAATAAATTATTAGAGAAAATCAGCCTCTTTTTTTTCTGTTATTTCTGATACGTAGTTCTGATAAATGGACTCTGATCAGGTGTTAAGTTCCAACCAGAAAACGGTCATATAAAACTGAGTCCTTTGGGGCCAGCACATGTCCATATTTCGGTGTACTTCAGATGTGTACAGGAAGTCAAGGCTGGAAAGGAGGGAGTCAAGCAGGATGTCTCTGAGTTTATGAGCCTCTCAACAGAGCAGAGGGGCTGATAGAGCACTATGCTTTTCTGGGATGAGCGTTTGTGTTGGTTTTGCTTTCATATATCACTGAAGGAAAGCGGTAGATTTTGTTTGCTTCCTTGCTTTTCCTTTTTAGGTTTTATTTCAAGACAGGGTCTCACACTGTAGCCCAGGCTGACTTAGAACTCACTATTTAGCTCAGACTTGTCTCAAACTGCTGGTAATCCTGCCTCAGCTTCCCAAGTGCTAGGATTACAGATGTGAGCCACCACATCCAGTAAAGCAGTGGATTTTAGGAAACCATCATCACATATATCCAACGAAAGTAAAATTGGGCTGGATAGGTGGACGAACCTTTAAGAGTGCTTACTACTCAATTGTAAGGACCAGAGTTCAAATTCCAGCACCTACATCAGGATCTACATGATTTACAAATCCCTGTAACTCTAGCTCCAAGGGATCTAGTGCTCTCTTGTGGCCTCTGAAGACACCTGAACTCACATGTACATATACACACATAAATTATATGGTAAAATTGCTTAGTTAGTGATTTCTAAGACAGCATTTCAAGCCTGAATTTTCAATAGCATGCTGACTTGAAGGTAAAAAAGCTAGTTTTACCTAACAGTGCAGAACAGAATACAATAGAAAAAGGAGCAGTTTGTAAGGGTAATAACTCACTTTTTCACTGATGTCAGGGAGGTGTGGGTTGGATTCCTACCTCTGGCACTTAGAGTTGCAATGTGACTAATAATTTACATTAGATAATTCTCTCTGCCTATCACTGATCTGGAGATGGACTTAATGTGGCTGGTGTGGAGTGAATTTTAGCCACGTAGTCACATTAGAGATGCTCTCCTGCTGCTGTACAGTTGTAAAAGGCAATATATATATATATATATATATATATATATATATATATATATTTTTTTTTTTAGAGACCAGGTCTTATTTTGTCACTCTGTCTGGGTTGAAACTCACAGAGATCCACCTGTCTCTGTCTTTGCAGTGCTGGTATTAAAGGCGCATGCCACCACGCCCAGCCTATGTGCTCTTAACCACTGAGCCATCTCTCTAAACCCATAATTGAAAATATTCTAATGCCTTTATTAGAAATTTAGAATCATAAAACCAGCTACTTTCACAGACAGAACTTCATCTGCCCCATCCCAATCTACTACCTCACACTAAAGTGACTGTTGAAAACATAGTCTCTACATCTAATTTAAGTACATCCTTTAGTCAACTTTGTCAACATTTTGAACATCTTAGTACTTCATTCATGCATATTAAATGAATGACTAAAGATAGACTAGAATCCCAAAATATGTGGAGATAGCCAGTGACATAGTTTAGTGGGGAAGGGCACTTGTCTTCAAGTCTGATGACCTGAGTTTGATCCCAGGAATCCAGCCACAAAATGGAAGGTGAGAGCCAGCTCCCATAAATTGTCCTATGTCTTCTATACAAACAATGTGGCACTTGAGTACCACCCCCACACTCACAAATAAATAAAATTTAATAAAATGCTAAAAATATGTGAAAAATACAGATTATCCACTCACTTCAATAAAGTTCAAGATGCCCGGGCTCCAGAAAATTATGCCGAGATACAGGAAGAATTTGCCTACTGATTTCACAGGCAATGTTCATAATCACTAAGAAATAATGTAAAGAGGAAGGATAGGGATGAGCTGGAAATTTGTGAACAGCTTCCCAAATTTTCAATAGTATAATATTCTAATAGCTACATGATAGAGACCTTACTTCTGATAGCCTGCTCTGTGCTATAGTGATTTAGTAAATCTTGGCTTGTGGGCATTTATGAAGTACATAATGATCATTAGAAAACAACATGGATTCTCATAATGCCTTTCAAAGTCAATTCCTGGCCTGGAGAAACCGCTCAGTGCTTAAGAGACCTTACTGAACAGTCATGAGACTAGAGCTGGGATCCCAGCACCCACAAGATACTTGAAGCCTCTTCTGGCATGTACGTGCATACATTCACCTATGCACTTGCACATACACTCACACAGACACAGACACACGTCTGTATCAGTAAATAAATATTTTGAAAAATCAATTTCTTTTATTGTTAATTTGTGGCTGGGAATAAAACCCAGGGCACTGAGCATGCTATGCAAGCAGTCTATCACTTAAGCTATATCCTCAGTCACCCTGCATTCTTTTTTGTAAGGTTATTCAGCTGGCATAAAAGGGAAATCTATAACTTGCCTTTGCTGTTCAACCTGCTATGGTTGAACAGTGATCCACACTGACTACTGTGGTAGGAACTCTTAATGAGTATTCAGTTTTACCTGTACAAAGAAGCTAAAATCTCTCAAACCAAAACTGTAACTAGTAGAGAGGGGTCAAATCACATCAGGCTCATGACAAAAATACTTCAGGCAAGAAGGGAAGACACCCAGCAACATGTCCGTGATTCCTTAGTAGAGTGAGCAAACAATGCAGAAACTTTTATTATTTATTTATTTATTTTTGGTGTCAAAACAGAAAGATGAACAAGAAGGTAGTTATCCGGAAGTAAAAGCTGTTTATGAAGGAAACCAAAGAGGCTTTTTACCAAGCCAGGCAGGCACAACAGCTACAGACTTCTGAGAACACAAATTTTATTCATACATTACCCACATCACTGTTGTTTTCCAAGGAAACCCCATCATAAGACAAAGGCATCCTCTATGGTTTTTAATAACTAGAACCTTAATGATGCAAGCTGTAGTCCTAGAGCACTATTTCCTAACCCTGGCTGCAATTAGGAGGCTTTAAAAATACCAATGCCAAGGGTACCAATCTCAGGCCAATCAAATCAGTCTCTGGTGTTGTAGCTCAGTCCTCAGTAGTTTTTAAAAGCTCCCTCAGGTGAATTTAATGTGCAGTGAAAGTTGTGAATCACCACTCTAGAGGGAAGTGTCTGCTATATCCAGCTCTCAAAATTTCACATGTGTACAACCCCTTACTTGAGGGATCTTGTTAAAATGCGGGTTTTGACTTAGTAAATCTGGGTTGGGGCCTGAGATTCACAATTTATAGTAAACTCCCAAATAAAAGTTGGTCCACTGACCATACACAGAGCCACAGGCTAAAGGAAGAGTGTTTACAGCATTCTAGTCTGTTCCTTTTCAAATTTAATATGGGGTCAAGATATACATTTATAGCTATTAATTCTGACGATATACCAAAAAAGAGGGTGAACAGTGTTATATTAGAATTAAGAGTCAAAGATATTTTTACCGGCCGGGTATGGTAGCACATGTCTTTAGCTAGCACTGGAGACAAAGGTAGGTGAACCTCTTGAAATCAAGGCCAGCCTGGTCTACATAGCAAATTCGAGACCAGCCAAGGGTACAGAGAGAGCCTGTCTCAAAAAAAGTATATCTATCTATCTATCTATCTATCTATCTATCTATCTATCTATCTTTCTAAGATCTACAATCCCCCACCCCAAAGGATGGATGAAGTATTTGATCACACTGTCACAGAAATGAAAAAGAAACACATCTCCTAACGCCTAAGCTGCTTGTCCATGAGATGCTTTCCATCATCTCTAAAGAAGCAAATTCCCACCATGCCACGATCACAAGAAAAGAATGTTCCAGAAGGAGTGAGTGTGAGTCAAATGCTGATGTAAGGTCAGTCAGGCTGCCAAGATAATTCAATGAGGGAGAAATGAGTTTTTTAACAATGCTGGGACAACTGGGTAGCCACATAAAAAATAACGAATTTTGGCCCCAACCCATAGGATCTGTAAAAATATACTCATAATGTATCATATAACTAAATGTAAGAGCTAAAACTATTAGAACAAAAAAAGGTGTATATCTTCACAATCCTGGGTTAGACAATGATTTTTAAGATATAATACCTAAGCATAAACAATCATAGAAACAAATTAAAATTTTTTGTACACTAAAAGATGCCATCAAAGAAATAGAAAAAATACCCACAAAAAATGGGAATCTTTTTTTTTTTTTTTGCAAATCACCTATCTGATAAGGACCTAGTATCCAGAATACATACATAAAGAACTTCTAATGGCCAGAGAGATAACTCAGTGGATAGAGGTGCTTGCCACCAAGCCTGATGACCTGAGTTCAATCCCCAGGATCCAATGAAGGAAGGAGAGAACCAACTCCCACAAGCTGTCCTCTGGCCTCCACACACAAGCCTTGTTGGTATGCATACCTCCCCTGAAAATAAATAAAAAATGCATTTTCTAAAGCTACATAAATGACCACTAACAACATATAGAGATTTCCAACATCATTAGTCATTAAGAAAATGCAAATCAGTATGGTGGTGCACGCCTGTAATCCCAGCCCTGGGGAGGCAGAGGCAGGTGGATCTCAGTGAGTTTGAGGTCAGTGTGATCTGTATAATGAGTTCCAGGCCAGCTTGGGGTTACAGGGAGAACCTATCTCAAAAACAAAGCAAAAAAAAAACAAACAAAAATGCAAAGCAAAACTATAATGAGATTGTACTTTATACCCATAGGATGGTTAGAATAAAAAAACCCCAGATAATAACAAGTATTGGTGAAATTTAGGCCCTCATGTATTAATGGTGAAAATTAGTGGTACACTTACTTTGGGAAACTGGCAATTTTAGAAAATTAAACAGATTTACATAATCCAGTAATTTCATTCATATCTAAAAATATTAAAAATATATATTTGCATAAAACCTATGATTATTTGTATTACATTATTCATGATAGCCCCAAGTAGAAACAATTCCCAAAACAAAATGGTATAGCTGTTCTGTGGTGCATCCATACAATCAAATATTATCAGAGATAAAAGGGGTTGAGAAAAGCAGTTGAATGATACATGCTACAGTGTGGATGAATCTTGAAAATATGTCCTAAATGAAAGAAGTCAGCAGTTCCATGTTACACAACTCTGTTCATGTTAAATGCTCATGCCAGGAAAGCCCATAAGGCTAGAAAATAGATTAGTGGCTTCCAGAAGTGAGGGACAGTGGAATTGAGTGCAGCTGAGACAAGGGTGATGGAAATGTTCTGGATTTAGATAGTGGTGCTATTTGTATAAATTTATAAAGCATACTAAAGCATGCTAAATGAGTTGAGTTAGTGAAAGGGCTCATGGGGTCAAGGTGCTCATTCAAGCCTGGCAACCTGAATTTACCCCTAGGACTCAATGATGGAAGGAGAGAACCGACTCCCACAAGTTATCCTCTGACCTCCATGGTACTCCATGATACTCATGATCATACACACACACACATGTGCACACACATGCACACAAATAAATAAAATGTAAAGAAATATTTCAAGAATACTGAATTGCAGGGCTACAGAGATGGGTCAGTGGTTAAGAGAATTGGCTTTTCTTCCAGGGGACCTGGCTTCGGTTTTCAGGACCCACAACCTTCTGTAACTCCAGTTCTAGGGGAATCTGATGCCTTCTGATCTCCATGGTCATTGCATGACATGGGTGCATCTATATATATGCAAGCAATACATTTATGCACATAAAGTAAAAATAATTTTAAAACTTAAAGAATGCTAAATTGTATAATTTAAAAGATAAATTTTTATAGTTTGTGAACTTTCAATTTAGAACAAGTATGAGTTTGGGGTTGGAGAGATGGCTCAGTGGTTAAGAGCACTGACTGCTCTTTCAGAGGACCTGGGTTCAGCTCTCAGCACTCACAAGACAGTTAACAACCATCCATAATTTCTGTTCCAGGGGAATTCAGCACCCTCTTCTGACCTCGGTGGGGATTTCACAACATGGGTACACTTACATATATGCAGGTAATACACTCTCACACACAAAATAAAAATAAAAAATATTTTTTAATGTATTGATTGGGTTTGTAAAAGTAGGTTGTCATGTCGGCCTGGGCCAAAAGTCAATTTAGTAGGATGCTGGTGATCAAACTGCAGCAAACCAAAGATCCAGCACGAAGTAGGAAGTGTAGACAGTGTGTGCATATTACAAATCCAGAGCAGGAACCATCATAGCTCAGTGGTAGAGCACGTGCTTAGCATGTGTAAGGACCTGGGTTCAATCTTCAGTACACACACACACACACACACACACACACACACACACAGATTCAAGAAGGTTAGTTTAGAGGAAGAACAGGGCAAGAGCTGAGAGGAATGAAAGGACAAAGAATATTTCAGTACTTTTTATTTTGGTTTTAGTTTATGATAGGAGAAATTGGAGTAGTGTAAAATGCTAATTAAAAGATTCAAACTAGGGAAGAAGTATCTGTGTATATTGGAAGGAGGAAGAAAATGGAAGAATTAAGAAAGCAAAGAGAGGTAGAACGGGTTCCAAAGCACAGAAAACCATTAGATGGGAGGAAAGACACCAAATGGGGAAGTAGAGTTATGGACAGATGCTCCTTAATTCGTGATGAGGTTTCACCCAATCAGTTTTACCACAAGTTGAAAATACTATGTCTAAATGCATCTAATACACCTAATCTATCAGACATCATTGCTTAGCTTAGCCTACCTTGAACATGTTCAGAATATTTATATTAATCTACAATTGGGCAAAAATCATTTACTACATTTTACAATAAAATGTTGAATATCTGTTTGTAATTTATTCTTGATTACAAAAACTCCAGCAACACAAGCCCCTGCAGAATCTCTGTCATTTCTCCCTGTGATTTCATGGTTGACTGGGAGTTGCAACAGCTGCTGTGTATCCCAAGGCTAGCCCCAAAAGACTGAAATTCAATTGGAAGTATGATTTTTACTGAATGCCTTTTGCTTTTACACTTTAATACATGAAAAATCTGAAGTTAAATCAACATAAGTCTCTGCTCATCTATATATGGAAGTAATTGAATTTGAGGAAGTAAAGTAGAAAACGTCTGATGTGGTTATTGTAAAACTGAGAGAGATCCTGGGAGTGAGGAAATACAGTAAGACTGCAAGGCAGCACTGGGGACCTTTTCGAGAAGACTGGCAGGCAATGAATTCCAACAACTATGTTTTTTTTCTTCAGCAATACTTTGCAAACCAGTTGCAGGGCCAGAAAAGGAAGTTGGTGGACTTGGCTAGTTAAGAATGCTCTAGGTAAGCCAGAGGGAAGAACATCAGAGTCACTGTGTTAGGTATGTTCTCAAAGACTGACTGAGGTCATGGAACAGGGAGAAGGAAGGAAGTTAACACTGTGAAAGGGATGCTAGCTAAAGATGAGGAATTATCTTCCCCACCCCTCTGGTGAGAGATAACAAGACAAGAGATTGGGTCATAGATTAAGGTAGCTAAGCTTTTCCTTTTAGCTACACATTGGGCAGTCCCAGTGTGCATGAAAACACACATTTCTCAAAATGGCCACAGTGACTTGACTTCCTGTTTTCCGATCTATCTGAGCCACACATCTTTACTCTCTTACTTCTTTTGGTGTGTTTGTAAAAATAAAACTCTGGGCCAGATGTGATTGCACATGTCTTTAATTACTTGGGAGGCAGAGATTGGTGGATCTCTGTGAGTTTGAGGCCAGCTTGGTCTAAATAGCGAGTTACAGACTAACCAAGACTACTACATAGTGAGACCCTGTCTTAAAAATGAAAAAGAAAAAGAAAGAAAGAAAGGAAAGGCATAGCAAAGGAAAGCAAAAAGAAAAGACCCACACTACCTGAGATCAAAATCCTAGGTCTGTGTAACTTTGTGGGTTATTCAATCAGTCTGAGACTTCATGTCCTCAAGTATAAATGATTGCTATAAGTATAAAATGGGTAAGCTAGGGGGAAAAAAGAGCACTTCACTTTTAAATTGGATGCAAGTACCAGAAATCTCAGGACAAGGCCACAAATTCAGAGTGTTGGCAGAATCAATACCTCAGTTCCTAGCACCTGATAATTTGGGAGGTGTATGCTTTGAATCTGGTTGGTTGCTACTTGAATGTACCAGTGGGGCTGTCTTTAAACTTCAGGAAATCCCAGGACAGGCTGTCTCTTCTTATCCTTATACCAGCTGGACTCCCTGGCAGCACACGCTTTTGTGACTGATAGAATGCCCAGGAAGAGGAGACTATAGTGGCTCTGACCTTTGGGTCACAAGGCACCTCACTCACATTCTTTTCAGTTCAATCCCTTGATCCTAATCAGATTCTACTCTGGAAAACCCTAGAAAAATCCAGAATTTGGAAGATGGACTGGTTAAGTTTCTGGTCAGTTTTAATGAAACTGGTGTGAGCTGTAGGTGTCAGTTGCTTTCCATTAATGTCTGAGTGTAACCAAGCCCATAGGAAATATTCTTTTGAATTAAAATACCTTCAGTGTATTGCTTCTATCTTGCATAAGGCTTATGCATATATTATTGTTGTTATTAAGATATTTGTTGGGGGCTGGAGAGTTGGCTCATCAGTTAAGAACACCAGCTGTTCTTGCAAAAGACCTGAGTTCTATTCCTAGCACCCACATGGTGGCTAACAACCATCTATAACTTCAGATCCAGGAAATCTGATGCCCTCTTCTGACCTCCCTGGGAACTGAACATGAGTGCAATACACATAAAATTAAAAAATAAATAAAATATATTTTTTAAAAAGATATCTGATTGGGTGTGGTGGCACACACCTTTAATCCCAGCATTTGGGAGACAGAGGCAGGTAGATATCTGTGAGTTCAAGGCCAGCCTGCTCTATATAGTGAGGTCCAGGCCAGTCAGGGTACAGGGAAACTCTTTCTCAAAACAAACAAACAAAATCTGTGGGTTTGGGCTGGAGAAATGACTCAGTGGTTGAGAGAGCTGGCTGTTCTTCCAGAGGAACTGGGTTCAGTTCCCAGAACTTACATGGCTGCTAACAACCATCTGTAATTCCATTTCCAAGGGATCCGACACCCTCTTCTGACTTCCACAGGCACTGCACACATGTGGTATACTTATATATACAGACAAAACATTCATACACACAAAATAGAATAAATAAAACGTACGTATTTTAAAGATATCTGTAGGGTCAGTGAGATAGCTCAGTGGGTAATGGTGCTTGCTGGAAAGCCTGAGTTTGACCCCTGGAACCTGAATGGTGGAAAGTGAGAACTGACTCCTGAAAGTTGTCCTCTGGTCTCCACATGTTTGCTGTAGCACACATGCATGCAACCACATACATTCTCTCCTTCTTTCTAAATAAGAAAATGTGAAAAAAATCTAAATAAAAATATTTTTTGTAAGCACATAGGTGTTCATAATTATGAATGGTTTGGTACATATTGGGCATTATGTCTTTCTCATTTACCCTACCCCAGTTTTTGCTTAAAACTACTCTTATAACAATCATTACACATATACCATGCTATACTTTCCAATATGCTTACTCTTCCTCCATTATTTTACTATATGTAATCTTTCATCTTAGCTAGTTTGGAGATACGTTATTATCCCTAGGCTGTAGACGAAGAAACAATAGTCAAATAATCATTAGTGACTTGTTCAAGATCATATAATTTGTTGCTAGGTGAGTAGCTTTTAAACTTCAGGTACGTTTTGTCATTTCCTACCATATAGTTTCTGTCACTATACAAATAGTAAGAATTTGTGTAATGTCTATGAAAACTATTCTAAACATTTTATTTCTTTGCCCTAGGGGCTGAACCCAGGCGTTCATGCATGCTTAACACACACCATATCACTGGGTTATATTCACAACCTCTAAACATGTTTTTATATTGTTTACTAAGAAAAGGATTTCAGGAAACCTTTTTTTTCCAAAAGTAAACATCCAACAAAGGGAAAATGACCATGAAGTATAAATGACTAATTCTTTCTAACTCTCCAAAATCATGTAACTTAAATACGTCTTTACCAGTCTAGTGATTACTAATAATTTCCTTTTCCTAAACCTGATGATATTTTTAAAGAACATTTATTTGTTTTGGAGGGGGAGCCCATTCCAGTGCCGAAGCACACATGTGGAGGTCAGAGGACAACCCGTGGAAGTGGGTTCTCCACTAGGAGAGTCCTAGAGACTGAGCTCAGGCGGTTAGGCTCAGCAGCAAGTGCCTTTACTGAGCTGTCTCCCCAGCCTCATTGTGTTGTAGTCAGTTCTCCCCTTCCACAGTATGGTTCCCAGGGATCAAACTTAGCCAGATCTTGGGGCCAAATGCAAAGGCCTTTACCCAATGAGCTATCTCACCAGATCCATGTCATTTTTTTTCTCTTGACGATTTTAAAAATTATTTTTTAAGCTTTTTGGTGGCACATGCCTCTCTTGGGAGGCAGAGACAGGAGGATCTCTGTAAATTCAAGGCCAGCCTGGTCTCTATCATTAGTTCCAGGCCAGCTGGGACTATGGGGAAACCCTGTCTCTAAGAAAAAAAAAATTAAAAAATTATTTTTAATTACGCGTTGGTGTTTCTATGTGTGGCTTGTGCATGTGCTGTTGCCTGAAGAGGGCAGAGGCATCAGATCCCTTTGGTGCTGGAGTTACAGGCCCTTGTGAGTTACTTGACATCGGTTCTGGGAATCGAATTTGGGTCCTCTGCAGGAACAATACATACTCTTAACTGATGAGTCATCTTCTCCAGCCCCCCATGTTTGGTTTTTTAAAGACATGTTCTCACATAGCACAGGATAATCCTGAACTTTCTATGTAGGTATGGATGACCTTGAACTCCTGATTTTCCTGTTTCGCCCTCTGAAGTGATGGGATTACAGACAAGCGCTACCGCACCCAACTGTGATGACAATTTTGCATGAGATTAGTTTTCTGGAACCAGTGTGGTGGCACATGCCTGTTTTCCCAGACTCAAGAGGCTGAGGCAGGAGTATCATGAATTCTAGGCCAGCTTAAACTAGTATAATGAGTTTCATATCACCTAGGATGCAGAGTGAGACCCTGTCTCATAAAATTAGACTAAAAAATAAATAAAGGAATGGGGGCTGGCTGGATAGCTCAGTGAGTTAAAGGCCTTGCCACAGAAACCTAGTGGCTTGAGTTTAATCCCTGGATCCCAAGGTGGAAGGAGAGAACCAAGTCCCAAAAGGTGTCCTCTGACTACCACACACTTTGCGGTACATGTGAACCCAAATGCACACAAACACACATACACATACAATAATAAAAATTAAATCTAAATAAATAAAGGAATGAAGATAAAAGTTATAAATAGCACACATTAATTCTGAAATGACTTGGCCCTTTGAATCCCGAGTCTAACATAATTAAATTTGACAACTGATTTGTGGGGATGATTTTTCTAGGGATGACTCTTCATAGCAAGTCTTTAAAATTGAACTTTTGAACAACCTTATTCATTATGTATTTTGAGAAAATTTATGACTATACACTCCAGTTCACACACTCAATATTCATCTTGTTTAGAGTTAATTGATCTTTAAGAAAAATAATGTAATCAGTCCTATAATGACTTAGAATCCTAGTGTAATTACCTCTTACATGCTAAGCTAAATGCATAGGTTTAATCTTGTTCTCTGTTTATGAGTCATTATACCTCTGACTCAGAACAATGGCAGAGTGTGTGAGATGTAATAGCAATGACACTGAAAACAACAATAACACTGAAAACAGTTGTCCCACAAATGTTGAAAACAGCATGTGGGTATAGGTTGATATCTGTTTGTAACTTGTATACCAAGTCAGCAAAATTAAAAAGACAACTTCTTCTTTTGTAAAACTATTATGAAAGATTGTTCATGCATTTCCCATACTATACTTGATATGCTGTTCAATAAATATGAAAGAATGCCCTTTGCTAGACAGAAGAAGAAATCAAGGCACACAGTTCTGAGAAAAAGCACAACGCCTCTGAAAAGACAGGGCCCACTCTTGGTCAAACTACTACAAGAGTGAAATTTTTTTCTTTAATGTGGCATCTCCACACTGATGCCTTTAATTCCTTGAAGAAGGATCATTAATATCTAGGGAAAAATATTATTTGTCTATCTAGCATGTGGTAATGGGCACCTGTAATCACATCACTTAGGCTCAGCTAGAAAAATCATAAGTTGGAAGCCAAACTGGGCTACATACTGAGTTTGAAGTCAACCTGGGGTACATTACAAGATCTTTTCTTAAAACTTTCTTTAAAAAAAAGCAGAAGATTATTATTCAGTGTCAACATTCTATAATTAACCTGGCATATGCAAATATACCAGGTATACGCCAATACCCATCAAGAACAAATACTTCAATTTGCTAATTCCTAGAACACTGAAAGCTAAAACTCAAGAAGTATGTCAAGGAGGTTACAGCATCCACACACTCTGCCTCTGGAGTGCTGAGACTAAAGGTGAGCACCACCAAGCCTGAAGCCTGTCCAGTACTGACTGTACTTGTAATACCATGTCTGAGATATCCCGAACAATTGTAGTGTCTCTTTGCCTTTGAGGTTTTCTTCTAAGAATTTTATCTTTTTCTTACATTTTGATATTTGATTCAATTTGAGTTACTTTTATATACAGTGTAGTTAAAGGCCCAGTTTCATTTTTCCATGTTTGAATATCCATGAACTTCGTATTCCTGGATTTTATACCCTGTACGTATGGATTTCTTTTTGTCACTAAGAAGTTTAGGCTTATTATAACTATATTAAAACTATACTCTATATTTCCTTTAAAACTGTTATGTAATCATCTAAAAAACTAGTATGTGCATTAAATTTTAATAAGTTTATACTGTGGGCAATCAAAAGAAATTTTAATTCAACAAAACCCTTTCTGTTGTCTGCATAGGCTGAGTGTATACCGTACCACAGAATCTTAGCTACCTATAAAGATATCAGGTTTGTGAAAAAGGAGAACAGCACCAGGGACAGGATTTTTTTATCTTTTATTTAAAATATATTTATATTTTATTTATTTAAAATATTTTATTTTAATTTTATGTATTTGAGTGTTTTACCTGAATGTATGTGAGTGTTTTGCCTGCATGTATGTAAGTGCACCATATGCACACAAAGGGGCAGGATTTTTAAAAGCAACAGGGAGAAAGACATTGTTAAGAGAAAGCAAAAAAGAGATGAGTGCTAAGCTAAACTAATAGGATTTGGGAGCAACTGATGTCAAAACCCTTGGCCTGACCTATGTCATTAAGGATTTTATAATTAGAAACTGACTCTGAAAGCGCACTCTTACCGTCTTGGGATAAAGACTTTCTCGGCAGCTTACTGCAGGTCATTTTTGTTTTCTGCCCAAGTCAACCCACGGGACCCTGACCACTCTCTCCATAAGTGGCAGCCACTGTCATGCTGGCACCACCAGCACCTCTAGCATCTGAATCCCCACTTCCTCTCAGGAGACCTCCCCCAGGGGCTACACCAGCTGCTCAGCCCCCTGGACTTGGGCCTCTGCCCTGGAGGCTGGCCACAGGCTGCAGGGACTTCAGATCCCTTCAGATTACTGTGCAGGTTTCTGCACAAAACATTTTGAATGGTTCTTATCAAAACAGTGTTACACTTGGGGCAAGACAGAAACCTAATTCTGTGTTCCCTAGCACAGAGGTTCCCACCCACGCCCATCAGCCTGCAAGCAGACGGGGGAGAGGAGCTTCTCCCTTGCTCCGGCCAAACAGAGAAAGCCAGAGCTGAACTAGGGAAACAAGCAGGACTCAGAAGCGCTTACAGGCCCAGCCCCTGAGGTTATGACTTCCGTGTCCTGATCAGTTACAACCTAAAGAGACAATTCCCTTCTGCTGTCATTTACACAGTGCTGATTTCTGATTGGTATTTCTCGAGGCAAAGCTGCTCAGGCCACCTCAGTCAGTATGTACAGGTGCCTAGGTATCCTGTCATAAACTGATTATGGTTGGAAAAAGAAAAAGCAGGGGGAAAAAACCTTAAAAGATTATTTTGCCTAAAATTCTGCTTTCAGGCTAGTTAAAATGACACAAGATGCGTGCATTTAGTGAACTGGAAGGACAGAGGGGCTACTAGCCTATCTAGATAATTTCTACACATTAGAATGTGGACCATGTAGTAGTGAGGCCTCAGGATTTAAAGGAAGACCCTCAGGACTTGGAATCAGAGCAAGCCCTGACTCTGCCTCTTTTTAAAATATTCTGGCATAAAGTATATGATAAGGATATTACACAGTGACAGGTGTTAACTTTTCAACATGTTTGTGTTTTATATATAACTTGTATAAAAAGTCATCCCTTTTCTGGTCATGTGTTCCTTTAGTCATTTATTTATATATTTTTCACCTTTATAATCAACCTGACAGTTTCCTTTGTTTCTGGTCACCCCTTTAAAATGACTACGTATTGACATAAAATTAATTATAATAAGACTGATCTTATAAAAATTCATTATTTTTTGAGAGTCATTGTATTTATAATTCAAGTACTAGCTACCAAGTACTACCTAGTCTATTCTCTGATTTGGGTAAGAAGATAAAGGTTTGTATATTCCTGATAACTTTCTATCATTTCTGTTTATTTAAAAGAATGTTCAGGATTGAAGCTGGATGTGGTGTTGCATAGCTTTAGTCCCAGAATTCAGGAGGCAGAGGCAGGCAGTTCTTTGTGAGTTCAAGGCCATTCTAATCTATATAGCCAGTTCCAGGCCAGCTAGTGCTACATAATGAGACCCTTTCTCAAACAAAACAAAGCAAACAAAAAACCTTCAAGGACTGATTCAGTGGTACAGATGCTTGCTGCACAGGCCTGATGATGAGTCCTGTCTCCTGAACCCATGTAAAGGTGAGAGGAGAGAATCGATTCCACAAAAATGTTGTCCTCTAACCATCACAAATGGGTCATAGCACACACCCTCTGCCAAAAATAATAATAACAATAACAACAACAACAAAAGAATCTTAATGACAAGTAGGGAGGTAGAGGCAGGAGGACTACTAAGAGTTCAAGGCCAGCCTTCATAAAAACCAAACAAACTTGTAAAAGAATACTCAAGGCTGGGGAAGTAGCTCAATGATAGAACGCCTATCCCTAGCACTGGAAATTAAAAAAAGAAAAAGAATATTCAAGCCCTAAAATATAATGTGTCTAATTATTGATGGCATGTGCTGGACATCACAGTTAAAACAATTTATAAAAGCACAAACACAGCTGGGCCTTTAATCCCAGCACTGGGAGGCAGAGGCAGGTGGTAGATCTGTGTGAGATCTAGGTCAGCCTGGTCTACATAGTGAGTTCCAGGCCAACTGGGACTACAGGGAAACCCTGTCTCGAAAAAGACAAATATGCAAACAAACAAGACCCCACAAACATACCCCTCACTCAGTTTTAACGTTATATTTGCTTGCTTTATTTTTTTGTTGTTGTTGATCTTGTTTTGGTTTCATTTTTGTTTGTTTTGTCACTGTGTAACACAGGCTAACCTGAATTTACTATGTAATATAACCTAGGCGGGCTTTGAACTCCTGAACCTCTGCATCAGCCTCTCAAGTATTAAAATTACAAGTGTGGGCTACAATCCCAGCAATTTTAACTTTTTAAAATAACAACTTTTGTGTTAAGGCCACAAAGATTTCTTTGGAGCTTTAATGAGAACTAGGATTTGCAACTGTGAAAGGTGAAGGCAGCACAGAGTACTGGACTGTGCATTCCTGAGCCTTGAAGAAGAGGTGGGTCAAGCTGGCACAGTAGAGCAGGTAGAGGAGGAACAGAACAGAAGGAGGAACAGAAGATGATATACTATAAGTCGTCACACTGAGGTGTCAGGGAGGATGTTGACATCAAGTCATGACCAAAGTGAGTCAGGAATTAAGAAACCATAAAAGATACTTTACCAAATCAGAACTGAAGAGCTAAGATGAGTCAGGATGTCCTGGGAAAAAGCCAGTATGTCTTAGAGTTAGATTTTGTATACAAGTCAATGCTGTGGGGAAACTAGAACTTCCACTTGGGTTAATGATCAAAAGTTTCTCAAAGTACTTGCTTTTTTAATCTGATATCGCTGAGTACTTGATCTATGCCATCACCATTCTAACCATCTTACTTATATTTTATTTTGTTTTGTTTGTTTTGAGACAGGATCTCCCTGTAGCCCCAGCTGGCCTGGAACTTGCTATGTAGACCACGCTCTCCTCAATCTCATAGAGATCGACCCACTTCTTTCTACCTCCCAAGTGCTGGGACTAAAGGTGTAGACCATCATGGCCAACTAAAAAAATTTTAAGGCTATATGTGATTACGTTGACTTGCTATTTTCTAAATTGACAAAAGGGCAGAAATATACTAGCACAGATACTTGCAATTTTCTATATTTGAACAGTTTTGTTTTCTTAGTTTTATTCATTTTTTATATACTCAGGCAGTAAGCAATATTTTGAAAATGGGTTTAATTTACAGTATACATAATGTCCTCATAAATGATTGAAAACTGTATGATTTTGTCTTCACAGATAGCTCACAAAATGAAAAGCTTACAAAATGAAAGTGTGACTTCTCTAGACCATGTACTCAGATCCTCAGGCCAGTAGGCATCATTCGTAGGTTTTAAATGCTGACTCCCAACGCTCATCTAACCTTACCTACATTCATACTTGGTCAGGATTTCCAAATGATTTATGTGCACATTCTATTTTGAAGAGCGTTATTCTGGAAGTAATACGTTGTTATCTAGAGGAAGGTTATCCTTTTTTCTGAAACATTGCTCCTCAGACAAGAGAGGACAGAAACAACAGTGTGTTAGAATCATCTGGGAAACATAACAAACTATTATATACAACCTTTTTCATTCAATTGAGGCCTACAGCTGTAAAATTCTCATAAGGAAAGTTTTACTTTTACTGTGGTTCTTCTAGTTCTATTATTTACTGAGACTGTCTTTGGAAGGGGGCTTCTAGGAGGCTATGCTTAGGAGGACCACACACACATGCACCACAAACCCCAAACCAGGAAAAGAAAGAACTATATTTAAGAAGTAAAACTGGCCAGGCATGGTGGAACACAGCTTTATTTCCAGTACTCAGGAGTCAGAGACAGGCAGATCTGTGTGAGTTCAAAGCCAGTCTTATCTACACCGTGAGTTCCAGGCCAGCTGGGGCTACAGGGAGACCCTGTCTCAAAGACCCCCCCACCCCTATAAGAAGTAAAACCTTAAAAAATTGAAATTAGAATGTATATTTAGTCAAACCTCTTAAAATATAAATTGTGCATTTCTACATTGTTAGCACTAGTACATAGTTGGAGTGGAAACAAACAAAAATTTAAATTGCATAATAAAAGTGCATCATAATATATAGTTCTCCTATAAGAGTGATGAAGGGATGAATCAACTTCCCCCAAACTGAAAATCTTCAGCCAAGACTTTGGTTAGAATATCTCTCATCTTGCACATGTAATTTCTACCCTGTACTATAATTGAGTTTTATGCAGCTAAAAAGTGATTTAGAAGTCACTTTTATTTTGTTTGCTAGGGTCTACTGTATCCCAGGCTGGCCTGGGACTTGTTATGTAGTCAAGGATGCCCTTGAACATCTGATCTTCCTGCTTCCACTCCTGAGTGTTGGAATTATAGGAATGTACCACCATGCCAGTTTTTGTGAAATGCTGGGGATTGAAGAAAAGGTGTTGTGTGTGCTGGGCAAGCACTCTACCAACTGAGCTATGTCATCACCCTGACTTACTTTGCATAATGTACTTGCAGTTCATACATGTTATCATACATTGCATAATTTCCTTAATAATAATACAATATTATTCCATTGTGTGGATGTGCCACATCTGATTTATCTATTTACTTGGCGATGAACATTTAGATTGTTTCCACATCTTAGCTATTGTAAATAGTGTTGCAGTGAATATGGAAGCATAAAAACATCCTGATTTCGGTTCCTTTGTGTAAATACCCACAAAAGGGATGACTATCATATGGTGGCTCTGGTTTTAATTTTTTGTGTCCTGGGACTACAGGTTTGTACCACCACATCCAGTTTATACAGTGCTAGGGATCAAACCCAGGGCCTTGTACATGCTGGTCAAGCACTTTACATCCCCAACCCTATCCTCTCTCACACTCATTGTTTATTGAGCTGAACTATCATGAAATATATCCAGAGTTGACTCCTTGGAGAACAGTTAACTCTGGGGTTAGGGCAAAGAAGGTTCAGGATGAACCTGGGACACACACTTGTGTCAAAAATTAAGGAGTTTCTGCTCCCAGTCTTGTGAAGGGCCATTTAGTGGTCCGATCCAGGGCAGTTTTAGCATCAAAATGGATAAATGGATAATGAGAGAAACCATTTTATGACCTATTGAATAAAAAGGAACCTGAGAGTGTGTATAAGGAAGGAAGGAGCAGGGCAGCTCTTCCCAGTGGCAGCTCGTTACTGTGGTAGAAGGAATGGTGGTTGGAAAGACCTTTTTGTAGTTATAGTATTGATCTACACAAGAATTCTCAGTGAGTTCTTGGATAAAAATTGGATGGTTTATAAGCTGTTTATTCCACTTTAAAGCATTGACACACACACTGTAAAGTAGTTTCAAATAGTAATTACCCAGTAGATGTATCTAGAAGACTAATTTTATCTAGATGTTCAGAGTTAATATAACCATTATAGGGATAGTCTGATGGCACTAGACAGTGCTTTCTGGTGTGTTGGCTCTTGAAGAAGAAGCAGTGTCACTTAAGAGTTTCTCTGCCAAAATTCTGAGGAAATGCTAGACATACTGAAATCCAGAGCCCTTCCATAACACCGCGGGCCAAGACTCTGTTCTTCAGAATGAGAAACTAGTGAGGAAAATGTGATGAGTCTGGGTGAAAAGTGTGTGAGGGGTTGGCTGTGCTGTTCTTACAGCTTTTTTTGTAACTGAGAGAATTTTTAAAAATAAAAGCACTATGGACTGGAGAGTTGGATCAGTGGTTAAGAGCACTGGTTGTTCTTGCAGAGGACCCAGGTTCAATTCCCAGCTCCCACATGACAGCTAACAGCTGACCCAACACCAGTTCCAGGTGAATCTGAAGCCTTCCTCTGACCTCTGCAGGCATTGCACAACACAGGTACACTTACGTATATGCAGGCAATACAGTCATACATATTAAAAAATAATATAAAAAATTTTTAAAAAACACTATATATGTAATTTTCTGATTACACATACTCCTCTTCCCCGACCCACCCTAGATTGGACTTACAAAGCTCTTCTAATGGGTTGCTCACCTTCTGCTTTGCCTTTCTGTTTGGTATCAGCACAGTAGCAAGATGACAGGTGTTATTACGCCTCTCCTTCAAGTCCTGATACCTTGCTTTCCTGTCGTCCTTAGTATAATCTACAAGGTCCTGTTTTCTGTTCTTACTGTATCCTTACACTCGGTCCTAACTCATCTTCCTGGCTCCATCTACATTGCCCTGCTCTGACTTTATGAGCACTCAACCTTCCTCTTTGAGGTCTTCTTGCCTAAGTGAAAAAGCCTGGAATCCTGCTTTCCAGGTATCCTCCCACTGACTTCCCCTGCTCCTTTACTGTGCTCACATCACCTCTTCAGTGATTCCTACCCTGACTACCTGTCTAAGGTCGAACTTTCCATCATCCACTTTGTTCCTGGCCTTATCTACCTTGCTGTTTTCTGCTTGGTTTCAAATCACTGTTTAATGTGCTATATATCTAGTCACTTAGGTTTGTTGTCTCATCCATAAGGGAGTGGGTCTGTACTGTTTACTTCTGTTTTTCCCAGTACTAACATAGATTTTACTTCCTGCGATGGTTTTCTCCTCTGTAGACTGTAGAGTACATTTTAATGAAAGTTTGTCTCTCTACTGTTTTATGGTTTGAGTTTATATGATCTGAACATTTTTTTCAGAAGATAAGAGAAAAATGAAAATGGGTTCTCTAGTTTTTAAAGATTTTATTCTCTTCACAATGAGAACTTGAGCAATGTCAGACAGAGGCAATTTTAAATTCCTACTCTAATTGAACTCTTAATTATTACAGCATAAGAGTCAACCAGGTAGTTTTACTGATATTTAGCTTTAATTTCTTTTTTAAAATATTTTTTATTTTTCTTGTGTATCAGTGCATTGCCTCTTGTAAGTGTGTCATTGTTGCGCGGTGCCTGCGGAGGTCAGAAGAAAGGTCTTGGATTCCCCTCGAGCTAGAGTTATGGGCAGTTATTTGTCACCCTGTGTGGGTGCTGGGATTCAAACCTGGGTATTCTGCAAGAGTAGCCAGTAGTCTTAACTGCTGATTCATCTCTCCAGCCCCCTGTCTTTAATTTCTTAATAAAGTTGTATTGCCAGTTGAGAACTTTTAACAATAAGTATGTTGGTTACTTTATGTAAATTTCATTATTAGTTATAGAACATTAATTAGTGAGTATGAATGTTTTGCCTGCATATATGTAGGTGGACCATGTGCATGCAATGCTGGGGGAGGTCAGAAAAGGATGTGAGATCCCCTGGAACAGAGTGATAGACAAGTTGTTAGTCACTGTGTGGATGCTAGAAATTGAACCCAGAGTTCTCTTCAAGAACAGCAAGTGCTCTTAACCACTGAGCATCTCTCCAGTCCATGTTTTTATTTTTAATCGTGTATTTATGTGTGTGTCTGTATATGGGTGTGTGCATATGAGTTCAGTGTCCACAAAAACTCCTAGGTGGTGGGTCTCCTGGAGTTGTCATTATAGCTTTCTGGTTGTGGATGTGGGAGCTGAACTGCCCTTAACTGCTGAGCCTTCTCTCCAGTTCCTTCTGTATTTCAAAGGATTTTCAAAGCATTGTATCATTTTCATTTGTGGAGGATATTGAGTTGTTTTATTTATATATTTCCTTGTTTGGAAGACTTAATTTCTTTGAGGAGAGCATGATCTTTAAGTGGCATAGTCTTTAAGAAGCTCTTGAAATGGTACTTAGGACTCTTTTTTTCCCCAGGCTGAGGATTGAACTCACAGTCCTACACATTCTAGGCAAGCACTGTACCACATAGCTACTTCCCCAGTACTTCTAGGCTTCATTCTTATAGATCTTTAAAACCCCTTGTGACCTTTTTCTGTCATTTGCATTGAGTTTCAACTTTTTATTTTTATGTCTGGCTTTTGGTAAATAGAAATAATGCCTAAATATAGCTGGGGGTATTACTCAGTGACACAGCATGTGCTTGTGATGCACAGGGCCCTCCAGCACCAAAAATTAGAAAAGATGGTTCATTAAAATACAGTCAGTAAAGCTCAGCATGGTTGCACACTCCTTTAACCCCAGTACTTGGGAGGCAGAGAGGCAGGTGTATCTCTGTGAATTCAAGGCCAGCCTGGTCTACATAGTTCCAAGCCAGATGGGGCTATAGGAGACCCTGTTTCAAAAACATTAAAAATAATAATAAAATACAGTCAGTGAAGTATAAATGGCTTGTTTTGTTCTTTGTCAGTAGCCTCACGGAGGAAGTTCTGGAATTACTAGGAATTACTAGGAATGGGATTTCTGCGTGGGAGCTCAGTATTTCTTCGAGCCAGTGGAGATATGCTAAAAGGAATGAGTTCAGTCAGTAGGGATGTTCGAGTTGAAGTTACTCAGGTTGGAATCACAAATCAGTAACCTAAACATAATTCCCACTGTCCTGCAAAAAAAGCTTTAGGTTCTGATCCCTCAGTAATTACTTTGCGGTCCCTACATAAGTTCATGTTTAAAAATAGGTATAGTAAGGCCAGAAAACAAGATTATAAGTTAGAGAATCATATCACCCACAGTGTGATTTAAATTTTTAATAAAGGATTTTATTTCCTTTAAATCACAATAATTTTTTCCTAGTCTGGTGCTGCAATACACCTTATGTGCAACATGTTTTCCACTGTGTTTATACTTGCTTATATAGTTAGTTCAATCTAAATATCAGTACATTTTATTAAGCATGACCCAAATAACATTTTATATAATTCACCTCCTGAAAAAAGATTATAGCACATGATCTATATTTCACTGCATAAATTTTTGTTCTTAAAACTGTAAAAACTAAACTCTTGCAAATTGTTTCTTAGAAGAGACAATGCAAGGTCACTGCATTCTTCCCCTGAATCTTTTTTTTCCTAAATGTTATTATGATTCAAAGCAGACTTGTACTTAAAAAAAAATCATTGACCAGGTGTGGTAGCATATGCCTTTAAGCTCTTGGGAGACAGAAGTAGGCGAATCTGTGAGTTCAAGGCCAACCTGGTTTTCATAGTAAGTTCCAGGCCAGCCAGGGCTACATACTGAGACCCTGTCTCAAAAAAATAAAATAAAATCACCACAGTACTGCAGATAAAGGTTACTAGTTAGAGCACTTGCCTGGCCTGTACAAGATCCTGGTTTAATCTCTAAAATTTACTAAATCAAGTCAAAAAATGAAGTTAAATATATGATGAATTTTAAAACAATGAACATTTTAACAATCCACATACATCCTAATTTTGCTGTATGTAGAGTTCATGAAATGTGAGTTTTCCAGTATAACCATAAACTTTGTGTTTCTGTGAAACATAGTATTTAAGAAAACTACTTGTTTTTGTATCTCAAGTAAGACAAACTATTAGTATTTATGGAAATCAAGAGCAGTGATTCATGACTGAACTTTCCTCAGATGTCTAGAACGGAATTCCTTTGGAGTTATGTTGTGGAGCATAGCTAATTCTTAAAATGTGTCGCTATGTTTGAATTAAGTTTGCTCATTCAGACTGTTAAATAGCCTTAAGCCTTTATTCAGAGAAAGCTCAGTTTACACATTACTTGGCACTGACTGTACTAAATATTTGCAGACCCTGTCAGCCCAAAGTCAAATAGAGGTGCAATATAGATGAAATCATTGAAAAGCTAAGTGCTTCAGTTTTGCACTTAAAAAAAAATAATGTTACACTTACCATATATCAAGTGACCATAAATGAGAAAAGAATACAATGTGTAGGGAAAATCATACATATTTTTTGGACAAGAAATATTCATTTGCCAGTGAAATGATTTAATTTTGAAAATCAAACTCCTCTCTTTTTAGGCTTATGTGGTATTTGTTTCAATATTAGGAGGAGCTTGGCTGGAGAAAAATTTTGCTATCTTTCTTTCTCATATTCTAAGCCTTGTGTGTCCCAGTCACATCCTAAAGCCGCCCAGACTCAGATTGATGCTGTCTGCTGTCGCCGCTGTGTTTCCTTTATCCTTCGATCCATGATTGGAAGCCTTCTTGGAGAGAAGGCTCAAATTGCTGCTGCAAAGGATGTCTGCCAAACCATCTGGAAGCTAAAGAAAGTTTTGGGTATGTATCTGCTAAGATGGACTGTTTTGCCAGTGTCAAAAGAATTACCCCTTTGAAAACCTGTGTTGCTATGTTACTATTTTAACAAAAAAAATGTTTTTAACAGTTAATTTATTATTTATATGTGTATGTATGTCTCTTTGTGTGCGTGTGCGCCCACAGAGGCCAGATTTCTTGGAACTGGAGTTACAGGTAGTTGTGCGCTGCCTCGCACGGGTGCTAGGAACAGAACTCGTCTTCTGGAGGAACAAGTGCTCTTAATTTCTGAGCCACCTCTCCAGCTCTGAAACAAAAATCTTAAAGACTGATCATAATAGTTCCTTATAATTTCGATACAATTGTATACAGTTAAGATAATTATTGTTAAACTGTTTCAGGTTATATACTGTCTTAAGTGCCCTCTCATTACTCCATGTTGTCTTAGCCAAAAGGTAGATAAGTATGATATGCTGAGTTTTCCTTTCCACCATCCCTAGGAGAAAGAGTAACAAGGGATTTCTGATATGGTTTCTTGAATTAAAACTCTAGTTTCAGTTAATCCTTTGCTTATATGATCCCCACTTAACCACTTATTATTATTTCAAGCGTTTCCTGCCGGGGGGGGGGGTGGTGGTGGATTGTATTGACTTTGGCTCTTACACTTTTCTACTCTAACACTTCCTATGATACATGTCTATAAATAGTGATGCATAGTTAATTTCTGTTTCTGTCAGATGTTGTATTGAGTGATGGTAATTTGGAAACACGGCTCAGTTCCATAGATGTAACAACTAATCAGCATATGCTCGTATGTGCTTTGCAACATACATGGCCTTATGCATGGCCTGGGTACTACTGCTGCACCTTTGCTGCAGGATTCCAGTACAGGTAAGTCTGTTTTTTGTTGTTGCTTTATTTTCAGTTGTATTCAGAGAAGGAAATAACCTTGATATAAGTAAACTTAGTACTGTGTGACCACTGTATATTCATTCATCAAAGATGTTTTGTGGAAAATTTGTAATCAAGCCTATTTTAAAATATAGATATATTTGAGGAGCTTTTTTTTTTTAATTTCTTTCTCTTTTCCTTTTGTAGTTACAGATTGTTCTCTAATTTGCTCCTCAACCTCCTTTCTGGAGACATTTAATATATGTAAAAAATTTACAGGGTAATAAGCTTGGACCCATCTCTCCCGACTGTAGTGGAATATCACCATGTATATGGTACATATAATCTGTTTCTCAGAGATCTTTCCAAGCAGTCTTTCTTTCTCCTTAAACATATTTTTTGTTTTGTTTTTGCTTTTGAGACAGGGTCTCCCTGTAGCTGTAGCTGACCTAGAACTTGCTTTGTAGACCAGGATGGCCTGGATCTCACATTGATCTGCCTGCCTCTGCCTCCCAAGTGCTGGGATTAAATGAGTGTACCACCATGCCAGGAGTTCTGAAAATGCGTTTATCAGGTTTTAGAACATTTGACTGAGATATAATGAAAATATTGTAAAGGTCATTCTCCAAAGTGTTTTTGGTGTATTCACAGTGGCACAGCCACCACTAATGCCTAACTACAGGATGTTTTCATTGCCACAGAAGAACCTTCATCAGTGGCCACACCCACCTGCCCTTCTAGCCCGATTACTATTACTGTCTCTGATTCTATCAATTTATCTATTTAGAATGTTTCATGTAAATAAACTCATATAATATATGGTCTTTTATGACTGGTTTATTTTTTTAAGAGTTATCTTTTAAGGATTTCTTAAAAGAATGTTTTATTCATGTGTATGTACATGTATCTGTATGAGTATATACCATGTATGTGCAAGTGCCTGCAGAGGACAAAAGAGAGCATCAAATCCTTTGGAGCTGGAGTTACAGGTAGTGGTGAGGCACCTGATGTGTGTACTGGCAATCAAACTCAGGTCCTCTGGAAGTGCAACAAATGCTCTTAACCACTGAACCATCTCTTCAGTACCTGTTTTCTTTTTTATAATCACTTTTAACAACCATTCTTGTGGCTTTGACCTTGGTTGTGCATGCTTCCTTGCCAGTGAAGTAGCTTTACATTTACATCATGTTTGTAAGTTCTTTAAATTTCAATGGCAGTTGGTAGGAAATGTCCATCTTTCAAAGAAAGTGTTTCTTAGATCATAGTAAGAATTTTTTTTGTTACTGTTTGCAGTTCTCCTATCTGATACGTTTATGTTGGCTTAGCCCACTGAGGACCCAGTGAAACCTTGATTTTAACATTTTGTTTTTGGAAAAGAGCCATATGGTGGATAAGAAACAAGTTACTGTGTTCGTAGCATACTAGAGGAATTTTTAGAAAGGAGGGTGGATCAAGATTCAACTCTTTAAAGGTGTTTTTGTTATTTATCGGTCATTTTTTTAGTTCCTGGTATAGTATCAAATGACTAATGATCTAACGGTAAACTATGCCAAACACTGATGTGTAAAAATTTTTCTTTTGTGTCTTCACCTAATTTAAGCCTGTTTTCATGAGATATACAGAAATGATCCTGGGTTTACAAAAAAAAAAAAAAAAAACACTTCATCGCTCCCTTATTTCATTGTAATTTGGCTTTTCATAAAAGTAATATGTTTTATATCCAGGTGATTATCCATTATTTTGGCTGTTTTGTGACTAAAAGAGTCTTCTCTGTACGCATAAGCTTTTGTTTGTTCTCTCCTTCTAGGCTTTCTTGACGGGGTTCTCTCCATTTTTCCACATCCCAGCGTGTCTGTGCGGCTGGCAGCAGCATGGTGCTTGGACTGCATTGCTGTGGCACTGCCTTCCCAGCTAACGCCTCTCTTAGATTGATGCCTTGAAAGGCTCACAACACTGAAGTCTTCTCCAGAGTCAGTGACTGGCTTTAGTTTTGCTGTGGCAGCTTTGCTAGGTGCTGTGAAACATTGTCCTTTAGGAAATTCCTCATGGGAAGGGCAAGGTAACCATTTCATTCTCTGTAGCATTGTGTTCAATTTTTCCTGAAAACACGTTCTTTTTATTATGTCATCCACTTAATGCCATGCAGGAAAACTGTCTTCAACAGTTACCTTATTACTCCATAAAGGTGGAATACTTATATCATCATAATTGCCATGAAAAATGTTGGTTTAAAAGTACTTTGTCCACACTTTTATTAAGTAATATTTCCTGAGTCACTGATAGGGTTCTTGCCTACTATGTCTGATCCCCAGGACTGGGTGGGGGAGAGAAGCATTCTTGTACTTTTTATTACAAGTATCTCTGTATAGTAACAGAATTTGCTATGTATCTAGCTTTGTCACATAAGTCTGCTTAAAATCCTATTGTACTGTATGGTTTTTCTTTATATCACATAAATCTTTTGCCTTTCAAAATACTATTAGAAAGCTGGGCATGGTGGCATATGCCATTAATCTCAACACTCAGGAGGCAAGAGCAGGTGGATCTCTGGGAGAACAAGCACAGCCTGGTCTACACAAGGAGTTCCAGGCCAGCTGGGGCTAAAGAGAGACCCTGCCTCAAAATCATTATCATCATTATCATTGTTACTATCATTGTCATCATCATCATCACCACAAATAAAATACTATTATAAGCCTGACATGTTGGTACATCCCTGTAATCCTATTTCTCTGGAGTCTGAGGCAAGAGTATCAAGAGTTGGAGGCAAGCCTAGACTATGAGTGAAACTCTGTCTACAAAAATAACTGCAAAAAATAAAAATAGGGGTAGGCGGATGGCTCAGGAAGTAATTAAGAGCACTGACTGCTCTTCCAGAGGACCTAGGTTTGATTCCAAGCACACATGTGGTGGCAACAACTGTCTGTTACTCCAGTTTCTGGAGATTTGGCACCCTCTTCTGGCCTTTGTGAGCATTGCATGACATAGATGTACTTGCATTCATACACACAAAAATAAAAATTAATAAACCAAAAAATTAAAAAATAAAAAGCATTTATTTCTAAATGGCAAGTAGAGCTGGGAAAGAAATCCTAAATGTCATTTAATAAATTTATAATCTTAACATTATTGAGGCTATTACTTCAGAATTAGATAATCTGTAATTCTATAGAGTGGATAAGTAGTTCCTTTTTTGTTTTGTTTTTTTGACACAGGGTCTCTCTCTGTCCCTAGCTGGCCTTGCTATGTAGACCAGTCTGTCCTCCATTTCACAGAGATCTGCCAGCCTCTGCCTTCCAAACACTGGGATTTAAGGGCATGTGGCACCAGGCCTGGCCCTATTTCAGAGACTTTTACTATTTTTATTTTATTTTATGTGTATGAGTGTACTGCCTGCATGTATGTAAGTGCACCTATGTTATGCAGTGCTCAAGGAGGTCAGAAGAGGGTGTTAAATTCCGTTGGAACTGGAGTTACAGATGGTTGTTAACCACCATGTGGGTACTTGGAATCAAACTTGGGTCCTCTGCAAGAGCAACTAGTGCTCTTAATTGCTGAGCCAACTCTCTAGCCCTATTTTGAAGACGTTTAAAGTGTAACCTCTTTCTGAATCCCACTCTACTGCTTGTGGGAATACCATTATCAGTCACAAAGATATCACGCTAGTATATAGGTTTTATAAAGGAAAACTCTTAATATGAAACTTTCTGGTAATTAATTATTAAGCAAACAGATTAGTTAATTTCTTTAAATTAAAAGTAAGTGGGAATTCTGGAGAGCTATATTTGAAGAGTCTCACCTTGTCACTTGTGCTGTCCAGAGAATTGTGCCTTTCTGTGTACTGTTTAATGTTCTAGTTTTTAACCTTGAAAATGTAATTTTTTATAGTTTCCTGGGAGATATTGTCATATCATGTAGAATACATGAATGGCCATCATTAGCATTTATTATATATGAGTCAGTTTTCCAAGAGATTGTGATTAGTTGCTGTCTACTAATTTGTAAAACAGATTTTTGTTCCCTTGTTTGATACATTAACAGATCATTATGACATTCGCGGAGGATTTGCTGTGTTCTGCTGCTCAGAATAGTCGTCTGTCAGTTCAGCATACACAAGCTGGATGATTGTTGGTTTCTGCTTTGATGACATTACGTAAGCCCCTTAGAGCGTTTCCATAATTCTGAAATTATTTTGTTTTCTGAGTCAAAGAATTCTTACGTATGGCATGATGATACTGACTTTTAATATGTTTCAGAATTTAAATGGCCACACACACATTTTCCTTGTAGTGGCTTTAAGAAGATGCCTGAGCACAGACTAGTCTCAGCTCCTATAGGCTGAGGTAGAAGGATCACTTCAGCATAGAAGAAGCCTAAAAGTTAGACTTTCTGGACAGGTTAGGGTGATCCTGTCTCAGAGAAATGCACAAACACACCAGTAAGCAAAAAACATACCAGCAGCCATTTACGTACTCTGTTCCTAAAAATATTTTCAGATATGTACTGAATTTTTCTTCCAGATCAGTTTATAAAGTAGTGTGAACTAATTTTCTCATTTTCAAGCTTAAAATCAGTCAAACATGTCCATAAATCATTCATATCCATCTTCCTAAGTGTTACTGGGATTATTAAGAAAACTTACCATAGGGGGCTATAAAGATGGCTCAGTGGTTAAGAGCACTGGCTACTGGGATTGAAAACCTGGGATCAAAACCCTACACCCACATGGCAGCTAACAGCCATCCAGTTCCAGGTGATCCAGTGCCCTCTTCGGTCCTGTGTGGGAACTGCGCAACATGAGTGTATTTACATACATGCAGACATGACACTCATTTACATAAAATAAAAATAAATTAATATTAAAAAAACTTGCCATGGCCTACAAACCCAGCTTTTTAATTCTTTTTAAGGTTGGTAACATTCAGTGAGGTTCCATGCAGTATTGAAGGGAATGGGGCTTATATAAATTCTGTTTATTAGAAGTCAAAAATTGATTTATAATTATGACTAATTTTAAGTCAGGAACTCTCAGATTTAAAATTTTAGTGCTATATCAGTTATATTTTAAGGTTCTTATATGATGAATTAGTGCTAGGATATGAAAAAATTGAAAGGTTTGACCAGTATTTTGGAGATGAAGTAATTTGATATAAAAAGAGCTTAAGGAACTGGGCATGGTGGTGCACACCTTTAATCCCAGCAGATGGCAGAGGTGCAGAGGCAGGTGGATGTCTGTGAGTTCAAGGTCAGACTGGGGCTGTAAGGAGACCTTGTCTCAAAAAGACTCCCCCCCCCCAAAAAAAAAAGAGCTTAAGGGCTAGAGAGATGACCCAGCGGTTAAGAGCACTGGCTGCTCTTGCAGAGGACCCAGGTTGAGTTCCCAGGACCCACATGGCGACTAACAACCATCCATAACTCCATTCCCGGGGGATCCAACATCCTCTTCTGACCTCCTCAGGCATTGCACAACATGGTTACACTTAAATACATGCAGAGAATACACCAATACACATAAAATAAAAACAATATTTTGAGAAATAATAAAAAAGCTTAAATTAATTAAGTAATCATAAGAAAAGAACTACTTTAATATTTTGAAGATGATTAAAGAAATTTATTTTATTAAGGAATTTATTCGATCAGATTCAGCCTTAAGAGCTAAGTTTGGCTTGCCACCTTGAGTTTATTTTATTTTGTTCTATTCCTTTTTTTGCCCCCTGTTTTTATACAGTCTGTACAATGCCTTTCACATTTTTTTTCAATAATTAGGAGGAAAAAAGGAAAAAACTTTGTTTGTTCCTATAGCACCTGCTGTCTTGGAATAGTAGACCAGGCTGACTTAGATCTCACAGGAATCCACCTGCCTCTGCTGGGATTAATGGCATGTACCACCATACCCAGCCAGAAAATATTTTTTAATACCTGAAAATTATATAAAGTCAAATTTCGGTTTCCTAAAATAAAGTTGTTTTTGTATTACCCGTGACTTTTAGGTACTGTAGTGACAGAGCTTTATAATTACAACAGTGTATGGTTCTAGAAGCCTAAGGTGTTTACAGAATATGTTAGTCCATAGATCATTATTTTGCAACGTAATAGGTATAGTGTAGCAAGCTTTCATTTGCTTTTTGTTTGATGTTTAGTGCTTGCCATATTGATGGTGTGGATAAGTTAAAGGGAAAAATAAACCATTTAATAAATTCAGTATTTTTGTATGTGGGTATAAGTACCTGTGCAATTGTGGGCGTGTACAGAAAGACCACAGAGTGCTCCAGATATCTCCCGCTGTCACTCTGCACCTTGTTCCTTTGAGACAGGATCTCACAAAACCTAGAATTTGTGGTTTGGGGTGTTTTGTTTCTTTGTTTGTTTGGCTAAGCTGGCAGCCACCAAGTTGTGATCATCCTTCTTTTTCCACCCTACTCAGTGCTGGGGTTACAGGAGTGTGTGGGACCATGCCCACCTTTTACATCGGTCCTGGGATCTAAACTCACACTTGAGCAATAAGAGCTCTTAACCACTGAGTCCTCCCTGTAGCTGCAATAAATTCTGTTTTTTTTTCTTTTTGAGACAGGGTTTCCGTGTAGCCCCAGCTGGCCTGGAACTCACCATGTAGACCAGGCTGTCTTGAACTCACAGAGATCCTCCTACTTCTGCCTCCCAAGTGCTGGGATTAAGGTAGATGCCATCATGCATGGTTTAAATTCAGTATTTGATCAAAACATTTACATCTAGTGTCATTCCATTGGAGGAAAGCTACACAAGGACCTTTTTCCTTTAAAAAAACAGATGAGTAATCCCAGTACAATGATGCAAGAGGTTAAGACAGGAGGATTGTGTGTTTGGGGCCAGCCCAAGCTACTGAATAATTCCCTATCTCAAAAAAGGAGATTTGTACATTATTTTTATTGTATGTTTATAAGCACCATACTAAGAAGAGTTTAATTTTTATGAGTATTTAATTAACGTGTTGTCTTGGACTTTAAAATTTTTATTTCTGTGTGTATGAATGTTTTGCCTGCATGAATGTAAGTGCACCATGAACATGTATTGCCCATGGAGGCCAGAAGAGGGCATCGGATTCCCTATAACTGGAGTTATAGACAGTTGTTAGCTGCCGTATGGGTGTGCTGGGAACCTAACCAAGGTCTTCTGCAAGAGCTGTCAGTTCTCTTAACTACTGAACCATCTTTCCAACCCTCTTGGACTTTTTAAAATGTACTATTCCTCCACTTTTTTCCACTGGCATGTATATATGTATGTGTGTGTGTGTTCACGGGTGAGGGAAGGTAAGCATGCATATGTGTGCCTATGAAGGCAGAGGCCAGAGGTCATCACTACCTTATTTTTAGAGATAAGCACTCTCACTGAACCTGGAGCTCACCATTTTGACAAGCCTCAAAATCAACCTGTCTCTGTGCCTCCACCCCAGCACAGGAGTTACAGGAGTGCACCACTACCCACAGCATTTTATGTGGATGATGGGGATCCTAAATCAGGTGTCTGTGCCCTCAGGGCAGGCATTTCACTAAATGAGCCATCTCTCTGGTTCCTTATTCTTCACTTTATTACCAGGATCACTGGTAGGATCATTAAAGGATCACTCTTTAATGTCATGGTTAATATTAATAAATTAATAATATTCACATCAGTGAGGTGAACTACAACTGTGCTATTGGCTGAACTATATACCAGAGTCCTGCTGAATAGAGACAGTACTTAGAACTCACAGGAGAAATCAATGAGAGTAACAGTGTCATTAGACATTCCTGCTCAGCAGTAAACACCACTTCCTTAATGGGAGAGGCCACCAGGGGCAAGTCTGGATGAGGTCAGGATCATTTTCCTACTGGGGGCAAAGCCAGATGTAACTTTCTAATTTGCCGACAAGGAAGAAATGTAATACCATTCAATTTTGGCTCTCAGAATTGTCCCCTGATGTCCCAGGCTTAATACAGGTGTCCTGAACAATTTTCCATAATCCTGTAAGCTTGAGAACCAGGAAATTTAACTCCTTCACAAAAACAAGGAATGTGAGCAGTTAGTCACAAGCTGTCATGTTACACTTATGGGATGCTATTTCCAGAGAGGAGGTGAGCCGTAAGTAACAAAGATATGTTTGGAATTTGCCTCTGCATTCAGAAGGGTGGATCATTGGCTCACAGACCACTTAGAACCCACTTGAATTAGGATGTTCGACAGACTCTTCTGGACCTGAGAACAAACATTCTCCCAAGTCATGGTAGAGGCAAATTTCTGAAAAAAAATTTTTTCATGGTCCTTATCCGTTCCTCTAGCCCTAAATTTTCCTACACTAAGGCATTACAGGCTTTTCCCTCCTCCTGAAATATTAAGCTCACCTTATGTCCTATTCCTGATTGAGAGGTCTTTTCTAGTGATTGTCTCTCTTCCAAAGTGTTCCATTCTTACTGTCCTGAACTCCCTAAGCCTGTACAGATTGCTCTTAGTAGGATCTTCTTGCTTCAAGGAGATACTAGACCTGTGGAGGACTCCTGATCTTAAATCCAGGACAGAGATAGCCGCCAAAGAAACTGACTCTGCTGAAGGATTTGTGGCCTGGGTACAGTTAGGGAAAAAGTGATAGATCAAGAACCTGGAAATATTCTACTATCAGTTCTACTCCTACAGAACTAGTAAGGAGCCATGAGAGGAAGTCTTGTTGGGTGAGGATAGAATCCAGTGATATAAAGGGAGAAAGGGGAGTAATAGGATAGGATGGGCTATATAGAGTGGGGAACGCAAGGGCACAGCAGAGGAGGGAGTATGGGGAAACCAACGATGTACTGATGTTAAAGTTTTTTTTTTCAAAGTGTTGTTGAAACTTGCTTCTTCAGAAGCATCTTAACATGTACATATACACAATAAAAATAGTTTGAATGGAGCTACACTAAAACTGGGGGGTCTGTACCCCATGAGACAACATACACTAGCAAATGAAAAACCGAATCCTAGGATAGAGGGATGAACTAACTTTTTTGAAGCTGTTGACCAAGAGTACCATAAAACAGTGACTACTGTACTTTCTCTTTGTTGCCTACCAAAACTTCATGACAAAATCCTATTACTAAAGACACTACATATGTGAGTCACAGAACAAATAAGGAGATATCAAGCTGGTACTGAGCACAAAGTTTAATATCTACTGGTAGCTTTCATGGTGCTGAAAGGTCCTATGTATGCTAACAGGAGAGAGAAGTATTCATCAACCTTACCCAGCTGTAAATCTTCAAACTTTAATACTAACTAGCCTAGAAAGATAGGCCTACAGCATAATAGTGGCATAAATGTTATGGGAGGAACCAACTACTTTCTATTGGAGTTAAAATCTTATTCACATGGTGGAGTCCATACCTGTCACTGATATTGAGGTCTAGGAACCTGAGGCTAGACATGTCACAGGACATAGCAGAGAACCAATTATCTCTTATTCCACTAAATGGACATAGTATTAAACTGACTCCTAATGAATTTTTGTTATACCCATAGATTAATGCATCTTTCGACTCTCACCAGAGAATCTTCTTGCAGCAGAAAATAATTAACACAGAAACGCACAGCTGGCCAACATGCAGAGAATTAAGAGGCTGCAAGATAACACTATCCCTGAATGGGACAACTATATCAAACCCTTGCTTCTACTCCTGCCCATGTGCCATTCTGTCAGGCATCCCCAACTCCTGATCCCCCTCCCTCCCTTTGGCATACTTCAGACCCCAGTCAGCTGCAAACCAGGTAATCTGCATTGGCCCCACTGGGCTGGAGACCCAAGTTGACTGCCCCACCATTTTGACATCATTCTAAAACCCCTGGGATATCGCCTGTCTGGGATCCCCATCTCTTCCTGATACCTTCTCTCCTTTTCAATACCCTAGACCCCACTCTGATGCCTACCCAGCCTCTCCTGTCACTCCACATGGGCCAGAGATCCAGAGAAGCTGCTCTCATCCCCCTTCACTCTATTAGTGCAACTTTGCAGTCTGTTTTTTGTTTTGTTTTGTTTTTGTTTTTTTTGAAACTGGGTTTCCCTGTGGCCCCAGCTTGCCTGGGACTAGTTCTACACACCAGGCTGGCATCAGACTCACAGAGATCAACTTGCCTGTGCCTCCCGAGAGCTGGGACTAAATGAATGTACCACCATGCCCAGTTTGGTAGCCTGTGTCTTAATATGCCCATGAAGTAATTAAGTTTAGGTTCTTTTTTCATTATAATGATTGAAACATGGCCTTAATGTATAGTTCTGATCGGCCTGGAACTCACTATGTAGACTAGGCTGGCCTCATCGTAACACGATCTGCTTGCCTCTATGTCCCAAGTGCTGGGATTAACAGTGTCATTCACCATACCTGGCCTCTGACAAATGTTTCCATGCATAATCAAACTCATACCTAGAATTTAAATCTTTCTTCATCCCATCAGCTGAGGACACAACCCGGGAATTGTGCTACCTGGGCAAGCTCTCTGCCACTTAGCTAAATCCCCAAGATCCCTGCAAATGATCTAGAGACATTTTAAGAAGCAGAAAGTTGAATTGCAAGCTATACCATTGTTTCTCTGATTAACAATGCAAGAGGTTGGGGTATTCAAAAACATTACATTACGTTTCTTAGAGTTTTGATGGGTACAGGATTTCCTGGTGTGAACTGACCAGACCGGCTAATCAAAGACAGCACAGAAGAATTTCAAATGTTCAGCTAGAGAGGCCCTGACCTACATCACTAACAAAGCCAGATTAGATACAGGATCCACCTTCAAGGGAAGATCTTTCCCTTAGGTAAGAGTGATTCTCCCAGAAAGCACCTGCACATAATGGGCAGTTTCTCACCATTTAGTAACTACCTTGGACCTTAAGTGCTACTTAATCCCCACTCCTCCAGCCCAAAATAACTGTACATGGAGCTAAAATTTCCAAGGCAAATGCTTAGAAGAAAGATTTTCCTTTATTTTCTCTTCAAAGGGTATGTAAAAGGGGCTATGCGAAAGGGTAGCCTCTTGCCAATCCTTTCCCCATGACAGTATCCTAGTCCTTACTTAACTCCTTGTGCTTCAATTGCTCCTATCCAGGAGCAAGTGACATGTGTCAGAACATCAGGGTCAACATGAAAGCCTGACTCCTTTCCTCACAGCCTATACTGGTCACAAACCAAACTTTGCACCAGAGGCTGAGTGAATCTGAAACCAAGGGCCCAGATCATGTGGCAGAAACAGGACCAGGTGTGTGGCTAAAGTCAGCCACACATTTTCAACAAGATCTTATGTTTCACACATCTGTTTGAGGGCCTTTCTGGTATCCCACTCATTGCCAAATGCAAGTAATCTAATATTTTCCAATCTCCAGGAAGACAGCAGAAACTGTAGCATGCCCTGCCAAGACCTCATTAATATACACTGGCTATGCTGTTGGCTTCTCATTCCCCTCCACCATGTCCCATCTCTCGTTGCCATCTCACTCTGTCCCTGCCATCTGGAACCGTCTACTTTTGATCCCATTAAAATCATCGTGATTTCCTGTCTTATCATCTCTAGCCTACAGTCTCCAGGAGCAGCAGCTGTGGTGCCAGGCCTACCCCGGACACTCTGAGAATTGGCTGACACAGAGAAAAGTGCTGCATCCCTCCTTGTCAAACAGAACACAGTACCAGGGAACACACCACCCACATCCCCAGTGCACTCACTACTACATCCAGTCAGCAGTTTTTGACCCCAGGGAATCTTGGTCATTGGCAGACAAATTTGTGATTATACAGGGGCATATTTTATAATAAACATAAAATGTGGGGCCCGTCCCTTTCCTCATACCTTAAATATTTCTCTAATTTTCATTCTAGCTTGACTTGACTTGGAAACTTATTAATCATTCTGACGTGGGAACTAATTTTCTTCTCATGCAGTTGATCTTGCTCCATTTAAACTGTGCTACGAACTCCAACTATCAATGTGCCATTTCTGATAATGTTCGCCTTAATCCTGTAACTCTTCATTCTGTTCCCAATTTACTGTATTTCATATATGACTCTCAAGGCACACCTGAAGCAAAAGGGCTTTTTGAAAGCAGAATTGCTACAATGGAATTGGCAGTAATCCTTGATCTAAAACATGAACTAATTCTGGAACAAAAAGAAAAATTGAAGCCTGGTATTTTTTGACTTTGCCTTCAGAAAAATGGGCAGAATAGCAATCACTGCCTCCATTGTCCTAATGTGAAAAGAAACATCACAGCAACAGGTTAAGCAATATATTACACTGGAAATTATAAATCTTGAAACTGATGGTATTAACTTATCACAGAAAATAATTTGGCCCGCCAATAGTAAATGATAATAATGGCTAAACTAAGAGTTTGGATCAGACAAGAGGATAGCTTTGTTTCATTCTTACAATGCACATTGGAGGTGGTTAAACACTGACTGTAGTCTTTTGTTTTTGTTTGGTGATGATTTGTTTGCTTTTGCTTTGGACTGCTTGTCTGGTTTTTATTGATATGATTTTTTCAGTGTTGGAGATTGAGTCAATGACCTTGAGCATTCTAATCAAGTGTCCTACCACAGGTTTTCATCCTCCTCTCCTGTTTTTTCTTAAAAACAGAGAATACTCACTACAGTCAGATAATACAGAGCTGAATATCTTTCCGTGGCCACAGATATAGTAAGACAGAGAGCAAAGAAGTCAGGATTGACTCATATAGATCAATTCAGGCCATTTCTGAAGTAGCTGGGATGTTGATACAGCAGTTCCTGATAATGCGACATGGGGATTCCCCGGAGGCTTCTCACCTTTCACTACAATATTAATTCTTGTTATTCACAGAGTAGTTTGCAGTGCTAACAGTACATCACTTTTACTTAGAAATACTCCACAAATATCTGTATCTTAATTAAGATAGTCAAGAAAATTAAGAAATACTTCACGATCTTGGAAAATGAGCCACAATTATCTACAATGAATTTACTAGATAGTTTTCCTTTGCAATTTCATCTCAACTGTCCACATTTGTTCATTTTGCAGGCTCTGTATCTAAGGGCCCCTCAACAGGAGCAAGAAGAAACACCCTTCTACTAGTCTGTCTTCTACAAATCACTTGCCATCTTGTGAACTTTAACCCAGTCTTTTCATTAACTCAGCTTCTTATCTCTATTCTGCTTCCTTTTGCTTCATGATAAACCAGACTAAAACTGAATAATATAAAACGTCCACATGCCTTGCTCTTGAATTCTGAACTTGAAGAATTGAGACAGGATAAAACATTTGTAGATACTCTCTACATGAAGTGAAATGAGTCATGTAGAAATACCAGAGCTTTTCATGTTTGTAGAATCTTAAACATTCAAGATGATAGGGAAGAGCGTGGTGCTAATCTGGACCTGGAGGGTGAATGTAATGGAGAGATCATGGTTGAAATGTGAGCCATTTCAGAGACAGAATGAACCATTTTTAGATCTCTTATCAGCATTATAACTATGGTAAAAGAGTTTGTGTCTTTAAAATTTCTAAGAGTAAGCTGGGCATGGTGACACACACCTTTAATCCCGGCACTCAGGAGGCAGAGGCAGGTGGATCTCTGTGAGTTCAAGGCCAGCCTGGTCTACACAGTGAGTTCCAGGCCATCTGGGGCTACAGATAGACCTTGTCTCAAAAAGACCAAAAAAATTTGCTATGAATAATCTTCAAATGTTAACATCAGATAAAAATGTATGTCACGTGATGACCATATTAATTAGATTGAATGAACTACTCTAAGGCAAGATAAAAAAGACAGAAAATTTGGAGATATGGATGGGAAGAAGCACCTCACTCCAAATCCGTTTACATTCTCTACTGGTTAAGAGCCAGAAACTTCAGCAGAATTGAGAAAATGCAAATTGCTTACTTAGATAACTCCCATTTTCCCAAGGATATCTTAAACAAGGTTGGTAAAAACATGTTTGTCATCTTGAGTTTAATCACATTATCATTCCACTCTAATAGGGGAACTCGTGAACAATATACAGATAAAATAACTTTATCAATCATATTTACAGAAAGGAAATACTTAAAGTGAAAGAAATAAACCAGTTTTTATATTTTCCTTACTTAATATTTAAGCTTAACTTTTCTACTGTTTTCTGATTTTACTGTTTTGGGACAGGGTCTCCCTTGGTAGGCATAGATCAGGCTCTCTCTCTGTGGTGTGCACACACTCCACACACAAACACATCAGCCACTCACACAAAAATAATAAATAAATATTTTTTAATTTTTTAATAGGAGGAACTATTTCTCACCCTGACCAGATATTGCATCCAGGACTCCAATCCGACATTCATGTTCACTTAGTTCAGATTACTTAACAGGTCTCCTAAGGTGATGCCAAGATCAGTAATAGTAGCATCTTCTAGAAGTTATCTACTAGAAGTCTGAATTTGTGAGCCACTCCCACAACTCAAAAACGAGTCTGAACCCTTTGATCTCTGCTTTAACCCGCTCCCCTCCAGCTGATTCAGAAGTGATCTGAAGCACACTGAATTAGACTGCCTGCTGTAGTGCTGATTTTCTGATTAACAAAACATCAAATCGGATAATTCAAAACATTCTAATTGTGATTGCACACCAACTGCTGGGTGCACAGTTCCATGATGTGAACCATTTATGTTCTCTTCAAAATCACTGAACACACAATTATTTCATAAGATCATCCCAGCAAATGTGGGAGGCCTGGAATTTTGGGGTAACTCAAGATCAGAGGTACTTACTGGGAAGACCTTACGGTTGGGTAGCACTGATTCCCTCACAAGGATTCTGCCATTATGTGAGAAATACCCTTAAGAAGGAAGAATCTATTTGGAGGCTTACATGCTACTTAGTTTTCCAAGTATCTGCATACCAGAACTAAACAAAGAATAAATGTGGCCTGGAGGAAAATTTCCTGGGGGAAAATTTTTCCCTTATTCTATTTTCAAAACATATTGAATCACCCACATATAGTTGTGCCAGATTCCTTCACCAAGGGAGTCTAATGATCCTCAGGAGGGTTCCTCAAACAACGTGTATCTCAGGGAGATGACAGGGGCTGACCTGAACTTTGGGCGCTGGACAAGTGTCAAACGCTGTTAACATCACTATCAGTATTAATGATAAATTTTCAGTTTTTATTGTGAGCACTCCATCTCATGTTTATTTTCTTGTAAATAAACAAAGAGAATGGGAGGTGGGGCAATTTGACTCCTTAACTGTCAAATGTTAGACTCTCCTTGCTGTTTTAACCAAAAGGACTGTGAGTCACACAGCCAGCTGGACTACCCTTATGTCAGCAGCAGACCTCTGGAACAGTTCAGGAATTCATTGAGGAAAGTCTAAGATAGTGCCAGCTGATTTCACTTGATCCTAAAGGCTGAGCAGCCTCCAGGGTTGTTTCTGTTTGCACCACCTGATTTGATAGCACAAGCCTTCCTGAACCTTAGAAATGCAAACATTTCTACCTAGACCACAGGGGCAGCTTGCCCTCTGGGTTTGAGAAAAGGAACTGTCATTGATCCTTAGATGAAAGGCTCTAAGATCCAAAACACAAGTCGTACTTTACACGTCTGCCTAAATAAATAGTTTTCTCCAGCTCACTAAAGAATTGGCTGGGAGGAACTCTCCTATGCTGTTTCTAATAGTGCTATAACATCAGAACCAATGAATGGCTTTTCTCCAGTGCTCTCCTCTTACCTACATTTAGTGGTGCAGGCTGAGCTGGTAACACAAAGCAGCAGCAGAGCATGAAGACAGGAGCATCCCAATGGAAGCCAGCAGGTCAAGCAAAACAGCTGAATGTTGGCAGCAGGTGAAGCGGCTAAACTGTTGCAGAGTAGCCAGGGAAGGCTGTAGAAGGAGAGACAAGACAGGTTGGAGAACTGATACCAAAGAAGTTTTAAAGCCTTTCAGAGGCCAGAAAAGAGAACATGCAGTTCCTAGTCAACAGAATTCCAGGGAACTCTCTGCAATCCTGCCACGGATCTCCACATTTTCCTAATATTCCTCCCTCCTTTTGGAATACCCCAGACAATGGACTGTACAGTCCTGGGTCAGAGAACTGGAGAACACTTCCCTGCCATTATCCCATAGCAAAATCACCATCAGGTATCGATGATCCCCATCCCTTCTTTACACCCATCCTCCATTTGGAATACACCAGATCCCACATCACCCCCACAGTACTTTCCAGATGCCCCAAAGCACAGACACAGGTGGTATTCTCTCCTCCCTGCCATTACAACCAACGTGTTTTTGCCTTCCACTGGCACAGTTCCTCACCTGCCTCTTTGTGAGCCCCTTCTTCCCTTCTAAATAGACCTGGCCCGACCTGGAAAACATCAGGAACTTTTCAGTTGAGAAAAGGATACTCAGGTAAGATTTTATCACTCCTGTGCCATCCTGCTAGGGTTCTCTTCCCCCCTCCCGACCCATTACCTCCCTTTGGGATGCACCAGACACCAGCTGACTACTCAGTAGGTAATCTACTAGCCTTGGATCAGAAATTCAGGTAGTCTGCCATGCCCCTTGCCAACCTTTCAGGTATTCCTAACTTCTTCTGACCCCACTTGCTCAATTTCGTATACTCCAGATTGTGAACACCTGCACACCAGGGACATTCATATTACCCTCATGGCCCAGAGGTCCAGTTAGGCAGTCCCACCTCCCTGCCAAGACCCCAAATCCCAGACACTGCCCACTACCAAGGTACCCCACATTTTCTAACACACTCCTTCTTCCCACCGTGATGCCCACAATAGACTCTCTGATTGCCTCTACAAACCCTTCCACGTTCCAGGGACCTAGGCAGGCTACCTGAGCCCTCCAGCCAAACTCAAAGCCCTGCCACTGAACCCTGCCAAGGATCCCCACTTCTTTCTGACCTCTTCCCTCCATTGGGATGCTGAAGATTCAAACATTCAGCTAACTATGAAATCTCCATTACTTCTCTGTGTCTTGTAGACCCAGGTGTGCTGCTCACAGTGCTCTGTCAACCTGCCAGTGTTTTCAGCCTCCTGTTGACTGCCTTAGTATTTGACGGTACCCCAGATCACACCTGGCTGCTCACTAGGAACTCTCTACTCATCCAAGAGTCCAGAGGTTCCGGTAGACTTCCCTTACCTATTTCCATCACCTGGAAACCCAGACATTGCCAGCTGCCAGGGATCCCTTTGTCTTTCTGACCCGTCCCTCTCCCTTTGGAGTACTCTAGAACCCACTCCAGTGGTAACATTCCAGTTACCATAGCTGCTTCAGAGAAACATGGCTCCTCCTGCCCATGTGCCATTCTGCCAGGCATCCCCAACTCTTTCTGATCCCCCTCCCTCCCTTTGGCATCCTTCAGACCCCAGCCAGCTGCAAACCAGGTAGGTAATCCCCATCTGCTCCACAGGGCTGGAGACTCAAGTTGACTGCCCCACCACTTTGACATCATTCCAAAACCCTTGGGATATCTCCTGTCTGGGATCCCCATCTCTTCCTGATGCCTTCTCTCCTTTTCAATACCCTAGACCCCACTCTGATGCCTACCCGGGCCTCTCCTGTCACTCCACATGGGCCAGAGATCCAGAGAAGCTGCTCTTATCCCCCTTCCATCAGCTCAGTGTCCCAAAAGCCAATTCCACACCATCCACAAAAGAATGTGAATGGCTTCCTTTGTTGCCCGGTTTGAGGGGGAGATGTACTCTCCAGGTGGTTTGGTGGGAGCAACTATGAATTGAAAGTTGGAGAGAGGCAGAGGACCAAAGCCCAGAAGAATGAAAAGAGGCAAGCAGGAAGAGGGGAAAGATAGCACGAGATAAGCAAGTGGGGCCTGACAAGTCAGTGAGAGTGGAGATCCGTGCTGTAGGAGCAAGCGGTCAGAGAAATAAGGTCGATAGGGAGGGAGAGAAGAGAGTTTGAGAGATGGCTGGAAAGTTGTGGCTCAGAGCTTCTGCCCCAGGGAGGAGGGGTGCCCTGTCACAGAACACAGAAGCCCTGGTGAGCACAGAAACCACTGTGACCACAGAAACAATGGCAACCACAGGAGCCAGGGCAAATCACAGAAGCCAAAGCCACTGCCCTAGAGACCACAGAAGCCCATGTGGCAAACACAGAAGCCCCAGAAGTTGCCTAAGTGACCCCCAAAGGCCACGTGGTTGGCAAAGAAGCACAATCAGGGAGCACAGAAGCAAAATGGAGGTCAAGGCAAGCACAGAAACACCAGTGTTGAGCACAGAAGCAACAGGACAGAAGCCTGATCAGCAGCAATGGTGAGTAGAAAAGCCTAAGAGGCACACACAGTGACCACAGAAGCCCAAGACGAGGCCGAGGGATATGCAGAAAGTATTCTACGAGCGAGATTAGCACAGAGAAAGATTCCTAACTCCCCCACTCCCTATTGGTCTTGCCTGGGACACTGTACTTGGTCAAACTCCCTTTCCCTCCCTGGGGAATTTTTAACCCTGTTGATGATTCCAACAATTCCTCCCATTAGTCATTGTAGGCCTTGGTAAAAGAAACTTTTGCACAAAGTCCACTCACAGGGAGTCAGAAGGGGACCTGGGAAGAAGGAGCAGCCTTTGATTTTTATTGTGTTTGTTTGGGTTTTTTTTGGGGGGGGGGGGCTGAGGCAGGTTTCCCTGTAGCTCCAGCTAGCCTGGAACTTACTATGTAGACCAGGCTGGCCTCCAGCTCTCAGAGATCCACGTGCAAAGTGCTGGGATTAAAAGCATGTTCCACTAGGCCAGGCTAAAAAGCAGGCTTTAAGAAAAAGACCTTTTCCCCATCTGTCTTAGTTCCCCTAAGTCTCCCTCATTCCTCCTCTTAGAATGGATACCTGTTGAAGATGGGGGTGGTGACTGTTCTGTATGCCTACTGTTCAGAGGGAACAGTATTCAGAAGGAGCCTCCACCTTGCTCCCAGCAAAGATTTCCCAGTGGTTAGGACACTCAGGCAGGATGCCAAAGCTTTCAGACCATGCTTCCAGTGTTCTCCTTCTGCTGCTGACTCTTGCCTTCCCTTGTGAGTACACCAGTCCCCACCTGACTGCAAGTGCAACTTCGAAGGCCAGTTAGAGGAGGCCATCACGCTGCAGCAGCAGCAAGTCAGAGGAATGAGATTTGATGGGCAGGGAGAGAGGAGAGAGCGATTGAAAGATGGCTGGGACGCTGTTACTCAGAGCTTCTGCCAGAGGAGATGGGAGGGCGTACAGCTGTCACTGAATCTGAGGTGACCACAGAAGACCCAGCAGAGGCCATAGTGGCTACAGAAGCACGAGTAGAAACATCAGAAACCAGCAGGGCCACCTCAGCGGTCCCCTGTCCCCTTTCCTTTCCATCCTGCACACTCCCATCCTCTCTTCCCTACCCTGCCCTCCTCTCCTCTCTTTTCCCTCTTCTCTCTTCTTTCCTCCCTTTCCACTTCCTCTTTGCTCCCATGCCCCTTTCCCTTTTCTTCCCCATTCTCCTCTCTTCATTGCCTCCGCTTTCTTTTTGTAACAGGATCCTGCCCTATACCCCATGATGGCCTACAACCAGTGAAGCTCCTGCTCCAGCTGCTCAAGTACTGGGTTAGAGCTGTGTGTCATCACATCAGGCTTACATTCACTACTTAACCTTAGCCATTCATCTAGTCACTTCCTAGCACACAATTCTGCTTAATTCCTTATGAAAATTTATCATGCTTATTTATAAAGATTTTTAATGAAGTCTGAGACTTTCCTATGTATTTTTATCAAATTCAGACCCCTCTGCTATCTGCACCCCCTTATCTCCACCCAACTTCATGTCCTGTGTTATTTTTAAAGTCTATCTAGTCTGATTTGTGTTCTGAAATGTACTTCACGGTAGGTTCATCCCCTGGAGCCTAGTAAACCTGCACAGCATCACATCCTTAAAGAAAACTAACTTTTTCTCCCAGCATGTATCAGTTGCCAGTACTTCCTCACTTAGGGTTGGTCCTATGCTGGAGTTACTTTGGCTTGAGCTTAAGTAGGTCTTACACATACAGTAATAATTGCTGTAAATTCATATGAGTAACTACCGTGCATCAAAGTGGGGTCTAGGGCATTGAAAAAGAGAGAAGGCATCAGGTCTCGTATTTTCAACTTTCAAAATATTTTTTATTATTTTTATTTTATATGTAAAAGTTTATTGCCTGCATATATGTAAGTGCAACTGTGTTGTACAATGCCCATGGAGTTCAGAAGAGGGCATCGGATTCCCCTGGAACTGGAGCTACAGATGATTGTTAGCCATTATGTGGGTGCTAGGAATCAAACCCAAGTCCTCTGCAAGAGCAGCCTGTACTGTTATCCATTGAGCCATCTCTCCAACCTGGATTTTCAGTTTTGAACAAATTTCAGGAAACAACATTAGCCATAGGAAACTAATGGAAAATCGTTGATCTATGATTCCTGTCTAACCTATGGCCCCTAGTACTTGTAAATGTCTCCATATGCCTATAAATGTAGCCCAATACATTAGTAGACCACAATTTCATGTCATAATTTCTAAAGTGTGGTAAACCCCTGGAACTGAGCAGTTGTAGGTAACCTTGAAAGCGGTGCTTGAGTCCTTGGTTCTTATAATTTGTGTTCCATATTATCAATTACTCTGCATGCTGACCTGGGTCAGAAGGTTCCACCACATTAATGAGAAATTTTTTTCTTTACTCACATGAAATTGAATTTCTTCATAGTTTTTTTTTAAAGTGAGGACAGGTATTTGTCTCCACAGTGCCATAGCAGTGCTAAAGCTTGTGGAAATGAAGAAGTAAATGTTTGGTTATTATGTACCTAATATAAGTTGAGCTCTGGACCCAAAAAACAAACAAAGGGAAGTTAGTTTTCTCCCAATGCCAGGCAGTAGCCATTGAGGAGGTACAGTTTCCTTTTTAGGATTTTATTTCTTGCAGGGATTATGATTCCTAGGGATCCATACTAATGGGAATTTGTAGGAAGGCCTGAATATTCCCAAATTGGTCATGTTTACACATGACATGGAAAATCTTTTGTGTGTATGTGTCTACACATGGGGATGTACAAGTGTGTGTGTGTGTGTGTTGGTATGTGCAAGGGAAGCAAACACCATGTTTCCTTTCTCATGTCCCATCTAGACTGTTGAGACAAAGTCTCCCACACCCCTGGGGTGCAAAGATTAGGCCAGGCTGATAGACCAACAAGCCCATGGGATCTGCTTTTCTCTGCCTCAATGTTAGGACAAGGCACCCTGCTTTTTATGAGTTCTGGAGATTGACCTCTGGTAGTTTTATTCAATGGCAAACACTTTAGTGAATAAGGTACTTCCTCAGCATTGGTAAAATGTTTTGTTAACTTTACTTTTATTATTTTAATGTATTTTAGCAAGTTACCTATATTTTTGGGGGGGTCCAGTGATGTTATAAGTACATATTGTGAAATGATAAAATCACCTTAATTAATGGGATTTACATGGACAAGAAACATACCACTGTTCCATTAATACCAAGCATGAGAAAACATATTGTCTTCTTGTAGACCCCCAGGGGAAGGGCTCCCTTCAGGACTCAGGGGAATATGTTCCAGGGCAAAAGTTCAGCTGGACTGGTGTTAGGAAAAATTCCAATACTATTTGAAATGTTTCATGGCTGAGGCAGCAAACTTAGGAGGCAGAGCAAGAAGCTTGGTTAATCTTGTAACCTTCTCAACGTATCACTGTATGTTCCAAATGTACAGTGTTTCATAAAGTTAGCTTGCATGGCAGCTTCCTTGACATTCCTTTTCCCCCAAGGAAGCTAGGTCAGGAAGGGATTGTCCAAAGGCTGACAGTGAGCCCATTTGTTCCATCACCCAATGTCCTTGCTTATTTACAGGAAAATTAATATCAGAAGGAGTGCTTCCATTGAGAACTGACTTGACTGTATTAGACCTTAACGTGAAAAACAGAATGGAAGAAATGTGGATGGACTATGGGGGTGTGCTGATAGGGGAGGACTTCTAAATATGATTACGATGTAGTCTATGAAATGCACAAAAATTCAGTAAAAGATATATGTTGAAAAAGAGAATATTCATCACATTCACATTTAATATACCTGGTTCAAAGTTATTGTCCTAGTTTAAATGTGAATCTATTATCTTGAAAATAAAGAACTGAAACAAAGGCAGGCATGTGGGTATATACCTGTGATCCCAGCACTCAGAAGGCAGAGGCAGACAGATAACTGTGAGTTTCAGGCCAACATTGTCTACATACTAAATTCTAGGTCATTAGGGTCTATGTAGTAAGAACCTGTCTGATCAAGAAAAGAACTGAAACATTCACCATTAGTAGGGCCTGGTCTCATATGTCTGTAACCTCAGCACTTGGGGGGCTAAAGGAAGAAAATAAGGATTTTGAGGTAAACTTGGCCTATGTTGGGAGACCATGTCTGAGAAAGTGAAGAAAATAACCAATGACTTATGATCGACTCTGATACTGGTACTGATTTTATCAGTAAGCAAAAATGTATGATATGCGCCCAGTAACCCAGAGGAGTTTGGCTGCCCTTCACTTGTCTTGTGATGGTGATGATTGTTATCATGCCCATTGGCTGTATGTATGTCATATATTTGTGAATATTTTTACTCGTTTTTAAATTGAATTGTTTTCTAGGCATAGAGTTGATTATCTATAAATTCTGATATCAACCTCTTATGAAATAATTATCTTTGTCTCCATCTGGATGTTGTCACTATACTGTGTATATAGTGATAAACTGTCTTGATTTGAAAAAGAAATAACTTTTATCGTGTTTTGTTGTTTTTGTATTCAAATAAAAAAAGAAGGCCACAACTGGCCAAGTTTTAAAGAATAAGAGACTGCAGAGTGTGTATCCTTGGAGAAGACTCCTATTTGAAATCTCATCCACCAACATCTCAGGGAACATTTCGAAAGACGGGGTAGAAAGATTCTAAGAGCCTGGGGTGGTTCATGAACACAGGGAAGCAAAAGCTATCAGGCCACTGGATGTTCACACATGTGAACTTGTGGCAATGGTGGCATTGAACACAGGACCTGTGCCAACTCAATTGGACAGAGGCCCAGGGTGGAGTAAGAGAAATGGTGGTGGGCTGACCCTAGACTGAGAACTGCTGGAGACTGATTATTACTGGATGAGGAAGAGTATGCATTACTTACGATCTCTAGATGGGCTGACTAGAGTCTGGTGGATGAATTTGAACTGAAGGACATCTGGGTACAAATGCTTCGTTGGATAGGACTTAACATGCATGGTGGAATACATGAGGTCTGGTGGGGGATTTGGGGAGAATGGATAAGGGAAGTGGTCTAAACTTGATTAAGAACTGTTGTATGAAATGTACAAAAGTTCAATAAAAATTTACAAAATCTCTGGAAATTAAGTTATTTTTCTTTTTGTTTAGTAATTTTAACAGTGCAGGCCTTATATTTGTTCTTAAAAATGAATGGATTTGTGTTGGTCATTTGCATGTGTGTGTGTGTGTGTTTGTGTGTGTGTTAGATGATGGAGCAAAGTTGAGTTTCTTAATCTAAATAAAGTTATATTTCCTCCACTGTATATTTAAGAATCATTTATACTTTGTAGGGTAAAAATTTTAAGTGCCAGTTTTTATATAAAATGTCAGTGATTATAGTCAAGAGGCTATTTATTTACAATGGAACTCATGATTCTACTTTTCCAAAAGCTATGGGTGTTCCTGTTATTGGAATAAATGTTTGGTCAAAGATAAAAATAGAGTGTTTGAGAGACTGCTTGACATAGGAACACCAGTATGGGGGAGGGTATAGAGAACATATGATAAGTAGTATTTTCTCACCTTCAGAAAATCCCCATGAAGTTAGAAACTGTGCCATATCAGACCTTTGTTTAAAGCAATCTTTTAGGATCTGTGCCTACACTCTCCCTACAGAATGACAGTCCACAGTTGTACCTGCCCCTCAATCCTCTCTAAAACGGTAGGTAGGTCATATTTTCAGAAATCTCACTAGTCATTGTAGACTCCTGTTAGCCTATATTCCTGATTGTACCAGAGGCAGTTTACAAAATAAAACAATACTAGTGCCTGAACAAGACACACAAGAAATAACAGAGAAATGCAAACTTAGCCAGCAGTGGCCAGTTACTGAAATAATCTAAACAATCAAAAATGTAAAGGTCATCAAGAGCTTCTTGGCAAGTATCAATCTAGTATGGAACATATGGTAATACCATGTGCAGAAAGAAAAGGTGGCAGGGGAGGTGGCTTTGAGGTGGTGCATACCTTTAATGCCAATACTTTTAAGGTAGAGACAAATATAATTCTCTTAATTCTGGGTCAGCCTGATCTGTATAGCAAGTTTGGGGCTATCTAAGACTGCAAAGCATCAGCAGGTTCTTCCTCCTTAAAGGAAATTATAAAGGTAAAGAATAAAAAGAAGTGTAAATAACAATAAATATAAAGGAATTCAAACTACGAGCTGATCCGATGGTGGGTTACTCCTGTAATCCCATCTACTGGGACTATAAGGCAGAAAGGTGGATGTAAGTTTCAGGACAGACCATGATATATGGTGACTCACTGTCTGAAAAAGTACAGAAAGAGCTACAGCTTCAAGGTTAACACACGGGATGTTGCACATTGAAAGCAGGGGCTAGTGCAGCATCTTAGATGGGTTACTATAAACGTACCAAAGAGGAAAATGAATGCCCACATCAGAGTGACTAACCATCCATAACTACAGTTCCAGGGGAATTCAGCACCATTTTCTGATTCTGTAGGCATTGTACAACATGTGTGCACTTGCACATATACAGGCAATACACTCATACATATACAAAATAAAAATAAATAAAATATTTAAAAGGTAAACATTGGTGGGCCAAATCCCAGAAAGGCAACAAATTCTGGTTGTTGGCCTTGGAGACAGAGGATGCATGCATGTAGTTCCTGTTATGTGTCTGTTTTGACCTGGAACAGATGCAGCATGATTCTCTTTCATTATTGACATTTTCAGAAGCCCCTGATTATGGTGTGGCCAGTGGCATTGCTGCTGCTCCCAGAGGCCACACAGCACGGTAGACGACCAGGCAGGGAATCCCACCATCTTTTCTTTTTTAAATGTGTATTTTGTGTTGAATTTTTTCCATTTTATACAGTGCAGCTTAATCATGTCTAGATACCTTTCCCTATCTGCACCCCCTAGAGCCTACCCACAGGAGTTCAGACATTCTATCATATGTTAAGTTCTATCAAGTCAAGTTTTTGTACCCAGATATCCCTTGGTGTGAGTTCATCTACTGGAGTCCATTCAGTCTCTTTAGCCTCACTCCATTAAAGAAGATGAGCTCTCCCTCTTTTAGCAGTGATCAGCTGTCAATAGTTCTTCAACTAAGGATTGGACCTCTTGCCCATTTCCCCACTTCTATGTTGGTTTTTGTCTCATTGAACTTGCATGGGTTTTGTGCATGCTGTCACCTTTGATGTAATTAATCTGCGCAACTTACCAGGAGCTTGCAAAACTCTGTTTCTCTATGGTCATGCAGCACACCTGGCTCTTACAATCTTTCTACCCCCTATTCTAAAATGGTCCCTGAGCCCTAAGTGGGTGAGGCATTGGCTCAAAGCAAGAGTCATTCATCTACCCAGGACCTAGTGTTAGAACGAAGTGAGAGGTGATGATGCTGTGTAGGAAGGTAAGAGCTAACCAGATATTACTGTAGACATGGTGATGTTTCTGGTATACCGATGCCAAGATTGGAGGCTCTTCAGGTTATTTACAGTGATGAACAGGATGCCGGGAGGGCAAAGAACAGATGAAAGGAAAATAAAATCATCTGAAAACACTGAATCTGTCTAGGTCTCAGCATGTGTGAGGCAGGGGCAGGTGGAGTACTGTGAGATCAAGGCCAGCTGTTTTACATAGTGAATTCCATTCTAGATGAACCAGTGACTCAGATGGATGGATGAATTTCCTGGTGTACTTTGGCCTCTTCTTTTCAGATTCAAATGACCCATGACATAGAGTTGGGGAGAAAAGTGAGAGGGGACTATAAGTAGCAGGGGAAATGAATGTCCCAAATTCTGGGTTTAGAAGTGATGCCAGTGGGGCAGGTTGATGTTTCCCATGGCTTGATGTGTAGCTTGTACCATCTGGGGATTATTGGGAGGTTGATGACCCTGCAGTATCTTAGAAAGAGTGGTGGACAGATGAAGTGAAAATAAGATGCTGTAGAAAAGGAGATGATACATTCCCTGGTTGTATCTTTTTTTTTTGGGCGGGGGGGAGGGTATCCCTAGTCCCAGCCTACCTGGAAGTCACTATGTGGACAAGGCAGGCCTCAGTCTCACAGAGATTCACCTGCCTTTGCCTCCCGAGGGGCTGGAATTAGAGGCATGCCATCGTGCCTGGTGTCAGCTTGTATCTGGATGGGATGAATTCCACTGGGTGAGTTAGGCTCTTGGTTTCAGATTCCCACTAGTGGGTAAGATGATGTGTCAAAAAGGAGCAAACCTGCTACTTTCTGAGTACTTCTGTGTTTAAAGTTCTGGATGAAAAAGGGAGGTAACTCTTTAATTTCACCGTTTTAAACCTGTCCATTGACATCTCTTTTTATACCCAAAACTCCCATGATGATTTCAAGTTAGATCATCTTGTGTTCAGAAAACTCAAAGACAATCAGACTGTCCTGGTGAAGGAATCTGGACAGGCTCTTTGGTGTGCAGTGTTAACATATTTGGGGAATTTAAGATGCCTAATACTTTCTTCAGGCAAGTTTCTTACAGGTTCCTGTGTACCTGCATGGAGATACAGGCTGTACTTTTGTCCCAAACTATTTTAATCCTGGTCAGAGCATTTCTGCATGCAAGAGCAGAATCTCTATGAGAAAACAGAGGTTACCTGATGACAGGGTAACTTCCTTAACAGAGAACCTATAATCTGTGATGTGGACAGCAACACTGGCACTCAGGTATGGGCTAAACTGGCCTAAACATGTGACATAATTTGTGGGACTTTGGTTTTCCAGCCAATTCAACATGTGACTATAAACTTTGCACCTTTCAAAAATCCTAAACATACTTTTCTTTGTTACAAATCCTTGAATTTACAGCCAATTGGTGAAAAGTATAGGTGGCCTGGGGACCTGAACTCTCAGACTTATGGGAACAAAAGTGTTGGCAGTCTTGTGAGGGACTGTGCTCTTACTGTGGCAACTAGGCTAAATCCAAGTGGTTTGCATTAGAATTGTACTATGGGTTTGTAATAATGATATAATGATCCGGAAGATAGTCCATTCTTCCTGTAATCTTCTTCCCCAAAATATATAACCCCAGCCTGATGAAAAATCCTGGTAGAAGGGCATTGTATACTTTATAATTGCCTCTGAAAACTGACAGGTGGGGATCCTAGTGCTCGTATTGAACCCCATACTTGGGAATGCAGAGGGAGGAAGTACTCAATCAAAGGGAGGCGGGTGTGGCCTACATAGCAAGTTCCAGGCCAGCTGGAGCTACAGGGAGACTGTGTCTCAAAAAACCAAAACATAGAAAGAAACCAAAACACATCACAGTGCCCCGGCCGGCAGGGCATGAACAGAGCACAAGTCCTCAGAAACCTGGGATGAAAGTGACAAAAGGAACACGGAGGGCCGACAAGACAGTCTCCTGATCAAATTGGCAAATCTTTATTCTTTACAGAGCTCTATATACTGCAGCTGCAAGGGGCTAGGTAGGGAGTGGTGGACTAAGGTTGCTAGGAGACAAATCACTGGAAGATCCAGGAGCCAAGGACACGTGTAGCCAAGGGCAGCTACAGGTAGGGGAACTTGTTTGTTTACACAATAAGAAACTCTAAAAGACACTTAAGAGACTGGTTAACATAATTGGTGTCAACAAGTATCACAAGACCTAATAAAAGGGCCTTAATAAACCCCATAAGTTAGTTAGACATAACTGATTGCCATTTTCTGTACAGTACCATTACTAACACATAAGAATCATTTTTTCCCTGAAAAAGGTATGCAATAATACATGGTGTTAGGCCTGTTTTTGTACATTGCCTTAGTTTTCTGGGGGTTTAGGCATTTTGTCCCCCCATATCTGTCCCAGTCACCAATATCCCAGTTCCCTCTGGCCCAGTAGGTCAGGCCACCAAGTGTCCAGTGCTGTGAAGGCGGTTGTCCGGCTGGCTATCTGTGAGGTGGTGCCGGACTTGATTCTCCATTGGACCGTAGCCTGTTGGTGGGTGTTGGAGGTTTGTCCTGTCCAATTCCAAGTTGAACTCCATCATTATCCACAGTAGGTCTTTGGCAGTTATGGAAACCTGTGAAAGGAGACATAAGCCTCAGGAGTTTCTACCTCCTGGGCTAAGGGGTTAAATTTCTTTCTTTTCTTTTTCTAATTTTATTTGGTCTCTGGTCTTGTAATATTTTAAATTTTTTGCCAGGATCCAACAAAGTCTGTGGCTCATCTATAGGAAATATAGAGCCATGTACTTCTGGTTATTGTTTTTTGTTTACTCCAATGTCTGACAAATTTAGGTTCCATTTTGGATTTTTGAAAATTTTAAACAATGCTAGTTGGAGCTGAACATGGGGTCACAGGCTCTCTATTCCCCCTTTTTGTTTTTATAATTGTGCTCCAATGTTTTGGTGATTGTGCTCCATGATAGCTTGTCCCCATGGATTGTGAGGTTTTTACTCCTTGGGGCAAGCCTAATGTAGCAAAGCATATATTTAATTTTAAACTATTAAAACCATTTTTTATTTTAAAATTCATATACATAAATTTATTTTAACTTTTATATATTACAACGTATTAATTTAAACCTTTAATCATTTGTATAAACTTTTTTATTTTTTAATTTATAATCTAATATTATAAAATATATTAAAAATTATCTTCCTGGGTGTACTAATCAATGTTTACTCCTTTTCTAAGGCTTTAGCATCAAACCAGTGTTTGATCATATTAAAGTTTACAGGTGTATAGATGACCTGAGTATAGCTAATTTTCTCCCCAAATGTAGGAGATCATTTGTGATTAGGGTGAAATTACATACAGTTGATGAACTTTTGTACGTAGACACAGTTGAAGTCATGAGGATGGAAGTTGTTCAACTCAGGAATGCTGTGTAACATTATCTTAATAATATTTTACTTTATAAAATCCTTTTTACTTTACCTATTTTAGCAGAATGGCTTTACTCTGAGGCTGTTTTGCCCTTTTGCTTGTTAAACAGTACATGATGATCTATCAATATTAATTACTCAAAGAGGCATTCGTTTCTTTTTAGGATTTAACTCTGTAGTTTGTATTGCACAGGAGAGTTGTTAAGTTCAATCATTACCAGTGCAAATGAAAGTACCTTTAACTCAAGTAAATTTATTTAGGCAGGCCAGTCTTTTATTCTGATAGATCAGTTAATCCAGAATAGGGTTTGATTAATTAAAACAGAACAATTAATTAGTTTGTCTATATGTTAATCACAACCTGAAAGTATTAATAAGTTATAAACTATTTTCATAACTAAACAAGAGGCAAGAGCAAGAGCTTTTCATTTGTCTGGATCAAAAAAAAAAAACATGTTATCTTTTACCATGTAAATTTTGAACTAGATATCCATAATAAAGAACACAGAAAACAATAATACCTAAAGGAACCTGGAAGGAGTTGATAAAAAATTTTCTTTTAGTCCTTGTAGGACATTGTAACTAAAAAGTGAAAAGCAGTGATACTCAAGGCCATGGAAAAGCAAGCTTGAAGCAACTAAACATTAGAGGGAAGTACTCTTAGAAAAACAGACTTTGAATCACAACACAAAAAGGGAGGAATTAAAACCAGTGAAGGCTGTATCTTATATCTTTTACCCAAGCCATTTACTTTTCTTTACTTCCCAATGGTGTAGTTGTTTTCTGGTATTGTGTAAAGTTTGGTGTAGCGGTCTGGTGCTACAACTGTACCCGAGTCTATCTGGCGAGGCCTGAGGAATGAGAGACACACAAGACATACAAGACATACAAACATAGACACCAAAAATGGTGGAGAAGCTTGGTGCTCAATATATATACACCCAGTAGATGCCAGTGATTACTGTAGGAAACTCCATGGAGGGTTTGGGAAGGGACGAAGGTTCAGGTCCCCAGGGAGCATCCGAGTGTGTGACCACACCTGGTTTAGACCACACCTGGTTTAGGCCACACCTGGTTAGCAATTGCAGCTAGGCATCTAAAGGTCAAGTTGTCCTCTGAGCAACTGCAGCTGACAAACTGAAGCTAGTTCCTGGCCGGGAATTTAACAGGGAAAAAGGCATGTAAGGGAGGCCAGGGCCCCACAGTTTGGTACTGGAGTACTGTAAATTCACATGACCTTTCTAGGTTTAGTCATTACAAAACATCAGCTCACTTTGTACCTAGTTAGTTTTGGAGGCTTATGGCTAGAAAAACCTTTTTAAGTTCTCTTTAAAACCATGTAAACTTTTAAACAGTTATATTTAGAAATCAGTAAATATATCAGATAAAGATGTTAAAATCCAAATTAATTTCCTTTAAAAATTGATAAAGATGTTATATAAATGAATATCAGAATTTAAGATAGTTTCTTGTAAAAACTAGTAAATGTATATAAAAGTTCATGTGAGAAGCCTTTGCTTTTTATGATTTTATCAAGAATCTAAAATGAAAACCAAAACAAAAACAAACTGTAATAGGATTAGGACATGTGATTAATTGCCTGTGGTTTAGGAGATTTTCAGATTATCATGATTTTCTGGAGTTCTACAGAACCAGTAAATTCCTGGGTGTGGCCATTTTGAATTATGCCATGTGGCTGGATTAAGATGGTGGCAAGGTCAAGTAGGTCAACGCCATTTTGAAAAGTTTTGTCTAGGGTGGCGGTCAGGCCATGTGACTGTCGCCATATTGATGAAATTATACACTTAAGATATGGAGACCTGACCATATGGTTTCCTTTCTCCTAGTAAGGGCATTGGCCATAATTACGGACAAGTATATGGTATATAATAGAAATTTTATATTTACCTTTAGAATGCACCCAGTTAAGTATTTTATATTGTATGGTATATGACCTTTTTTATTTATAAAAACTTATCATGTTTAGCTTTAGTTAGAACAACATTTAAAGCGGCAGTCAGCGCTACACCTTGAGTATAGGAGGGAGATGAATAATAATCTGTTAAAATTAGTTTATCCCTTAGTTATCATTAACAGCACAATGTCCTTGCACTGAGGCTATTTTGTTCTTTTTTCTTTTTTTTACTTGTCATAGGGTAAGGTGGCCAGCCTTAGCCCATAAGAAGTTTTGAAGAACATTTTGAAACAAGATTGAGTCTGAAACAAGAGGGCCAATCCAGTTTCAGAGTCAATCTTTCTGAGTTATCAATATGATTCACTTACAAAGACTTGTTTCTTTTAAACTCAGTGGTTCACATGGGACAGAAGAGCTGTTGAGTTTAGTAATTACTAGCAGGGATAGAAACATTTATTTTAATTTTGTTTTATTCACTTTTGCTGTGTAGTAAAATACCATAGTACAGAAATCATTAGGTGCACAACAGTTTGGAAAAAGATCAGTTGTGCTTGTATTGTTTAAATGCAAGCATAGAGTTTATAGGCAAAAATGGATCCCATAACCTTGTATATGATAAGTAAGCATGTTATCTTTGAGGCATTTCCTTAGGGCAGAAACTATAAGCTGCAAAGGGGCTGAACTGTTTCTGAAAGCAAGGCACCCTAGGGCAAGGTGAGGAGTTGTCGAAATTTACATGATTTAACCCAGAGTAATTAACAAAAGAAAAGGCCTGCTCGACCTTGAGCTGTTGTAGGACAGAGATTTAACTACACCCTGTAAATGCCACATTTTTTAAGTATCTTATCTTTGGCTCAGCCTCGGGCCTTGCCGGGCAATAAATGGTGGAAAATCCTCCTCTTTCAGATATCTAACAGCTTCCATTCAACCACGCCCTGTAAATCCTCTTCTCTCTCCTCTTTTTCTCTGGGATCTAAAGACTCTTGAATAACTGCTTGATTTTACATTTAAAGTAGCGGCAAATTTGACATTTTTTAACTCACTCTGGCCATAATGAAACAATCACAACATTTAAGACAAAACAGACACAAACAAATGACAAAATCCAGATGTTGCCAAATCACAAGAGACGGGAACGAAAGACAGACATGAAAGTTCTTAGGCTAGCCATCTTTACAGCTAGGGGAACGCTGGTGGCGAGAAGCCCAAGGAACAGAATGCCTTTTGAACTTTTTTTTGTTTTTTAAACTCTAGGGGCAAGTTATTTACAACTTTAACCTGCCCTGAGGCAACAAGCTCTGACGGAGCTCACTTCCTCACCTGCATCTTTTAAGGAGCTTCCAGGCAGGTTGGAATGATTTACCTCAGAGCATAAACCAAAAAATAGTTCCTGACAACCCACAACATAAGGAAATTGAAACAATAATACAATAATCTTCCAAATGATAAAAACTGAGACCCAGATGAATTCCCAGCAAAATTCTACCAGACACTTAAGCTCCATTAGCCAGTTCAACAGGAAAGAGAATAAACAGAGAGACATCTTAATTAAAGAATACCATCTATTGAATGAACCTAACAGACATCTACTGAATATCTCATCCAAATACCAAAGAATACACATTCTATTCCGTACCTGTTGGAACTTTCCCCAAAATGACCACATACTGGGGCACAAAATAAACCTCAAGAAATCCAAAAATACTGAGACAACTCTGTGCATTCTCTTAGACCTCAATGCAATAAAACTTAAAATCAACACTCAAAGAAGCCTTATTAATTCCACGAACTCACAAAGACTAAACAACACACTCCTGAATGATGCCTTTTTTTCTAATTTTTACTCCTTGCACCTTGAGGGCCTCTTTGAGGCCCATAACAAGCAAGTCATGCTTACTTGTTTTTTTTGTCCCATGCCAAAACTCACCATTCACCGTCCATAACACACCAGGAAGGTACCTTGAAGAGACGACCTCTGTAGCAAAGCTCGGGAAGGTGCCTTGAAGAGGAGACTTCTGTAGCAAAGCTCGGGAAGGCACCTTGAAGAGACGAACCTCTGTAGCAAAGCTCGGGAAGGCACCTTGAAGAGGAGACCTCTGTAGCAAAGCTTGGGAAGGCGCCTTGAAGAGACAGACCTCTGTATCAAAGCTCAGGAACGCACCTTGACCAAAGTGTTGGACGGTGTTCACAGGAGTCGAGGGGTGGTCGAGCCCCACATTGGGCGCCAGTTGTCCCAGACGGCAGGGCATGAACAGAGCACGAGTCCTCAGAAACCTGGGATGAAAGAGACAAAAGGAACACGGAGGGCCGACAAGACAGTCTCCTGATCAAATTGGCAAATCTTTATTCTTTACAGAGCTCTATATACTGCAGCTGCAAGGGGCTAGGTAGGGTGTGGTGGACTAGGGTTTCTAGGAGACAAATCACTGGAAGATCCAGGAGCCAAGGGCACGTGTAGCCAAGGGCGGCTACAGGTAGGGGAACTTGTTTGTTTACACAATAAGAAACTCTAAAAGACACTTAAGAGACTGGTTAACATAATTGGTGTCAACAAGTATCACAAGATGTTATATTTGCAGAAAGGGCAAGACAGAGGTCACTTGGTCCCCGGCATCACAGTCCTCAGAAACAAAGGGTGAAAACTGTCACTGCCATGAGCCACCTAAAGAGACACAACAGTTAAATGTCACCTAAGACCCAAGATGGGATGCTGAGTAGGGAAAGAACATGTCATAAAAACTAAGGAGACAGAAATAAAATATGAACCCTGACTAATAATGATGCATCGATATGTGCACGTTGATTGTTGCAAAGGTGACTAACTTAAAGTAAATAGAGACAACTGAATGTCAGATGTGAGGCAATTCTTTGTGCTGGCAGAAGCAAAGAGAGGGAAGGGTTTTGGAGTCCCAGGTATCTGTGCAATGCAAAGAGCTTCAGGCACGAAGCTGCAAGTACAGGGATCTGCTGTATCGGGAAGTTCTGTTTAGGGAGAGTCTCAAGCCTGGCTGATGGAGGTGGGTCACTTGGGGTGGGTTCCATTCCTGCTCTCTGCTTCCAAATTCAGCAACAAGGGAAGAGGCAGCTTTAAGCTGTCACCACTAGGGACAGAGGAACACTGATTGCCATGCCTTTCCTTTCTCAATAGAGCATTCCTATGACAAGTTGAGCCAAAATAAATCACTCTCCCATAAGTTGCTCTGTGAGGTATTCTGCCAGAGCAATGAGAAAAATAGTTAACACAACTTTGAAAAATAATTAAATCTATGCATTTATTGAGAGTAGGAGGCTGTCATAGTAACTTTTATGTTACTGTGATAAAACAATGTGATCAATGGCACTTATAAATGGAAGAGTTCATCGGAGTTTCAGATGCAGGGGAATCTGAGTCCTTCATAGCGGGGAGACATGGTGGAGGAGGAGGCTGGAGAAGGTGGATCAGAAAGCAGAGGCTCACATCTTCAAGCAGACACAGGAACCAGAACTACTGGAGATCCAGCAGGGCCTAAGAACTCTCTCAGCCCTTCCCAGTGACGGGCTTCCCCAAACAGTGCCATTTCAACTCCCTGGCCTCCATAGGCTCATAGAAAAACACAAAATGCATTTAATCCAAGCAGCAAAGTCCCCATAGTCCTCACCAGTCTCAGTACTGTTCAAAAGTCCAGAGTCCATATCTCTTGTGAGACTCAAGGCAATCAATCTTTTTAGTGTAATCCCCTGTAAGATCAAAAGACAAATTACATTCTTCTAATGTTCAACTGAACTGAATCCACAATTCCATTCCAAAACGGAGGAATGGGGATAGAGTGAAGAAATACTGAGGCAAAACAAGACTGCTGACTAGCAGGGCAAACACACAATCCAGTAACTCTGCTCCTAACTTCTTGGACTTCTCAAGGGCTCAGAAGGCTCAGCCCCTACAGCTTTTCTGGGCAACATGCAACTCTCTCTTGGGCTGGTTCCACTCCTGTATGCACTCCACTCTCCTGACAGACGTCTCACAGCTCTGGCACCCTGAAATATCTTCTTGGGGTCTCCACTGCCAACCAGGCTTCACCTTTGCAGCCTCACACAGTGGTTCATGGGGGCCTTCTTTATGTAGAGAGGCCCCGGCTGCAAACTGCCTGGCCTCGACAGCTTTCTGAAACCCCAGAGGAAGAAGCGATGAGCCCTTCGCTCTTGCTTTCCTGTCTCTAGAATCAGTACTAGGTGAACCACACTGCCAAGTTGACTGAAAGCTTGAGATGGAACCCAGCCTGCTTCATCCACAGCCTTAACTTTTCTCTGCTCTGGCTTTTTACTAGCAAACCTCTCCAGCCTTTCTTTTCCCAAGTTGGAGGCTTAGAGGGGTGTGTTCTTGCCCTGGAGGCATTTCTCTCCATTGTTCAAATGCAGATCTCTAGACCTCTCCTTAATCAGTTCAGTCTCATCAAAGTGATCTTCTCCTTCAACAGAGGTCTAGGCTCCAATATGAATCCTCTTAATGTTCTTTTGGAATCTATACTGTACACTCTGCATTTATTTCTGCCCCATTTGCTCCTTTTCACTCTATACCTGCAGTATAATACCATTAACAGCTGCACCACCCTCTCACACTTAGGGTATCTTGAAATATCCTCCCCGGAAGAAATTAGTCCATTTTTTTCTCTCTCTCACCTCAGGTAAGCTTTGTGGCTGTGGGCAGACACGAGTGAGACTCTGCCAAAATATCCCAGTTGCTGCTTAAGTCCTTATTTCCCTCTGGAGCTACACAGTTCCTGACACTACTTTCTTCTAGGCTGCTACTAGAATGGCCTATTAAGCTCTGCTCACAGCAATCAACTGCACTCCCAGTCCAAACATCCAGAATCTTTCACGTGCCTCCAAAATGTCACATGGTCACATTTTTTACAGCCAAGAGTCCACTCTCCAGTAGCAATTCCTGTATTGGTTAGCTTCTCTATGGCTGTCACATAATACTCTGACCAATGCCAGCTTGGGGAGGAAAGGATTTATTTGGCTTACATCTCCCCAGTCATATTTCTTCACTTAGGGAGCCCAAGGTGGAAACTCAGGGGCTGAAGCACACATACCATGGAGGAATGCTACCTCCTTGCTTGCTTCCCCAGCCTATGCTCAGCCTCCACCAACCCAATGGAGGGAATTTCCCAAATGAGACCCCTCTACCCAGATGTGTCAAGTTGATAACTAAAGCTCTCCAGCACAGGGGTTCCTGGATTTGAAATGCATCACTCCTGGGTCAGCATCAGAGCAAGCGGCCCAGTCACTCACCAATTCCTTGTGAGGTAGAAATATAATAGAGTTTTTGCAACGGGATCACACTCCTAACAATAGAGACCACACAACAATACTATGTTATTCATTGATTTGAGTGCTCAGAAGTAGTAAAGAAATCAAACATAGCTCTATTTTATGAAAGCACTGATGCTCTGCCACTGATGATTCAGAGTTTTTAAATATTTATAATTGTTTTTATTTTAAGTGGAGGAATGTCTCACCTACACATATATAAATGAATCCATTTCATGCAATACTCTGAGGTCTGAAGAGGGCATCGGATACCCTCAAACTTGAATGAGAACTCTTTTAGATGCCATGTACGTGGCTGCTGGGAATCAAAGCCAAGTCCTCTGCAAGAGCTACCAGTGTTCTTAACTGATGATCTGATGATCCACCTCTCCAGCCCCTGCATCCAGGGTTTAGAAGATGCAGTGTACGCTGCCTGTCTTCTGTCCTGCAGTGTTAGCATCCTGTGGCCTTCAATCCATTCATCTGTCCATCTATTCAGCCAGCCAGCCAGCCAGCCATCCAATTCTGTCTATACTTCCTCTGTCTCTGACATGTCTCTGTTCTCTATGTAAATATCTATCTATATGTGGGTTATTATCTATAATCTAAGCTGGCGTCATTGGAGCTCAAATCAAGGACTGTAGTATGCTTATGCAACTGCTTTGCCATTGAGCTATTATCAAACTTAAGCTTGAAATTCAGTGGTGGTAAGTTTTCAAGCACTCTGCTCGCAGCCTCAGGGGCAGTAGAGGACACCCAGAAGCTTTAATGACTAGGTAACCATGCTGGGGGAAAGGATCGGCTGAAATGCTGGTGTATTGCTTATCACCACCACCCTCCTGCTCTGAAGAGGGAAGGTCTCTACAGAGGAAGGAAGGCTCACAGTAGCTGGATATGAAGCAGGGAAGGGACTGACTCAAATCTCTTTCTACTCCCAAAGCTGCCTCTGAGGCCATGTGAATGGGTCATGTGGGAGCAAATCTGCACCAGGTCAGGAAGTAATGAATGCCCTTGACATGCTCCAACTGAAGTGAAACCAGGCCTCTGTGACCTCATATAAAAGGTCACTGCCAAGATTATGGGTGTGGCCATTGTCTGAGAGCATCAAGTGTATTCTGTGCTGGGCTGGAAGTCAGAAGCAGGAGCAGATGGGCAGGGAGGTTTGGATTGTGTCCTGGGTTGAATCTTACCCCCCATTTTTGTTCTGCTATCGTGATCAATCATCATCGTTGTGCAGGTAGAGAGACAGGGGCCTTGAAAAGGTGGACTGAGGCAGAGTGTGGTCCTTGTGGTGTTCCTGATCTTACAGAGCAGGTGTAATAAGAGGCGAGAGTGGCAAGGACCAAAGGGACACCTGCCCAGGAAAGTGCCTCTGAATCAAACACATAATTTGTCCCCCACAGTTCCTCTGCTGACACACATGCATTGGTTGGCCATGAATAAAAATGTCGCAGGCCTGGAGGTACTTAAATGAGAGCCTATACACACATTGAGGTGTCCAGATTAAGTGATGTCAGTCCTCTGTGACCTCTCAAAGGGGTCGTCATCATGGTTTTGGTAGTTCCACCAGAATATCCACTGCAGTGCACAGGCATTCAGAAGCAAGAGCTGGCAGGTAGGGCTGTGTTGTGGATTAGATTGTACTCAAACCTGTTGGACTGAAGGCCTGATAGATCTGGAGTGTGAAGTGTTCCTTGAAGGGGGTGACTGAGGCAAAATTTGTCCCTGGGGTTTCTCTGATCTTACAGGACCAGTGAGAAGAAGTAGAAAAGGCAGAGACCAAAATGATGCCTATACAGGACCTGCCAGAGAAGGTGCAAAGGAGAAGATACCATCCACATGCCAGGGGGATAACCTCAGAGGAAGATTCTGGGCCGGTACCTGCTGTAGAACTCCAGCCTGAAAACTGAGGATGAAGCCCAGCTCTTACCCTGTCTTTCAATGACATTCTGTCATTGCCACGTAAGGTTGTAATGAACTATTTGGGTTCTTATGTGTGAACATCAATGGGAATCTCAGTTCTTGGAAGCATCATTCTTCATTAGTGCTAATGGCTACTCCTCAGAACAGCCATAGTGATCAGTGTAACAAGGAACACATCTCTGGCCCTCTCCCTATCTGTCCTGTTTTATATTTATATTTTTATATTTTACTCTATGTGGGGTGTGTGCTCGTGTGTGTGTGTGTGTGTGTGTGTGTGTGTGTGTGTGTGTATGTTTGCTGTTAAAAGTCTCAACTGTTTCTCTACTGAACACCAAATTAGAATTCAGCAGTACATGAGAACCAAACAATGAAAACTCTTCATTGCAGGTTAGAACATGAAAATTCCCAATGAACGTATGCCCCACAGAGACAATCTGATGCCAACCATATGTAAGCCCTGCACCTTTCATGTCTAGTGTAAAGCTACTGAGCAAAGTAATCAGGAAAGTGCTGAAGGCAGTATTCAAGGATATTTACTGTGTGTATTCACAATGTACACAATGATGAGATGCACCCTAACATTTGTTTCTAAATACAAGTTTTAGTAAGCTTAGTTCCTCTATCTAACACACACGCAAAGGGAAATTCTACGCATTACGGGTATCTAAGGCAGAAACATGGCCAGCATATTCGGCTGTCCTAGTTCTCATATAGGATAGGGTGAATCACAGCTCTGGCAGTGAAATTAGTGGAAGAGTGAAGGAATTCAAAACCTCCATGTATTCTGTGATTGACATTAAGAGACTGGAAAATTCTGTAACTCATTCACATGTGTTTGATACTTGCATACGGTAAAAAGTCTCAAACATTTCAGTACTGAACACCGATTTAGAATTCAGCGGTACATGAGAACCAAACAATGAAAATTCTGCATTGCGAATTAGAACATGAAAACTCTCAGAAAGACAAAGCGATACGATCTTCAAAGAATTTATCCACACATGCAGTCTTATACCATGCCGCGGCCCGCTGACCTCAGTAGAGCACGAGTCCTCAGAAACCTGGGGTGAAAGAGACAAGAGGAACACAAGGAGGGCTGACAAGACAGTCTCCTGATCAAATCAGCAAATCTTTATTCTTTTAGGTGATATATATAACTTGGAGGAGTCAGGCACCCATACAGGAATATGGTGATTAACAGAGACAAAGGCCTATCATAAGGTTATGAATATCAGAAGACATTAGGAAATGAGGCAGGGGCATGGACTAAGGTTGCTAGGATACAAATCACAGGAAGAACCAGGAGCTGAGGCCATGTGTAGCCCAGGGCAGCTACAGGTAGGGGGGCTTGTTTGCTAGACAATAAGAAGCACTTAAGAGACTCCCGGCCTAGCATAATTGCTGTCAACGGGTGTCAGGATGTTTTGCACTGAGTCACAAGATGTCACATGTTCAGAAGGGCAAAACAGAGGTCACTTGGTCTCCAACAATACCAAACATATGTAAGCCCTGCTCCTTTCACATCTATTGTAATGGTAACAATCAAAGTTATCAGTAAAGCGTTGACAGCAGTATTCATGGATATTTACTCTGTGTATTCACAATGTACACAATGATGAGATACACCCTAACATTTGTTTCTAAAATCTAGTTTTAGTAAGCCTAGTTCCTCTGTCTAACACACTTGCAACGGCAAGTTCTATGCATTAGTGGTGTCTAAGGCAGCAAACAATGCCAGATTATGGCTGTCCCATTTCTCCTACACATGCAAAGACAAGTTCTTTACATTACAGGTATCTTAGGCAACAAGCATTGACACATTATGGCTGCCCCACTTCTCATATAGGACAGGTTGAATCACAGCTCTGGCAGTGAGTTAGTAGAAGAGTGAAGGAATTCAAGACCTCCATGTATTCTATGATTGACCGCAAAAGACTGGAAAGTTCTGTTACTCATTCATATGTGTTTGATACTGAGTACTGTTAAAAGCCTCAACCGTTTCTCTACTGAACACCAATTTAGAATCCAACAGTATATATGACCTGAACAATGAAAACTCTGTATTGCAGGTTAGAATAGGAAAACTCTTATAAAGAGTAAGAGATTCAACCTTCACACATACAATCTGATACCAAACATATGTAAGCCGTGCTTCATTAATGTCTAGTCTAATGCTAATGATGAAAATAATTGAGAAAGCGCTGATGGCAGTATTCAGGAAGATTTATTCTGTGTATACACAATGTACAGAAAGAAAGATGCACCCTAACATTTGTTTCTAAAGACAAGTTTTATCAAGCCTAGTTCCTCTGTTTAACACACCGGAAAAGACAAGTTCTATGAATTATAGTTATCTAAGGCAGTAAATAACGCCAGATTATGGCTTTCCCATTTCTCATGTAGGACAGGGCAATCACAGCTCTGGCTGTGAGATTAGTAGAAGAGTGTAGGAATTCAAAACCTCCATGTATTCTGTGATTGACACTGAGAGACTGGAAAATTCTGTAACTCACTCACATGTGTTTGATACTTGCGTACTGTTAAAAGCCTCAACCGTTTGTCTACTGCACACTGATTTAGAATTCACCAGTACATGAGAACCAAACAAAGAAAATTCTGCATTGCGAATTAGAACACGAAAACTCTCATAAAGACAAAGCAATTCGACGTTCACAAAGAGTTTATCCACACATGCAATCTTATACCAAACGTACATAAGCCCTGCTCCTGTCATGTCTATTGTAATGGAAACAATCAAAGTAATCAGTAAAGCATTGACGACAGTATTCATGGATATTTACTGTGTGTATTCAGAATGTACACAATGATGAGACGCATCCTAACATTTGTTTCTAAAGACAAGTTTTAGTAAGCCTTGTTCCTCTGTTTAACACTCACGCAAAGACAAGTTCTATGCCTTACAGATATCTAAGGCAGCAAACAATGTCAGATTATGGTTTCCCCAGTTCTCATATAGGACAGGGTGAATCCCAGCTCTGGCAGTGAGTCAGTAGAATAGTGAAGGAATTCAAGACCTCCATATATTCTGTGATTGACCCCGAAAGACTATAAAGTCCTGTTACTCATTCACATGTGTTTGATACTGTTAAAAGCCTCAACCGTTTCTGTACTGAACACCGATTTAGAATCCAACAGTATATATGACCCGAACAATGAAAACTCTGCATTGCAGGTTAGAACAGGAAAACTCTCATAAAGAGTAAGAGATTCAACCTTCACAAAGAGAATATTCACACATACAATCTTATACCAAACATATGTAAGACCTGCTCCTTTCATGTCTAGTCTAATGCTAACGATCAAAGTAATCAGGAAAGTGTTGATTGCAGTATTCACGGACACTTACTGTGTGTATTCACAATGTGCACAAAGATGAGATGACCCTAACAATTGTTTCTAAAGACAAGTTTTAGTAAGACTAGTTCCTCTGTCTAACAGACACGCATAGGGAAGTTTTTCCCATTACAGGTATCTAAAGCAGCAAACACGGCCAGAATATTTGGCTGTCCCAATTCTGAAATCAGATAGTATGAAACACAGCTCTGGCAGTGAGATTAGCAGAAGGATTAAGGAATTCAAACTTCCATGTACTCTGATTTACACCAAAAGACTGGAAAATTCTGTAACTCATTTACATGTGTTTGTTACTTGCGTAGGGTTAAAAGCCTCAACCGTTTCTCTTCTGAACAGTGACTTAGAATTCAGCAGTACATGAGAACCAAACAATGAAAATTCTGCATTGCGAATTAGAACATGAAAACTCTCAGAATGTCAAAGCGATTCGACCTTCACAAAGAATTTATTCACACATGCAATCTTATATCAAACATATGTAAGCCCTGCTCCTTTCACGTCTATTGTAATGGTAACGATCAAAGTAATCAGTAAAGCATTGACAGCAGTATTCATGGATATTTACTGTGTTTATTCACAATATACACAATGATGGGATACACCCTAACATTTGTTTCTACAATCTAGTTTTAGTAAGCCTTGTTCCTCTGTCTAACACACATGCAAAGGCAAGTTCTTTACATTACAGGTATCTAAGGCAACAAGCATTGACACATTATGGCTGTCCCAGTTCTCATATAGGACAGGGTGAATCACAACTCTGGCAGTGAGGTTAGTATTAGAGTGAAGGAATTCAAAACCTCCATGTATTTTGTGATTAACACCGAGAGACTGGAAAGTTCTGTAACTCATCCATGTGTATTTGATACCTGTGTACTGTTAAAAGCCTCAACCATTTCTCTACTGAACACTGATTTAGAATTCGGCAGTACATGAGAACCAAACAATGAAAACTCTGCATTGTAGATTAGAACAAGAAAACTCACATAAAGAGAAAGAGATTCGACCTTCCCAATGAGTTTATCCACAATATCTGATGCCAAACATATGTTAGCCCTGTTCTTTTAATGTCTAGTGTAATGCTAACGATCAAAGTAATCAGTAAAGGCAGGCAGCAGTTTTCACTGATATTTACTGTGTGTATTCACAGTGTACACAATGGTGCGATGCATGCTAACATGTTTTTCTAAAGACAAGTTTTAGTAAGCCTAGTTCCTATGTCTTACACACAAGCAATGCAAGTTCTATGCATTACTGGTATTTAAGGCAGCAAACAATGCCAGATTACGGCTTTTCCATTTCTCATATAGGACAGGGGCAATCACAGCTCTGGCAGTTAGATTAGTAGAAGAGTGTAGGAATTCAAACATCCATTTATTCTGTGATTGACACTGAGAGACTGGAAAATTCTGTAACTCATTCACATGTTTTTGATACCTGCGTACTGTTAAAAGCCTCAACTGTTTCTCTACTGAACACCGATTTAGAATTCAGCAGTACATGAGAACCACACCTTGAAAACTCTAAATTGCAGATTAGAACCGAAAATTCTTATAAAGAGAAAGAGATTCCACCTTCCCAATGAGTTTATCCACAGAGACAGTCTGATACCAAAAATATGTAAGCCCTGCTCTTTTTATGTCTATTCTATGGTTAATAATCAAAGTATTCTGGAATGCGCTGATGACGTATTCACGGACATTTACTGTGTGAATTCACAATGCACACGAAGATGAGATGCCCCCTGACATTTGGTCCTAAAGACCAGTTTTAGTAAGTCTAGTTTCTCTGTCTAACACACACGCAAAGGCAAATTTTATGCATTACAGATATCTGAGGCTGCAAAAAGGGCCAGCCTATTTGGCTGTCCAATTTCTCATACTGGACAGGTGAAACGCAGCTGTGGCAGTGAGAATAGCTCAAGATTGAAGGAATTCAAAACCTGCATGTGTTCTATGATGGACACTGAATGAATGGAAAGTTCTGTAACTGATTCCCATGTGTTTGATACCTGCTTATTGTAGAAAGCCTCAACTGTTTATTTACTGAACACCGATTTAGAATTCAGACGTGCATGAGAACCAAACAATGAAAACTCTGCATTGCAGGTTAGAACCCGAAAACTCTCAGAAAGAGAAAGAGATTCGCCATTCCCAATGAGTTTATTCACAGAGACAATCTGATACCAAAAATATGTAAGCCCTGCTCCTTTAATGTGTAGTCTAATGCTAACCATCAAAGTAATGAGGAAAGCGCTGATGGGAGTATTCATGTATATTTACTGAGTGTATTCACAATGTACACAAAGTTGAGATGCACCCTAACATTTGTTTCTAAAGACAAGTTTTAGCAAGCCTAGTTCCACTGTGTACAATACACGCAAAGGCAAGTGCTATGCATTGCAGGCATCTAAGGCAGCAAACACAGCCAGCCTATTTGCCTGTCCCATTTCTCATAGGACAGGAGGCAACACTGCTCTGGCAGTGAGATTAGTAGAAGAATGAAGGAATTCAAAACCTACATGTGTTCTATGATGGACTACGAACGACTGGAAAGTTCTGTAACTCATTCACATGTGTTTGATACCTGCTTTGTGTTAAAGGCCTCAACCCTTTATCCACTGAACATCGATTTAGAATTTAGAAGTACATGAGAACCAAACAATGAAAACCCTGCATTACAGGTTAGAACCCGAAAACTCTCAGAAATAGAAAGAGATTCGGCCTTCCCAGTGAGTTTATCCACACAGACAATCTGATATCAAAAATATGTAAGCCCTGCTCCTTTAGTGTCTAGTCTAACACTAATATTGAAAGTAATCAGGAAAGTGCTGATGGCATACTCATAAACATTTACTGTGTGTATTCACAATGTATACAAAGATGAGATGTCCCCTGACATTTGGTTCTAAAGACAAGTTTTAGTAAGCCCAATTCCTCTGTCTAATACACACACAAAGGCAGATTCTATGCATTACAGATAGCTAAGGCAGCAAAAATGGCCAGCCTCTTTGGCTGTCCCATTTCTCATAGAATAAGATGAAACACAGCTCTGGCAGTGAGAATAATAGAAGATTGTAGGAATTCAAAACCTACATGTATTCTATGATTGACACTGAAAGAGTGGAAAGTTCTGCAACTCATTCACATGTGTTTGATACCTGCTTACTGTTAAAAGCCTCAGGAGTTTATCTACTGAACACCAATTTCGAATTCTGACGTACATGAGAACCAACCAATGAAAATTCCGCATTGCAGGTGAGAACCAAAAAACTCTCAGAAAGAGAGATTCGACATTCCCAATGAGTTTATTCACAGAGACAATCTGATACCAAAAATATGTAAGCCCTGCTCCTTTAATGTGTAGTCTAATGCTAACCATCAAGTAATGAGGAAAGAGCTGATGGGAGTATTCATGGACATTTCCTGTGTGTATTCACAATGTACACAAAGTTGAGATGCACCCTAACATTTGTTTTTAAAGACAAGTTTTAGTAAGCCTAGTTCTGTCTAACACATACGCAGAGGGAAGTTCTATGCATTACAGGTATCTGAGGCAGCAAAGATGGCCAGCCTACTTGGCTGTCCCATTTGTCAAATAGGACAGGATGAATCGCAGCTGTCGTAGTGAGAATAGTTCAAGATTGTAGGAGTTCAAAACCTACATGTGTTCTTTGATGGACACCGTACTACTATAACGTTCTGTAACTCATTCACCTGTGGTTGATACCTGCTTACTGTTAAAAGTCTCAACCTTTTATGTACTGAACACCGATTTAGAATTCAGACATATTTGAGAACCAAACAATGAAAACTGTGCATTGCAGGTGAGAACCCGAAATCTCTCATAAAGACAAAGAGATTTGACCTTCCCAATGAGTTTTTCCACAGAGACATTCTGATACCAAAAATATGTAAGCCCTTGTCCTTTAACGTCTAGTCTACAGCAATCAATCAAAGTAATCACGTATGCGCTGTTGGCTTATTCACGGACATTCACTGTGTGTATTCACAGTGTACACAAAGATGAGATGCACCCTAACATTTGTTTCTAAAAACAAGTGTTAGTAAGCCTACTTCCTCTAACACACACACAAAGTCAAGTTCTATGCATTACACGTATCTAAGGCAGCAAACATGGCCAGTTTACTTGGCTGTCCCATTTCTCAAATACGACAGGATAAAACACAGCTCTGGCAGTGAGAATAGTTCAAGACTGAAGGAATTCAAAACCTGCATGTCTTCTATGATTGACACTGAAAAACTGGATAGTGCTATAACTCATATACATGTGTTTGATTCCTGCTTACTGTTAAAAGCCTCTGCTGTTTTTCTACTGAACACAGATTTATAATTCAGAAGTACAGGAGAACCAAACAATGAAAACTCTGCATTGTAGGATAGAACCGTAATACTCTCATAAACAAAAAAGCTTCAACCTTCTCAATGAGTTCATCCACACAGACAATCTCATACCAAAAATATGTAAACCCTGCTCCTTTAACGTCTATTCTATTGCTAACGATCAAAGTAATCAGGAAAGCGCTTAAGCCAGTGTTCACGGATTCTACTGTGTGTATTCACAATGTACACAAAGATGAGATGTACCCTAACATTTGTTTCTAAAGACTAGTTTTAGTAAGCCTAGTTCCTCTGTCTAACACACACGCAAAGGCAAGTTTTATGCATTACAGGTATCTAAGTCAGCAAACACGGCCAGCCTATTTGGCTGGCCCATTTCTTAAACAGGACAGCATGAAACGCAGCTCTGGCAGTGAGAATAGTAGAAAATTGAAGGAATTCAAAACTTACGTGTGTTCTATGATTGACACCAAATGACTGGAAAGTTATGTTGCTCATTCACATGTGTTTGATATCTGCTTACTGTTAAAAGCCTCAGCAGTTTATCTACTGAACAGCGATTTAATACTCAGAAATACATGAGAACCAAGCAATGAAAACTCTGCATTGCACATTAGAACCTGAAAACTCTCATAAAAAGAAAGAGATTCGACCTTCCCAATGAGTTTATTGACACAGACAGTCTGATACCAAAAATATGTAAGCCCTGCTCCTTTAACGTGTAGTCTAACACTAACTTAAGGTAATTAGGAAAGCCCTCATGGGAGTATCCATGGACATTTACTGTGTCTATTTACAATGTACAGAAAGATAAGATGTACACTAACATTTGTTCCATTGGACAAGTTTTAGGAATCCTAGTTTTTCTGTCTAACCCACATGGAAAGGCTAGTTGTCAGCATTACATCTGCCTCTGGTAGGAAAAATGGCCAGTATGTTTCGAAGTCCCATTTCTCAAATAGGAGTGAATGAAACACAGCTCCTGCAGTGAGTATATGAAAATATTGAAGTAAATCTAAATGTCCATGTTTTCTACGATTGAAACTGAAAGACAGGAAATTTCTGTATCTCATTATCATGTGTGTGATATCTGTTTACTGTTTCAAGCCTCAACTGTTTAATCTCCTGAATACTAATTTAGAGTTGAAAAGAATAGGTGCCATAAACAATTGAAAACTCTGCATTCCCAGTTAGACCTCGGAAACACTCCTAAAGAGAAAGAGATTAGACATTGCCAATGAGTTGCTCAACAGAGACATCTAATGCTAACAAATATGTAAGGCTTGCTGCATTAACACCTAATTTTTAAACTTAAAGTTCAAACTAAGTAGACAATTGCTGATGGCAGTATTCATTCATATTTGGTATGTGTTTTCGCAATATACATGAAAATGAGTTGTACACAAATATTTCTTTCATAGGACAAGTTTTAGGAATCCTAGTTCCTCTGTCTAACCCCTTCGGAAATGCTAGTTCTCAGCATTACAACTGTCTAAGGTGGAAAACATGGCCAGCATGTTTGGAAGTCCCATTTCTCAAATAGGATCGAATGAAATAGAGCTCTCGCAGTGAGAATATGAGAAATTTGAAGTAAATCTAAGCATACATGTTTTGTATGATTGACACTGAAAGACTGCAAAATTCTGTATCTCATTCTCTTGTGTGTGATAACTGTTTACTGTTAGAAACCTCAACTGTTTATCTCCTGACTACTGATTTAGAGTTGAGAACAGGAGCCATAAAAAATGGAAACAGTGCATTGGCAGTTAGAACTAGAGAACACTCCTAAAGAGAAAGAGATTAGATTTTTAAAATGAATTGATCCACAGAGACAATCTAATAATAACCAAGATGCAAGGCCACTCCATTAACCTCTAATCTTTAATCCTAAAACTCAAACTAAGTAGACAATCGCTAATGGCAGTATTCATTCATATTTACTGTGTGTATTCGCAATGTACACAAAGATGAGTTGGAACACTAACATTTGTTTCATAGGAGAAGTTTTACGAAGCCTAGTTCCTTTGTCTAACCTGCACAGAAAGACTAGTTCTCAGCAGTACAACTGTCTAAGTTATGAAACATGGACAGCATGTTTGGAAGTCCCATTTCTCAAATAGAACTGAATGAAAAATCGCTCTTTCAGTGAGAATATGAGAAGATTAAAGTAAATCTAAACGTACATGTTTTCTATGATTGACACTGAAAGCCTGGCTAGTTCTGTATCTCATTCTCATGTGTGTGATACCTGTTTACTGTTTTAAGCCTCAACCATTTAGCTCCTGAATACTGATGTAGAGTTAGAAGAATAGGAGCCATAAACAATGAAAATACTGCATTGCCGGTTAGAACTTGAAAACACTCCTAAAGAGATAGAGATTAGACATTGTCAATGAGTTGATCAACACAGACAATCTAATACTAACAAACATGTAAGCCCTCCTCCATTAATCTCTAATCTATCACTAACAATCAAATTAAGCACACAAATGCTGATGGCATATTCACGCATATTTTCTCTGTCTGTTCACAATGTACACAAAGATGAGATGTACACTAATATTTGTTCCATAGGACAAGTTTTAGGAAGCCTATTTTCTCTGTCTAGCCAGCACAGAAAGGTTAGTTCTCAGCATTCAATTGCCTAAGGCAGGAAACACGGCCAGCATGTTTTGAAGTCCCATTTCTCAAATAGGAACGAATGAAACACAGCTCTTGCAGTGGGAATATGAAAAGATTGAAGTAAATCCAAAGGTACATGTTTTTCCTGATTGACACTGAAAGGCTGGAAAGTTCTGTATCTCATTCTAATGTGTGATACCTGTTTACTGTTACAAGCCTCAACCATTTAACTCCTGAATATCGATTTAGAATTGAGAATAGGAGCCATAAACAATGGAAACGCTGCATTGTCAGTTAGAACTTGGAAACACTCCAAAAGAGAAAGAGATTAGACATTTCCAATGAGTTGACCACAGAGAAAATCTAATACTAACAAAGATGTAAGGCCTACTCCATTAACCTCTAGTCTTTTACCCTAAAGTTCAAACATAGTAGACAATCGCTGATGGCAGCATTCATGCATATTTACTGCATATATTCAAAATGTACACAAAGATGAGATGTACACTCTTTGTTTCAAAGGACAAGTTTTAGGATGCCTAGTTCCTCTGTGTAACCCACACACAAAGGCTACTTCTCTGCATTACAACTGTCTAAGGCATGAAACACTGCCAGCCTGTTTAGAAGTCCCATTTCTCAAATACGACTGAATGAAACCCAGCTCTTGCAGTGAGAATACGAGTAGACTGAAATAATTCAAAACCTACATGTTTTCTATGATTGATACTGAAAGACTGGAAAGTTTGTTACTCATTCACATGTGTGTTATAACTGTTTACTGTTACAAACCTCAACCGTGTATGTCCTGAATACCATTTTAGAGTTGAGAGGAATAGGAGCCATAACCAATGAAAAAACTGCATTGCAGGTTAGAACGAGAAAACTCTCATAAAGAGAAGGAGATTAGACACTGCCAATGAGTTGATCAACACAGACTATGTAATACTAACAAAGATGTAAATCCTGTTCCATTAACCTCTAATCTAACACTAACGATCAAACAGAGCAGACAAATGCTGATGGCAGTATTCACGCATATTCACTGTGTGTTTTCACAATGCACCTAAAGATGAGATGGACCCTAATATTTGTTTCAAAAGACAAGTTTTACCAAACCTAGTTCCTTTGTCTAACCCACACGCAAAGGACAGTTCTCTGCATTACAACTGTCTCAGGTAGGAAGCACTACCAGCCTCTTTGGAAGTCCCATTTCTCACATAAGACTGAATGAAACACAGCTCTTGCAGTGAGAATATGAGAAGACTGAAGTAAATCTAAACGTACATGTTTTCTATGATTGACACTGAAAGACTGGAAAGTTTATTAATCATTCACACGTGTGTGATACCTGTTTACTGTTACAAGCCTCAACCTTTTATCTCCTGAACATCGATTTAGAGTTGAGATGAACAGGAGCCACATACAATGAAAACAATGGATTGCAGGTTAGAACCCGAAAACCCTCATAGAGAAAGAAATTAAATAATGCCAATTAGTTGATCAACACAGAATATCTAATACTAACAAAGATGTAAGCCCTGCTCCATTAACCTCTAGTCTAACCCTAAGGATCAAACTAAGCAGACAAATGCTGATGTCTCTCTTGGGACACTGCATGAACCCCCTCCCACTTTAGGGCCCACTTCCTGATCTCCGGAATTCCAAGCTGTACTCTTTTTGTCTGTTGCTGCCAGGCTCCTGTCATTTCCCTCTGAGTCCTAAATTCCAACCTGCCTCCACTCTGGCAGGTGTCAGACTAGAGATCTCCTCTGGAATATCATGCAGATGAAAGCTCTTATTGGCTGTGCCATCCCTATGCAAGCACTCAAACTCATGTAACTGACCCTTCTTTGTTCCTGCCTCTACATACTCACCTCACCTTCTTTTATACTCTCTCTCCCCACTGCCCAGGCACAAATGTCCTCTCTCCCTATTCACAGGTATGCTGTCCTTGTAATGTCTTTATCTTGTATGCCTAGCCCACTGGCCTCACTCTGGTCCAGCACGCCCACATAATACCATCCATCTCCTAACACAACCTGTCCACTAACAAAGACCCCCAAAGCCTCTTACCCTCCCAGGGAGAGCGGCTGAAAAATGGCCTTTAAAATATTCCATAACCCAGAGGAACAGAAGAATGCAAACTGAGTGTGCCACCCAATACAGAAGGCTCAACTACTGATGGTGGCACTCGGGGTTCCTCCCAAGAAGACTTCCAAGCAACTCAGCATCAATGCCACAAAAGTTGCCAGGCCCATGGTGACAATGAAGGACACTGGGCATAAGCCTGCCCCAACTCAGCAGCCACTGCTAGGTCCATCCCCACAATGGGAAAAATGATGATGTCTGGAGGATGACTGCCCTTGTTTGCAAAACCGAGGTAGGCCAGTCATGTGGCCCCCAGATCCCTCAACCCACCTTCAGATCTTCTTCACTGACAGAACTCATCTTCCTGACCACCGAGGATTAACCTTATGCACCATAGCTATGGAAGAACACGGAGCCACTGCCACACTAGACAAAAGGCCTGTTTGTAGTAGGGGACCACATTGTCTGTCCTCCTATTCCTACTTGGGTAAGACACACCCTTAGCAGCTCTCCATGGTGGGAGTCAATGGGCTTCCCCACACCCCCAGCTCTACCTCTTCCCTGTATTCTCTAAGATACCCCTGACAGCCTTCACTCCTTGGGTCAGACTTTGAAATGCGTCCTTCACTTTTCTCAATTACTGCCTCTCTTTATGATCTAAATGGTTTTCTCTGAAATAGAACATTTCCTTAATGCCTTCATGCCGTGGGCACTCTCTCTCTCTCTCTCTCTGTCTCTCAACTACATTTCTTATGGAAGTTTATAAAGTGTAATGTATACACCAATAATAGCAATTCACAACATTATGTGTGTTCTTTTAGTAAGACGATACTACACAATACTCTTCTGAGTCAAACTGCCATCTTCATAACTTCAGCTGTGTCCACTTACAGGTTTGTTAAGTGGAGTCATTGGACTCTCACCTAAATATCCAATTACCCCTCTCAGCCTTAATGTTATTCTGTCTCATGGAATTAAGAAAGAAAATAAGAGGGTAAAAGGAAAGGAAATATTTTCTAAAGAAGGATTTATGTAAGATTATGAGGGCTGGATATTTCCAGAATAGAAAGAAAATAAGAAAGTCTATGCAAGTGATTGAAGGTCTGAGTCTTGAAAGAGGAGTGTTTAATCTTATGCAGAACATCTTAAGCAAATAACCATTGCCAATGACCACATCTGTGTCTGTGACTCTGAGTTTGACAGTTTCTGTGGTCTTCAGGATTGGATATAATGCCAGGATGTGTCTCAATCAGGAACAAAGACTGTGAAGCTAACCTTTACACACCTCATTTGTCTGACCTCCAACATGGGCCAATCTTTCTCGCATCTCTACCTCCTTAAATTTTTTTTGCAGAATTGTCTTTGATCTCTACCTGGACCGGATTCTACAAAGTGTGAAATCTCCCATTTCATTAACCCTTTCAAGTCTGAAACAGTGTTACCAGCAGCTAAGCCTCTAAAGATTTATCCTGACCTCTTATCCCACCAGGGGGCAGGGAGGGGGAGGACTCTCAACTTTATCTCCTCACCTGGTCTACAGTCTCTGATGCAAGAGGAACTCTATCAACACCAGTCCCTCTGCTTGCCTACAAGTGAGGACTGCCACCAGCTCTTGCCCTTCTGCTCACCTTCCCACCATGAAATATGCACGGCTGCCTAACCATGATGAGGAGTTGAATCCATTCCAGCCTTATGTGTTATTCCCTATTCCCCTATCATCGCCCAACAATCAGCCGGAAGAAGTTAGAGGAGAATGACACCCTTATTCCCTTATGACACAAAAGGCTGCAATGTAAGATGTGACTGAAACCCCCAACAGTTTCAAACTCAGTAAGATGGAAGGAAAACTGGAGCTGGAGTTTAGAAAACATGCATGAGGAAAGACTGACTTTAGCACTTCTCCTCAGAAATCCAGTCCCTGCAAATAGCTCAGATAAGACTCCAGACCCCAAATTCACAAAGGACACCGAGCTTCCTTAAGAGATAAGGTTCCGGACTCAAAAAATTCACAAAGAGCTGTAAAAAAAAAAAGACTACTTTTTTTTTTTTAAATCAATCAGATGTCATGGCAATGCTAAACCCCCTCTCCTAAAAGCCTAAAAGGGGGCTGAGGGTTTTTTAAGACTGAGACTTAGATTTGGACTAGGACTGGAACTGGGACTTGGGCTTTTGGGCTGAGCTCACTTCCCTCGGGAGTTAGCCTCTTGCACTCTCCCTGAGGGAGCTCCTTCATCCTGATCTGGAGCCTGGCATGCCAGCCTGGTTCCCCAGAGCCCCAGCCCCAAGGTGGACATGAGGGGGCTAGCATTTCTCCATTCATGGGTGGGAAGGAGCTAGTCCCATCTGGTCTTCTCTCAATAAAGCCGGGTCCTGTTAGCTACCAGTGGAGTCTCTGGTCCATCCCTTCCGTCTGCCTTGTCTCTCGAACCCAGAACCTTACACATTCAATATGTTTTTATCATATTTAAACTCACTCAGCTATCCACACTCCTGTATAGTCCCTCCTCCACAAGATTTTATGCATTCTATCATTGTCAGGAGCCATTTGCCTGCCATTTCCCTAGTTTAGGGCTAAGCAGAAGTCAGTCACAGAAGTGCTATGGGAGCAGAATGCTTTGCTATGCAAATACTTTATTACTCCTGAATGGAAGTCTGCCTTGTTAGTAGATGTAGGTGGTTTGAATAATTTCACATATATAAATGCATGTTTGTTTTTGCTTGAATCCCTGATGGTTGTATTGTTCCTCATACAGTTGTAAAGGTATAATTACGCTGAGAAAAATAAATTCAGTGCCTTAATATTGACTGACAGCCCTCCCAAATCTATCTTTTCTCTCTCTTTATTTCTCAATCCTCACTGCCCCCTTCAGGTAACGTTCGATTTCTGCCGGCAGGCTCTGGCATATCATATATGTTTAGGGTTATCAAAACTTTTAGAGCTAGCCTTCAGGAAGGGTGGCTTTCAGGTCAGCTCCAGCTCCATTGCTCCAAATTCTGTGTCTAAAGTATACCATGTCTTCAGCAACAGGGTGTTAACTTCAAGTTCTGAGAGGCAAGCAAGGGTTGTGACAATAGGCTGTGTAATTTGGGGAGTGTTTTGGACTACCCTGTCCAACAAATGAAAGCAAGGTTTCTCCTGCCTGGAACTGCTTCTTGTTATGTAGAATTCAGCTATACACATGGACTATTGTATGTATAAAGTATCATTAGGTTGTTGTACTAATATGATTCCCTATGAGTTTTTACACTTGCTAGGCATTATTCCTCTCTCTCTTCCTCTCTCTCTCCCTCCTCCCTGTCTAGCCCTCCCTCCATGCCTTCCCCATTTAAAGTGTCCCCATTTCTCCCTGAATAATACTAGTTTCCTATGGCTACAACTCTCTTAAGATCCTTCTCTCCCTTTATCCCCAAAATTCCTTATATAACCTTCCCTCCCTTCTCCCATGTAAGTACCCCATTTTATCCATTTCTCCTTTAGTAACACCTGTCTCATACTATATTTTTCCCATGTTCTTCTTTCCCCTTATCTCAAGAGTTCCTTTCCATTTTCCTGGTTTCTGAGGTTACATTAGGATACATACATATAAAGAGTTGGTACTAGGATCTACATGTGAAGGAGATAAGACTTTGCTTGTTTTACTGTGTCTGTGTTACCTCACTTAGTATAACAGTTGCTAGTTCTATCCACTTACCTGCTTATTTCACGATTTTGTCTTTTTTTAACCACCAAGAACTCCATTGTGTAAATATACCACATTTTCATTATCTATTTGTCTGCTGATGGACACTTAGACTTCCTCCATCACTTGTGAAAAGAGCAGCAAAAAACTTGAATGTACATGTATCTTTGTAATAGGTTGAGTCCTTCACATATATGCCAAGGAATGGTATACCTGGGTCAAAGGGTAGATTCATTATTAGTTTTTACAAAATTTCTCCAAACTGCTTTCCATAAGGGTTGCATGTGTTTGCAATTCCACCAGCAGTGAATTCACATTCCCCTTTACCGACATTCTCTCCAGCATTTGGTAGCATTTGTACTCTCCATCTTAGCCAGTCTGACTGTGGTAAGATGAATTTTTAAAGTGGTTTTTAACTTGCATTTCCCTAATTACTAACAATGCTGAACACTTTTTAAGATTTTTCCTAGCCATCTTTATTTCTTCTTTTAAGAACGCTGTGTTCATATCCTTAGCCCAACTTTTAATTGGGTCACTTGTTTTCTTGATTCTTGTTTTTTGAGGTCTTTATATATTCTGAATGTGTCACTGGTGAACAGTTTCTCCCACTCTATGCATTTTTTTCTTCACTTACTTGATTATTTCCTTTGCTGCACAGAAGCTTTTTATATTAATGAGGTCCTACTTCTTGTTGTTGACCTGAATTCCTGAGCAACTGATGTCTGATTTAGAATGTCATTTCCTACACCTATGTTTTGTCAGTAACTGCCAGTGTTTTCTTCTAATAGTTTTAGAGTTTCAGATTTCTCACTGAGGCCTTTGATCCATTTGAAGTAGATTTTTGTGCAAGGTGAAAGATATGGGTCTATTTTCATTCTTCTACAAGTGGAGATCTGGTTTTGCCAGCACCATTTGCTGAAGATGCTGTCTTTCCATTAGTGAGTGTTTTTAACCCCATTGTCAAATGTCAGGTGGCTGAAAACTGCATGTATTCATGCTTGGGTCTTCAATTACGTTCCATTGATCTGGGTCTATTTTTGTGCCAGTACTATGCTGTTTTCCTGACAAAAGCTCTGTAACATAGTTTGAAATCTTATGTAGTAATTTTCCCAGCATTGCTCTTTGTGTTCAGGGTTGCTTTGGCTATCTGGGGTCTTTTGTGCTTCCATATAAATTTTAGGATGTCTTCTCCTAATTCTGTGAAGAATGATTTGGGGATTTTGATTGTTTTTGCATTAGATGCAAACATTGCTTTTGGTAGGATAGTCATTTCCACAATATTAATTCTTCCAATCCATGAACATGGGAGGTTCTTCCATCTTCTGTTGTTCTCATGAATCTTTTTCTTTAAAGTTCTAACATTTTCATTGTAGAGACCTTTAATGTCTTTGGTCAGGTTTATTTCTAAATATTTTTGAGGCTATTGTGAATAGGAGTGTTTCCATGTAGTCATTCTTCAGTTGCTTGTTAGGGTATATAGAAAAGCTACTGATTTTTGTACACTAATTTTATAACCTGCCACTTTACTGAAAATATTAATCATTTCTAGGGATTTTTCTGGTGGAACTTTTGAGATCTCTTACATATAATATCATATCATCTGCAAAAAAAGGTAATTCTTTTCCAAAAAGTACTCCTTTAATTTCCTTCTCTTGTGTTATTGCTCTAACAAGTGTTTTAAGTACTATATTAAAAAGGAGTGGAGATAGTGGACAGCCTTGTCTGGTTCCTGATTTTAATGGGAATGTTTCCAGTTTTTTCCATTTAGAATGATATTGACTGTGGATTTGTTGTACATAGCTTTAATTATGTTTGAGGTATGTTCCTTCCAGTCCAGTTCCCTCTAGGACTTTTAACATAGATCCATGTTGAGTTTTGTCAATGCCTTTTCAAATCTTTTGAGATGACCGTGTGATTTTTGTCTTTGAGTCCATTTATACGATTTATGACATTTATTGACTTGCATATATTGAACCACCCTTGCATCTCTGAAATAAAGCCAACTTGATTATGGTGGATGATCTTTTTGATGTGTATCTGTATTCGATTTCCAAATATTCAATTGAGAATTTTTGAATTTATGTTCATTAAATATATGGGTCTATGGTTTGCTTTTTTGCTTGTATTTCTACCTGGTTTTGGTATTAGAGTAATATGGGCTTCATAGAAGATATTTGGGCATTCTCCCTCTATTTATATCTTTTTGAATAATTTAAGTAGTATTGGTTGTAGATTTTCTTTAAATGTCTGGTAGAATTCTGCTGTAAATCCATCTAGGCCTGGGTTTTTTAATTGGGAAGTGTTGTGTTACCTCTTCAATTTCCTTATATGTTATGCATTTGTTTAAGCTGTTGAGCTCTTCTTGTTTTAGCTTTGGTGAGTCCCATTGTTTTAGATATGCATCCATTTCTTTAAGGTTTTGAAATTTAATAGAGTATAGGCTTTTCAAGTATTCCCATATAATTTCCTGACTCTTTTTGTTTCCTGTTATGAAGTTTCCCCTTTCATCTCTGATTTTGTTGATTTGGAGTTGTTCTCTCTTTCCTTTGGTCTAAGGGTTGGTCTATTTTATTTATCTTTTCAAAGAACTAGTTCTTGGATTCATCGATTCTTTATATTATTTTCTTTGTTTCTATTTCATTAATTTCTGCTCTTATTTTTGTTATTTCTTCTTGACTTCTGGGTTTAGGTTTCATTTGTTGTTGCCTTTCAAGAGTCTTGAGTTGCAATGTTAAGACACTTATTTGTCCTCTTTCTGATTTTTTAATGTAGGCTTTTTGAGCTATAAACTTCCCTTCTAGGACTGTGCTTAATGTGTCCCAGAGGTTTTGTTGTGTGGTATTGTCCTTTTCATTTAATTCTAGGAAGGGTTCTAGGAATACTTTTATTTATTTCTTAATTTCTTCTTTGACTCATTCATCATTCAGGAGTGTGTTGTTTAGTCTCCATGAGTTCATGTAGTTACTAAGGCTACTTCCAGTGCTGATTTTAAGCTTTATTTTATTGTGGTCTGATAGAATGCATGGAATTTCTTTAACTTTTTTGTATTTGTTGAGATTTATTTTTTGCAGCACTATATGTTGATTATAGAGAAAATTTCATGGGTTCTAAATAGAAAGTATATTCTTTGGTGCTTGGGTAGAATATTCAACGTATGTCTTTTAGGTTCATTTGATATATGGTATTCTTTAATTTAGACGTCTCTCTGCTTACTGTTCGTCCAGTGGATCTGTCTAATGGAGACAGTGGACAGTGGACAGTAGAAGTCTTCTACTATTAGAGACTTGGGATTAATCTGTGTCTTAAAGTCTGGTAGTACTGTTTTTGTGAAGTTGGGTACATCAGAATTTGGTACATACATCTTCATGATTATAATATCTTCTTTGTCAATTGTGCCTTGGAACAGAATGAAGTGACCCTCTTTATCTCTTCTGCTTAATTTTAGTTTGAAGTCTATTTTGTCAGGTATTAGAATAGCATACCTGCTTTTTTCTTAGTGCCATTTTCTTGGAATATTTTTTCCATTCTTTTACCTTAAGGTAGTGCCTGTCCTTGAAGGTGAGGACTCCTTGCAGCAAAAAAAAGATGTGTGGGTGAGTCTTCTTCTCCAGCAAGGCCGTTGTGCTCCAGCCATCCCAGAGAATGGAGGGCAAATGAACAGGTCCTCAGGCTGCCCCAGGAATTTCCAGGAGACTGTGTCAGTGGACAGTTCATTTATTGAAACCAAAGCAGGGGTTTATATAGGGAGGCCTTACTGAAGGCGGGAAAGTTAAAGGTAGGGGTTTTTTAGGGGAAGGGAGGTTCTAGGGCTGATGTGGAATTAAGGAATGAGGAAACGAAACCCCAAACATGATTTTGGTCTGGGGTGCTCTTTGGGGGGAAAAGATTAAACAACTGCTGAGGAATGAAGAAATAATCTTTATGTCATACCTGCAATGGCTTCCTGGGACCTAGGTTATAGCTTCAGGCAGAGCAGGCCAGGACACGCCCATCCCTTCAGGGTCTCTGGGGTCAGACTGCCCCCTCAATGCCTTTACACAATAGGCCCAGGTCCCACAAAGATGTATTTTGTTTCATTTTTTATTTTTATTTATTTTCCTTTTTAAAATTATTCTTGTTTTATGTGTATGAGTGTCATACCTGCATGTAGGTAGGTATACCCATGTTATTCAATGCCTATAAAGATCAGAAGAGAGTGTCAGATCCCTTGAAGCTGGAGTTACAGACAGTTGTTAGCCACCATACATGTGGGTGCTGGCAACTGAAACAGAATCCTCTGCAAGAGCAGCCACTGCTCTTAACTGCAGAGTCATCTCTCCAGTCTGGATTTTTTAAAAAATCTGTTCAACTAGCCTATGTCTTTTGACTGGGGAGTTCAGTCCATTTATGTTTAAAGTTATTACTGAAAGTCATGTATTGGTTCCCTTCAATTTCTGTTTGCATTCTTGGCCTAACTTTTTGTTTCCATAGTTATACCTTCATTTGGTTTCTTTCTGTAGCCCCTTGGGAATAGTTGCTCCTTTATTCAGCTCTTTGTATTGCTTCAAGAATTCTCTGAAGGGCTGATTTTCTGGACATGAATGATTTCAGCCTATTCATGTCATGAAAGATTTTTCCTTCCCTTTCAATTATAATAGACATTTTTGCTGGGTAAAGTATTTTGGGTTGGCATCTACGATCATTTAGAACTGGGAATACTTTGGTCTAGGCTCTTCTGGCTTACATAGTTGGCATTGAAAAGTCAGGTGTAATTCTGATGGGTTTTCCTTTATATGTGACTTGTTTTTCTTTTGAAACTTTCAGTATTGTCTTTTTCTGCACGTTTAGTGTTTTTACTATGCTGTACCATGAGGAGTTTCTTTTCTAGTTCAATTTGTTCTATATGCTTCTTGTAGTTATATGGACATGTCTATCCTTAATTAGGGGAAATTTCTTCTACAGTCCTCTTGAATATCTGTTCGATACCATTATTGTGAGATTCTTCTCCTTCTTCTGTACTTATAATGCATAAATTTGGTTTTTACATGGTGTCCCACATTTCTTGCATATTTCAGTCCTGTATTTTAAAAAAATGTTCTGATAATCTTTGTTTGAGTGGTCCAATTCTTCAACTTTGTTGTCTAGTTTTGCTATTTTCTTTTTCATTTCATTCATTCTGTTGGTAAGGCTTTTTTCCTTTCATTTCAAATTGACTTATTGGGTGTTTCCCTTCCCTCTTCATTCCAGTCTGAATTTTCTTCAATATTTCTACTTCTTTTGTGAATTCAGTAAGAAGTTTATCCCTGTCTTCTTTTAGTTCTTTGATTTGTTTGTGTGTTCTTTACATTTGATCATGTTTATGACTGTCCTTTTAAATTCTGTGTCCTGGATTATATCTAAGGGGTTCTCATTTTAGAACTCTTTTGTAGGAGTGGTGATGATTGGTGGGGACATATTATTTGGGTTTTTCATATTATTATTTTTGTTGTGATTTTGGCATGTAGATTTCTTTTATTGTTTGTGATTCTAGTGTGAAACTCAAGCTTTCCATTGTTGAGTTGAAGTCTGATTCTGTTTGTATACTTGATATACCTTGGTTTTTTTAAAATTGGGTTTGAAAAGCTGGGTTCTGGGCTTCAGGTTCTCTCTTTTGATTTTATATTGCAGGGACCAGATGGCTCCAGTCCAACTACCCAGGAGATCCCACAGAGACTCAAGTCAGGTGCCAATGAGATACGCTCAGGTTTCCTTCTAAGGTCTAGTACCCTATTTGCCAGCAAAGCAGAGCACAATTGAAGTTTGCTAGGCACAAACTTGATTCAGGCATCACCAGGCAGTCTGCAAAGCTCTGTGCCCCATGAAAGGGCAAAGAAGTCTAGCCTTGCATCAGTGGGAGGTGCTGCAGATGGTCCCAATGAAAGGGGATGGGCATGTCATGAATCCTGAAGCTCACCGCTACATGGAGCTAAGAGGGTAGATCTGGGGTATTATGAGCAAAAGTTTGCGCCCAAGGCTAGAAGGGGGATCAAGGGAGTGGAGTCAGGGAAATCGGAGTTGCTCAGGCTACAGGGGAGTCAAGGCACAATAGGCTGGGTCAGACTTACCAAGGAAGAAGTCTGGTCTCAGAACTCCTAAGAATGGTAGGGGTGGGGACAGCCAGGGTAGAAGGATGGTCTAAGAAGTCCAAAGGCAAGGATGGGGTAGGACAGCCTGTGAAGATTCTAACAAACTAGACTGAAGAATTATCTGGTCTGAGTGCACAAGATCAGGATGCAGTGGGAAGGTCTGCACTAAGGGCAGACCAGAGATCTAGAGTGCTAAGAGCAAAAACGTACCTTTGCCCAAAGCTAGAAGAGGAACAGGATGTGGAGTGGGAGATACTGGAGTTACTCAAGTTGTAGGAATTGGCCTTATTTGTAGGTTTTTGAGTTCTTCACACTGGTTTCCATAGTGGATATATGAGTTTGCAACCTCACCAGCAGTGAGGGTGGAGACATTTCTTTTGTATGTCATTGGTGCTCTATCTTGGGTAAATTGTTGTTTGTCCACAACTTCCCAAAAGTTATACAACTGGAGGCCAAGCATGAGCAAACATAAGCAAAAGATGGCACCTGTAACTGATGATGAGTAACTGAGGTTTACTTGTCTGAAAATGAAGCATCTTTTGGAGAATTCTCTTTTACCACTATCCTTCTACCTCTTGAGATTATTCCCCTGATCATCTGGTTGACCATAAGCAAGCTTTTTAATTTAATTTTTTTGAAAATTTTATGCATATGTATAATTCATTTTGATCATACCCACCTCTCACTAATACCTCCAATTACTCCTTGGACCCCACAGCCCCTCTTACTTTGTTTCATGTTTTATAATTATTTATTTCTGAACTTTATCAAGCTTAATCAGACAAATATACAATAACTATCCATACTCAAATGATGACTGAAAATCACATAAACTAGAACAGCAGCAACAAATGGCAATTGCTGGAGGAAAAACCCTAGTGGAATGGTGGAGCATTGAGTCAGACTCCTTGAGTGTGAAACTTCTGTGGGATATTTACTTATTCTGTGACTTACATACGCAAATTTCTTAGCCTTTGGCTCTACAGGGTGTTGGGAATGTTAATGCATTGGAATATAATAGTAAATTTTATCTGTGTCTGCTGTTTCTATTTTTCTTTTCTATATGTTCAGTGAATATCATCCTTGGTGTCACATTGGAATCAACCGAAGCAAGCACCTTTAAAAATCACAACAATCAGAACAGGATAGTTTGTGATCAGTATTTAAGAGCACTGGCTGCTCTTGCAGAGAGGACTTAGGTTCAGTTCCCAGCACCCACATGATGGCTATGAATCATCTGTAACCCCAGTTCCACAGTATCCAAAGCCCTCTTCTGGTTTTCATAGGCATTGCACACATGTGATGCATTTACATACATGTAGGCAAAACACACATGAAATAAAAAATAATTTTAAACTTATGTTTTTTCATTATGTAGAGCATATTAGTTCTGTAATCAAACCCGCATAGATAAGCCCTTACATATTTAATACAGTATAAATAGAAAAAGTAATTAAGTTTAACATTTCCAGACCAATATAGCTATCAATTTCTGTACAATGCCAAGTCAACATAGCAAACTGGGATACTTTTTACCAAAGTTGACAAGAAAACTAAAGTTTCCAAAAATTCAAATTATATATGTGTGTATATTTATATTTACATATACTTATATAAAAAGACATAATAATGTGTTATGCATCACTAACAGCAAAAGCTATTCCAGGTTCTGTAGTCATTTGAACAAAATTGTAGAGACTTCCAGCACACACTACTAAAAAATAATAAAGTAAAACACAAAATCTCAGAAATCAGCACCACTGTATTACTGTTGTGGTACCTGGCATCTTTTTTTATTAGCTTCTCAATCATTATCTGGAAATAAAACACTCTCAGTAACATCATTATAAACATCTCTGTTTATCAGAGTCATTGCTATGCATCACAAAGCATGGTAGTTTACATTCACAGAGGTATAATGCAGTACTCTATTCTAGAAGATACAATTTTTAAAAAACATTATTTCAGACTTAATTCTACTTTTGTATCAGAGAGCCCAAAGGACAGTATGACATAGGTCTGTAAAGAAGTGCATTCTTAGATAAGATTTACTTTCATTATTGGCACAGTTCTAAAGTATTCAGTCTCTTTATGAACATCAGATGAAAATCGTTACTATCACTCTTGACCAATTTAATTACATGATCTGGGGGCTTAGTTTGGTGGGGGTTTTTGGTTCTTAAAATATTTTATTTATTATTTTTATTTTTGTGTATGAGTGTATTGCCTGCATGTATGTATGTGCACCATGTATGTAAGTTGCACAATGCCCATGTAAGTCAGAAGAGGGCATCAGATCTGCTGGAAGTGGAGTTAAGAACAGATGTTAGCTTTCATTGTAGGTGCTGGGAACTGAACCTGGGTCCTCTGCAAAAGTAGTCAGTGTTCTTAACCACTGGGCCATCTCTCCAGCCCTGATATTTTCTAAATTAATTAATTAATTTTTATATGTGTTCAAATATGGACATACCAGAACATCTATGTGGAGGTTACAGCACAACTTAAAGAGTCAATTCTGTCTCTTTCCACCCTGTGGGTCCCTGGAATTGAACTCAAATTGTTGGACTTGGTGGCAGGCACTTTCACTGGCTGAGCTGTCTCTGCTAGATCTAAGATTTTTTTTAAGTGTAAGTAGTTAGGGAAAAAAGAAAGAAGGAAAGAAAGTGTGGGGAATTAGGCCTCCCAACACAAACCCCCTCCATGGCTATGTGATGGTATGCGGGCCCTCCATGACTGCGCCATGGTGTCTGATTCTGCTAAGCTTAAGAGTTGTTCATTAACTTGTGACTGCAATCGAAGAACATTCTTCCGCCTTTCGCAGAGAGTATCTTGTCTGTGCTGCTTCTGCTTTATGGCCTAGTAAACATGCCTTGAAGTGCTGAGTCCCTGGGTGGGCACGGGGTGCTCTGTCACGTAGGACAGAGGTTGTTATCTTTTTTGGCCACTGGGTCAGTGGTACCTGGTCTTCTGCGTTCCTCAAAGATTGTTAGATTGTATAATGACGTATGGAAACGGTATAAAAAGAAAGAGACATTTTGTAGTAAGGGCTTCTTCTTCTCAACTTCCATGGTGTGTGTGTGAGTTCTTTCATCAAGCCTCGCTGCTCCTCGCAGGGACTCGGACCCAGGGCCGTGCAGGCACGGCAATTGGAGGTTCCCACCGAGACCTGAAAGCAGGAGAGTCACAGACGGGGTCGTTCTGGAGACCGACAGGGACGCCTCTCGGTAAGAATGCATTGTTAAGAATGGGCAATCAGCCCGGGAAAGTGCAGCTGCAGGATCAACTTAAAATACTCTTAAAACAGGGAATGGCGGTAAAGAGCCACACCCTGGAGAAGTTTTTAAAAAATATAGGAAAGGCTAGTCCATGGGTTTTTATTAATGGAGATTTAAGAGTTTCAGATGGGGAGGAGATCCACCGAGATCTCCAAAAACTCCTACAGAAGGAGAGTCCAGAGTTCTTTCTCTTATCCACCTTCTCCCTATGGTGCCTAGTAAAAGACGCCCTACTCACTGATAAAGTCCGCCTTCAACAACTGGTGGCTGAGGCTCAGGCCATGTTTACTGATATTCGGGACCAGGATGCAAGGGAGTCTCTAAAGTCAAAAGACTCAAAAACCGAGGAGGTAAATCCTCCACGAGCGGGGGAGGGGCCGAGACAGGCTGCGACTAGGGTAAATGTTAGCTTCTCCACTCGAGCGGGTGGCTACCCAAAGGAGGGGCGGGTGGCCGCCGAGGGAGAAGCAGCCCTAGGAAAAGATTGTTCCACAGGCAAACCTCCACCATATGATCTAGCCTCAGGAAGGAGCTGGGGGGAATGGCAAAGGCTCGCACACAGAGTGTACAGCCGCCACCCTGGGAAGCCTCAGAGAGTGCCAGGGCATGGTGGCTTGGCTGGCCTTGGAGGCCAGATGCACAACTACAGCGGCAGGGACGTGGCTCAGAATGTTCCCACAGGCAGCCCAGGGCACAGCCCAGGTGTTCCGCGCTGGGCGACAGACTGCCCACCTTCTGGGAAACCCTGCAGTTGGGACTACCCACGCCTGTGGCAGTGCCCAAGGATTGGCATGTAATAATAATTGACCTTAAAGACTGCTTTTTCTCAATCCCCCTACATCCCACAGATAGCCCTCGTTTTGCCTTTAGCCTTCCATCTCTTAACTTTCAGGAACCTGCACTTCGTTTTCAATGGACGGTGCTCCCTCAGGGAATAGCAAACAGTCCCACCATGTGTCAAGCCTATGTAGCTGCAGTTTTGGATCCCCTCAGACGGGATTTCCCTTCCCTCTATATTATACATTATATGGATGACATCTTATTGGCTGCACCTAATCAGCATTTGGCTCTGCAAGCCTTTGCTGCCTTGCAGGGTTATTTGGAAAACAACGGCCTCGTATTGGCCCCTGAAAAGGTGCAAATGCAGCACCCCTATAAATATTTGGGTCATGTTCTTCAACCACAGGGGGTAAGACCCCCCAAAAATGTGCATTGATACATGCCAACTTAAAACCTTACATGATTGGCAGAGGTTCTTGGGTGATGTACAATGGATTCGCCCCTCCCTTTCCCTTAAAACAGGTGATTTGAAACCCTTGTATGATCTCCTTCCTGGAGATCCTGATCCTACCTCACCACGAGTTTTAACTCCCAGAGCTAGGAATGCCCTTCAGTTGCTCGTTCAGAGCTTAAATAAGGCTTATGTTCAACAAATTGATTATGATCAGCCCTTGCAGCTGGCTGTTCTTCCTTCTCATTTTACTCCTACTGCTGTTTTTTGGCAACAGGGACCTATATATTGGGTCCACCTGTCTGCCTCACCTAAAAAAGTTGTGGTTCCATATTATGAATTAATTTTACAGTTATTATGGAAGGCCTGTAAACTTAGCCTTCAAATGTTTGGAAAATCTCCTAATAAAATTTTAGTACCTTGTAACAAAGAAGAGTTACAACATTTACAAAATAGTTTTGATGGATGGACACTGTTTGTGACATCTACTGGGGCAGTATTTGATTGTCATTATCCTCCTAGCCCGCTTTTGACCTTTTTTAAGAGACATCCAGTAATATTTCCCACAATTGTTAAGGAATCTCCTTTGCCCCATGTGTCTACTGTGTTTACTGATGGTTCCTCTAAAGGGTATGCGGCCGTAATCTCCCCCCAAGAACACTTAATGATTTGTCAGCACAGGGGACAGAGCTTCAAGCATGCTTACTTGCCTTCCAGTTGTTTTCTACTGAAGCCTTTAACCTGTATACTGATAGCATTTATGTTTCTCAAGTAGTTAAACCTCTAGAAACAGCTTCATGTGTTTCCGCATCTTCCAAGGTGCAATCAATACTATTACAATTACAAAAAATGATTTGGGACCAAACTCAACCAATATTCGTTGGGTATATTCGCGCCCATACTAATCTTCCTGGACCACTTTCAGATGGTAATGCCGAGGCTGATTTACTCACTAGACCTCTGGTTGCCTCAGTGGAAGAGCAGGCTGTTAATCTTCACTGAAAATATCATCTTAATGCCCAGTCTCTCAGCCACCATACAGGCTGTTCCAGGTCTTTAGCCACTCAAATAACTTCCCAGTGTTCTGAATGTGCTCCATTCCACAATTCCTCCAATGTTGGAGTTAATCCTAGAGGCTTAAAAGCTAATCATATTTGGCAAATGGATGTTACTCATCTTAAAAAAGCAGGTAAGTTACAATTTATGCATGTGTCAGTGGATACATTTTCCAAGGTAATTTTTGCCTCCCTCCATTCAGGGGAGCGCATTAAAGATGTTATTTCCCACTGTACACAGGCCTTTGCCTATATGGGGGTCCCTAATGTTCTTAAAACTGATAATGGACCTGCGTATGCCAGCCACAAATTTGCTGCATTTTGCAAAGAATATAACATCTCTCACACATTTGGGATACCTCACAATCCCACAGGTCAAGCCATTGTTGAAAGAACCCATGCTACCTTAAAACAATATTTTTGTAAAATAAAGAGGGGGGAATACGTCCCCTCTCCCAATGTTCAACTTGCCAAGATTCTTTTTATTTTAAATTTTTTAACAGTGGATAGCACTGGCCAATCAGCTATGGAAAGCATTGGGGTAAGCCCTCCCAGCAGTTGGGATGGGTGAGGTGAAAGACCTTATAACTGGCCAATGGCAAAAGCCCACACCCCTGCTGGCTAGAGTCTGCGGGGCTGTATGCATATTCCCTCCCCATAGGGATAAACCCATCTGGGTCCCAGAGCGATGCATTCGCCCGGTAGAAGTCCCTGATAACCCAGACCAGGGGGAAAATCCCCCTGAGTAGAAATTGTTTCTTCCTTTTCCCTAGACGATGATGCCCTTGCTGTTTCTGGGAATTCTGCCAATGATCTGGCCTGAAATCATCATCGGAGTGGACCATCAGCATCTACCTTGGAACTACACCTGGCAAGTCCTGTCACAGGCTGGAGACGTCATTTGGTCCACATCTTTGATTCAGCAGGATATTCCTTGGCCGGTGATGTCCCCTGATCTCTACAAAATGGGAGTTGGGTCTCAAAATGGCTGGGGGTTGGAAGATTCCTTCGCTCAGACCTCACCCCCCAATACCGGAAGGCAGATCTCTGCCTCAACAATACAAAACTTGCTTAGAGATGTGTTTCTGTCAGTCTACTCCCCAAGATGCACCTCATTTAATTGGCGAGTTTTGCTCCGCCTCCAGGAACTCTATGTTGCTCCCCAACATCAGGGACGAGAGCTTAAATCTGCTTGTGGTGGAGTTGAATGGCATTTTGTTAAGAACTGGGAATGTGAAACCACAGGGGATACAATGATTACAAGCTATAAGTTAGCTTGCGGAGAATGCATGGCTTACTTCTCTTTTGTCTTCTATTTTGGGACCGTTAATAGGATTATTATTGCTTGTTACATTTGGTCCTTGGTTGTTTGGAAAATTGACTCAATATATAAAAAATCAAATGGTTAGGGCTACTTCTCGTTCTATTCAAGTACATTATCAAAGATTACAATTGTTGGATGTTGAACAAGGAGGACGCAGTCAGACTTGGGGGCCCTGTACCTCAGCTGGAAATGTTGCCTCGGCCCCTAAGCCTAGGTCTCGGCCCCATCGCCCTAAACGGGCTGGGCCTTCTAATAAATCAAAGGCGAAGATCGTGGCAAAGCCCAAGACGGGCAACTGACAGGATGGGACCCAAACCGCCTAAGACAGGAGAGGAGGCCCTCCTAAGACGGGTAAGGAATGGGTCACCTGTCTGACCTAAGACAGGCTTGCCATGATAAAATAAAAAGGGGGGAATTGTGGGGAATTAGGCCTCCCAACACAAACCCCGTCCATGGCTATGTGATGGTATGCGGGCCCTCCATGACTGCGCCATGGTGTCTGATTCTGCTAAGCTTAAGAGTTGTTCATTAACTTGTGACTGCAATCGAAGAACATTCTTCCGCCTTTCGCAGAGAGTATCTTGTCTGTGCTGCTTCTGCTTTATGGCCTAGTAAACATGCCTTGAAGTGCTGAGTCCCTGGGTGGGCACAGGGTGCTCTGTCACATAGGACAGAGGTTGTTATCTTTTTTGGCCACTGGGTCAGTGGTACCTGGTCTTCTGCGTTCCTCAAAGATTGTTAGATTGTATAATGACGTATGGAAACGGTATAAAAAGAAAGAGACATTTTGTAGTAAGGGCTTCTTCTTCTCAACTTCCATGGTGTGTGTGTGAGTTCTTTCATCAAGCCTCACCGCTCCTCGCAGGGACTCGGACCCAGGGCCGTGCAGGCACGGCAGAAAGGAAGAAAGAAAGGAAGAAAGGAAGAAAGGAAGGAAGGAAGGAAGGAAGGAAGGAAGGAAGGAAGGAAGGAAGGAAGGAAGAAGGAAGGAAGGAAGGAAGGAAGGAAGGAAGGAAGGAAGGAAGGAAGGAAAGAAAGAAAGAAAGAAAGAAAGAAAGAAAGAAAGAAAGAAAGAAAAGGATAGTAACAAGTGGCATACGAACAAAAGTATTTTCACATTGCAAATAATGAAACCTTGGGTATTATTACTCCATTGTCTGTATAAAGAAATTCAGAGAGAAACCACTTAACTGACTTTTGAGCACAAAGACAAAAAGGAAATATTCAAGTTGATGGTGAAGCTGGGAGTCAAATTTGACAGCCAGCATTTATGAAGCACACTTTGGGCTTACGTTTCAGTTAATGTAAATGTAAATGTTAGTTTAATGTAAATCAAATATGGTCTTAAGTTATTTCAATAGATTTGTGTACTGCATGTGGACAGTCCCTTGCTTCTTCTATCCACACCTGAAATATTGTATTCTGTTCTCTCAGAAGGCAAACAAGGAACAGGAGAGAGGAAATGAGGTAGATGTATATGAAAGTCCACAGAAAGGGTTTACTAAGGGCTAGGAAATAGAAATTTTGGCATACATAAGAACTACCAGTCAGAGGAAATGAAATCAGATTTACTTTGTTTTACATAATACATGTACAAGGATAAAAGGCATATACAATGTAAGACTACAAAACCTACCTAAGTTTAATCCAAGGAAGAACTTCCCAACAATGAAAACTGTCTTTTAAAATAGTGAATTTCAGGGAGGTAAAGTCTTTAAACAAAGCAGCATAGAAAATTACAGGGCTCTGTTCTTCCACAACAATGAGTAACAATTACACTACAAAAAATTTATAATGGCCAGGGGAAAGCTGAATGAAGGGAAAAAATGACTTCGTTATGGCATTTTACATCACCTGCCTGATGTTCTCCAACTCTGGTGTTAAGAAGTTAGCAGCTTATGTTCTTGTGTAAATTGCTAGCGTCCAAGTAAACAACACAGATCTGAATCTTAATGAATTGAAAGTAACTATTTTAGCCTGTTGATGGAAACCTGTAAAACCAGCATGCCTTGGCCAGCAGGGCTGCAACAGGAGCACGAGTCCTCAGAAACCTGGAATTCAAGGAACAAGAGGAACACGGAGGGCTGACAAGGCAGTTTCTCTGATCAAATCGACAAATCTTTATTTTTTACAAAGCTCTTATATACTGTTGCTGCTGCAAGGGGCTACCTGGGGGCGTGGTGGACTAGAGTTGCTAAGAGACAAATCGATGGATGTTCCAGGAGCCAAGGGCATGTGTAGGGTGGATACAGGTGGGGGAACTTGTCTGTTTAGACTATAAGAAGCTCTAAAAGGCACTTAAGTAACTCCAGGTTAAAGCAACTGGTGTCAACAAGTGTCAGGATGCTTTGCACCGAGTCACAAGATGTTACATTTGCAGAAAGGCAAGACAGAGGATACTTGGTTCCCGGCACCAGCATAAGAATTTTATGACTGTTTCCTGACTTTGAGTGTTCCAAGACTGAGTCAGATTCCAGAAACCTTTTAAAGACCTTAGCAGAAAGGGACTAGGAATAACATTCAGAAGAAATAATCAGCAGGATAAAAGATCCTGTGAAAGAACAGATTGACAAAAGGCATATGTGGTGGAATAACGCTTCTCAAGGTGTTTGTATATACTGAGAAATCATGAAAGTCAGACATGTCCAGAACTGGACACCTGTTTAGAGGAAGGTCTGAAAAACCTTCACTTCACCTCTGACTGACCATCAAGTCCAGGTCTGTGTGAAGTGAAAACTGAGGTAGTGTTATAAATAGAGTGGTTAAATTGTAGATATGGGGCTAATATGCAAAAACTAGAAGAATATTTTTCTTTTTTTCTTTTCCCCATAAATGTAGTTTTTTATGCCAAACTTTAAAAATTTAATTTATTTTATGTGTATGAATGTTCTGCCTGGGTGTTTGTAAGTATACGTGTGTCATGCAGTGCTGGAGGAGACCAGGAGAGGCCATCAGATTCACTGGAACTGGAGTTATGGACAGCTGTTAGCTGGCATGTGAGTGCTGGGATTTGAACTCAGGTCTTCTGAGTCATCTCTCCATCCCAGTTATACTAAAGTTTTAATGAAACTTCACTGAAGTGCTAAGAACTAAACCTATTGAACACAGTTTCAGTAGTCACACATCACAGAAAAATACAAATTTTATTGGAGAATGTGGAAAACCTCACATATGGTCTAGCAGGATGCATATTGAAAAAGTCTTGAATTTCCTTAAGTTTTCATTTTGTGCTCGTCTGTAAGCACATCAAAAGCAAAGATGGTGAAGGACTAACTACCCTATACAGTCCGTTTTGAAGTCCCAGGGGAAAGTGTTTGTTCCCTTCCATCTCCCTTTTTCTCTTCCTATTCCCCACACACCTCTTTCTCTTTTGCATGTGTGTGTGTGTATGTGTGTGTGTGTGTGTGTGTGTGTGTAGTCTTACATTGTATACAGTCAGTTTTGAAGTCCCAGGTGAAAGTGTTTGTTCCCTTCCACCTCCCTTTTTCTCTCCCTATTCCCCACATGCTTCTCTTTCTCTTTTGCATATGTGTGTGTATGTGTATGTGTGTATATTGTGTGTGCATGTGTAGGTCAGAACACCACTTTCAAGAACTGGTTCTCTCCTTTCACCTTGTTTTTTTGAGGCAGTGTCTCTCTTGTTTCTACTGTTCTATGGGAGAGGAGACAATATGATTTCCAAAACAGGTTATAATGATCTGACATACAATGACTAATTTCCACAAAACATCACAAGACATACAAATTTTAAAAACAGCATGGCTCACTTGAGGGAACAATATAAATCAACAGAAATTATCTCTCACCCATTGCACTAACTAGGTGCACACATTAAAACAACTGTCTAGGGAAAACTAACGAATCAGGAAGGTGGTATATAAACAAAGTGAAAATATCAACAAAGAGATGAAACTAAATCAAGTTGTGGACTCAAAAGTCCAGTAACTGAAATTAAAATTTTAATAGATTTGAGCACTCAGAAGAAAAGAACTCATTGACAATTTCAAGAGAAGGGAAATAGAACACAGTGATACAAAGGGGAAAAGGAGAATAATGGCCCAGGAACTATTAAATGGGGTGGGAAATGGGTGGGTAGGGTAAAGGAGGGAATACAACCTAGGACAACTAACACTAAAGAAGTTTTGAAAAAACATGGAAACCTACTACTATATAAGCTCTCTAACATATATACATGTACATATAAAAAAAGAGGTTAAATGTAATTACTCCATAACAGAGGGACAAACCCCACCTAGACACCTCATCATAGTGAATAAAAACCCCATTACCAGAATGGATTGCCTCTCTTCAAGTATTGGCCAGTGGGATTCCATTCACCCCCAAATATTACAGGCTATTGTCATTGCTCATGGTTACCCTCCAGAACTTGACAGTAAGACCCGATTGTTGAAGATAACACATCCTTGACTCATAAAACATGGAGAAATCAAGTAGATGCTGACTTGGAAGCTTCATCCCTACTGGCTAGTTTTCATAGTGCTAGAATGTGCTATGTATGCTGCCATAGAAGAAAAGTAATTATCAATCTTACCTACCTGTGAATTAACCTGGCAATATTTGTCTACTAGTGTAATAATGGTACAAATGTTATTGGAGTAATCAACCACCCTCTTGTTGGGTTTAAGATCCCACAACATAGAACCCATATCTGGCACTGTTATACAGTTCAATAACCTGTGGCTAAATAAGTCATGGACTCTAAGTAACAACTTGCTAATAATATTCCACTAAATGGTCATTGTATTAAAATGACTTCTAATGACTTATTGCTATACCCATAGGTTAGTGCATCTCTCAACAATCATCAGAGAATATTCTTGCAGTAAAAAGCAATTTTCACAGAGACTCACAGTCTCAAAATGCAGAGAATAAGAGACTGTAGAGTGTTCAGCCCTATGCTGAATAGCTTTAGTTGTTAACTTGACACACATGGGTTGAGGGAGCCTCAATTAGGGAATTGCCTCTATTGGACTGGCTTATGGCCTTGTAAGAAATATCTCAAATTAAACTGAGAGAATACTAGACCATAACTCAGAGCTGTATGAGGAAAGAACACTATCTGGCAAAGGTAAATGATGAGCAAATGCAAAAGGGGAGCATTTTGTCATGCAGTTAGAAAATAAGGAAGCCAATGTGGCTAGAGGAGAGTGAGCCAGTCAGTAGAAGATATGCAAGTGAAGTGTCACAGAAAAGAAAGTGCTTCAGAACCTGTCCTATGGGTGATATGAGTTAAATATTATATCTTTCAAACTCAGAAGCTGATTTTGTAACTCTTAGAAATTCAGAATATTACAGTATATGACCATAGAACCACTGTAGGTGTGATAATTAAGAGGAAACCATAACTAGAGGGTGAACCCTAATCAAATATGGTGATGCCTTTATAAGAAATGAAATTTGCTGCTATGATTCCAGCTATTTACAAGGCTGTAATTGGAGGATAGAATTTCAAGGCTTGATTAGGCTAGAGTGAGTTCAAGTCTGGCCAGAACAATATAGTGAGACCCTCTTGTAAAAATTTCTTTCTGTGAAGCACAAGCAGGGTCCAGGCTTGCCATCCTCTCAAAGTCCAGAACTACAAAGTCAAGTATGATTATGATTTCACCAAATTGCAGTTTGGGAAAACAGAGTATATTTGGGCTTAGTTATAGAGCAATAAGTGGGGTGGGGGTTCCTATACTGAGGCCATACCGCAAATTCTACATTTCCTTGGAACCCCATGAGCTGCTGCCAGTCACCCAAGATGGTGAAGAGGCTAGTCTCCTCCCAGCTTCCTCCACTCACACCTTAGTCCCTTCCCCATGTACAACTCAGGTCACTGGTAGGTTGGGAGGGATAGCTGACTCTCCCAGCTTCTCCCTTTGTAAGGAACATCAGTCAAGCTTGTTTGTGTTGTGGTTGAATGTGTGGTTCATCTTGCTAGTCAGAGGAAAAAAATGCATATCACAGACCCTTTCTCAAACTAATAAAAGTAAAAGGAAGACTTGGGAATTTGGCTCAGTAACAGAGTGCTTGCTTAGAGGCACAAAAAAAGTGTCACAAAATAAAGCACAACAAAAGGAAAATTTAGACACAGATACAAACAAGAGAATGTCATGGAAAATGTCATTAATTGAAATGATATTTGTATAAACCAAAGAAAGTGAAAGATTGTCAGCATACCAGAAGGAGCCAGAATGGAGGCATGGAACATATTATCTGTACTTCCCAGTCGTCAGAAGGAAGCAACTGTACTTTGACCTTAGATTTTTGAATTCCAGAAAAATTTTCGATTTAGGACAAACCATCATCATAAACTGTTATAACCTTGACATGCAACTTTGCTTTATTTGTTATGGATATTAAAAGACAAATACTTAAATGAAACATAAATCTATGTTGTTGCACAATTTTGAGGGAGATAGAAGTTTCAAAGCAGTAGCAATTCTGTACATAAAAGAAATTAGGTTGATATAAACTCAAACTAGATGTACCCATCTTTAAGATGTTATATGAAAAAGATGGTAATGGGAAATTTATAGCAAAAAAGTTATATAGCTTGAGGAAATCTAAGAGCAAACGATAGAATTACATTTTTATCAGTAATTACTTTAAATACAAATAGTTGATACTCGCTAATCAAAAGGCTTAAGTTACAGGCTTTAGAGATGGCTCAGCAGTTAAAAGTACTGGCTGGTCTTGCAGAGGACCTAAGTTAAGTTCCCAGCACTCACATAGTGGCTAACAACCAACTCCAGTTCCAGGGAACTGGCTTCTGCAGACATTGCATGAACATGGTGCACTTACATACATACAGGTAAAACATTCATACACATAAAATAAAAATAAATTTTAAAAACTTAAAGGCATAAATTAGCACTGGATAACAAACTAGATCCAATTCTATACTGTGTACAAGAGGCTCACTGTATTATATTTACTTTTTTGAATGATATACATTTTGAATTTTTGTGCATTTCATACAAAACATTTTTAAAATTTATTTTTATTTTATGCATATGAGTATTATGCCTGCAAGTATGTAAGTAGACCTGAGTTGAGAAGTACCTACAAAGGACAGAAGAGGGTGTTGGATCCCCTGGAACTGGAGTTACCGATGATTTCTAGCCACCATGTGGGTGCTGGGATTCAAATCTGGGCCCTCAGCAAGAGCAGCCAGTGCTCTTAACTGCTGAGTCATCTTTCTAGCTCCCATACAAAACATCTTAATCATCTCTCTGCACCCTCGCCCATATGAACCCTCCTATAGTCCCTCCACTGGACTTCATGCATTCTGTCATGTATGTTAACGCCTATTGAGTCAAGTTAGTGTACCCAGATGTCCCTTAGTGAAAGTTCATCCACAGGAATCTAGTCAGCCTATCTAGATTCTTTCTCTTAAAGAAGATCAACTCTTACCCAGCAGTAATCAGCTGTCAATAGTTCTTCGACTAAGGATGGGGTTTGCTGCCCATTTCCCCAGTTCTATGTTGGTTTTTTTTTTCTGATTGAAAATCAGATTCTGATTGAAAATCACATGGGTCTTGTGCATGCTGTCACCATTGCTGTAAATTCATATGAGCAAGTTTCCAGGAGCCTGTAAGACTTGGTTTCCTTATGGTCATGCACCACCCCCGGCTCCTATAATCTTTCTGTCCCACTTCTGCAATAGTCCCTGAGCCATGAGTGGGTGAGGTTTAATATAGGAATCCTTTCCAAGGACCCACACTCTGTAGTCTCTTATTCTCTACCCTATGACCAGTTATGGTCTTCTGTGTGTATCATACTCTGTTGCATGAGGAAGCTTCATTGGTGAGAGTTGAGAGATGTGCTAGTATTCTATTTACCCCGTTCCACTGTGTTCCATGAGCTTTAGGTGTAGAGGTCCATTGTAGATGTGTCACTTAGGGGTGAGCATCTCTCAGACACTTACAGACACTTATTCTCTGTGTGTGACCAGTTGTAGACTCTGTAATAGTTTCCATCTGTTGCAAAAGAAGTTTCTTTGATGAGTGGTGAATGGCATATTTGTTTGTAAATTTAAGGATCCATATTAAGCATACAGTAAGAAATTACATTTGTCAGGGATGACAGAGGTAGAGTTTTCTAGAGGATCTATGACATCTTCAGACATGTGTAAAGTGATACATATGAGTTCCCTACTATTGAGAGGACTTTGAGTCCAATTAGATAGCTGTTGATCACCTCCAAGATAAAAGTACCACTACTGCACAGTTACAGTTTTTTTGTGCCAGTCACTACTATAGTTATTAGGTTTTAAACCTGGGGTTGTACTATTGATTGTTTCCCTTAGCAGCTTGCATAAGATTCTTTAGAACTATGAGAACTAATCTTCAGGGAGGAGGATTCCAAGTAGTTTCAGTTGCATAGCCAAAGCATAGAGAATAAGAGTCTGCAGAGTGTGAGTCCTTGGACAGGACTCCTATATTAAAGTTCACGCACCCAGCACTCAGGGACCATTGTGGAAGAGGGGGAGGAAAGATTGCAAGAGCTGGGGAGGAAGTGCATGACCATATGGATAGAGTCTTACAGGCCCCTGGGCCCTTATTCATATGAACTTAGAGCAATGGTGTCAGCATGCACAAGACCCATGCAAACTCAATCAAAAAAAAACAGCATAGAACTTAGGAAATAGGTAGTAAGACCCAACCTTAGCTGAAGAACTATTGACAGCTGATTACTGTTGGGTGAGAAAAAGCTGGTTTTCTTTTTAAAGTCTTTTTATGTGTACGAGTGTATTGCCTACATGAGTGTTAGTGCATCAGTGTCCTGCAGTGCCCATAGAGGTCAGAGGATGGCATCAAATCCCCTGGAACCTGAGTTACAGATGTTTGTTAGCTGCCACGTGTGTGTTGGGAATCAAACCCGGGTCCTCTGCAAAAGCAACCTGTTCTCCGTCCCAGAGCTGATCTTCAAGGGAATAGACTCTAGATAGACTGATTCTCTAGATCCCAATGAATGAACTTGCACCGAGAGACATCTGAGGACATTAAGTTGACTCAACAGGCCTTAATATAGATGACAGACTGCATGAAATCCAGTGGGTGGCCCATGGAGAAGGAGGTATAAACTTGATTAAGATATTGTGTATGAAATACACAAAAATTCAATTAAAATATACAAAAATAGTTAATTAATTAAAACAAAAAGCAATAACCATTTGAACAAGAGTAAGACAATATCTCGTTGTAGCTTTGAATTGCAGTTCCTTGATATTTCAGGTATTTTTTATGTAATTGTTGATTGGTTGATTATCTTCCTTTGAGAAAGGTCTACTTTGATTTTTAACTCATTTATAATTTGGTTTTCATATCAATATTTTAGTACCATGCATATTTTGATATTAATCCCTTGTTAAATGAGTAGTTTGAAAATATTTCCCTCCAGCATGCTATTTCCTTTGCTGTTGTCATTTGTCCTATCTAAAATAATTACTTGCACATGCCATATTATTAAGTGCTTGCTTCTTCTATGTTTTCTTATAGTAATCTCATAGTCTCAGGTCTTACATTTATGTCATTAATCTCTACTGAGTTGCTTTTTTTGTAGCAAGATTTTAGGGATATAGTTGCACTCTTCTACATCTGCAGGCCCAGTTTTCCCAGCACCATTATTGAAACAACTGTACTTTGTCTAATATACATTCTTGGAGCCTTTGTCAAAAAAATCAGTTTGATATATACACATGTATTAATTTCTACGTTCCATGTTCCATTGGAAGAGACTCACTTTATTTATTTAAAAAATATTTTCAGTGATATTTTTGAGAATTTAATACAGTGTATTTTGATCATATTCAGATCTCTTCCCCTATCTTCACCTTCATACTTTACTACCCCCACCCAATTCCATGCCCTCTATTATTGTTGTTGTTGTTTAAGGGCCTATTAAGTCTAATTTGTGTCCCCAAAGATTCCTCAGTGTGGATTCATATCTTGGAGCTTGGTCAGCACACCCAGCATCACACCCTTAGAGAAAACTGATCTCCCTCTTCAAGCAGCTATCAGTTGACAATAGTTGGGGCTTCTTGCCTACCTTCCCCATCCATGCGGGAATTTTGTTTGGCTTGAGGTTGCATAGGTCTTGTGCATGCTGTCACAGTTGCTGTGAGTTCATATGAGTAAATGCCCTGCAATTTGGAAAACAGTTTCCTTGTTTTCATCCACCACCTCTGGCTGGTGCAATCTTCCTGTCCCCTCTTCCACAATGATCCCTGAGCCTTGGGAGGACAGGGTGTCATATAAGGTGTGATATAGGGCTAAGCATTCTGTAGGGAACTGTCTCATTTTAAATGAAAACATTAGTAGATTGAAAGTGAAAATGAAGAAAGCTATTACATACAAACCATGACCACAGAAGAGCTATGTGACTATATCAATATCAGATAAAATAGAATGTAGGTTTAAAAAAGAATAGTTTGAAATTAAAAGAAAAGAAATCCCAATATACCCAAATTTTCTAGGGTTGAACAAAACAGAAGCTGAAAAAAATTCATAGTTGAAATTATTTACATTAAAAAATTATCCCAAACCAGCCTATCTACACCTTAAGGAAAACCAAAATAAAATGTGAGCACAGTGGCTCAAACCTGGGACCATGTGGCAGGGTCAGAGTCCCTAAAGAGAGGCCAAGAGGCCATTGGGGAAAGTGTACCCTCAGTTGCAATGGAGACCCCAGGATATTGGAGACATCCAGCAGGTACAGAGTGGAATCAAAATACATGTGCTGTGGGTCACAGAGTCAGCAAAGTGGAGCTGCCTATGCATTTCAAAGCCAGAAGATTGTTAATGACAAACATCAGACACTGAACTACAAGACTTGGAGTCACACTCCTGGACTTTGGTTTTGTGTAAGTGTGACTATAACCTGGTTCTTCCTTCTTAGAATAAGTATTTAACTTGTGTTTTATTTTACAGGTGCCCACAGTTAAAAGACTTTTTAAAAATATTTTTTATTATTTTTTAATGTTGTGTATATGTACCTGTGTGTGGTTTTGTGCACATGAGTGCAGTGATGGAGTTACAGGCTACTGTGAGCTGCCCAACATGAGTCCTGGGAATCAAACTCAGGTCCTCTGGAAGAGCAGTACATGCTTTTAATCATTGTGCCATCTCTCCAGCCCCAGAGTCCTTCTTTTCTTTTTTTTTTTTTAAGGAATCCTTGCATGTGTCAGGTGTGATGGTACATGTCTTTAATCCCAACACTCTGGAGGCAAGAGGCAGGTGCATCTCTGTGAGTTCGAGGCCAGGCCGGTCTTTATATCGAGTTCCAGGTCAGCTGGGCCTACAGGGAGACTCTGTTTAAATGAGAACAACAACAACAACAAAAAAGAATCCTTGGACTTTAATGTGTTGAAAATTTAGACTATGGGATTTTAAAATTACACTGTGTTTTATATTGTGATATTAACATGAAATCTTGGGGACAAGGAAAAGTGATGGTTAAACAGTGATATGTTTGTGTGTCAAGTTGACAAGGTGCAGACTTGTGATGGCTAATGTCATCAACTTGACACACCTGGGAAGAAGGAACCTGAACAGAAGAATTTCCTCCATCAGATTGACCTATGGATATGTGGTGGGGGCATATTCTTGACTGCTAATTGATGCAGGGGGGTCCATCCCACTGTAAACAGTACCATCTCTAGGTAGGTGGGCCTGGGTTATATAAGAAAGATAACTGAACATGAGCCTAGGAGAATGCCAATAAGCATTTTTCTTCCAGGTTTCTGTTCCAGGTTCCTGCCTTGAATTCCTGCCCTGATTTATTTCTTCAGCAATGGAGTGTTACCTGTAAGTGTAAGGTGAAATAAACCATTTCCTCCCGAGGCAAACTAGAACACTAACTGAAAAACAAGCAAACAAACAGAAAATGTGAACAGATCTGTAACAGGTTCAATTATTAATTAAAAACTCCCAGCAGAGCAAAGCCTTGGGCAGGCAGCACATTAAAAATATTACAAATGAAAAATAAGTAGGATTTGCTTCTTGAATTAATGATTGCTCATATACAAAAGTCTACACACCATAATAATAGAATAATTATAAAATGAATGGTATGGAAAAAGCTTTTGAGACAATTCAGTACCGTATCATGATAAATATGTGCAGTTTGTTAGAAATAAAAAGTTTTCCACATGACAGACATATAAAGAAACCCAGGTAAACATCACAGCTGATTCTGAAATTAAGAGCAAGAGAAGGATAACCCTGCATTACCTTTCCACTTCAACCCAACATAGTATTAAAACTTATAGCCAGAGGTGCTGGAGAGATGGCTCAGCAGTAAAGAGCACTGGCTATTCTTTCAGAGGACCCAGGTTTGGTTTTCAGCACCCACATGGTGGCAAACAACTGTGTGTAACTCCAGTTCCAGGATATTTGATGCTTTCTTCTGACCTCCACGGACATTGCACACACAGGTGCACTTACATACATGCAGGCAATACACTTATACCAATAAAATAAAAAGAATAGATAAAATAATTTTTAAAAATTATAACTAGAGCAGATAAAGAAAGGAAGAAGTAAAAAGTCACTAAAGAGATGCCCTTACAGAGAAAATCCTACAGAATCCACAAGATTAATTAATTAATATCAACCATTCTGTCTTAGTTTGCTTTCTTGTTGCTGTGATAATATACAGAGATAAAAACAACTTAAGGGAGAAAGTATTTATTTGGTTCACAATTCTAGGTTTCAGTCCATCATTGTGAAGAAATCAAATCAACAAGAACTTAAACATATTACATCCACAGTCAAGAGCAGAGAGCAATGAATTGTTGTATGCTAGTGCTCAGCTTGAATACATATAGTCCATTCCACTCATACAGTCCAGCATCCTTTGCCTAAAGAATAGTGCCATCCATAGTGGGAGGTCTTCCCAACTCAATTAAAATAATCAAGATAATATCCCACAGACATGCCCAAAAGCCCTTCTCTCAGGCTGTGGCATAAAAAAAGCAGTTTTCTCTCTGTCCTCTATGAGGGATGGACTTCAGGCGTGACTGACAACTGAGGAACCAATGACTTAAAGGAAACGCAGGGGAAGCTGGGAAGGAGGGAGGGGGCACCGTGTGAGGTCTCCATCTTGGGCGCACACTCCAGAGTTCCCGTGATCAAAATGCAGGCTCTGCCATAGGAAACCTCCCTCCCCCTCTCTCTGGAGATGAACTTCTTGTGAGTTACATGGAATAATCTAATCTCTCTAAAGAGCATTCTCTATTCGTTCAGTAGGTTCAAACCTGGGGGTGAGGTGAGGCTGAATGCAGGGCCTCACCAGGAGAGAATTTATGCAACACAGGCTTTGCCAAGTTGACAATTAGCATTAACCATCACACACTCATATGGTGATGAACACTTAGACTGATCATATATCTTGGTTACTATGAATAGTGATGCAATGAAAATAGAAATACAGAAGTTTTTGACATACTTTTACATTTCCTTTGAATAGAGTCCTTAGTAGTATGGTTAGTCAATCACACGAGGCAGTTTTATTTTAAAATTTCAGAGGAACTTAAATGTTGTTTTCCATAATTTACATTTGTAACAACAATGTTCAAGATTCCCATTTTCTCCAGGCCTTCACCAATGAATGTTATCATTCATCCTTCTGATAATTGCTTCTAAGTCATTTCACTACAGTATGAAGTGGTATTTCATTTTGGGTTCAATTTGCATTTCTATGGTGATTAAGTGATGCTGACAATTTTATTCATATACCAGTTGGCTAAATGCATGCCTTCTTTAGAAAAATGTAAATTCAGGTTCTTTTATCTAATTTTAAACAGCTTCTTTCTTTTTGTTGTTTTGAAAGGCTTGTGTGTTACAAGTTTGCCACCTGGTGGAACTATTGGGAGGCATTTGGAACCTAAGATTAGGTAACTTTCACAAATGACTCCATTGATTCATAGCTGAGACCTAATTGGAGGAAGTAAGTGACTGGGGACACACCTTTGATGGATATACTTTGCCCTTTCAATATGCTTGGAGTGAGTCTTAATCCAATCTGATTGATATCCTTAGAAATGATTAGAACACATAAAATAGAGACATCAGGGATGCTTGTGCATGAAGAATATAGCAAGGATACCTCCATCTGCAAGACAAAGAGAGAAATCTCAGAACATATTAAACTTGTTGACACCATTATCTTGAATTTCTGTCCTTTAGAACTGCAAGAAAATTGATTCATATTTATATTACTTATATTTTGACCTATTCTAATATTTGTGATGGCAGTCCTAGTATACACATGAATACATAAATACGTAAATAAACAAATAAAATTTAAAAGAAATCTTACAATTCAAAACAAAGTCAAATTTAAAATTGGGCAAGTTAACCATTGGGGCATATAGTTCAATGACAGTGCTTGATCAGAAGGCATGAGGTCCTAGGTTTAATCCCCAGCAATGGGAGAAACAAAAACTGCAGTAATTGGGTTGAAGGTGCATTGGCAAAAAAACAGGTAAATTAGGCTAAGAAAGACAAACATTACATGGTTTCCCTTATATGCGGACTATAGGCATGAAAAGGCATGACAGTAAAAAAAAAAAAGAAAAAAAAATAGGAAAAGGTTCAGGAAGAGGAGAAGGGGGATAAGAGATGGTAATATTAGGAAGGTGAAGATGATCAAAGTTGAAAATATTCAGGTATGAAAATGTCACAATGAAATTTACCACTGTATACAATTAATATATTTGAAAAATTAGGTAAATGTCTAAAAAATAATATTTTTCTACAGGAGGAATAAAAGTGGCCAGTAAGCATATGAAAATAGTGCTCAATGTCACACAAGTCAAAACCACACTGAGCCAACCTGAGCTACATAGAGAGTTCCAGGCCAGCTGGGGCTACAGGGAGAGCTTGCTTCAACAAACAAAAAATAACAACAAAAAACCCACACTAAAATACCAGTTCACATCCACATAGGATATCATGAGAAAATAAAAATGACAATGAAAGCAAGGAATGTAGAAGAGTTGGAATCTTCTTACACTGATAGTGGAAATATAAGAGGGTGTGAGCAATGTGAGACAATCTGGCTATTAAACATATAACTAAAAATTCAACATATATTTAAAATTAGGCATTAAAATAAAAACTTGCATAAAACTGCATACAAGCATTATTCACAATAGTTAAAAGAGAAAACATTCAAATATTCTTCAATTTATTAATTTATATACAAGATGCTATATATTCATATAATAAAATACTGATCAATCATGAAAATGGAATCTATACTACAACACTGCTGCATCTCAAAGACAGGCATGGTACAAGATATAGGAGGGTGACTTATGGGGAAGGGAAAAACACTGATAAATAGATATGGAATGTCCTTTCCAGTGACAGGAATGTTTTGGAATTACATTGAAGAGATGGTTGCACAATACCAGATAAACTAAGTGCCACAAGATTTTATACTTTGAAATGGAATGTTTTGTACTATTTAATATAACATTTGAAAAAAGACATAAAAATTGGGATAGCATATTCCAAAAACATAAATGAATTAATCCCGGAATTATAATTGTAAGTGCATGAATCGAGACAAGAAAGAATACACAACTGATTATGATTACTATGCTTACATAGAATTCAGAACAGACAAAACTTCTATTTGGTTTGAAATAAGTATACTGGTTCCCCTTGGTAGATAATTACTGAAATGGGAGATTAGGAAACTTCTGAAGTCTAGTGATCTTTTATTTAACTGGGTCTATTTAGTTTTTAAAGTTTCCACAACTTATGATATACATATACTGTTTCAATATACCACAGATAAAGGTAATATATATCTTGAAATTGAGATATTTTGTATGGAAAATGGAATTAAAGCATCAAGTATTCTGAGATGATATTTCTTAGCTTAAAGAACTAAATTTATTATTTCAAATCACAGAGATAGAAATTGTAGGAGCTAGAAAACAAATTTTAGAGGAAGTATGTCCACCTTGAGAGATGGATGGTCAGCTTGATTTCACAAGGCTTTCCAGGCTGACATTATCTAGGCAAACTCACCAGGTTAAATGGCCTTCCCTTCACACTGTGGTATTAGATATTTGATTGAAAGAATGTTCTACTCTCGTAGCCCTTGAAATCAAATCAAGCTGGCATAGCTTAGAAAGTCATGATGTATCTAAGCTAGTGTTTCTATTTTAAAATTTACTGTAAGAAATATAGTTCACAGGAAGGCATATCTTTTGGTTCAACATGATCAGTGTGTTTTTCCCTAGAGAAAGATGACAGGGAAAATCAAATGACCTGAAAGCTTCTTGAAGAGTATAGAATCAGAGTTAAAGAAATAAATCACATCATTCTAATATTCCATGGCCTTAATATCAAATAACATCAAATGGAAAGACAGGCTGAGAGATAAAGGTATTATCTCCTCTAATAACGTCTTTTGCTTCAGTGAATCTTTCATGTTTCCTTGATTCACCAACCTGACATTCTCTTTAGAGGCATATTGAAGACTTTTGTTAATTACAGACTTAGAATCCTTAAACCCACCTGATCTCACCTAGCATATTTTGCTATAATAGCTCTATCTCTTGGAGTGACTATTTCTCAACCAGGGCACCAACCAGACAGCATTGTATCAGAGTTAGGAGTCTAGGGGCTACAGGTGTGTAGTATAAATTATTATGCCACGTGAGCATGAGTATAATGAGCCATGACCAAGGGAATACTAAAAATTAACTAGCGGGGATGGAGAGATGGCTCTTGTAGAGGACTTAAGTTCAATTCCCAGGACCTACATGGTGGCTAACAATCATCTGTAACTCCAGTTTCAGGGAAATCCAGTGCCTTCTTCTGACTTCCTTAGGCATTGCACAACATGGGTACACTTACATACATGCAAGCAATACACTCATACATGTAAAAATAAAAATAATAAATAAAATATTTAGAGAGTTAATTAGGGGTGTCAACTTCTTTGACCAATAACAAGAGAGTTCCATAGAGCAGAAAACAGCAAAATAGGAACCTCCTTCTCCTTGATTCCTACAGAAAAAAAAGAACTAAAAATATAAAGGGAAATGACTGTAGAAAGTAATAGATGAAGATCACTTTAAAATATTTTATTGATTGCCCTGAAGCATGAATAAATTCTGGAACAACAAACAATACCTCATTCCATGAATAACAATGATATTATGATAGCCATTAGGCCAAATAATATTTTCCAAGAAAAATCAAGATAGAAGCTAGATAAGAGAAAATATTTTCATAAGCTGGAACAGAATTTCCTTCTTGGAACTAGCCTAGGAAAAGAATCTAGAATCTCGAAGAACAACATAAAGGTAGTACATATAAACCAGGGTGCAGTAGTGCATGCCTATACTCTCAGGTGCTCAGAAGGGAAAATGGGAGGCTCACTTGAGGCCAGGAGTTTGAAATCAGGCTAGGTAATATAAGGATACTTTGTTTCAAAAAGAAGAAAATAAGCAAGGCATGGTAGCACACACCTATAATCCTACTACTTGGGAGGCTAAGCCAGGAGGATCATGACTTCCATGTTAGCCTGAGCTCCATAACAAAACACTGTAACAAAAACAATAACAAAACACAAAACAAACAAAAAATGAACAAAATTTAGACATCACATAAAGCAGACCATGGAACAACCCCCATCAGTCATTATTTAAGTGGGATTTGTTGCCTATGAAATGCTTGTGTAGAACAACTGTATATATTTCAGAGGAGGAAACATTCTTAATACTGTACCTTGTGATTTCTGAGTCCCTCATACCAGGTATATAATGATCAACATGAGTGACAAATATACATAGGTGATAAAAGCCCAGTGAGACACTTTCAGAAAAGTAAGAAAACATTTTTTCCTAAATAAAATACTAGCAAATCAAGTATAGGACAAGGATACAACAAGGAAAATGCAGGGTGATGAAGCTCAGGTCAAGAGCAGAAGGATGAGTCAACAAAGTAATAAGGTGTTTCAATAAAAAAAGAAAGAAGTATGATGATCACTCTGAAAGATGCCCAAAACACATTTAATAAAATTCCTGATCTTTATTAATATAACTCTGGTATTAAAAATTACTTATTTGGCTTGATAAATAGCATTTATAAGAAAACAACTGATGGGCCAGTGAGAACTCACAATGGTGAAAGGAAAGACCTGATTCCCACAACTTGTCCTCTGACCTCCACATATGTGCTATGGCACATAACATAAGCATACACACACACACACACACACACACACACACACACACACGATAAATATATGTAATGAAAATGTAAAAAGTCAACTGAAAATATACTTAAAGTTGAAACATGAAATCTATTTCTAAGGAAGTCAGGAACAAGAGAAAGTTCTCTCCCTTGCTGCCATTATTCAACATTGTTCTAAAAGTTTTGCTTAATGCAATATGAGAGAGAAGAGAAATAAGAGATACAAATAAGCTGGGCATGCTGGCGAACACCTTGAATCCCAGCATTCAAAAGGCTGAGGCAAGTAGATTTCTGTGAGTTCCAGGCCAGCCTGGGCTACATAGTGAGACCCTGTATCAAAAAAAGAGGTACAGGGGACTAGAGAAAAGGCTCAGTGGTTAAGAGCATTGTCTGCTCTTGTAGAGGCTGTGCTTGCAGAGGACACAGGTTCAATTCCCAGCACCCACACAACAGCTAACAACTGTAACTCCAGATCCAGAGGAATCCAACACCTTCTTCTGACCTCCACAGGCATGGTACCACACAGGTGCACCTACATACATGCAGACAACACACTCACACACATAAAATAAAAATAATAAATGCATAAGTACATTAATAAGAGGTACATTTAAACAAGGAGCACTGTCTTTTCAATATGCTAGCAATAATCAATTAGGTAATATAATAGAAAAATTGTTTTCATTATCAATAATTATGAAATATCTAGAAATAATTCTAGGAATATTTGACACTAAAGGACAAGAGAATGTAGCACAGCTAAGTGGTAGAGAACTTACTTAGCATGCAAAATCCAGATTCAAGTTTTTCCACCACAAATAAGTATAATACATTTATAAAATTTAACTGAATGATATAAAAGAAGACAAATGAAAAACAAAGCAGGTCATATCCCTTGCTTAGGAAACTCCATTCTGCAAAACTTTCAATACTCCATATATTAATGTAAATCCTTTCAAAGTCTTGTGGAGTTTGAAGAATATACATTTGTTGTATATTTTGTCTGAAAGAAAAGATACAAGAGGATAATCAGAAAGATGTGATGGTTTGAATGTGTCCCCAAAAGTTCATGCATTAGAAATTAATTCCCAATGTAATCGTGTTAAGAAGATGGAGGACGTTTAAGAGGTGATTAGACCATGAGTATTTACCCTTTATAAACTACATAGTCTTAGTTATTTTGTTACAGCACCACAAAACAAACTAAAACAAAGACTTAGTAAAAAGAACTATCACAAGGAGGAGACATTCCCTACAGTAATTAAAACAATATGTAACTGGTAGAATATTAAACAAAATTTCAGTGGATTAGAACAGGAACCAGAAACAGATAAACAAATGTGCAAGGATTTAGTCTGAGAGACTAAATTTGAAATCAGTAGCGAAAAGTTTAGGCTAGTCAATAAATGGTGTTAGGAAAATTAACTATCCATTTAGAATGAAAATTCCCTATCCCTAACCATACAAAGAAGCAAAATCCAGATATATTTTCTAAAGGAAAAATTACTTAACTAAATGTAGAAGAATTTGGAATAGGAAAATTTTTTTTCTTTTTCCAGTGTTATCATAATTTTAAAAATTGTCTAAACAGCTGGGTGTGGTGGCGAATGCCTTTAATCCTGTACTCAGAAGACTGAGGCAGACGGATCTCTGTGAGTTCAAGACTAGCCTGGTCTACATAGCAAGTTCCAGGACAGCTGGGCCTATAGGGGGGCCCTGTCTCAAAAAAGACCCAAAAATCTACTCATGTTGAAGTTTGCTCCCCAATATAAAGAGGGTGATGAAACCTTTAAAAGGTCTTAGGTTCTTAAACACAAACATGAAAGGATTATTTCTGCTTTCAAAGACCTCATTAATTCTCATGGGAATGAGTGAGTCCTCATTTTTGTGAGACTAGATTAGTTTTCATAGAAGTGCTTGTTATAAAATGCATTCCTTCCTCCATGTGCCCCCATCTGCCTTTTGCCATGTAGCACAGAGCTCTTCCCAGGCGCAGCTGTCTAATCTTTGACTTCCAATTTCTAGAACCATGAATTAATAGATCTCTATTATCCAGTCTCAGGAAGTGTAATAACATTAAAACCAAACTAAGATATCAATTTTATACAAAGTTAACACGCAAATGATTAATTGGGAAAATCAAGGTCTAGAGACAGGATGTGAGACAACTTAATATATAAGCATCCCTTTTTATTAATGTGAAAAATTCCTAAACCCCTACTAGGCATATGAATATAAGCAGTTATTCATGTAAGAAGAAATATACATATGGGAAAATGTTACTCTCATGCATCGTCCAAACATGCAGAGTGAAACAACAAAGATAAACTTTTCATGTATCAGAGGTATGTGAAAATTGTCAGACAAGGAAGTTGAGGCAATGTTGAGAAAGAAATGGGAAACTTTATATTTTATTTATTTATTTTAGTTTTTTCTCCATTGGTGCAGCCTTTCTTCAGTGAAAACTGATGTTACCTATTTATATTTTAAATGTGTGAATGTTTTTGAAGCAATGAAGAAAATCTATTTCACTTCAATGAATATAACTTAAAAAGGAGTTGAACAAGTAAGTAATCACAGTGAAATTTATAAGTATGGTAACCAAAGTAATGTTTACAAGGAAAATCTGTGAACAATCTATGTGCATTAATCAATATTAATAAATGTAGTATATTCAGATATTGAGATGTTTGCACCAAATACCTACTGTTGACGAAACTGTTAATATATTTCCCAATTACTCCTTTATCTTGGGATGAGGATGGGAAAAGAGTTTTTATCTTTGTATATTTCTGGGTTTTTTTTAATAAGAAACGTGCCATTTTTAACTATCCATTTTTCATAAAAGTGAAAATTTGGGAATAAAAGAAATATATTTGTAATATAATGTTCAATTTAAGAGAAAAGATAAAATGTTTTACTTTTAGCATGATTGTGGATTGTTTGTTTTGGGGACAGGGTCTCACTATGTAACCCTAGCTGATATGGAATTAGCTATGTAGACCAGGATGACCTCAAACTCACAGAGCTCCACCTGCCTCTTCTTCCCAAGTGATGGAATTAAGGTGTGCACCACCATGCATGAATATGATTGCGTTTTTAAATGTGCATATTAAAATACATAAACAGTAGAGAGAACACTAAATATATAATAGTGATTATCTTTGGTTGTATGTTTTTTCTTCATTAAATTTTACATTTTAAATTTATTTTATGAATATATATTCTGAAGTTATTGTTATTTTATTGGAATATATTAACTGTACAAAGTAAGAGGTTTCATTGTCAGAGGTCCATTCACAGATTGAATTAATTTAGCTTTTCAAAGGTTAGAGGGAAACAGGAACTTGGAAAATGGCAGATTACATCAAAGTGTGAATTTTATAGTAGTTTTACTTATAATAATAAGTGGTGTCCTTTATCAGACAGAATAAAAAAATCGGGATTTACTAATGAAGTAAAATGTCCCTATCTCTTGAGTAAAAAGCCATGACTAATTCTAAAATGCAAATTGCTATGTCAAATAAGCCATTCCAGACAGTTTATATATTATATGATTACAAATACATGACTTTCTGGAAAAGCCAAAACCACAGTGGTAATAGAAAGTTAAATGGTTTCCAGAGGTTCCGAGTATTAAATAGATGAAGCACTGAGGAATTTTCAGGGTAGTTAAACTATCCTACATGATACCATAATTGCAAATACATGACAGTATTCATTTGTCAAAAGCCTTTGAATTTCACAACTCACAGAACCTCGATATACAGAATATTTAAAAAATTACAAAGGAGATTGAGGGATTCTAGAGATAGAATATAAAATATTTCAAACCAATGTAATTATATTCAAATGTATGAAACAGAGGCTGAAGAGATGACTCAGTAGCTCAGTGTAAGCATGAGGATCTGAGTTTAAATCTCCCGAACCCACATAGAAATCCAGGCATAGTCATGAAAGTGCCTGTAACCCCCATCCTGTGAGGGACAAAGAAAGGAGTATCAATGGGAGTCTGGCAGCCAGCCTTCCAAGTACAGTGAGAGACCCTTTGTCAGGGAAATAAGGTAGAGAGTGATAGAGCAGGATGTCTTTCTCTGGCCATTGCACCTGTGTATGGGCATGCACACCATTTGTGCATATATCATACACATACACCACATACACATACACAATGTATGAAATGATTTCTTTGAATAGTGTAGGAAGAAAGGTGCTGACTTAACTAACTTGGGAGATAAATGGATTCTGTAAGAATAAAGGTAAAGCAAATTGTACCTAAGTATTCAACATTATTTAATAAAGTTGTTTCCTATGAAATTATAGGTTAATGATTTTGATACTGTATACTAGAATTAAGCAAGTAAGTAGGTGACAACTCTTAGATCCAAGGTTTCTCCCTGTCGCAGCAAGAATTACAGGGAGGTAAAGGCACAAAGCATGAATGAACAGTATGGATTCTTAGTGGTCCTTTGGGTCAAAGATTAGACTTGAAACATCAGTAAGATTTCATGTTTACCTAAATATAGATATAAATGATTTTGTATAGAAGAACTATTTAGAAAAGTGTATATAAGGATATACATGTTTCCTTGCTTTGTCAGCTGAAAGGACCTAAAATTTACTATACTCCAGTAGCAACAAGCACACCTAAAATCCATATCTTGACTTTTAAGGCAAATCTATAGAAAATGGAACCAGGGCTCTTAGAAATCAGCCAAGAAATATACAACTACAAGATCTTGAGGAATCTTGTAGTGTCAGAAGGTTAGAAATGCTAAAAAAATGAGATGTATCACAGGCATTTAGAGTTGACCTCAAAGAGTACTCAGTGACCAAGCTTGAAAGATTTAAGCAACAAAAAACAGTATTGGGTTATAACCCAATATATAAATATAAATAAATGGTGGCAAGGAGACAAGTCCCCTTTAAGAAGAGCGCTAAATAAATTCTATAGATACTCCACACTCAAGTAAGCAATGCACAACTCTAAGTAATTATGAGCTATACATAGAAACTTCTTCCAAGAGTACAGAATCCAAAGGAGGGATGAGGGGTAATTTCACAGTAGGTAAGAACAGTATACAGGTGTCCTCCAGCAAAGTGATGAAAGTCAATATCAACAGGAAGAAGTCATGTTGACAGTACATTCTTGATATGATGTGATAAAAAAGGTATCTCACCTCTGTGACATTCTTCTAAAACATTAATAATTACAAGGAACATTCCAAATTCCAATTGAGGGACATTAGCCAAAATAACTGATCAGTACTCTTAGGTCTATTAAGGTCATTAGAAACAAGGAAAGTCAGATGTTGTTGCAGTCAGGAGATATAGTGAATACATATAATGTGGTATCCTGGATGAATTTCTTGGGCAGAAAAAAAGACATGAGGTAAAATCTAAGGAAATTTGAAATGGACTTAATAATAATAATGTACTGATATCACTCCATTATCACAAATATACCATACCAATGTAAGATGACACTAAGAGGGAGAAATTTGGTATAAAGTATATTAGAACTCTATACTGTCATAACACTTTTTCTATAGATTTAAAATCATTTTATAGTAAAAATGTTTATGTAAAAGAAAACCAAAAGTGCTGAAGTCATTTACACATAGGAAAATATCCAGAAACACAGTCACGGTATAGCGTGAAGAAGGCAAGATCATTTTCCTATGGCTTCTAGTAACATGACATTTGGTTCACCCAGGTCAAGACCCATACAGATCAGTTATAAGGGGGAAGTATATCAGGGCAGTTCATTAGTGCACATATGTGCAGGAAGCACTAATTGAGCTGTCAAAATCAAAGATTCACATACACACAGCCACACAAATACATATATTCCAGACTCAATTCACATTCCTCAAATAAGAGAATGTGATGTGTATTTCAGTGTGTCACTGGTTCTAGGATACTGTTTTCTAGACCCTTCAGAATCCTAGGAGCAAAGTATAGTTACTTAAAATCTTAAACTAATTTCCTGTGATGATTTTGGTGCCATGTAAAGAAAAGTACAGATGCTTAAGAGATGGCTTAGTGATTAAGCACACTCGCTGCTCTTGCAGAGGACCTGGGTTCAGTTCCCAGCAACCACATGGTGGCTAACAAGCATCCATTCCAGTTCTAGGGGATCCAACACCCTCTTCTAACTTCTTGAGGGCACTGCACAACATGGGTGCACTTACACACATGCAGGAAATACCCTCATACACATAAAATAAAAATAATAAAATATTTTTAAAGTGAAAAATTTTATAACTATTTCTATTAATTCTTTGAGAATTTCATATAATGTACTTCTCTTCTAACTCCTCTCCTTAACACCTCCAAGATCCACCTCTTCCTCTCCCCACACAACTTTCATTCCTTTTTTTTTTCATAACCCACCAAGTCCAATTAGTGCTGCCTATATACTTATGGGTGTGGGGCCACCCACTGGAGGGTGGTTGATCTATCAGGAGCCACACACACCTTTAAAGAAAACTGACTCTTCCTTTCCCTGAAACCACCAACTGCCCATAGCTCTTCAGTTAGGGGTCGGGACTCATGAACCTCTTCCCGTTCCATGAGACACTGCTGTTGTGAGTTCATGAGTACAGTGGTCTTCTCATATCCAGAAGACATTGTTTTGCTCTGGTCTTCCCTAACCTCTGGCTCTTACAATCTTTCCATCCCCTCTTCCTTGATGGTCGCTGAGCCTTGGGGAAGGGTGTGATGTAGATGTCCCATTTGGGACTGAGCACATCATGGTCACTTATTCTCTGAACTTTGACCAGTTGTGAGTTTCTGTGTAATCACCATCCACTACAGAAACTTGTCTGATGAGGTCTGAGAGCTTCACTAATCCCAGTTCATAACTGGTCTACAAACATTTCTTTTTATTCTCCAGACAGATCACTGTAACTAAGGAATTATACATGGAATTTTTAAAATGTTATCTACCATTATATTTTACATTCTGTTCTCAGTGTCAGCTTCCTCCCACCACCTAAAGCACTACTGCAAATGAGAGGGTATGGGAATACTACTATCTAGAGAGATATGTCAGCCCCTTTCTCCACATTTGTTTTCCAACCAAAGTCTTTCAACCTACATATCGCCTCTTACTTTTTCCTCCTTAGTACTTTGTGACATTCAGATTACAATTTTGTAGCTTAGGTCCTTTTGCCATGTATAGAATCTAAAAATAAGATGGGTAATAAATTTACCTAGATGACTATACATATACATACATATATATATATATATATGTATGTGTGTGTGTATATATATATATATATACATATATATATATGCTATATAACAAAGGTATATGGCTTACTTTTCAGTTCCTGTTTATTAACCCATGAAATGTAGAAGTCTATATCATGATCCAACTGAAGAAGAACTTTCATTCTAGGTCTTGAAACTTCACTGAGAAGCTGAAAAGTCCAATTGAAGAACATCAGCTTTGCCAAGAATCTTGAAGATTTTCTATTCCAAAGTTCTACCTAAGACAGAAAACCATTTTTGTTTTTTAAAGTATCCTATTATTTTTATTTTATGTGTATGAGTGTATTGCCTGCATGTGTGTAAGTACACCTGTGTCCTGCAATTCCCGAGGAGGTCAGAAGAGGACGTCGGATTTCCCTGGAACTGAAATTACAGATGGTTGTTAGCAATCTCGTGGGTGCTGGGAATTGAACCTGGATCTTCTGCAAGAGCGGTCAGTGCTCTTAACTGTTGGGCCAACTCTATAGTCCCATAAAACCAGTTTTGAACATTTCTGCAAAGTGAGCTTCTGCTTAAACAGACCTAGGTTAGAAGGTATCTTTGATTAATTGCCATAAAGTTCCTAAGTGTAAGCCAAAAATCTGATTGTATCATCTCTATTAATGTGCCCACTGGACATATTCCAAGTAAATGTTACCACTCTTCTGCATGACAGGCCTTCAATGACTTGAAAGTATCCACAATCCTCTTAGATGAAAGCATTCCTGACCTTTTCAATAATTTTTCTGTATCTGTAACCTACTCACCATCTTGGTCACTTTACAGGGTATCTAGGCACATCTTAATTGTAGCACTCTGATATGACCCTATCTCCCACATAAACTATCAAATATAGAACAAAACATTCTTTATTCTGAGCGTCATGCCTCTACTAATAAAGCCTAAAATTTCATTACACATGTAAGCATTGTAATCTCACCCAGCTAGCTCATGTTGAACTTATAGTAAATGAAAACCAGAGTCTTCTTCACATATGCCATTCTTAAGCCACATTACTATTTGCTATTGGTAACTGAATTCTGAAACAAGTATAGCAATTCATGTTTGAGCTTGTTCGAGTTAATACTCCTAGATTCAACGTTTTTCTCCAGCCAGTTTGAATCTTGCCAGAAACATTCAGTGGCATTTATTCTGCATTCTGCATCTATGTTTGCAATGAGACAAGTATGCTATTTTATGTTTTCATTTTAGTCATTGAAAATTAACTTTTGTAGGCCAAACCTAAAAGGAGAAATCTCTGTCCACATTGACTGGCATACTTTTGAACACTATCAGTCCAAAGTATTAGCCCATCTACTGTCAAGCCATGATCATCTAGCTTATGTTATTTCACTCTATACCCAAGGACATTTTGAGGAACTGTCAAATGCCTCAGTGAGGTTCACAATGGTTATTGTCTCCTGAGACCCCTGGACGCATCTCAACATAAAGCAGACACCCTCCAGAGAAGCTGAAGCACAAGTGACCAAAGTGCTTGCCAACTTGCAAACATACCATATGGATTACACCACTACAGACAGATGTGATTAAAGCACAGTTTCAAAATACTGGGATTAACTCAAAAGTCAGAAAGGCAATGCATAAATTGTTTTTTGTTTATGACAAAGCTGATTCTCTCATGTGTGTTTTTATGCAACCTGTTCCAGGTTGAATAACATCAAAGACACATTTATTTAATAAGGAATATGGCAGTCTGAGCAACATCCAGGCCAGCTAGTATATAATAATACAATGTCTATGAGAGATTAACAGGCAAGCCAGTATAATAGAGACCTAGTGGGATGCAGTACACTGAACTAGTTAAGAAAATATTCTAGAATCTCAGAACTGTGTTCAAATCATGAGTCTGCCACTTACTAGTAGTGTGACCTTAAGAAAGTTATCCAGCCTTACAAGTTGTTATGACAAAGGAATTGCTAGAGATTATTGTTATCTTAATCTAACAGAAAAATTAACTTAGTGTAACAAGATGGGTATTGTGAAATCCATGTTAAGGCAAAACAATCAATTTTTGTTTATCAAGCTCATCAATAATGCTTTCAATAGTTAACTATAAAATATTTTCCTGAAATTAGCTTCTTTGTTAATGTACACATATTAGCCCAAGTTCCTGTGTTGGGGGAGGTCAGACACATGCACATACATATGTAGGTATGCACAAGCCTGTGGAGGCCAAAGCACGTTATTAGGTGTTTTCTTCCATTGCTTTCCACCTTGTTTCCTTGAGATCGGGTCTCTCACTGAACTGGAAACTCATCATTTGGACTAGAATGACTGATTGGCAAGCTTTCAAGACCTGCCTCTCTCCCCTTCCCATTGCTAGGGTTACAGGTATGCACAATGCCATTTTTTACATGGCTGCTGGAGATTCAAACTCACGTCTTCACGTTTAAGAGCAAGTGCACTTACCTCCTGACCCATAGCTCCAGCCTCTATCCCAAGATGTTCTGAAGTTAGACATTGAAAGTACTTTCTTTGGAAGCCCCAGTCTGTGCCCAGATACCTCAGTATACCTGGAGCTTTATGCCTCAGTTCCTTTCTATTTATTGAATGTTGCACAAAACCCCGTGTTTTCAAAAGTTGTTTTTCCTAAACCTTTGAGTTTCCTGGTTTAAAGGAGCTTTCACCAAAGCTGGAAAAAAACATAGCACCAAAGTCTAAAGCCTAGGCAAATATGTCATCACTTGATAAGTTTTTATCTCTGTTGTGTGTGGTGTTTGACAAATCATGTTTCTCTTTCCTGTTCTTATAAATTGCTTTTACCTCATCTCCCAACAGATTTCTGGGAAGATAGTAGCATAAGTAAAGGATCTTAATTCTTGCTCTTCCTCTAACAAATTGTCAGAAGTGACAAAAACAAAAATTGAGCAAAACCTGTAAATAAAAGGGCAACAGAATTCTCAAGGAATTTCTGAAAGATATAATACTGGTGGGGCCATGTTAAAGGATATGAGCAACATGAGAAGTTTGTGACATCCAGATAAATTAAAAAAATCATTGCACAAACCCCACTAATCCCTTCTAGTTTTAAAAGAACAAGGGCTGGTGATGGAAGTATAGAATAGTTAAAAGACTGGGATGAGAAAATTAGAAGTTGAAGGAAAACTGTATAATTTATGTTTTATTTAATCATCATATTTTAAAAAGAAAATATCAAATTAGAAATGGCAAACTTAACATCACTTAAACTTTTTAAATTTACTAAATTAAGATTTATGATGAAAATCTTTTCAACAGATAAATTCAGCTATTTGAATGGAGTTACTATTTGAGGATAATGTTAATTTTAGATTTGAGTCACTTTGTGAATGTAAGTCATGGGTCACAGGCCTTTCCTGCCACAACCTTAATCCCTATTTAGGCCCTGACAGCAATTAATTCATTTGCTCCTATTTTGACCTTACAAACCAACACAATTTAAAGCAGGCTTCCCTCTCAAAGAGGGAAAAGTCAACCATACCCAAATAATGGGATCTCCTAATTATGGTTTCTCAACTAATGTCTACAAGACCTGCGCCTGAATTCCTATTGATGAATTAACAAGATTTGTTTCAATGTTGTGTACCTATCCCTACTACCTTTCCCCACTCATAAATGGAGAAAGTATATGTGATACCTGTACATACCTGAAGTAGAGGTCAAAGGGTCAAATGAGCAAAGTGTCTCTCGATGGTGAAGCTCTCCTGCTGCAGTTTTTCTGGCCTAAGCTCCCTCCCCACTACGGCATCCTGCTGAAACACAGAGACCCTAATAAAAACTTCTGCAACTCAAACAATTTTAGGAGAGGGTAACATCTCACTAAATGGTGAAAAGTTAGAAAAATCACCTGTTATTGGAAGTGGAGAGATAGAAATTCTGGCTATACCTTCTTGAGTCAGTGATGAATAAACTGTTCAACAGATAAAGAGAACCCAAAATAAAAAAACAGAATGTACACAAAAACCTACAATAAGAGGAAATATTCCATAAGAAATTAATAATGGCTAATAATAATTTAAAATGAGGCCAAAATAAAGTTTTTTAAAAATTAGACTACAAAGCAGAAAAATAATGGACTTTACAGAGACACAAATCTTTTCTGAAGGAAAACAACATATTTTTAAAGACAATATATTTGGCAAAGCTCAGGAATTCTCTGTTCCTTGAATGTTTCAAAGAAATTTATCTGCCTAATTGTCTAAGCCAAGGCCTCAGATAATATCCAGCTTCTCATGTGGCTACTGATTTGTTTTATCGCTATTTTCTATCCCCCCAGTTTTAATATTTACTTCTAAAATCATTCACATCATTAAGATTCTTAAATTTATTATGGTAGACTGTCTCTTTGACAGTGTGAGCTTTTAAATACTCACACTACATAGCAGCAAAATAACAAGTCTTTATCTCCTAAGCTGTTCTGAGAAAGACTGAGAGGCCAAATATTATAAGGTATATTAAAAAAAAACTAGTTATTTGAAAATGATAAAGGCTAATGTTTACTGTACAATGAGTCTAACAGGAAATAAGTATACAGAATTTTGCAAACTTATTGGCCATGTCCCAGAGAAATGTTTATGAAACAGAATTGTTGCAGGAAGCACATTGTGGTTAAAACGAAAAAACATGATCAAAATGTTAATTCCATCCTTATTACTTGGTACTGCTAGAGAATATGTAGTCTGTGTGGTCAACAGCTTATATTATAGATTTGAAAAAGACACACAACTGAGAAACTCAAAAAGATCAACCAAATTTCTAGGAAATAGATTCTGGTAAAATACTAATTTAAAATATTATCTGAGGGGCTGGAGAAATGACTCACCAGTTAAGAGCACTGGGTTCAAGTCCCAGCATCCACATGGCAGTAACAACTGTCTGTAACTCCAGTTCCAGGAGAATCCAATGCCATCTTCTGACTCTGCAGGCATTGCACAACACAGGTGCACTTACATACATGCAGCCAATACACTCAAACACATAAAATAGAAAATATTTTTAAATAATAAAAATAATATCTGTAAACAAATTCTGAACAACAAAAGTGACTACATTGAGTAACACATTAGAAACTCCCACTAGCAATACTACATCTGGTTTCCTGCAGCATTACCTAGGAATAGAATTATCACGAACTATACAGGACTTAAATAAAACTCTCTTGAAGGATATAAAATGCTTTAACAAAATTGAAAAATAAAGCTTTGCGAGGTGTAGTAATCCCAGCCTTCTAGAGCCTGAAAAGTTTAAGTTCAAGGCTAGACTGGGCTACACGGTTACATGGCAAGTTCTGTGCTTGCCTAGCCTATAATGAGACATTGCTTCAAAAAACAGAACACTCTTCACCCCCACGCTCCAATAAAATAAATCAAATAAAGCAACATGTTTCTTGAAAATGATGGAATTCTATAGTTTTCAGCATTTTATCAATTTAAAACAATGCCAGGGGAATTCCCAATATAATATTTGGAGGGAAGTCTGTTAAGTGTAATGTTCATCTGGTAAAAAATAAACACACGAGAACCATCAGAAAATTGTTTAAAAAATAACTATGAAAATGATCGAGAGATATGAAGTTATAGTTCCACCTCAAGGACTACAGATTGGTATGCTAGGGCTACAATATTCACTGGAACTAAAGAGAATTCAAAGACAAAACAAATTCTGAAAATGTATATTTTAAATGTATGAGGAGAAAAAATACGAATTAATAATTGGTTAACCTTTAGGGAGTAGTAATTAGAATATCTAAATAATATCAAAATAATTCCCTACAGAGCAACATTAGTAAAAATATTAAAGTGAAATATAAGGGATATGTAATATAATTGTGGGGTGAGATGACCCTTCTACATATGATCCTAGGGCCAGAAGGCAAAAAGGAAAAGATTTATTCATTTTTTATTTTTTATTATTTTTTTTAGTCATTTTAATGCATTTTTCTCTGTGCACAAGAGAAATAACTGATAGTCAAAAGATACACTTTTCTTTATACATAGCAGTTAAAAGTAATGCAAACATCACATGACACTTCCAGTAAACGTTACATTTCCAATTACAAATCAAAATGCGTATTAGGGTCTCTTCATGGGAGAAGCTGAGAAGGAAGTCTTAGGTAAAAATCACTTTCCTGGCATTACTACACTGATCCTTCAGGCTGCACAAAGATTAAGGTCATATACAGTCAATCTGCAAAGTTGACACAATGTTACACTGTAAGTTTTCTGTACAATTAATGTATACTTAGAGAAAACCAGGATAAACATTTCTACTATATTTTAACTGAACTTGCCTAGCCAACATTTTCACTGAGAATTTATCAAATATGCTGTAAGATTCTACAAAATTGTGAGACATATCTAGCTTCAGGAATATTTCATATTTTCTTTCTTATTTTGGTTACACATATTCTGCTCAGAGATTCTACAGTAATACTTCTAGATGTACAATTCCAATTGTGCTTACTGTACTGTGTACAAATAATAGCAAAAATGATCAATGAATGGTACAAATCTTACAGCATTTGCTAGCAAAAATACATGCCAAAGTCACAATAAGCAATATTGTACCACAAATTAGAGAGCTTCAAATAATTTGCTTCTGTTTTTAATATCTTCATTCTACATTAAATTACTATCATAGGCTAATGTTTAAAATGCAAATAAACTGGACATCTGTAGGACAAAACTTGTTCACCCAGCTGTGAAGGCTGATACCTGTTTCCAAAAATCACAATAAATGCAGAATAAAGAGAAGTGTTTGCATGCAACACCTTTGAGTGAAACAGCATTGATTCCCATCACTCAAAACAGAGAAGGAAGGAAATCAAAAGAAAAAAAGGAAGGAAAGAAGGAGTTAGGAAACAAAGAGGGAGGGGAGAGGGCAGGCAAGAAGGGAAGGGAAGAGAAGGGGGAGGCTGGAGGGAGGGGAGGAGGAGGGAGAGAGGAGGAGGAGGAGGAGGGAGGAGAAGGAGGGAGGATAGCAGGCAGGGACTCCACCTTAAAATGCATCATATTATATTTATAACCAGACAGATTTAAAAGAATCAAAATAAAATTAAAGCACAATTTTGTGTGTGTGTTTAAAGATTTAAGAGCCATTATCAAAAATAAGATACATTTTTTTCAAGGTACAGAAATGTAATTACGATGGCTGAGAGCCCAGCAGCCTCTCAATGGCTGCATTGATGTCGCCTCCTGTTGCTATTAGGGCCTGCAAGTTTGCTTCACGGTTTAAGAACCCCATGGCGTTGAGCTGTTCCAGTTGCTGCTGAAATCTGACTTCCGGATTCGGCAGTTGTGGAGGATTTGCTCCAGCCAGCGCCTGCACCATTTGCTGAATGAACTGCTGATTGGGTCCAGATTCTGATGTCGGACTTGTGGTCTCAGTAGGTGCAGAGCTGGACACAGTGGATGCAGTGGGGCCACTAGAGCCGGTGGAACCAGGGGAGCTTGCAGGGCCAGTGGGTCCTATAGGCCCAATGGGACCTATGGGGGTGAAAGGAACTATGGGACCGATGGGGCCTATGGGAGTGACTGGGCCTACTGGGCCTATGGCCGTTCCCAGCACCCCCACCCCCACACCTGGAGTGAAACTTGGAATGAGGCCAGGTGCTTCCGTGGCTAGTGTCTGTAGCCCCTGCTGGATCTGCATCAAAGCCTGCATTGCTCTTGGGTTTGACATGGCTGCTATTGTTTCTGGATTCTGCATCTGCTGCAGGAAAGCTGGAAGCTGAGGACGCATCTGCTCCTGCAGCTGAGGATTTGCAGTAAACAGTGGGCTACTCAGCATCATCTGGGCAGCCAAATCTGGATTCTGGCTCAGCGACTGCATCATGCTTCTCATGTAGGGTGCGGACAGCATATTCTGAATTAACTGAGGATTTTCAGTTATCTGTTGCAGCAAGCTCTGCATTCCTGGGGTACTGAAGATGCTAGCAACATAATTAGCTGCAGCCACCGTGTTCCCCGTAGTATTACTGGAGCTACTGCCAGACCCACTGCCACTGCTTGTGGTCGTGCTGGTGGATGCAGAACTCTGGGTAGCTGGCGGTGGTGCCCATGGATTGGGCAGCGGATCCCGGTTTTCTGTGCGGGAAGGCTGGGTGCCCTCCCCTGAGGAGGAACTGCTCCCCACCGTGGCAAACGGATTACCGCCAAACTGCTCTTGTGCGGCATTCAGCATAGGTTCTTGGATGTCAGTGTACATGCGTCGTAAAGCATTGTAGCCACCTGGGATGCTTTCGAGATTACTGAGAGCCAGGTCTTGATTTCTCATCATCTCTTGCATCATGGCAGGATTCCGGGCGATTTCGAGAGTCTGTCTCATTATATCTGGGTTGTTGAGGAGGTGACTGATTTCTGGGTTTCTCTGAATCAATTGTTGCATCTGTGGATTGGCCATAATGAGCTGCCTCATCAGATCGGGGTTTGAAAGCATGCTCTGAACAAAGGGATTTTCCATGATTTGGATCATCATCTCAGGGCTGGCCATGAGCTGCTGCTGCATCTGATTCTGAAGCTCAGAGAAGTTGGTGGAGCTCAAACCCAGGCTGCTAAGGCCTGCAAGTCCTCCCAGGCTCCCCAGCCCAAACGGGTTGCTATTTGTGGAACTAGGTGTGGAGTTACTCCTAGGAGTCGATGTCGTGGTTGTATTAGTTGCCGCGGCACTGCTAGGCTGCGTGGTGGACTGGCCCTGAGGTCGGTTCTGGCTTTTGATGACAAGGTGAACAGTCAGTCCATCATGGATGCCATGCTGGATCAAGGTATCTTGATCTTTTAAGATTTTTCCGGCAAAAATCAGCACTAGCTGATCTGTTTGGGATTTGAAGCGTTTCGAAATTGCTTCCTTAAATTGCTGGACCGAGCTATTCTCGGGCACCGCGAACTCTTCCTTCTCTTTAGGGGTCTTCACAGTGACTTTGATGATTTTTGGCTCCGCCGGCGCGGCGGCTGAGCCTGGGGCCGCAGCAGGGCCGCGGGAGGGGCGCGGGGGGCCGCTGCTCTCGCCGTTCTCAGCCATGGCGGCCGCGGTGACGCAGGCTGGCAGGAAGGCGCTGGCGAGCGAGAGGGCGCGAGGGAAGAAGGAAGGAGGCGCCGCGGCAGCGGACAGGGCGGCCCGAGAGAGCAGCGCGGTGCACCGTACCTCTGAGACGAAGGCTCTGCGTCCTCAGATGCGCACAGGGCTAGGCGTAGGCCACGGCCGAGGTCCAGCGATCAGGTCTCCCGGCCTTCTCCACCGCTGCCTTGTGATCTGCCCGCGCGCACTCCCAGCAACTCCCGCAGCCGCGGCGCCCGCGCTCCCGCCGCGCCCCGCCTCCAGCCGCGCCCCGCCCCCTGCTGACGAGGCGCCAGGCCCAGCGACAGTCACTTGGCCCAGCTCAAAGCCTCTGCTCTGCAAAGAGGGGAAAGAGGGAGAGAGAAATAAACAAAGAAAAGGGGAAAGGGGGTGGGGGCGGGGAGAGCCGGATGGGAACTAGAAGTGAAGGCGAGGGGAAAGAGGCGAGGCGAGGGGGCAGGGAGGAGAGGAGAAGGACCAGGAGACAGCTTCTTTAAAGGGTGTTGAAAGACCTATGGAGAATGTGTGCTCGCAATCTGGGAGGTAGTGAAAGGATGAAAGCCTGAATTGAACCAGATCCCATGCAGAGGACGAAAAATGAATAGTAAAGAACTCTGACAAAGCAAAAAGGAACACCCCCCGATGGGGGAAGGGAAGGTATGGCAGGAGCCAGCATTTTACAAAAGAAGCAAAAAAAAAAAAAAAAACGGGCCAATAGGCTTATAAAAACATGATTAAACTCACTAGTAATCAAAGGGATTCAAATGAAAACAAAGAGATTTTACTTTTGTTTTACCATGTTGGCAAAGATGAAAGATAAGATAATGCTAAATCTTGTTGACGGGGCGTGGGGGGGGCGCGCGATAAATGCACTCTCATGCCAGTGCCAGTTGCCCTGTGAATTGTAATACAAATACAAATGAACATTTAAAATATTTCCACCTTCTTTTAGAAATGCTTTAGAGTCTTTGCCTAAGAAAACAATTGGATAAGGATGCCACAAAGCGTATGTATAGTGAATGGCGTAGCATTTAAAAACAGTGTTTGGATACTTTATAATATGGGATTCGTCAAACATACTACGATATTGCCATACAACAAAATAATTCCTTGTGTTTAAAAGATGGTGATTAATTTATATGAATAAGGTGTCTTTAAAAGTTAAATGCATTATAGTTAGGAGGAAATCAATAGATTACATTTAATTTGGCTTTATATATTTCTGCACAAAAAGAAACAATACAGGCATGTAGGTGTCAACATCAAAAAGTGTGTAGACTGTATGTGTAGAAAATAAATTTGAATAATAATAAATATTAAATCAGAGTAATAATGGTGGTAAGTATTGAAATTGTGAACAATTTTTATTTCCTATTTTTATAAGATTTTAAACATTGGTGGATTTGAACAAATACACTGCATTTGCTATTTTTAAAAACTAGAAATATATTTTGGGAGGAATGTATATGTAGAAATTGACAGTCACACAATAGTAATGGTAGGCATTAACATATTTGTTTATTTCATTACTGATTAAGAGAAATAAAAATGTAGTAGTAGTGATAAAGAAAATTTGAATAGAAGAAATAATTTCAAATTCAGTCTCTTATTTCCTCCATACAGAAAATCATTTTTCTCTACAAATACATAGGAATAATTTAACAGCATTTCAAAGTCATTAAGTTACAAGCACCTCAATAAATCTCAATATAAGAAAAATATACAAGTATATTATATCCATGAATTGGTATAATATGATTATATATAGTAGGATTGATATTAATATAATATACAATGTAAAATGAACTTGCTTTAAATATATAATATATATAGCTCCCAAAAACATAATTGGCACAAACATATTATTCTTTTTGATTAGACAGACTATGAGATGTTTTAGAAGTATGCTAGAGGGACTAAGCTGTAGCTCACTGATGGAGCACTTGTGTACCTAGTGTGAGGCAACCCTGGGTTCAATTCCTAATACTGACCCCCAAAATAAAAAAGAAATATACTAGAAGCAGTCATCTCATACTTAGAGGAACATAAAATGGCACATGATAGTGACTAAAGGGAATGAGTAAAATTTGTAAAAATGTCCTTTGTCTTTAAAATAGAAGAAAATATCAACAATAGTTAATTTTAGTGAGAATTCATATGTTACAATGTAGCTTTATTTTTTCCCAAAACAAAGAGAGATTTGTGGATACATCACAGGTCATCTTTAATATCAGTATACTAAAGGTAGATATTATCAACAAAAATGTGACAAAAAACACTTAAAAATTAAACAAAACTGATCACTTTAGTTCTTACTAAATGTATTATTTACTAAATAATAGGATGAGGATATATATCTCGATAATTACTCTAGGATATCTCTATGCATACTCTAAGGGGCTTGTTAATAATGGAGATTTCTAGACTCCACCCTAAATCAATTGAAGTAAGTAGCACACAAGAATCCTCATTCTTATCAAGTCAGAATTTAAGAATATTTGTGTTATGTGGATGAACTCAGAATCAAGCTTATACACAGATTTTATTTTTAAATATTTTTAAATTTACTGTTTTATTTTATATGTATTAATGTATTTCCTGCATCTAATTGCATCTGTGTAGTGCAGTGCCTGAGAAGGTCAGAAGATGTTTGAATTCTGCTGGAACTGGAGTCAAGGATGGTTGTTGACCACATTGTGAGTGCTAGGAACTGAACCCGGGTCCTCTGCACCAGCAGCCAGTGCTCCTAACTGCTGAGCCATCTCTTCAGGCCCACAAAGAAGATTTTAAGTACCAAATAATAGTGAAAAATGTATTAGACATTCAAAGAAGACAACAGAAAAAAATAAGGGAGGGTGAAAAATAAAAGATGGGTAAAATATCAGCTACAAAATGATATAAGCAAACATTAATAAATAAGAAAAGCAGAACTTGTTTATTGAACCTAAGTTATTTTAAGAAAAACATCAAACAGATAACATTATTAGTTCAGAGTTACTCTTAACTTACAACTCCTTCACAAAAGTATACAATAAAAAGGCAAAACACACTCACTCTCCCTTTCTGCCAGCAAATTTGTTGACTTACATGCTTTTATCTTATAAGTCAGGATTTTTTTTACATTTTCTTTCAAGGCGTTTTAAATTTAAATTTAAATACTTTTAAATCTTCATAATGAAATAATATTAACATCTGAGTAATTGGCTGTAGATATTCTCATTAGTGAGAAGCACAATATTAATTGACCAAAACAAGGAAAAAGTATCAAGAGAGATCTGTCAAAACAAATATTGTATATGTACATTTAATCAAAAATGAAGGGAAGCTGGTCATGCTGGCACCCACCTTTAATCCCAGCACTTGGGAGGCAGGAGGATCTCTGTGAGATGGAGACCAGCCTGAGCTACATACTGTAGGCCAGCTGGGACTACAATATGATCCTATCTCAAACAAACAAAAACCCAACCAACCAAACAAACAAACAAAAAAAGAGGGCTGGAGAGATGGCTCAGGGGTTAAGAGCACTGTTGTTTTTTCAGAGGACCTGGGTGTGATTCTAGCACTTACACAGGGCTAACAACCATCTGCAACTCCGGTTTCGGGGGATTTAATGCGCGCTTTTGACCTCCAAAGGCATTGCATGTTTGGAGTGCACTTATATACATGCAGACAGCACACTCATGCACATAAAATAAAAAAATCATAAATAAAATATTAAAAAAACAAAACTGGGAAGATTTTTGAACATTACAAGGAGAAACTCTGAACCCATCTTGGCTAACTGCAAAGAAAAACTGGTGACTGTTACTTTTCTTAAAAGATAAACACTAAAATGTATTCAAAAGTAGAAAACTCTAACCATCTGTGTAAGACACTTAATGAAGAATTAAATAATTAGTTATTTTAAAAAGCACCTTTAAGTCAGTTGTGGTGGCACATTCCTGCAATCCCCAGCACTCAGAAGACTGAGGCAGGAAGATTGTTGCAAACTTAAGGTTAGCCAGGTGAGCCACAGCTACACAGCAAAACCTTGTCTCAAAAAAAAAAAAAAAAAAGAAAAGAAAAAAGAAACAAAACAAAACAAAAAATATCTCTTGAGTTCTGGAATTCAAAGCCAGGCTGGGAAACACAACAGGACCTTATCTGTGGGAGTTGAGGGAGAGGAGGCAAGATATGTAAAAAGAAAAAAGTCATCTTTATTGTTCAGGGTTAAGCTTGTTTTTAATCTCCTTTCTACCAGTAAATATGAGGAAAATAATAAACTCATAAGAGTGTTGGAAAGATAAAAGAATGCCACCAATGAGTTTTCGTGTCAGATACCAAAATAAGTTCTAAATGAAAAAATAAAATCATGAAATTTCCAAAAAATAGTAAATATTTATGTAATCTCACAATGGTGAAACCCTTTCTAAAATAATAAAAAAAACTATAAATAGAAAAATTGACAGATTTTAAATAAGAGCTTCAAACATCATATGTAAAGAAGAAAATTAGAAAGTCCTAGTCATTCTAAAAAGCCCTTTCCATGGTGTCTATGCATAACACATACACCAATATAGGAAAATGAAAATTCTTATGGAAATATCAACATAATTAACTAGTATCTTACAAAAGGGAAAAGATGTCAGAAAAAGAAGAGTAAGGGGAGGAAGGAGGGAGAGAAAATATTTTTTTAAATATGAAAATAACTGTATTTCTTTAATATAAATGTGTAAAGGACCAGAGATGTAGCTCAGTGGTAGAATTTGCCTATCATATACAAGGCCACTTTCTATCTCCAACAGCACAAAAATCAATAAATAAAAAATTTAAAAAAACAGTGTAATATCCAGTCTTCATATAGCTGATACATAATGCCCAAGATTGCTCATCATAAGCACTATCTGAGAATTACTTTTAGTAGTAGTACTGTAGGAAACAGGAACTTCATATTCTGCTGGGAAGTTACTCTGTAGGCCCCAAGTCATCTGAAGGTCAATTTCTTAACACCAAAAGCTTCCTAAAGCATTTAGAGAATATTTACCGAGCAAGTCTACTTTTATAAATCTATCCTAAAGAAGTAATTCCTGTTATTGAGTCTTGAGGTAATTGTATTAATAAAATGCACTGTCTTCTTGGAGCATATCTGCAGAATCTAAAGGAAATTCTGATCATTCCTCACTCTTGTGGATGAATGTGAGGGAAATGATCCAGTCATAACTAGAGAAACAGTTATGTAACCATGGCAGGAGCATAGATTTGAGCCAAAGGGACTGGGATTAAAACTCCAGCTCAGTCATTTATGACTTTGTCAACTTAGAGCATTTGGTTCGTTTCTCTGAAGCCCAATTTATCAGTTAAAATGAGAATAAGAAGTATGATCTTTAAATCTGGGCTAGATATAGGCAGTGAATGCATGAGAAAGACAATAATTATTCTGTGCCACACCCCTCTGTGAAAAGGAGGCCAATAAAGTAAATTTGATCTTGATAAATTATATAATGAAATGAAATACAATAAAAAAATCAAAAAAGAACAGTAAAAGATAAGAGCAAATGTCCATTCTATTTTGCGCATGCTCCCGATAAATGTCTAATAATTTTGCTTTTTCATTTAGTTTGCTTATAAATAATAGTCTTTTTGAATGCCCAGAAATTCTAATGTTGCATATCCACTCTAACCTCTAGGATATATGTTATTAAGTGGCAACTTAGGGGGTGGCTTTGGACTGCCAACACCTAAAACTTGGCATGTTTCCCAAACAGAGACTTATAAATTCTGTTTCAAAACTAGATGATCTGGTTGCCTTGGGTTCATAACCTTGAAGGGCCGTAACTTGCCTGGAGGTGAATAGTGACTGCATTCTTTAGATAAGCTGCATATTCTGATTTCCTAATGTCCTCCCAGTCCACGTCCTATATTTTCTTATCTGGTTGGGCCTCTATATATTAGAATTTTGTGTGCTTTTCAGAGGATCTTGAATTTTAACTCTATCTGCTAAATCCCTGAAACCCTGAATGTACTGAGGGAAATTGGATAAGGTCAAGAACACAACTGGTTCACTTTCTTTCTTTAATGAACTTATTTTACTGAGCTTTTATGCATTTCATACTATAAATCTTAATCATATTTAGGCTCCTTCACCCTGGTTCACTTTCTTAGAAGGGTGAAGTATTCACTTTAAGGTGCATATACTTACATCAGTAAGGAGCAAATACTGTTGGCTGATGATGAAGAGGATGATAATGATAAAAGGTATTGCTTTTCCTTCAGTTTATATTGTCATGCCTTTTCCCAACAGAATTATATAATGTTGACGAACACGCAATTAAAAACTGGAACTTGAGTGAAGTCTACTTCACTGACATGGGTAGAATGGGGATTTGTATTGCAGACAATGGCATAATTTATAATCTGTGGCTGTCTTTCAATAGAATTTAGAATTAAGTTCATTTAAGATTCACAAAAATTGGTGGGTGATTGAAATGAAAATGAGAAAAAGAAGGAAAAATTTCAAATTAAAAAAGTATTAAAACTAAAAGGAATGTGGAGGACTAGGCAGAGAAAAGAAAAGCAGAGGAGTATATTGTAAGGTAGCAATTAATGTAACAATTGCTATTTTCAGTCTAATTCAGACCTATTGGGAAGAAAATATTGTCAAAGTAGAAATGTCCAGATGAAGGTAAACCTACCATTTGAGTGGTCATTCAAGTACAATATCTTTAAGAATAGAATTATGTCCATAGCAGACTCTACAGCCGTTAAAAATACTCTGGGGCTGGGGATATAACCCAGTGGTGCAACACTTGCCTGGAGTATACAAAGCCCTTCATTCTATCTATGGTACCAGTTATTAAGTTTCTGGGACAGCCCTATAAATCTTATTTAATGTAAAACATGCTTAAGAGTTGACATTTGCTATACTGTAGCACAGTGGGGATGTGTCACTATAGAAAGCAGTGAAAGTGAAGCCTCATTTCAAGTTGCAAAGAAAATATGAACAGAAATACACCTGGTAACAGTGGGAGTAGGGATTCACTCAGTATGCACTGTTTGTAGATACTCAAGACTACAGCACCGGCAGAGAAAGACATAAGAAGAAGAAAAGACTTGTGAATCACTAAATTCAGTTGTGGAAATAAAGTAAAATGGCTGAATTATAACACAAAGACCTTTAAGATGACTATCTTCAGAAGGCACTGATTTTTACATAGTTTGATGCCTTCAGTTTGCCATCTGCAGATGGCATCTATTGTTGAATTCTGATGCTACAGTTCAGAGTAATCAGATAGTGAAAATATCCAGGTATAAATCTAAGTAAATGTGTAGTGGTTCTAGAAAAAATATCTTGTTTGTAGATGAGGAAGTTACAAAAACAAATAAACAAACACCCCCAAAACCCACCCCACCCCACAAAACCCAGAGATATTAGGATTAGGAAAATTCAAACTCTTGCATTGATAGTAAAAAGCAAGTTGGGATAATATATGTGAAAATAGTATAACAGAAGGCAATAGTCTTCAAAGCTGCCAACACAAAGTTTTTAATAGTAGGAGGACACAGGGAACTTAAAAACAAATGATTTCTAGATACTCAGTCTTCATATATTTTCTTTCCCAAAACTGAGCTGTTAGAAAATGTGTCTGAAATTAATCCATCCTCCTACAAAATAACATACTTCTGTCACACATCAACATTGCCTCCATGTGTAGAAGTGAGAGAGACAAATCATGAGACTATTTGAAATCATGAGACTATTAGTGTCCATATTGAGAAACTGAATGCCTTTAATAACCATATAATACATCCTTTTTCAAGTCTATGGTTATCTGCCTTGGACAATATTGAAGAAGGACCTAATTGAGTTGTTAGATGGTAGGGTCATTTAAAAAATTGTAAAGATAGATCATTTAGATCATTTTGGGGTATATTATTTGGAAGGAACAGAAGGAAGGGAAACTGCTATAAAAATGCATTTATAGTCCCACCTACTTAGTAACTGATTTTATCCCTTATATTCATAAAAATAAGAGAGAAAAATACCACTAGCAGTGAGTAAAATTCGTTTTAGGACACACTATTAGGAAAATGATCTGCAAGTGAATTTCTAATTAAATTTACTTTTTGTTTAATATTTTTAAAATATTTTATTTTTTATTGTTTTTATTTTATGTGTATGAGTGCATTTGCTTGCATGAATGTAAGTGCACCTATGTCATGCAATGCCCACAGAGGTCAAAAGAGGGCATCAGATTCTCCTGGAGTTACAGACATGTGTTAGTCACCATGTGGGTGATGGGAATCGAACCTAGGTCCTCTGTAAGAGCAACCAGTATTCTTAACACTGAGTCGTCTCTCCAGCCTTATATTTAATACTTTTCAAAGATGGTAATACTCTTACACTTTTACACAGTTCTACACTTTCAATAATTATAATGCTGATAGGGACATCTTAACCTTTAAAATTAATTTTAGTTGTCTTAATGGTAGAGAAGAAAAAGTAAAGTGGTCAATGAAAGATTTTAAAATAATAATAGATAAATTTAGGACAAAAAAAATCTGGAGGAAAAAATACTAAACAGAAATGTGCATCAAAGGCAAAAGGGAACAGTGTAAAATTTACAACTTTTAAAGAATGAAGTCTAGTAATGCACTTTAAGGATGAAGAATATGGATCTCAAATTGTTACAGTATTTAAAGCCTGTTAGATATACATGAGAGTGCCACAATACTTTATTTCAAAATATTCAGCTTCATAATATTCCACAAACTACCTTGCAATTTTAATTGCAACTCTCATCAACAAAGCACCCTCATGCAACAGAAGGCAATGAACCCAAAAGGCCACAAATGGAATAGGGAATGTCTTTAGAGTGTGGGTACTTGGACGGAACTCTTATATTAAATTTCACCCACCCAGTGCTCAGGGACCAGTGCGGAACAAGGGGCAGAAAGATTGTAAGAGCCAGGGAAGGTGGTGCATGAAACAGAGTCTTACTGCTTCCTGGGACCTTGCTCATATGAATCTACAGCAATGGTGTCAGCAAGAACAAGATTCATGCAAACTCAAGCATTCAAACACCCAGCATAGAACTGGGGAAATGGGCAGCAGGTCCCAATCTTAGCTGAACAACTATTAGCAGTTGATTACTGCTGGGTAAGAAAGAGCTGCTCTTCTTTAAAGGAGTGACTCTAGATATGCTGACTAGACCCCAGTGAATGAACTTGCACTAAAGGACATCTGGGTACACTAACTTGACTCTATAGGCCTTGACATAAATGACAGACTGCATGGAATCTGGTGGTGTGGAGCTGTGGAAACTGCAGATGGGGAAGGGGGTATAAATATGATTAAGATGGTTTGTATGAAATACACAAAAATTCAATAAAAATAAAAAATAAATATATATGACAAACTTTAGTTATCAATTTAGTATGTGTCAAAAAAGTATGTAGTTTATAAAAATTCTTTTGGCAACCACATAAAAATGTTTGAAGCTTCAAAGATTATTTTGCTCTCTATGATCCTTTGCTTTACAGATTCAAATGCTCACTCGTGTCATCATTCAGGATAGTTCACACAAATGAAGATGCAGGTGAAAGAATACTAATTTATTAATTTCGGATGAGAAAAAGAATTGTGACGTCTATTGAAAGTGCTTATCTCTATTCATTCAGTACATGCCCCCCTGCTAAAATTTAGAGGAAAGGCAAATGAAAATTAGAACAAGAAAATGGTAGCTAATTGTCTGTTAAATTTAAATTTGAAGTCTAGCAGATCATTAATCAGAGGAGACTCATGCAAAACCATAAGAAAGAGATTTGATGGGTTTAATGGGATGGTCATTAAGTAAACCATGATTCATAATCAAAAGTTTAATGACATAAATCCATGCTAGTGCTGGATCTTCCAAGAAAGATGGTTTTGCTTACAAGTTAGAAACATTGCAAGTTGAATGGCTAAGATTCATTATTCAGTGAGCACTGACAATGTTTACTTCAGGCTCCTACTTTATGTGTTTTTGTGGCTCATTCTTTCCTAGGCTGTTAACACAATCAGATCACAGTACATTTATGCCTTTGGGGCCGGAGAGTCTTTCTACCTCTTCAAAAGATTTTGCATCTGTTTTCTTTGGCTAATGACATGCTATTCCTGTAATCTAATTAGCAAAAGAAAATCACACAGATTTTATTTTCTAGCTCTTGAAGCATGATACTGTGAAAAGGAACCTCATAATAATGTCTTTATTACTTATAATGTTGTTCTGAAAGAGTAACACCAATGAAATAAGAAATATAGTTTTTCCCACTTGAAATTGTTTGGGTAGAAGATTATGGGGTTGTGATACCTAAGGAAATACATAGTCACATACATATACTCAAAGCATACTCAAATACACAGGTATTTGAAAGAAAATAAGAGAGGGGATATGTCTGGCTGATCAGGAGAAAATATAAAGGATCAAAGAGAAAATATTGAAAGAGTAAGCTTTTGTGAAGAAATGTAGCCAGGTGATATTAGTCAAGGAAGGAGGTATATTAGATGATGATGTCACAGGCAGAAAAGGGTGAGATATGAATACCAAAACTCATGCAATGAAAGACGTGACAAAATATTTTAACAGTAGTACTATTGTGGGTTTCTAAATGAGATCCAAACCCCTTCCGAATAGACTAAGTCCAGAACATGTGCATGATCCATAGAATAAAGAGTAATGTGAGAAGGGTTTTGGGACTCTTAAGAGAAGAGAATATGGGTGCTGTTCTGATATAAGAAACCACGGGCTAAATACAAATAGTTCACAAAACTCTGTACTAAGTTCCAGATTAGGAGAACATCTTATTAGTTATTAGGCAAAGCCAACAAGTCAAATTTGTATTTTTGAATTTTTAAGGTTTCCTATTTGTTCTGTTCAACAGATAAAAGAACAGAAAAGCACAAAGTTAAATAATTTTTTATGTATATAAGATAAGCTAAAATGTTTTTTTCTGAGTGGTATCTGAGGTAGAAACCAAATATCATAAGAGAAGGGAAGATTTAAAAACATATATCTAACTACATGCAGATACAACAGACTACAGGTGAGGACTGCTACACAGACGACTAAGTAGACAGATACCCAACAGGCACCCCGGCACATGCCAGCGCACTGGCCACAGACACATAGGCATAAATATACATGCAGACTGGCACAAGGGCCTCCAACCAGACACACAGGCAGATTAGTGAAGACAAAACATAAGACCTCTGACCTCAAGGCCATATTTATACAAATCCCACACAGAATGGCATTTTGTCAGAAATAGTTATATAACAGATAGTTATATAATAGTTATATAACATCATTACTTTTTTGGGGGGGGTTACTGAACATCTGGTATCAGACAATTTGTGTTGATTTTTGGGTCCTGAGATGTCCAGTGCTAGCCATCTTGGCCTATGTCAGATATCCATATCAGCACCATGTTGTCTAAATATAAACTGGCTCCTAAAACCCTCTGTTCTCTACAATGTCTCATAAAATGAAGCATTTTTGATGAGGGGAGAGCTAACTTAGATATTTTGATACTAAACAAGGGAAAAATCAAGTTATACTTGGGAAATTTCAGTTATTTCGGAGTAAAGGAATGAAGACAGTAAATGAGAGAATATCCTTGGTGATGTTGGCAAATATATCAGACAGAGTGCTTTAGTGAATAAAAATTTGCCTAGAGCCAGAAATTTATGAGTATGAGTATGTATTATAGAGAAATTACCTATATAATTTTTTTTTACAAATTATGTAAGTAGCAATAGTAAAGACCACATTTATATATTCAAAAACTTAGGGGTTTTTGTAGCTATGCTTTCTAGAAGATATAGAGGGTCTTGACAATATGTCTGATGAGGGAAATTGTTTAATGGGAACAGGAAAGTTATGATAATAATTATAGGAATAACTATGATGCCTTAGTGATCATTAGGTAAGGGGCAGGAATTAATTTATTACAGACACACATAAGTAACACAGACCAGATCATTGCCGAGTTTAGATCCCGAGATGCCGGAACCCACTGGCAGAAATCAAACTGTACCTGAATTGGGGAGTGAGGATTGAGAAATAAAGAGAGAGACGAGAGAGGCGAGAGAGGCGAGAGAGGCGAGAGAGGCGAGAGAGGCAGAGAGAGGCAGAGAGAGGCAGAGAGAGAGAGAGAGAGAGAGAGAGAGAGAGAGAGAGAGAAGACGAGGACAGACTTGGGAGGGCTCTCAGTCAATACTGAGGCTTCGACTTTATTTTGCTCAGTGTATTTATAGGAACAATACAACCATCATTTACATATACAAGATTATTCAAAACACCTACATCTACTTAACAAAAGGTGCTAAGCCTAGGATTTAAGATAAGCTTTCCTCCAGGTGATTAAATCAGACCTTCCTACAAGGATTTATAAGATCCCTACAAGGATTTACAAGATCTTCAGCCTTGGGTTTACAGGATCTTCAGCCTTGGGTTTACAGAATTTTCAGCCTTGGGCCTAAGATAATCTCTCCTTCAGGTGAATAAATCATTTACATAGTAAAGTGCTCTAATCCCACAGCACTTCTGTGAACAGCAAGACTGATCCCTGCTTGATCCTAAACTAGGGCAAAGTTCAAGGCAGGCAAATGGTTCCCGACACCTAGAGCAACTGATTAGTTCTCTAAACCAAAAAGAGAGGTGAAACTCACAGACTAGCCATTTTACATATGTTTGTTTGGTGTTCACAGATGACTGAGGTCCAAATCTCAGGTCCCTTTAACTGTTCTTTTCCATACCGGTGTAAGGATCCATGGTGGAGAAAAAGCCAAAGGAATGAAATGGTTTTTAAACCATTTTTTCCTTTATTCTTAGAGGCAAGGTATTTACAGATTAATATGCCCTGAGGCATAACAAGTTAGATAATGGAGCTCACTCCCTCACCTTCCTAAGCAGTTTGGTGGAGCAGGTGCACTGCTCATGATAGAAAAGGAAAAGAAGAGAGAAATGTGCAATACAGGAAGAACATTCCCGGGTCCATGGAAGGTCTCACACAAGCCTGACCACAAGTTTAAGAGATCAGGGACCACTCAAAGAGTTTTTAACTGGTCCTTGCATTACCAGGTTTTTGATCACAGAGAATAAGATAGAAAGAAGGTGGTTGCCGACACTCAAGCAGGCAGTTGGGGTTCGGTCAGAGGACATGGGGCCTTTGGCTAACACCAGGGAGTATCCCTGTCAGTAAGCCTCAGTTACCCTTCTGGCACAAACCGGTCCCTCGAGAGTGCATAGACCAAAGGAAAAAGAACGAAGTTAGAAAGAAACTGTGCCTGTCCTCAGAGTGGAATGGTGGGGCAGAAGCTGATGTCCCTCATGGGGAGCACTCACCTTCTCCAGCATGTCCTGGAATGTCACTTGCTCTAGTGCCATTAGTTGGTCTCCATCTCCCCACGCTGGGTGCCAGTTGTGGGCGAGTATCCATCTCCAGCATGGCTCTTGTGCCCTAGTGGTCCAGAGAATGGAAGACAATCAAACAGGTCCTCAGGTGGCCCAGAGCAGGACGGGAGGAATTCCTGGGAGACTGCATCAATGGGCAGTTCATTTATTGAAACCAAGGCAGGAGTTTATATAGGGATGCCTTTCTGGCCATTACAGAATGCAGGAAAGGTAAAGGTGGGGTATTTAGGTAAAGGTGGGAAGGTTGTAGGGCTGACATGGAAATTAGGAATGAGGAAACGAAACCCAAAAACCTGGTTTTGGTCTGGGGTGATCTTTGGCAGGGTGTGGGGGGCAGATTAAGTAACTGCTGAGGAATGAGGATGTCAGATCTGCAGTGGCTTCCTGGGACCTAGGTTATAGCTTCAGGCAGAGAAGGCCAGAACACCTGCCACACTGCCCAATCAATGCCTTTATGCAGTAGGGCCCAGGTCATATATATATATATTTGGAGATATATATATATATCTCCAAAAATTGAATTTAACTCCATTCTCTCTTTCTCTCTGTCATACACCTTGGGAACCTGGTATCTAACTGTGTTGATTCTGAACACCAGCAAAACTGAAAGGTATTGATGGCTTCTAATTGGCCATTTTGGTTCACTCCCTGTAAATCTTTATTGCCCCTCTTTCTGACTTAACCTGCTTTTCCCAGATTGCAGATTTCTTCAAACCTACTATTATTTAGTTTGTCTTTTTATTTCCAGAACCTAGCAAGGAATCCAGACTTAAAGGGGGGGCTCTATGAGCATCTCTGGAGTAGCTAAATAAAGGAGTCAATTGTTATTCCAATGAATCCAATCTCTGATACCACCATATAGCCTTGCTGCTTACATCCAATGGGTATGCATTTTCCTGTTGTACTTTGCAAAGTTGTAAGATTTACTAAAAGTCTTAGAGATAGCAATTGCTTTCACTATGGCGTGACTATTGGGTTATTTGTTTTTTTAGACATGGCCTAATATGACCTGACCAGCCTTTTAGTCACTATGTAGCAGGAGATATCTTTCAACTCCAGATCCTCCTTCTTCTGCTTCTTGAGTATTGGGATTATACACATATGTTACCAAACCAGTTTGCGACTATTTTTCCATGTGAATAGCTCATGATTTAAATTATATTTTATAAGTACTGCATGCTAACAGGTTGTACAATTGGAACTCCTAAATTATATTTTAAATGTCAAATATCACAATTGTCATTGTGAATGATCATAAAAGTCAGAGATCAAGTGATTATTGAGTCCAAAGTAATATTGTGAAAGGTGGTATGATTGTTTTACAAATCTATCTTTAATCTTGAAAATGGAAATTGCAAAAAAAGCCCAAGAAGTCAAATAAAAGATGAACTGTCACTTTAAAGTAGGGCCACTTTATTTAAATTTAATTGATGAAGAAGCTCACATAAGTTTTCTGTAAAACCATTCCACCTGAACAATGGATCATATTTTTTCATCATTCTCTTTAATTTAATATATGCAACTGAAGAACCTATGCCACATTACAGACAAAAAATTTTAAATATGAGATAAACCTCAAAATTATTAAATAGAAAGATTAACTGTCCTAGGAAATTACTTTAGCTGTTTTATTAAAACCGTGTGCGTATATGTGCTTGTACAATATGGAGGAAACAGAATAGCATCCTAGGTCTGAGGAAAAAGAGAATGATTGATTTTTAATTACAGTGGTATCAGGAAGCTTGAAATTAAATAGAAGGATTTTTTTTCTTATATTGACATAATGGAATTTCGGGAAATCACAAGGATATTTACACTCTGCATGATCCTCTGTATATCCCATTTAGTGTCAGTATATTGGGAGATACAACAAATCTACAGGCACTAAGCACAATAAAAGGTCATTTGCTTGTCATGAGAGAATCTTTAAGACATGCTTGCATTTTACATTGAAGAGAGATGAGAACTCATGTGCTGCTCTTATAGAGGATCCAAGTTAGGTTCCTAGCACCCACACTGCCAGTAATTCTAGTTACAGGGGATCCATCACCCTATCTGGCCTCCATGGGTACCTGCACTCACAAGGGCACAGAGCCATACACAAGCACATGAATTTTTAAAATAATCTTAAAATTTATTTATTTTAAATTTTATGTTTATGTGTGTTATGCTTGCATGTATGTAAGGGCACCCATGTTGTGCCATGCCCAAGGAGGACAGAAGAGAGTGTCAGATCCCCTGGAACTGGAGTTAGAGACCATTGTTAGCCTCCATGTGTGTGTGCTGGGATTTGAACCTGGGTCTTCTGCAAGAGCAGCCAGGGTTTTTAGCTGCTGAGCCATCTCTCCATCCCCCTTAAATCTTTTAAAAGATTGGCTATCCACTTCTTTAATTTGTACACGCCTCCTCTTTCTTACATACCCAAATGATTCCTAGTCTCTAATATCTTATGTTTCTGGAATACAAACTAGTGTGCTTATATATAGGGCTCAGATAACAGTTTCTATATAATTCTTTATTTATCCATGTCTGGTTATCTCAATAGCAGTTTAAAACTTTAGAGTATATCAAATGCCCTTAACCATAATTTGTATGTGACTGACAACGTCACCAAGTAGCAATTCTTAAAGATTCTGGAAAGGCTAACAAACCATTTTGGTTTCTGTAAAAGTGAGTACATAAGTAAGGAATATTGCATTTCTCCTAAAGCTAGAGTTCTGAGGATTTCAGGACCATTATCAATGGCAACATCCTTCATCTGTGGCAATGTTCTTAAGGGTAATAAAATTGTGTACTTGGTCAACTTCTCTTGATCCTTTCTCTATTTTTTCTAAGGCACTTATATCCAAGAAAGAACATTTTGTTTTCTCTTGCCCTATTTGTCACTGTACTTAACTAGGTTTGGCCCCTGTTTGCCTTTAACTTATCTGGATGAAATTCTAGAACAATTTGTACCTCTATTTATGGTCTATATATTTAAAGTCATGATCACTTTATTTCCTCATATGTATGCCATATATACACATGATATGTATATGGGGGCAATTGATTTTGAGCCTCTTGCCTTAGCCTCCTGAATCCTGGGATTAAAGATTTGTGCCATGGTGTATGACTTTGAATCCTTCTTGGAGAAAAAGGCAGCACTCCTTTCTGAAATCCCATTTGGATTTCTGAACCCTTGTAGTGAGAAGGGTAACAGCCTGTTTCCAGACACATTTGCAATTACTCCTTTGCCTAATTCTAGCAGCTCTCCTCACAGCCATCCTTAGTTTTCATGCATTGACTAGACACCCTAGAAAAGATTTAGCTTTCAGAATCTTCCCTGAGAAATCTCCAGGCATCTACCAGTGATGAAATTATAGTGGCCTTATTTTGCCAAGCTACAATTTCTACATAGATTTCATGCCTCTTCTTAGATTTTATGCCTCAGAAGTTTTCTCTCACTGCCATAGCCCATCACTTTCTTCTCATACACCTCATGTTTTTATAATAAGTTAAACAATATATTCAGTGGTATAGTTTTTCACTTGTGCATGGTCCCTATTGTGCACTCCAGTAGATGGCCAGTTTTGAGGAGAGAGCCTAACACATAGGAGGCATTCAGGCATTCAAGAAGACTTTAACTAATTTTCATGTTTTCCTAAATCTTAATTTGTTATGTTTTCTGTCTTATCACAGAACACTTCAAGGAAGAATGAAAGATGTTATAAATACAGAAAAGTTGTAGAAAAATATACTGGTAGATAAAATGCAGTTTTTCTTGAAAATGCAGTAGAGTACACAGAAAGAGAAGATTTCAGAGTTTAAGACCTGGTTTAGTCAGGTAATTTAGTTGTAGCATGACTAAGCAAGTTTCTTAAGTCCTCTGAACTTCATCAACAAATTGGTACCTCCCTCACAGACAAATCTGTTGTGAGAATTAAATAACAGTACATCCGATAACTATGCTAATTATTTCCCTTAATGTCTGTCTTGTTTTCCTTGCTTTCCATGAAAAAAAACATTTCCAGAGGTAATATGTAGAACATTATGCTATTCTCCAATATTTCTTCCTCTACCTCTCAATTCTTATCAAAACTAAAGAAAAGCAAATGAAACTATTGGACTGTCTGACCTGGAAGGGATTGAGAAATATCTTCCCTCAAAAGAATGCACTACTTGCTGGGTAAACATACAAAGGTCATCTTAGCAAATATCATAGCTCTTTCACAACTTTTACAGCTTCTGGAATAGCCACAGAAATAATTCTTAAAAGAATACACATTCTACCACATATTGAGTACATGACATGTGAAAAATCACTGCCTAAATATTTTGTATATACTGTCAGGTAGCCTTAATAACCTTTTGAAGTAGGTACCTTCATTGTTCCTATTTAACAGTCAGAGAACCAAAGTATCTTGGCTAAAGGTCTTAAAGCTAGAATTTGGGGAAGTTGAAATTTGAACATAAGAACTTGTGTACTAGAGGCCAACCTTAATCACAACAATTCTCAGCTAATTTGTCAGGTTCTGTTCAAACTGCTTCACATGAGCCCTGGTTTTGTCATCACATCTACTCTTGCGTTTCTGTCTGTTTTCAAAATCTTTCCAGTAAGTGATATTTTCCCTTATATTCCACTCTGAATGCTGTATTATGGTCAAATTGGTCTCCTTGGCATTTGAAATACAGATTATGCTGCAACCTTTGCTCAGATGTTTCCTTTGTCTAGAAACACAGTTTTCTAGTGATTCAAGTGGCTTTTCAAACTTTATTATGGTTTAGAATTCCTGAGTACATTTATGGAAAAGATTTATACTCTTCTGTGTTTATCCCACTCTAACCACGTCTCTTATATGGCCTCCCTTTTATAACTTATATCTCATGTTAAAAAAAAAAAAAAAAAAAAACAAGAAATAGCACAAGTGATAGAGATTAAAATTCTGTGATTCTCTGAAAATTTATACTAAGGGCTTGTGGTCAATACCATTATGGTAAGTTTCCCAAGTAAGTTTCTTGGGATTCTGGATTGCCTATTACACATCCCAGACAGGATTCTGAAGCCTCCAGCAGTACAGACACTCACAGACACACACACACAGACACACATACACACACAAACACCCACAGGAACACAAATACAAACAGATAAACAATTCCAAGAATATCCTGTTCCTCCTAGTCCAAACTCTGAGAAAAGGGTCAAAAAAATCTTTTTTGACAAAACCCACTCTTCTCCACACAAGCACCAGTGGACCCTGTCTTCCCAATGGAGACAACAGTGGGAAGTTGATTCCCCTCTTTTCACCAAAGAAAGAGATGGCAAGGCCCTGATTCCCCCTTCAGGGGGCATCTTGGGACTAAGAAAGAAGTTCATCTCTATCCCCCTAGTCTAGAATAAGCATAGGGTAATAGAATTAAGAGCAGAATTAGTGGGTATGAACAAGGATGATCTTAGATCCTTTGCCTGGTAAAAGCAAGTGGTGCTAATTCCCCAGCCAGAGCAGAGCAGTGTAGTTATCAGAGTAGGGTAGTGAAGAAAAGGCATCATATTAGATACCTTTCTCATTGCTATGACAAAACACCTGGCAAAAGCAACTTAAGAATGAAAGGCTTTATTTTGGTTCACAGTTTGAGAAGGTGGTTCATCATGGCAGGGAAGGCATGACAGTGAGAGAATAAGGTTCCTGGTCACTGTAAGGTTTGGGTTCGAGAGACACAGCAGAAATGGACCAAAGACTCTGCTGGGAGTTAACAGGACAAGTTTATTAAGGGCACAGGACTGGCTTCCCAAGTCAGGAAAAGAGAGAAGACCAACCAGAACTAGCTTTCTCCATGTTTGGGAGTGGAGAAAATACTAACCCCCTAATCTTGGTGGCTCAGGCTGTAGGACCCGGCTGGCATGCCTGACTTAACTTCTCCAGATCAGGATGGAAAAGCTCACTCAGGGAGAGTGCGAGAGGCTAACTCCCTGGAAGAGTGAGAGATTAGCCCCACCTAGCTGGTCAGTAGGCCTTTTTATGGGGGGAGGGGGTCCTCATGGCATCTGATTGATGTTCAAGGGGAGATTGTAAACTTTTGGCCCGGAAGTAATCCCTCTTTCAGGAGTCTTATCTGACCAAGAAGTTGTAAAAGTCAGTCCTTTTTGCAGGAATTTGCAGACCCCGTATTAGAGGATTTATCTAAAAAGTCAGTCCCTTTTGCAGGAATTTGCAGAGAAGTTGTAAAAGTCAGCCTTTTCTCATGGATGTTTGAAAATTTTGGTCCCAGGTTTCTGTCAGTCTTCTTCCTGAGTCCTGAACTGCTGGGGCGGGGGGGTGTTCTTTCAGTCACATCTTACAGTCACATTATGCCTATAGTCAAAAAGCAGAGTGAGATGAACACTGGTAGGCAGCTGGCTTCCTCCATTATCCCTTTTGTTCATTCCAGGGCACCAACACATGGAACGTTGTCATTTACATTCTGGGTAGAGTCTCCTCATTTAAACCTCTCTGTCCTACCAAGCTGGTGGTGCTAAATTTGTTAAACATCTCCATGGCACTGTATCTGTAGTGGTTTCTTCAACTGAAGATGCTAATGTTTGGTAAAATGGCATTTGCATTTGGCTCCCATTTATTCAGGTTCATTAAAGTGTTTATTAAAGTGAACACTTTAAAGTGCTCATTAAAGGCTAAAAATACAGAAACAAAAACAAACCTCTCTGTCCTAGTGTGCTTGCTGTTGTTTTGATAAATACCGTGACCAAAAACTCCTTGGGGAGGAAAGGGTTTATTTCATCTTACAGGTACAATCATTGAGGGAAGCCAAGGGAGGTAGGTACTCAAGCTAGGTACCTAGAGGCAGGAACTGAAGCAGAGACCATAGAGGAATACTACTCCTTCCTTCCAGGTTCACATTCAGCTATGTTTTATACATTCCAGACCCACCTGCCTCATTCAATTAGCAAATCAAGAAAATGCTCCACAGACATGCCCACAGACCAGTCTGATGGAGGAAATTCCTTAACTGAGGTTTGCTGTTCACAGGTGTGTCAAATTGACAACTGAAGCTTAATTAACTATGACAATATTCAGTTTCTCCCTAACCCCTGTGGAGTGGATTCCATTGAGGAGGGACCATCCATAGAAAACCAGTAGCTATAAAACTGAAGTGGAGCCAGGCATATGCCTTTAATCGCAGCACTCAGGAGACAGAGGCAGGCAGATTTCTGTGAAATCAAGGCCAGACTGGTCTACATAGCAAGTTCTAGGACAGTTGGGGCTACAGAGAGATCCTGTCTCAAAAAAAAAAAAAAAACCTAACCACAACAACAAAAGTAAAAAACACACCATCATTAACAACAACAACAACAAAATAAAGTCAGTGGTTTGGGGGCATGGCTAATCATCACTTGGCCTGACAAACTCTCTATGCTTCTCAGAAATGCTGGGTAGAAAGCTCAGCCTTCACTCCTATGTGGCATCAACGGATGAGAGGATGTGATATGGGGCTAGTAGATACTTCATTTCTCCCTTACTCTGGAGTCACAGAACTACGTTAGAAGTAAAGTCACCACTTTCACTTGGAATCTAAAACAGCACTCCACTTTCTTCTCACATTTGTTATGATGGAATTTGTGATGTCCAGAGAATATCACATTACATATACATTACACATCTACCTAGCCCTCGCACTATGCCTAGAGAAGGGACATATGCACTAAAAAAAAATGATTAGCCCTGAGCCAGGAATGGTAACACATACACGCAATCCCTGGAATTGGAAGACAGAAGCAGAATAATTGCCTGGCTGGTCTACATATGGGGCCAGCCAGGGCTCCATATCAAGACTATCTAAAATAAAACATACAAAAGAAGAATCACAACCATTTACAAATTCTTCTGAAACAAACAAAAATAAAAACTCAACAGACATGTAAATTACTAAAAATAAACATTAATTAGATATTTTTAAAAATCTTTAAATTAGCTAGTCAACCAGCTGTTGTGGCAACATTAATCAGTGAGCTAAAATCTACGGGGCAAGAGGATTGTGAGTTCTTGAGCTACGGTTTTAGGGTAGAAGAGTGGCTTCATGGTAGAATGCTTGCTTCTTTTTCCCTTTTTAGTCAGTTGGTCAGGGACCACAGCAAATGTGATGGTGATGCCCACATGCAGGGTGGGCACCTCATTTAAGAATCCGTGGAAGATCCCTGACTGACGTATATAGCAAAGTTATCTTTCAAAATTAAAAGAGAACTGCATTCCAAGATAAGCATCAACTGAAATAATTAATAACCACAAAGCCAGTATTTCAGAATATACTTCAAGGAATTCTGCATAGAGAAGATGAAGAAAGACAGTAATAGAAAATCAAAAGAGTTCAGGAAAAAATAAATCTCAGAGGAGTGAGATTCATTTTCTTCAGTGGTACAACCGTGGGCACTCTGCCTACACACTTACAAAATATCCTTTACCCACGGTCTTGTAAGCAACTCTAATGTAACTCAGTGAGACATTTAAAACAATGTGAAAGCTTTAGCTTCCTTGTTGGAAAGAGGAAGGAGAATCAGCAGGAGTGAAAAGAGGACAAGAGAGGGTAAAAGGGAAGTAAGTATGATCAAACTACATTATATACATATATGAAAGGTCATTATGAAATCATTATTATATGTAAATATACACTAACAAAAAGGGGGCAAAAACAGATTAATGAGAATCAAATAATATTATTTCAGCAAAACAGGAAATTTCTGAAGTGAATAAAGGAGAAAGAGGGAATATAAGTATATAAAAGAACCGGGGGAAGAGGGAACAAAACTAGCAGAACTTAGTTTACATTTTTCAAAAACAACTCTAATAAATGCTCTTAACCACCCCAATGAGAAGATTCAGACTGCCTGACTGAAGAACTCTTTGCCACCCACAAGAAATTGACCTCCCACCAGCAGTGAATAAAGGTTCCTCTTTTTCCACATCCTCTCCAGTATTTGTTGTCAGATTCCATTCTGACTGGGGTGTGATGGTATGTCAGAGTACTTTAAATTTGCATTTCCTTATGACTAGGGATGTTGAACAGTTTTTAAAATAGTTGTTTGCCATTGTATTTCTGTTTTTGAAAACTGTCTATTAAATTTTTTAGCCTATTTGTTGACTGGTAGTTTTATCTCCTTGCTACTTAGAATTATAATATTAAGTGAGGTTATCCAATCTTAGAAAGTAAAAGAAAAATGTTTTAAAAACTGCACGTTCTCCATCGTATGTAGATAGATCCTAGTTTAAAAATTACACACATACACACCACATGTTGTTCTCTCTCGTGGCGGAGCAACAGACACCAGAAGGTGTACCCCCCCTCCAAATTCCCTGTCTCCCGCCCAGAGGGAGAGAATGGCGAGGGGGATCAGGCTCACTTCTCTTGGATTGCCCCAGCCTCCTCCCTGGGGTAGGAGAGGGCTTTTAAGGGGAGCAAAGAGAGGTCGGGTGCGACAGGCCGCCCGTTCCCAGCCTCCAAGCCTGTTCCAGGAGACTCTCAGACGTGACTGGGGCCCCTGTCTGACCAAAGAAGCATGCAGCTAGCCAGCTCTTATGATGGTACAGCTTTAATGTTGTAACTTCTTCAATGATGCTGCAGGAAGCCCCTTTATTGAACTTAACAGGCACTTTATAAAGGCTCAGAGCTACAGGTATTAGCATACAGTGGGAAGTTTCTACCAATCACTTTATTGGTCACTCTGATCATGTCTTCACTTTACATACAGGCTACTACTGTCCACGCGCTGTTCATGAGGGAGGAAGTAATTCTCCTCCAATGGCACTTAAGTCCCTAGTTCACCTAATTATTATGGTATGCATGGTATGTGCTATCTCCTCTGGCTAGTCTTTGTTTTAGCTCCTCTCAGCACCATCTTGCCCAGGCCACAAGGTGCCAGCCAGTCAATTAGGATTTCTTAAGGCCCAATAACCACACACACACACACACACACACACACACACACACACACAAATGCATATGTGGGTATACTGTAACATGCAGAAAGTAGAATAAGAAAGGGTAATTTTTTAAAAGTCATTACTAATGAGTTTATATACCTAATATACTTCATGTGAGTTCTTTGAATGCTCTCTCAAGCTTCAAATGCATAATAAGTTCTAAAGCTTTAATAATGCATAATAAGTTCTAAATGCATAATAAGTTCTCTCAAGCTTTAAATGCATAAGTTCTCAAATGGGTACATGTGATTCCATAAGGGCTGTTACCTTAAATTATGTTCATCATTATTTGAATATTTCTGTGTATTATAACTTTTTATAAATGCTAATAAACAGTTTATTTAAAAGACAGACAAATGGGGATTGGTGAAATGGTTCAGGAGTTAAGAGCATTGGTTAGTCTTGCACAGGACCCAGGTTCAGTTCCTAGCATCCATATGGCAGCAAACAACCATCCATAACTATAGTTCCAGGGGATCCCATGCCCTCTTCTGACCTCTACAGGCATTGCACGACATGAGTACATTTACATACATGCAGGAAATACATTCATACACCTAAAATAAAAATAATAAAATATTTTTAAAATACAAAATAATAAAGGAAAAAGACATATAACCTGGTGTGGTGGCACATGCCTTTAGTCCTAGCACTTGGGAGTCAGAGGCAAGCAGATCTCTGTGAGATCAAGGCCAGCATGGTCTACGTAGTAAGTTACATGCCAACTGAAGTACTGAGAGACTCTGTCTCAAAAACACCAAAAACCAAAACCAGACAATCAAAGAAACTAACCTCACAAACTGAAAGTGAAAGAATGGAAGAAGACATTCTATACAAATGGAATCCAAAAGTCAGTAAAGGTAACCATTCTTAAATCTAATAAATTAGATTGACACCAAAATTAGTCAAAAGGTATAAAGCAAAGCAGAACATATTAAAGGACCAATCCATGAAGAAGATATATGATTGTAAAGATATATGCAGCAAATATTGATATACCCAATTTTATGAAACAAGCATTACTAGACAGATAGCAGGAGATGACAGATATAATAATTGTGGGTAACTGCAATACCTTATTTGTACCAAAAAATTCAACAAGGAAACATCAGTGATAGCCGACATTAGAAAAATATTTCATTCAATGACTTTAGTCAGTACATTCTCAGCATCTCAGAAACATGAGACAAAAGATTACATTTTAGACCATAATGAAAGTTTTATCAAAACTTACCAAGTTTTATCATTTTACCTGATCATAATAAAATAAAACTTATAATCTACAGCAAGAAAAACTAAACAAAACACACAAACAGAAAGCACATTTCCATAACCCTTGAGCAGCTGGTTCTATGGGGCTGAACTGCTCACAGAGTGACTTTTGAACAACATGCTTATCCATATATCCAGGGTGTTAAATCAAAGGATTATCAGATGTGCAAAATATCTACTTTCAAATGCCAGCACTTTCAATCTTGAGGATTTTAAACTCATGATTCATCAGATCTCCAAAAGAAGTTCTTTATAGTTTAGAAGCTTTAATGCAAATTGCTATCCTTTATTTCCAAAAATGTTCCAAATCTGACTCCACTAACATTTATTTTGCTTTTAACAGACACAATTCGATGTTGAAGAAGGTATTTTCAAAGTCAGATCAGAGGATTTCACACTTCAAAAAGCAATCTAGGAAAGAAAAGATGGTACAGGCAATAAGAGATTAAAGTATGTTAGTTCCTGTAAGGAACTATGCACTTATAGTATATTACCTGTCTTAGTCAGCTTTCTATTACTATGATAAAAACACTGACCAAATCCAACTCGGGAAGGAAAGGGTTTATTTGGTTTACAGCACAGTCCATCATCAAGGAAAGCCAAAGTAGAAACTAAGGGCTGGAACCTGGAGCACAGACCATGGAGGTACACTGCTTAGTGGCTTGCTCCTCTGGCCTGCACCTCAGTCTGCTTTCTTATATAACATAGGATCACCCATCCAGGGATGGCACTGCCCACAGTGGCCTGGGCCCTCTCACGTCACTCAACAATCAAGAAAATACACCAAGAAGTGTCCACAAGGCCAAACCAATAGAAGATATACCCCAATTGGGATTACCTTTTCCCAGGAATGTGAAAGATGTTAAAATCATATTCACCAAATTCCACGAAGAGGTCTACCCATTCTTCTTCACAAGTGGTGACAGAAAGACAGAGAGGGAGAAGGTAGAGAGATTTATTAAACAATTAAATTAATACTATAAAGTAGAAAAAGGAGATGTATTCAAAGTGACCACATTGGGAAGAGGGACAAAAAAATCTAGTGATACCTTCTAGTCCATTTTCTGAGCCCTGAAGTGAGATTAAAGTTTAAAATAAAGGGCCAGGGATATGCACATCTAAGCAGTCCTGGTCAAGGCATGACCCTACTCCCACTGATCATTGTATAAGCTCTAGTCTCTCTAGTAAAGTGGTCTGACAAATTGTCAGCCCTGTGTGAGCAACTTCTCTGCTATGACTAGTGCTAGGTTTCAGCCTTTTCCATTTCCCAGCATGAGATTCCTAGGGAAATTCCAGTGCGTAGTCAGTTTCAGTAGTCTGATAGTCAGATTGAGTGACACAACTGTCTTTTAAAAATAATTTCATGGGGAAGAGGGAGTTGGAGCAGTGGCTCAGTGGTTAAGGACACTGGGTGTTCTTGCAGAGAATCTGGGTTTGATTCCCAGCACCCACATTGCAGCTCAGAATTTATTTCTGACAGCAACCACTATCATACTCAGTGTGACCTTATTTCAATTCTGACAACTTCCTCCCCTGTCTCTGAATTATATTGTCTGAAAACATTACTGATTAGCCATCTGGTGGTTTTTCTTCATTTTTTCCACAGTGGTGAGATAAGATCTGTCGTGGTTCAAATGATTTGACCCCACACTGGGAGAGTGACAAATGTCAAGGAATTAGTGGTAACAAATCTTTGGGCCCAATTTTAAGCAACTGAGATATAGAAGTAGCTCATATGTCAGTCATATCTGAAATCTGTTCTGACTGTCCTGTAGGCATCTGACTGTCCTATCATAGCATCTCAAAAATATTGTTCATGTTAGGATTTAGAGAGCAGGAAAGAGTAGAGTCAGACTCAAGAGAAAAAACAGTGCCAGATCTTCAACAGATAAGTGCATATAGTTTTATTCAGCACAGCAAGGGGCAGCAATCTTCCCTTGGGGTGAAGGCTACTACAAGAAGGAAGGGGAGTGGTTAGAAATTATATAGAGATTTTGGAATGAGGTAATTGCTTCAGCTATAGGGGGCTATGTGAGACCAGGGCATTCTTGAGGAATTTATGATCTCCTCTTCCTAGGACAGTTTGCTCAAGCTTATTTTGAGAAACAGTCCCAAGATACGGATGTGGCTAACTGGTAACAGTGTGTAATGAGTATGTAAACAGGCTATACAAAATGGAGCCTGGAGAGTAGGAAATTTAAGTAAACAAGTAAAAAACATGCCAGAGTGGAAAATTACAAGTTTGCTGTGGAAAATTACAAGTTTGCTGTGGAACTAAGATTAAGATTTGTGGTGTTCTTGCTGTGACTGAAAATCCCCTAAAGAATAGATAAACACTTGTATCTGCTTATCTATCAATGACATAGACCAACCAGGTCTGAACAGTATAAAGGTGAAAGCAGGAGCGCTCAGCCTCAGAGCTCTCGTGGTCTGGGCAAGGAAGCAGAAGCGCTCCCCCGCACGATCACTCCTCTGCCAAGCAACCTGTGGTCTGGGCAAGGAAGCAGAAGCGCTCCCCAACACAGAAACCTAAGGACCGTCCAGAAGGTCCGAGGGAACCCAGCGGACAAGTCCGAGTGCCCAAAATCTCCGGTTGTTCACTTAGGTTCCTGATTGCAGCTTGTAACCACTTGAGGCCGCTCTGGAGCCCTCAAGCCTTGGACCAACTCTGTGTTCCGGACCTGGGACCTGCCGACCGCAGCCGCCTTGGTGACTGACTGTCTCTGCCCCTCGGCCCTCGCGAATTTCCTGTGAGAGGCATCCAATATCTGAGGAACTTGAATGACGCGAACTTCGGATGGACTTACGGTTCTTGTGCCATGGGAGGTACTTTAATAATTGGCTGTATTAAGACCCAAATAAACCATGTGATTCGTAAAGCTGAAACTAAGTGTGGGTCTGAATTCCTCCTCCCGTAATTTGGGAGTGTGCTCGCGTTACAGTGGGACAGGGGCAAGACAGTTCTATCTCCAGGACCCTCTGGTTTCTATCAGTTCAGGTTTCTTTATCTTGAGCTTTACTTCAATAGCAGACAACAGTCATTCATAAGACTTTGTGAAAACTTAACTATTTAAGAGCAAATACCGTTTTTAGAATGTTTGCAGACAATAGCTACAAAGCTTTGCAAAAACATCACTGACAAGAGTAAAACTAATTTGAAAAGTTCTTGTTTACAGACTTTAAATGTTTAACATCTATGAATTTCTAGAAGGCTTATATAGCACAAGAGTCTCTTGTGTGTGTGTGTGTGTGTGTGTGTGTGTGTGTAAAAAGAGCCAGTAACAATTAGCATCATTACACAGAAGAATTATATAGAAGCCCTTTATGTGTTAGTTTCCATTTTAAAAATATTTTATTTATTATTTTTATGTGTTTGAGTGTTTTGCCTGCATGTGTGTAAGTGCATCATGTGCATGCAATGCCCACTCTAGAAAAGGAATTGGATGGTTGTTAGCCACCATGTGGGTGCTGGGAACCAAACTCTTGCAAGAGTAGCTATTTCTCCAGCCCCTAGTTTCCCTTTTTGAAGCAAAATTTAGAATCTTCGGTTTAGTAAGACAAGACTATTGACAATCAAAATTCTAAATCTCTTACAAATTTATTATATTTTATTTACTTATTCTGTGTGTGTGAGTGCACACATGTGCATGCGAATGTACGAGTGTGCATGTCTTGGTACATGAGTGGAAGTCAAAGGACAACATACGGGTTTATTTTCTCTCTTCACCATGTGGGTCCCAGGGATCAAATTCAGGCTTGGCAGGAAGCACCTGTACACTGAACCATCTTGCCAGACCAAACTTCCTGACGTGTGGAACAATATTAACAGATTATGTACAAGTGTATCTAATATATGAGAATAAAACACTTATTCAGTCAGGGCCTGTATCTATGTATCTATCTATCATCTATCATCTATATATCAGGGTTACAAATAGCAACAATGGGAGCTAAAGAATTGGCTCAGCTGTTAAGAGCACTGACTGCTCTTGCAGAGGAACCAAGTTTGATCCAGCACCCACATGGCAGCTAACAACCATTCATAACTCCAGTTCCAGGGAATCTGACATCCTCTTCTGACCTCTGTGGGCATTGCACGACACAGGTGCACTTATACACATGCATGTAACACACTCATACACATAAAATAAAAATACTAAATAAAATATTTTTTAAAACTAAATAGCAACATGGTCCAGATGGCAAATATTTTACATATGCTTTTTTAAAATATAAAAGACACTAAGAAATTAGGATTATATCAGACATTTAATGAAAGTTTATTACAAAAGTGAGCAGGATCTCTGAAGTCCCATTCATCATTATCCATTTTAAGTAGGTGCCAGTTGGTTTTAGGAGTCAGTAGCTAAGGGAATAAAAGAAACATGTTAGCAAGGTCTAATACGGCATGAAAAGATTTCATCATTTGTATCAGTTGTTCCTTTAAAAGATCAAAGTTATGTGCAGCTGTGTGAGTGGGAAGAGTTTCCTTGTTAGCCTGACAATCCACAATCTTCACAGGAGCTGTCCTCCTTTCCCATCCAAAGTACTGCCGCAGGGCTGCCTTGCATTTTTCTAAGGTCACTGGTCCAAGGTTCAGCCTGGTACGAGGGCAAGGGGAAGCAGGGCTTTTTCTGGCCTCTGTGCCCATTGCTCAGGGTGGCATTGACTGCAACCCCTATTATTGTCTCTATTCTAGCCACAATTTTCTGCTGAAAAGATACTATGCTGAGGCACTTATTGTTCTCTCTGCAGCTTTAACTTTACATGTTTTTAACTCTGTAATTTTCCATAATAAAGTTCAGGTACACTTTTGGTCACAGAGACATATACATTAAATGTACTAATAAATTTAAAACAGTTGTTTGCAAAGCAATCATTTAAAAGACTTCGACATAGACCAATACTTAAATGAACTTTGATTTTTTAAAGGCAATTTCCTAAGTGGCCAAAAGTTTGAAACACAAACAGCAGAAAACATAAAACATTTTTTAAAACAAAACATAAAATCTTGCCTTAATCACACAAAATTTTACTAAGACTAAAACAATCTCTTTTAGAACATCTTGTTGTTTTAGACACATTCATGTTCTAGGTTCTACTTTTACATTGGTGACTTTATCTTAGGATGTTAACATTTTTAAGAGACTAATGCCTTACCATTGGTCACCCACTATTCCTGCATAACATTTTTTATTAAATAAATGAATCTTATTTAATTCTTTCCAAACTGTAGATTTTTATAATTGGAGGTGGGATACTAATTTCTCTCTTGTATTTTTGTTTCAGCTTTTGTCTAAGTCTGTGTTAAAGACAAACCAAATTCTTCAAATAGATATAGAGAGACCCAACAGTATCAATTAAATAATTTAAGTTGCAAAGTGTCAAAAGATGACAGGCAGTCTTCCAAAAGACAAATGTTATACAAAGCACACAAATTATTGTTATTTTTTACTATTTTTATTGATTTTTGTACATTTCATACAATATAGCTTAATCATATTTAGATTCCCTTCACCATTTAAACAACCACCTATATCTATCTGAGGCAGGAGATTAATGATTGATAGAGAAGGAGGTTCCAGAGATTAACACATGGAAGGTGGCAATGGACAAAGATAGACAGCCCCTAGTCTACCTGGGTTTCATTCAAACAAGAGAGCATGATCTGAAAAGCTCAAGTTACATGAACTTGAGAGAGGTGGAAACTATGTTAATAAGTCATAAAAGTTCACTACTGACCTTATGTTCCTCTTCTTTCCCTTCTTGCCTTCTGGGAGCCAAGCCACTGGCACTCCTGCATTTCCCTGCATTTCCACCTTAATAAACTATCTGTTTTCTTGTAACTTTTGATGTAAATCTGTACAAGTTTATTGTAAGGAGGCACAGAAACCTGGAAACTTTGGTATCTGCCCTCCAAACTCAGACCCATGCCTGTAAGAATTTCCACAACGCATTTTAAAAGCCAAATAACTTATCAGTCACCTTACTCATTCCTCATGACTCTCCACTCTTGGTGATACAGTTAATTGATAACTGGAAAACTAAGACTAAACATTCTCTGCATATTATCAGTTACATTTTGAATTTTTGAAAGGTTGACTTATGTAAATGAAAATTCTCAGTTTAAAACATGTGCATCTTAAAACTGAATCTTCTGTAATGCAGATCAACTGATTAGAACTTCAATGACTGTGGACAGTTCGGAATGTTACAGGTCCAGAGTCTAATTGTAATTTATCCTGGCCTATCTTTACCCCCTTAAATAGTCATGTCTTGCCTACCTCTGTACCTGATCCAACATCCTGTATTAACTTCATAAAAGGTTAGCTTCCACAAACCAAAAGGCTGTCATTTGAGGCTTAGTTTCCCTGCTTTGCTATAATCTGTCTACCAAATGCACCCACCAATGTACTTGAAAACTGTCTTGATTTATGGATTTCTTTGTTCTGTTACTATAAAAACTTCATGAAATTGTTACCAAGTTGGAGCATGAAATTTGGGGTAACCTAAATCTGTGTTCCTGGGTCACTTGTATTTCCAGAATAAACTATCTTTTATCCCCTTTGAGGTGAAAGTTGTGCTTTTGTGTCGACAGTTACACTCAGTTTTTAACTAAGAAGTATTTTAAGGCTTTAACAAAAATGAAAAAAACACATTTTTCTTTTATGATAATCTTATAAGATGTGCTATACTCACACAAATTGTCAAAGTTAGCCCATTTCAACATTGACAAAATATATGTACATTTTAGGTGGATCAAGCCCAAAATACATCTATATACAAGTCAATCCAGAAACTAGTTTTTTAATTTTACATTTAAAGTTTGTCTAGGCAAATCAAGTAAGAATTTTCTGAGCATTTAATAAAAGGATAATTTTATGGAATTTTTAAAATGAATTTCTGTGTATTTCATACAAAACATCTCAATCTTAATTATCTTTATACCCCCTTCCTCATTGGCACCCTCCCACAATCCTCCTGCCCTGGAATTCATATACTCTGTCATTTGTGTTAAGACCTATTGCATCAAGTTACTGTTCCTGGACAAACTTCAGTGCAAGCTCATTAACTGAGGCCTAGTCAGTCTATCCAGATACCCTTGCTTTAAGAAGATTAGATCTTCCTCACCCAACAGTAATCAGCTACTAATATTTCTTCAGCAATGATTGGAGTTTGCTGCCCATTTCCCCAATTCCATCCTGAGTTTTAGTCTGCTTGAGTTTGCAAGGATCTTGAGCATGCTGACACCGTTGCCATAGGTTCATATGAGCAGGGTCCCAGGAGCTTATAGGATTCTATCTCTCTATGGACATGCACCTCCCCCCTGGTTCTTATAATCTTTCTATCCCCTCTTCCCCAATGGTCTCTGAGTCCTCGGTGAGTGAACCTTAATATAGGAGTCCTGTCCAGGGACCTACACTCTGCAGACTTCTAATCTCCACTCTTTGGGCATTTGTGATCTTTTGTGTTTCTGACCCTCAGCTGCATGAGGGAGCTTCATTAATGAAGACTGAGAGATTCATTAGTGTCATCTTTAACCCTTGTTCCATATTTCATGAGCCTTAGGTGTAGAGGTTGCATGGTAGAAGTATTTTAAGGCTTTAATAAAAATGAAAAAAAAATTTTTCTTTTATGATAATCTTATAAGATGTGCTATACTCACACAAATTGTCCAAAAGTTAGCCCATTTCAACATTGACAAAATATATGTACATTTTAGGTGGATCAAGCCCAAAATACATCTATATACAAGTCAATCCAGAAACTAGTTTTTTAATTTTACATTTAAAGTTTGTCTAGGCAAATCAAGTAAGAAATTTTCAGAGCATTTAATAAAATTGCAGCTTAGACTTCAGCAATTCATAGACAATGTGTGATCAGTTGTGGTATTCTGTAGTAGTCTCTGACGCAAAAGAAGCTTCTTTGATGAGTGGTGACTGATATACCTGACTGTAAATATAAGAACACATATTTTGCATTTAGTAAGAAGTTCCATTAACCTAGGGATGTGACAGCCTTGGGGATTTCTGATCTCTCCACCCAGTCTGGAAATGTCTGGCATAAACGGATATTTTAACTCTCTTTAGTCTTCTTTTGTTAAGCTGAAGACTGGTTATGCTTGTATTCTTGGTGTGTCTTAATTATTTTCTTATTACGTATGAAAAGCTGGTTGGTCTAGGCTTCATATTCACACTTTAGATTTTATATTGGAGGGTCCATATGCCTCTAGGCTAACTACGCAAAAGTTCCTGCAGAGGCCCAAGTCAGGCACTAATCAGATACTCTCAGGCTTCCTTCTAAAGTCGGAGCTCCTATTAGCCAGCAAGCACAGCACGAGAGGCTGCATTATGGCTTCTCAGGCAGTCTGGAAATGTTTGGACCCCAGGTAGAGTCTAGCCCGGCAGCAGTGGTTGGGAAATTCAGATGGCCCCACGGTGGGGGATGGGCAAGTCACAATTTGGGAAGCTCACCAACCTCCAGAGGCTCACTCTCAAGCAGTCTGGAATTGTCTGGACCCTTAGTAAAGGGCTGTGGCATCTAGCCGTGCAGCAATGGGAGGGGATTCAGATGGTCCCAAAGTAGGGGGATGGACACAGCCACAATTTGGGAAGCTCACTGGATTCAGCCACTCTCAGGCAGTCTGGAAATGTCTGGCATAAAAGGATATTTTTAAGTCTCTTTAATTTATCTCTCTTAAAATTTTATTTATCAGATTTCCTCCCCACCTCAGTTTCCATAATTAACATTTGAAAGCACCAGACCCAAATCACTTCAAGGAGTAAGCTTTAAATTGACATTTCAATTAGTCTTTTAGAAAAATCTGCCAGATATATAGTCCAGTAAAACAAGATTGTGTGTGTGTTTGTTTGTGTGTGTGTGTGCATGTGTGAAATTTAAGTTTTCTAAAGCCTAGCTTAAAAAAAAAGAAAGATGGCGCTGGACAGGTGGCTCTTGCAAAGGACCTGGGTTAGATTCCCAGCACTCACATGGCAGCTAACAACTGTCCAATGCTCTCCTCTGACCTCCATGGACATTGCATGACACGGGTACACTTACATACATATGGGCAATACACTTATACATCCAAAATAAAAATAATAAACAAAATAATAAATAAAAAAGAGACAGAGAAGTAATTGCAGTCCCCAAATCACCCCCAAACACATTCATATACACAAACATACGTTTCAAACATCCATCACAAAGTTCAGTGCACAATGACTTTAAAAACATAAAAATAAAGTGGTCATAGATTTCTTATTCAGCTATCTTTAGGAGCTCCAGGGGGAGAAATTGGTTTTGCCTGTTTACTGTCTTAGAAATCATCATGGATTTGTAAAAGACTAATCAGCTGCAACTCTCCCTAAGGGGCAGCAAGGTAGTATTCCTGTGGTTAACAGGATTCACAGCAGAGATCTCAACACCCTTGTTTCTTTATTATGAAATGTTCTACAGAGTTAATTACTCAATAGAGCCCCAATCTTTTCTGTCACAGGGCCAAAGCCCCAACAATACTAAAAATTTGCTCAAGAGAGCTTCCAATTTGACAAAGCCTGACCTTTGAATGACATAGTAATAGCAAACTATCAGAAGAGGGTGTCAGATCCTCTGGAAATGGCTATCATGTGGGTGCTGGGAATTGAACCCAGGTCTTCTAAAAGAGCAACCAGTGATTTTTACCACTGAGCTATTTCTCCAGTTCCTATCAGTCTTTTCTTTAAAAAAAATTTTTAATTTATTATTTTGTTTTTATGTGTATGAGTGTATTGCCTGCATGTATGTAAGTACATCTGTGTTTTATAATGCCTCAAAGGTCAGAAGATGGTGTCAGATCACCTGGAATTGGAGTTATGGATGGCTTTTAGTCACTATGTGGGGGCTGGGAACTGAACACAGGTCCTCTGCAAGAGCAGCCAGTGATCTTAACCACTGAGCCATCTCTCCAGCCAAAATAAGTCTTTTATAGTAAAAGCCTTCAATTTTAAAAGTTAAAAAGTTTTTTGTACAAAACAATAGAAATGATAAAAAATAATGAAAATGAAATTATCAAATTCCTTCCAATTACACTGCTTCTTAAATATCTTTCTTAGGAATTTGTACATATGTGCAAATAATACTTCCCAACTGCTCATGAGAACAGCAACTTTCACTGATATATCATGCATCTAAAACACTACTTTGTACATAATAGCAGCTCAGTATACTTTCAATAAATGAATAAATCATTTCTTAGAAGTTATAATATTTGAAAACACATTTGCATCTTCATGTTACCCAAACTGCAATATTTTCTCTTGCTCTCAGATATTTCTTAGATATCTTTTAATTTATGCCAGGTCTATGTTATTTATTTATACAGAAGTATAACATACCTGTGTTTGGATATATTTTGATTTTGGGATATTAGTATCCTTCCTTTCCTTCCTTTCTTCCTTCCTTCCAAGTATTCATTGAGTATCAACTCCATATCAGGTACTAAGCAAAGAAAGATCATTCCCCTTATTTTTCAGTTATGGAGATAGCAATTAACAAATGGTGAAATATGATATAATGTCACACAGTGGTGGATATTATAAAGAAAAATAAGGCAAAAGAGGGGACAAAAGGCAAGAAGTGGCCAGAAAATTTTTGTCTCATGAAAATGTGTAATGTAAATATTCTCCACCCTACTCTCAGTTCTAGCACACCATTAATGTGTGTGTGTCTGTGTGTGTGTGTGTGTGTGTGTGTGTATTCAACCAGAAGATAATATTTATATAAGACAAATGGTTTCATGTATATCCATCCAAACATTTGTCTAGGTCTTCCTTCTGTTCTTAAGTTGTTTAACATTCATTACTCATATTAAAAACATTACATTTTATCCTTTAATTATGCATACTTTTCTATCACAGAACATTTAACTCTATCTCATTCTTTTTTAATAAGAGCATTGTCCCTGCATATAACACAATAAAAAATTTCCTACTGATTGTTTCCAAGTTATTTCCAGTTTTTTACTATAAACAATAAAATAAGAAATATCCTTATTTATTCATCTAGCATTTCTGAAGGATAGACTCCTAAAGTTTAAAGTCTACATATTTTAAATTTTAATAGATATTGGCAAATTATTCTTTGTCATAGAAATTGTAGTGGTTTGAATGAGAATGTCTCTCTTAGGCTGACTAATACAGTTATTTTTTGAGACAGGACGCCATGTATCCCAGATTGACCTCAAACTTGCTATTTAGCCGAAGATGATCTTAAACATCTGATCTCTTGCTTCCACCTCCTGAGTGTTGGGATTACAGCATGAGCCATCAGGCTCAATTTTATGTGGTGCTGAGGATCAAACCCCAGACAAGCACTTCATCAACTGAGCTACTTCCCCAGCCCCAGACAATATACTCTTAAATGAGCAATGGGTTATTGAAGAAATCATGGAAAAAGTTTAAAATCCCTAGATTCAAATGAAAACACAAGTTACCAGAATCTTTAGGATACAGCTAAGGCAGTTCTAATAGGAATGCTTTTAGCTGTGAATCTTTACATTAAAAACTCAGGAAGGTCTCAAGTAAATAAATTAATGAGGTATCTCAAGGACTTAGACAAAGAACAGCCAAACTTCAAATCACTAGAAAGCATGAAATAAAGACAAGGGGGAATTTAATGACATGGAGACAAAGTAATACCCAGAAAATGTGGACAAATAAACAGAATTTCCAAGCCATTAACTAAATTAACAAAAAGAAAGAAGACAGAAAGTAATAAGATTGTGCCGCGGCCGGCTGGCTTCAGCAGAGCACGAGTCCTCAGAAACCTGGGATGAAAGAGACAAAAGGAACACAAGGAGGGCCGACAAGACAGTCTCCTGATCAAATCGGCCAATCTTTATTCTTCTAGGGGGTATTTATAATCTTGGGGAGTCAGGCACCCATAGAGGAATGTGGTGATTAATAGAGACAAAAGCCCACCATAAGGTTCTGTGAATACTAAAAGGGCAGGGAGGGACTAGATGGGGCATGGTGGCCAAGGTTGCTAGGAGACAAATCCCTGGAAGATCCAGGAGCCAAGGCCATGTGTAGCCAAGGGCAGCTACAGGTGGGGGACCTTGTTTGCTAAACAATAAGAAACTCTAAGAGGCACTTAAGAAACTGATGGAGAGAAAGACAGATGGAGAGAAAGACAGAGATCTAACCCCCATGGCTTGTTGTAGGCAATCATGTCTTTTGCTGGGGAGAGGTTTTGAGTTATTATTTTTTCGACATGACCCTCCTTGCAGTTAGGCATGCCTTTAAGAGACCCCGACATATCCAGTTATGGATATTCTCTTTGCAGTATTTTGTCTGACACTGTCAAGTAATGGCAGCCTTTTGCTCATGAGGTGCGGGGAAGCCCCTGAGCTTTTTTATATGCACGTATATATAGGGCAATCCAAGACCTTGGTCTATAATTACATAATTAAACGGGTTTTGATGCCATGGAGTCAAGCTGCTGTCATACAAAGGTCATGACTCTGTTAAATACCAAGAGTCCAAAGCTGACAAACAATAAAAATCCAATAGAAGGGCCTTGATAAACCCCATAAGTTTGTTAGACATAACTAATTGTCATTTTTTGTACAGTACTATTATTAACACATAGGAATCATTTTTTCCCTGAAAGAGGTCTGCAATAATACATGGTGTTAGGCCTGTATTTATACATTGTCTTAGCTTCCCGGGCATTTAGGCATTTTGTCCCCCCACAATTATCGCAGTCACCAATGTCCCAGTTCCCTCTGGCCAAGTAGGTCAGGCCACCAAGTGTCCAGTGCTGAAGGCAGTAGTCTGGCTGGCTATTCGAAGTGATGCCAGACTTGACTCTCCATTGGACTGCAGCCTGTTGGTGGATGTTGGAGGCCTGTCTTGTCCAATTCCAAGTTGAACCTCATGATTGTTCACAGTAGGTCTTTGGCAGTTATGGCAACCTGTGAAAGGAGACATAAGCCTCAGGAGTTTCTACATCCTGGGCTAAGGGGTTAAATTTCTTTCTTTTCTTTTTCTAGTTCTATTTGGTCTCTGGTCTTGTAATACTTTAAAATTTTTGGCCAGGATCCAAAAAAGGCTGTGGCTCATCTATAGAAAACATAGAGCCATATACTTCTGGTCGCTGTTTTTGTTTAATCCAATGTCTAACAAATTTAGGTTCTATTTTGGATTTTTGAAAATTTTAAGCAATGCTAGTTGGAGCTGAACATGGGGTCACAGGCTCTCTATTCCCCCTTTTTGTTTTTATAATAGTGCTCCAATGTTTTGGTAATTGTGCTCCACGATAGCTTGTCCCTGTGGATTGTGAGGTTTTTACTCCTTGGGCCAAGCCTAACATAGCAAAGCATTGGAAAAGGTAGAATTATCATTAATTAATACTTTTAATATAAAAACCAAACATATATTTATTCTTTAGACCATTTAAACCACTAATACCGTAATATATAAACATTAAAATTGTCTTACTGGGAGTACTATGTAATGTTTTACTCCCTTTTTTAAGGCTTTAGTATTAAATTAATGTTAAATCATATTCAAGTTTACAGGTATAAGGTGATCTGTAGTTAATTTTTTCCCTAAATGTAGGAGATCACTTATGATTAGGGCAAAATTACATACAGCTGATGAACTTTTGTAAGTAAACACAGTAGATGTCATGAGGATGGCAGTTGTTCAACTCAGGAATGCTATGTAACATTATCTTAATAACATTTTACTTCATAAAATTCTTTTTACTTTATCTATTTTAGCAGAATGGCCTTACTCTGAGGCTGTTTTGCCCTTTTGCTGGTTAAACAGCACATGATGATCTATCAATATTATTTACTCAAACAGGCATTTGTTTCTTTTTAGGATTTAATTCCGCAGTTTGCATTGCACAGAAGAGTTGTTAAGTTTAATTATTACCAATGCAAATGAAAGTACCTTTAACTTAAGTAAATTATTTAGGCAGGCCAGTCTTTTATTCTGATAGATCAATTAATCTAGAATAGGGTTTGATTAATTAAAACAAAATAATTAATTTATTTATCTATGTTAATCACAACCTAAAAAAATTAATAAATAATAAACTATTTTCTTAACTAAACAAGAGGCAAAAGCAAGAGCTTTTCATTTGTCTGGATCAAAAAAGGAAAAAATGTTATATTTTACCATGTAAACTGTGAACTATATATTCATAATAAAGAACACAGAAAACAATAAGACCTACAGTAACCTGAAAGGAATTAATAAAAAAATTTTTTTTAGTCCGTGTAGGACATTGTAACTAAAAAGTGAAAAGCAGTGATGCTTAAGGACATGGAAAAGTAAGCTTGAAGCAACTAAACATTAGAGAGGGAAGTACTCTATTTTAGAAAAATAGACTTTGAATCATAATGCAAAAAGGCAGGAATTAAAACCAGTGAAGGCTGTATCTTATATCTTTTATCCAAGTTAATTACTTTTTTTTTTTTTACTTTCCAATGGTGTAGTTGTTTCCTGGTATCGTGTAAAGTTTGGTGTAGTGATAAAGGTTCAGGCCCCCAGGGAGCATCCGAGTGTGTGACCACACCTGGTTCAGACCACACCTGGTTAGTATTTGCAGCTAGGCATCTAAAGGTCAAGTTGTCCTCTGAGCAACTGTAGCTGACAAACTGAAGCTAGTTCCTGGCTGGGAATTTAACAGGGAAAAAGGCATGTAAGGGAGGCCAGGGCTCCATAGTTTGGTACTGGAGTATTGTAAATTCACATGAGCTGTCTAGGTTTAGTCATTACAATACATCAGCTCACTTTGCACCCAGCTAGTCCTGGAGGCCCATGGCCAGAAAAACCTTTTTAAATTTTCTTTAAAACCATGTAAACTTTTAAACAGTTATATTTAGAAATCAGTAAATATACCAGATAAAGATGTTAAAATCCAAATTAATTTCCTTTAAAAATTGATAAAGATGTTATATATCAGAATTCAAAATAGTTTCTTGTAAAAACCAGTAACTGTATATACAAGTTCATGTAAGAAGCCTTTGCTTTTTTATGATTTTATCAAGAATTTAAAATGAAGACCAAAACAAAAACAAATTACAATAGGATTAGGACATGTGATTAATTGCCTGTGGTTTAGGAGATTTTTAGATTAACATGATCTCCTGGAGTTTTACAGAACCAGTAAATTCCTGGGTGTGGCCATTTTGAATTATGCCATGTGGCTGGATTAAGATGGCGGCAAGGTCAAGTAGGTCAACGCCATTTTGAAAAGTTTTGTCCAGGGTGGCAGTCAGGCCATGTGACTGTCGCCATATTGGTGAAATTACACACTTAAGATATGGAGACCTGACCACATGGTTTCCTTTCTCCTAGTAAGGGCATTGGCCACAATTACGGACAAGCACATAGTATATAATAGAAATTACTTTTTTACTTTTAAAAGGCACCCAGTTAAATATTTTATATTGTATGGTATATGACTTTTTTGTTTACAAAAACTTATCATGTTTAGCTCTAGTTAGACAAGCAGTTGTCTTGGGACTATGAGATGTATTAACATTTAAAGTATAGGAGGAAGATGAATAATAATCTGTTAAAATTAATTTATCCCTCAGTTATCATCAACAGCACAATGTCCTTTGCACTGAGGCTGTATTGTTTTTTCTTTCACTTGTTATAGGGTAAGGTGGCCAGCCTTATCCCATAACGAGTAGAACTGAATCTAAGGCTGGGGGGCCAATCCAGCTTTAGAGTCAATTTCTCCATGTTATTAAAAACTTGCATACAAACATTTATTACTATTAAACTCAGTGGTTCGCATGGGACAGAAGAGCTGTTGAGTTTAGTAATTACTAGCAGGGATAGAAATATACATTTTAATTTTGTTGTATTTACTTTTGCTGTGTAGCAAAATACCATAGTACAGAAATCATTAGGTGCACAACAGTTTGGGAAAAGATCAGTTGTGTCTGTATTGTTTAAATGCAAGCATAGAGTTTATAGGTAATAATGGATCCCATAACCTTGTATATACTAAGTAAACATGTTATCTTTGAGCCATTTTCTCAGGGCAGAAACTACAAGCTGCAAAGGGGCTCAATTGTATCTGAAAGCAACGCACCCTAGGGCAAGGTGTGGAGCTGGTGGAATTTACATGATTTAACCCAGAGTAATTAACAAAAAAAAGGCCTGCTCGACCTTGAGCTGTTGTAGGACAGAGATTTAACCACACCCTGTAAATGCCACATTTTTAAGTGTCTTATCTTTAGCTCCGCCTCGGGCCTTGCTGGACAATAAATGGTGGAAAATCCTCCTCTATCAGAGATTTAACAGCTTCCATTCAACCACACCCTGTAAATCCTCCTCTCTCTCCTCTTTTTCTTTGGGATCCAAAGACTCTTGAATAACTGCTTGATTTTACATTTAAAGTAGCGGCAAATTTGACATTTTTTAACTCACTCTGGCCATAAGGCAGTCACAACATTTAAGACAAAACAGACACAGACAAATGACAAAATCCGGATGTTGCCAAATCACAAGAGATGGGAACAAAAGACAGACATGAAAACTCTAAGGCTAGCCATCTTTACAACTAGGGGAACGCTAGTGGCGAGAAGCCAAAGGAATAGAATGTCTTTTGAATGTTTTTTAACTCTAGAGGCAAGGTATTTACAACTTTAACCTGCCCTGAAGCAATAATCTCTGATGGAGCTCACTCCCTCACCTGCAGCTCTGAAGAAGCTTCCAGGCAGGTTGGAATGTTTACCTCAGAACATAAACCAAAAAATACTTCCTGACAACCCACAACATAAGGAAATTGAAACAATAAAACAATAACCTTCCAAATGATAAAAACTGAGACCCAGATGAATTCCCAGCAAAATTCTACCACACATTTAAGTTTCATTAGCCAGTTTAACTAGAAAGGGAATAAACAGAGAGACATCTTAATTAAAGAATACCGTCTATTGAATGAACCTAACAGACATCTACTGAATATCTCATCCAAATACCAAAGAATACACATTCTATTTCGTACCTGTTGGAACTTTCCCCAAAATGACCACATACTGGGGCACAAAATAAACTTCAACAAATCCAAAAATACTGAAACAACTCTGTGCATTCTCTTAGACCTCAATGCAATAAAACTTTAAATCAACACTGAAAGAAGCCTTATTAATCCACGAACTCACAAAGACTAAACAACACACTCCTGAATGATGCCTTTTTTTTTTTTTTTAATTTTTACTCCTTGTACCTTGAGGGCCTCTTTGAGGCCCATAACAAGCAAGTCATGTTTACTTGTTTTTTGTCCCATGCCAAAACTCACCATTCACCGTCCATAACAAACCGGGAAGGTGCCTTGAAGAGAAGAATCTCTGTAGCAAAGCTCGGGAGGGCACCTTGAAGAGATAAATCTCTGTATCGAAAGCTCGGGAAGGCACCTTGAAGAGAAAAATCTCTGTAGCAATGCTCGGGAGGGCACCTTGAAGAGAAAAATCTCTGTAGCAATGCTCGGGAGGGCACCTTGAAGAGAAAAATCTCTGTAGCAATGCTCGGGAGGGCACCTTGAAGAAAGTGTTGGACGGTGTTCACAGGAGTCAAAGAGTGGTCGAGCCCGACGTTGTGGCGCCAGTTGCCGCGGCCGGCTGGCCTCAGCAGAGCACGAGTCCTCAGAAACCTGGGATGAAAGAGACAAAAGGAACACAAGGAGGGCCGACAAGACAGTCTCCTGATCAAATCGGCCAATCTTTATTCTTCTAGGGGGTATTTATAATCTTGGGGAGTCAGGCACCCATACAGGAATGTGGTGATTAATAGAGACAAAAGCCCACCATAAGGTTCTGTGAATACTAAAAGGGCAGGGAGGGACTAGATGGGGCATGGTGGCCAAGGTTGCTAGGAGACAAATCCCTGGAAGATCCAGGAGCCAAGGCCATGTGTAGCCAAGGGCAGCTACAGGTGGGGGACCTTGTTTGCTAAACAATAAGAAACTCTAAGAGGCACTTAAGAAACTGATTAACATAATTGGTATCAACAAATGTCAGGATGTTACATTTGCAAAAGGGCAATACAGAGGTCACTTGGTCTCCGACAAGATTGAAGTTGAAAGAGGGGGGCTTATTATAGATTCCAAAGAAATCCAGAAAATTATTAGGGACAATTTTGAAAACTTGCATTGTAAAATTTTGAAAAATCTAAGTGAAATGGATAAATTCCTATACATATATGACTGACTAAAATTAAGTCAAGATGATATAAAGAAGTTATAAGTATTCATAATAATCAATGAGATTGAAGCATTAATAGAAACTGTTCTCACAAAGAAAAGTTCTTAGTTTATAATCTGACTCTTTGAATATCAAAGAATAAAACACAGGTAAAATACTTAAAGATGTAGACATGTGGAAGGCTTTTCTTTTTCTCCCATCACCAATATTTACTGAGTATTTACAGTGTACTAGGCACAGCAGAACATATAGAAAACATTTTCTCTGCTCTTGAGGAATTTACACTCTAAGAGAAAAAAGAAAATTTCACCTCTTTTAAAATGGCATTTTTTTTTTAATGTGTGTGAGTAATGTATTGCCCGCATGTATTGAACTCATGTCGTGCAATGCCCACAGAGGTCAGAAGATGGTGTTAGATCCCCTGTAATTGGAGTTACAGACAGTTGTTAGCTGCCATGTGGGTTCCGGAAATCATACCCAGGTCCTCTGCAACAGCAGTCAGTGCTCTTAACTGCTGAGCCATCTCTCCAGCCCACTCTTGCCACTTTTAACATGATGCTAGAAGTTCAACCCACTTCAATGGACAAGAAATGGAAAAAATACATACAGATTAAAAACAAGTAAAAAGACTTTTGCTGCTTGAAGATGACATGCTTCTCTACCTAGAAAATTAAAGGAAGAAGATGGCAGACCAGAAGTTGTGTCAGAATATGTGGCTGATTAGAATTATGGAATTAAAGGGAAGAGGAATATTTCATCATTCCATCTACTTCTCTAGACCAATAATTGACTTAATTAACACTCCAACAAATGAATTAGATAGAAGCAGTAATTTAAAATCTGCCAACTATAAAAATCTCTGGGCATGACAGTGAAAATTCTACCAGACCTTCAGAGAAGATTACTTCAAGAAAATATTACTCAAATTATTCCATAAAACTGAAAAGGAAGGAACACTTCCACCCTCTTTATGAAGCTAGTATTACCCTGGTACAAAAAGCAGATAAACATATAACAAAAAAGGGAAATATGGGTAAATCCCCCTGATGAACATAAACACAAAAGTTCTCAATAAAATACTTTGCAAAGCAAATTCAAGAACACATCCAAAAGATCATTCACCATCATTAAACTGGCTTCATTCCAGGGATGTGGGAATGGTTCCACAAACATAAATCAAAGAATGTAATTACCACATAAATGAACTCCAAGACAAAAATCACATGACCATTTTAATTAATGTAAAAAAGGCATTTGATAAAAACATCCCTTCATCATATAAACCCTAGAGAGACTAGGGATGGAGGGAACATATTTCAACATATTGAAGACTATCTATGACAAACTGATAGCCACCATTATGTTAAATAGAAAAAACAGTGAAGCACTCTCACTAAGATCAGGAACAAGACAAGAGATGTTTACTCTCTCCATTTGTGTTCAATAATGATTGAAGTCCTAGCTAGAACAGTAAGACAAGAGAAGAATATAAAAGTGATAAAGTGATACAACTAGGAAAGGAGAAAACCAAAGTATCCTTATTTTCAGATATCATGATTTTATACATGACAGACCCCAAATACTCTACCAGAAAACTCCTAAAGCTGATAAACACTTTCAGCAGAGTGGCAGGTTACAAAATTAATATAGCAGAATCAGTAGCCTACTTAAATACCAAAGACAGACTGAAAAAGAAATCAGGGAAAGAATTCCATTCACAATAGTCTCAAAAAATACCTTGAAAGAAACCTAACAAAAGAAGTAAAAGACTTATACAACGAAAACTTTAAAACACTAGAAAAGGATACCAGAAGATAGACAGACCTCCCATGTACATAGATTGGTAGGATTAATATTGTGAGAATGGCCATCCTACAAAAAGCAATCTACAGGTTCAATGCAATCTCCAACAAAATTCCAGTACAATTCTTCACAGAAATTAAAAAAATATCCTTAAATTATAAGGAAGAGCAATCCTGAGGAACAAGAACACTTTCAGAGGTATCACCATCTTCAGTTTTAAGTTATACTACAAAGCCACAGTAGCAAAAACAGCAAGGCACTGGCACAAAAACAGACACACTGATCAGTAGAATAGAAACAAGGACTCAGATATAAATCCATGCTCCACCAGAATTTTGACAAGGATGCCAAAACCATCCATTAGAGAAATGTCAGCATCTTTAACAAATGCTGTTGGAAAACCTGGTTATCTATGATGAAATAGCATTACATAGCTAACAGAACAACTAAAATAATAAAGATTTTCAATGCTGGAAAAATATAGAAAAATGAATCACTTCTCTATTTCTGGTGTAAATTGAAATTATATGACTATTCTGCAAAGTAGAAATACATTTTTGTAAAATACAAAACATAAATGGGGTATTTATCACTGATAAATGAAAAATTACACTTGCACTTTGATGGTTAGTTTTAATTGCCAACTTGACACTTGTAGAATCATCTGGAAAGAGAGTCTTAATGAGTGATTGTCTAGATAGTGTTGATCTGTGGTCATATTTTTCTTAATTGTGTTAATTGATGGGAGAAGACTCACCCTGAATGTGAACTACACCATTCCCTGGGTTAGGATCCTGAACTGTGTAGAGTAGAGAAAATGAGCTGAATAGTAAGCACATGTGCATTCATTCTCTTTCTACTCTTGGCTGAAGTTTTCACTGCCTTGATATCTTTGCTATGATTGACTGTAACCCAGAATTGTGAGCTAAAATAAAGCCTTTCTCCCTTAAATTATTGTTGTTGTTTGGGGACAGGGTACATTATCATAGCAACACAAGCAAAACAAAGACAGCATGGATACTCACACAGAGTTGTTTAGTGAAGCTTTATTTATAGGCAACACTTAGAAACATGAAATATACAATAGGTCAAAGTTTTAAAAAAACCTGTTTAACAAGTGTCATGGATGTCTACATAGAAATAAAGGGAAAAAACAGTACTGATTTAAGAAATAAGTTGAAGTGATTTCAAATTGTTAAGTCAAGTGAAAAAAATCCTACCTTAAAAAGGAATATCACTTATTTTATCTCACAAATGGAAAGTATATCTTTAAGACATAGGAGTAGAAAGGGGAAAAGGAAGGGAATTCAGTGGAATTGGAGGCTTATGATAATGGGGGACTGACAAAAGACAGATTTGAACTTTTCTTAGCATTTATTTAAGTGTCACATATTGGATAAATATATTTATATAACATTCTGGAAATGAAAAAATATACATTAGAGCAGACACCTTAGTGGTTATCAGTATCTAGAAATATATAGTGTTGATATTTTATGCTTTTAACAAGGTAGCACAAAGGAAACCTTTTGTGGTGATAGAATATATCTTAATTATGATGATATTTACATAAATCTGCACTTGTAGTAAAATAATACTGAGCTCAACACATACAATACACCAATATTGATTTCCCAGGCTTGATATTATACTATACTTATTTAAGATGTGACTTTATAAATTCAAAGCAAATTGTCAAAAATGCTACAAAGATGGAAGTCTCCTCCAAAGTTTTTTTAACATGTATGTTTTTCAAAGTCACATCTTAACATCTTATGTTCAAATAATGTTCAGCATTTAAATACACTTTTAAATTTCTCACAGCACCAAATGTGAAGACTGGCAATGGGTAGCTATTTGACGATCTTTGAATGAATTAGAAGTTTTATTTTTCATGTCTCTCCTCAATAAAATAAGGAAACATAAATGATTAAAAAATGAATTTTAGTAGAGAAAATCATTTAACAGAAGGAAAATGATAAAAGAGATCTTCTTTGCAAAAACTTAAAGAACCATTATATTATACTGACATCTGTACTCACTATCTCTGTTTTACACACATGCACACACACACAAACACACACACACACATTATCCTGCTGATACCCACAAATTAGAAGAGGATATTGCAGAAAACTTCAAGAAAAAAAAAACAATTGGCTAAAGATAGTGCAGTTGCGTAGAGCACAATTTCAAAATAATACAAAAACAGGTAATACACAATAATCTTGCTATCAAGGGAAAGTGAGTGGTAGATGACTGGAAGAAGGCAAATTCTGTCACAGAAAAATTAAAATAGAATGAATAGCTTCTAATATAATGAAAAGAATATCTTCAGTATCGGAATCTGGGTGACACTCTTGTCATAGAATAAAGAATAAAGCCAATTTATTGGCTTGGGGGTTCAAGATCAGAACATTTTCCTCTTGAACCTCAACTGCAAATAGGACAAAATAAAAGATTAAAATAACTTCATAGAGTTTCTATTCATAAAATGCACAGTGTTGGGACTGGAGAGATGGCTCAGCAGTTGAGAACACTGGTTGTTCCCGCAGAAGACCCGGGTTAGTATCCCGGGAGGCTAACAACTGTTCATAACTCCAGTTCCAGAAAATTTGCCCTCTTCTGTCCTTTGTGGGATCTGAAGGACATAGGTGTACTTAAACACATGCAAGGCATAACACTCATACACATAAAGTAAAAATAAAGTTTGAAAAGGCACAGTGCTTGGCACAGTGCTTTAATAATGGCAGCAAATATTATTACTACTATTATGATAGACTGGAATATAAATCACAAAACTAAGAAATGGCTTGTTATAGAACTTTAGAACTGAGAACAAGCCTGTTTGTTCTCAGAGAATGGAGTAACATGACCTATGAAGTAGTCATTAAGATGTTTTAGTGATGTGACTTGATAGAGCTCAAAGGTAAGGAAGAGGATCAATATGCTCACCTGGGGTACATTGGAAACATAGGCTTAGAGCATCAAGATACAAATATAAATAGTTTTTTTGTGTGTGATTTGCCTCAAAAATATGAGAAGAGAACTCACTTTAATAGGAACATGAATGTGTGAAGAGGAAGCATTGTATACTTAAATTGGACTGAAATGTTCTCTGACAAACATCAACCTGGAACACTCTGTGAAATTCATTCCATTATCTGCCAGGAAAAACTGCAAGAGAATATTATCATTTTGTAGCCAAGGGAGAGTTAATCTGTTTTCTCTTTCATATTAAAAGGGAAAGGGGACTATTCACACCATTTCCTCTAGTAACCTTCCATTTAGCATCAACCTACTTGGACATATACAGATCATAAAAACATTTAATGACTAAAGTAGACGACTGGGTACAGATGTAGAAAGAGTGCTTTTCTGCCAGAGAAAGAAGAGGTTGATACAATGCTCAAGCTGTTTAGCAAGCTAGAGTGAGGAATTAGGTTAATAAGTGTCTAGCGTTAGTCTTATGTTTTGAGAATTTGACTGAACTCTAACTTTTAACTCTGTAAAATCAATGAATACTGTATACCCTTCATATTGCTTTAAATCTTAAGTATTATATAGTGAATATGTACATATCTATACATGTGATATATATATATATAGATATATATATAGATATATATATATATATCTATATATATATATATATATAATTCACGTGTTTGTATAGGAGGCACTCAACACGTGATAGAATTTTCTTCTCCAATTTCCCTCTACAGTAATACATTTTCACTAGAGTGCTCAAAACAGTGGACAGTAATTATATTCCCATGATACCTTACACAAAACCTTTTTGTAAATGTTGCTCTAATGAATACCTGATGCTTCACAGTTGCATTTTACAGTAAAGTTGTCTCTCTAAGTCTGAATTTACCCATGGCATACTTTCTGTACTTTATGCAACAGATTATATGTGAGAATTGTCCTACTCCCTAGTACTTTATATCTATCTTTAAGCTTATTTCTTTCAATTTATTTTGCTATTTTTATTTTTATGTATATGAGGATATTGCCTGCATGCATGTAAGTACACCCATGTCGTGCAGTCCTTCTGCAGGTCAGAAGAGAGCATCAGATCCCCTGGAACTGGAGTTACAGACAGTTGTTAGCAGCCATGTGGGTACTGGGAACTGAACATGAGTCCTCTGCGAGAGCAACCAGTGCTCATAAATACTGAGCCATTTCTCCAGTCCTTTAAGTTCATTTCTTGAACCCAGTCTCTATCAGAATACTGCTGAGGGGCTTCACACCATCTCTGCTTTTTTTTCATCTAAACCTAAACTTAAATTCTCATAGAAATATTGGACGGTGGGACTGTTTCTCCATGCATTGCCCTTACCTTATTTCCAGAGCAGAAAGAGAGGACGTAAGTAGTTAAACTTAGGGGAAACATGACTTTGTGGATAAGGCATAGCCCTTAGCGTTGAAGATGCATATGTCCAAAACTGTTCAGCCACTTACAGAACATTCTTTTTCCAGTCCTAGGGAGGAACCCTACTTCTTACCATTTTTTCAAGGTTTAAGATTTGGGGCAAACCATTTACCATTCTCTGATAATTTAGTTCTTCATCTATAAAATTATAATAATGCTATTATGCATAACTTTTGTAAGGATTAAACAAAATAAATGCTTGATACTTAGCCCAGGGCAAGTAGTCTAGGAATGACAGCAAAATATACAACTTTAGCAATGAAATTTTCCACGTTATGACAACCTTTTTATTCTGTGTTATTGCTATGGCAAGGCAGAGAAATGACTCATTTTGAGGCATGACTACAGTTGAGAAGAAACTATTAGTTTGTTTGGTAGTGATCATGGCTGCAACTGCATGGTGGTAAGTCATACCCCTGTTTCCCAATGGTTGAAGCAGTGGTGTCTGATGTGTGTACCACAGTGTGGAGGGTACAAAATTATATGCTGCATTCTATTTATACACAGATTTTTAATTTTGGAAATACTTTATTTATGAATAGTCCACAATGCATTATATATTTACTATATTACTGTACACAAGTTTTACATAAAAACATATAGTAGAAACACATATAAGTACAGCTTATCACTCTTTCACTCACTCAGCTGCAGCCACACTAATCTCTTGAACACAATAAACACATTACTACCTGAAGTTTATTGCACTTATTTTGTCTACTTGAAACGGATATTTTCTACATCTTCTTAAGGCTGATTGACTTAATTCTTCTATGTCTATGCTCAGATAACAAATCCTCAGAAAAGCCTTTGACAGCCCAGTATGAAATAGGAGGTCTAAACAGTTTTCAACATCTTACCTTGATTTGTTTTATTCATAGCACATTTGTGATATATTTCATTTACACTTTATTGACTGATTTGCCTACTAGAACACCAAATGTATGAAGGCAAAGATTGTCTTTTTCTCCTAATAATACATCTTCAATGGTTTTCTGAATTTAGTGCATATTTTTGGAGTTAATCTCCAATTTTTTGAGTGATTAGAGTTTGAAATTTTGTAAAACTTGATAGATAATTGGAGATTTTCAAAGCAGAATATTTGAGAACTTAATAGGTCGCAGCTGAAGCTGCACAGTGTACTTCCCACACATTACATATTCTCTGAAAACTAGCCTTGTAGGAAGAAAGAAGTAACTGATCCTTTCAATACCTTTCTGTCTCAGTACTGTGACCTTAGGAAAATTATTTGATCTCTTATCCAAGCTTCATTGTGTATAAAATTATAGTAATAAGACACCACATATTACTTTTGACATACAAGCAAGAGAACACTAAGTCATCTACCACTAAGTCAGAAATATAGTTGGAGTTCAAGAAATAATTGTTAATTATTTCAGTGATTTTAGGGGTTGTACTTTTTTCCAAACTGAAACCTTCAGATAAACTGAAAGTCAATGACTAATGCCATCCTAAAAAAACTAAGACACTAAACACATTTTATTATATGACTTCGATGTTGTTTTTAAAGATTTGCTAAAAACAACAGAGAAGTATTTAAAATTTTTAACTAGCATACAAGTCTAAGTATTTACTGTGCACAATGGCATGTTTTAAAGTACTTATACATTGTATAATGACTAAAAATAGCTAATTAATGGACTGTGCCTATTATTTACCCTGTGATAAGAATACTTTATATTCACTCTTAACATTTTTTAGGAACAGAATATATTTTAGCTTTTTAAAGAACTGAATATATTTTCTATAGTCAGTATGTTTTCAGTCTCTTTCTTTTAGTTGTTGTGCATCTCATGAACTTATTCCTTTTACCTAAATGAAATTCTATGTCATTTGACAAAATTTTCCATCCACCTACTTCCCTACCACCATCACAAGTCTAGTTGCCCATTCTCTCTATTTCTATGAGTCCAGCTATTTTTTTATTCTATGTTAATGAAGATCATGTGATAATCCTGTTTCTATATCTAGTTTTTTTGCTAAGCACAATGTCCTCCAAGTTAACAAATTTTGTCAAAAATCACAGAATTTCCTTGTTTTTATAATTAAATATTTAACTTTCTTTACCCATTTATCCATTGGTAGACCCAGATTGATATAAAATATGAGATATTGTGAATAATGCTGCAGCAAACATAAAGTTCAGACTTCCCTTCCATACATTATTTTCCTTTCTTTTAAATTGGTTTTTCAAAAGTGGCTTGTGAGATTTCGATTTAATATGACAGACTAGAAGATGTCTTAATGTGACCTGGCAAAGGAGAAGAATCAGAATTTTAAAAGTTAGAATATATTCCATGAAGAATAAGAGCAATCAGACATTAATAAAGGGATACTACGTGGTGACAAAAGTGGGGAATGAGTCAGTGGTGACCCAGGTAGGGTACCCCAGCCACAGGGATTAATACCACACACTGGTGAATGCAGGGAATGTACCAGTGGTGACCCAGGCTATGGTACTCAGGCACAGAAAGTCACACTAGGTGGCTCGAGTGGGGACCAACCTAGGAATGAAACAACAGTGTATTCCACACCCAAAGAAACAGGGTACAGACTCTACAGCAAGGTTAACCATATAAGGAAGCACAGAGGTTTGCCAACACACACACACACACAGCAAACAAGGTAAACTTGACCGATCGACTGAGCCTACTAGTATTTTTGCTGACCTGAGTAAAACATTGCAAAGGACAATTCTAGGACTGGAAGGAACCATGGAACCCCACTGAGGTAAAATATCTTTTAATCCACATTATAGTCTCTGCATGCATGTATGTGGGAGTTAGTGTGCTTGTCAGTGTGTCTCTCCGTCTGTTTGTATATATAATTTGGCTATGGGGATCAGTGGGAGTTGGCTTAAGTTGTTTTGTGTTTGTTCTTTTCTTGTTAAAAATATTTTATTTTTTATTTTATAGTTATGTATGTAAGTGCCTGCATGTATGTAAGTGCACCGTGGCTGCTCTTTTCATAATAGCTAAGAGATGGAAGTACCCTAAGTGTCTCTCAAATGATAAGTGGATAATGAAAATGTGGTACATTTACACAATGGAGTTCTGCTCAGCAATAAAGAAAGACGAAATCATGAAATTTGCAGGTAAATGGATGGAACTAGAAACTGTTATGCTAAGTGAAGTAAACAGACTCAGAAAAACAAATGATGTACATTCTCCCTCATGTGTGGCTCTTAGCACCAAATCCTTATATATGAGTATATGTCCTGATGTAACTGCAGGAACCAGGAAAATGGAAAAGAACCAGGGAAGTAACGGGAAAGAAGGAACCTGAGAGGGGAGAACATTAGGAGACAGGTGTTACTAAGGGAGAAATGGATAAAATGGGGGTATTTAAATGGGAGGAGGAGGGAGGGCTACACAATGAGCTTTGGGGATAAAGGGAAAGAAGGAGCTCAAGAGAGATGGGATCATAGGAGACTGGTATTATCAAGGGAGAAATGGTGACATTATAAATGGGAAAGGAATGGAGGGAAGGTTAGATAGGGAGAGAGAGAGGAGAAATAAATGATGGCTAGTTAGTATAAAAAACCAGAGGGAATCATATTAGTCTAACAACCTAATGACAAATTACACATACAATATCTCTACATGAGTCCATGAGTGTAGCTGAAGGCTACATATTAAGGAACAGTGCCAGACAAGAAAAATCTTTCATTGAGTTGTTGGCCAGAGTGGTCCAAGAGACTCTCAAAATAGCACAGGCTGTCAGCATAGCCCTTGATTGCCTCCCAGAACTTGAAGGTAATATCCTATTGCTGAAGACATGACATACTTTGGATACCAGATTTGGAGCAATGGAGCTGGAACTGACCATGAAACCACACCCCCTGAAGGCTAGCACTCATAGCTCTGGATAGCACTATATACACTGTTAAGGGAGAACACTCATCAATGGTCCAACACCAGCTTCAATACCGAATAACTGCATCAGTGACTAGTACAGCACATGACATTAGTGCAGTAGTGACACATTTATCTTGGGGATAATCAACAGCTACCTAATTGGACAAAAAGCCCACTCAATGGGAGGGAAAACATGCATGGTACTCTAAACATAGCTAAATACACATGGCTGGAGAGGTTATAGATCTTAGAGAAAACCCAAAGACTGTCACATCCCTAGACTAATGTCATTACTTACTAAGTGCAAAATATGTATCCTTGTATTTATAGACAAATATCCCAGTCACCACTCACTCTGGACTTGTTTAGCACCAGATGGAGACTATTACAGAGTACCACAACTAGTGACATGCAGACATTTGTCTGTGAATTGCCCAAGCCTAAGTGGCACATCTACAACACAACCTCTACACCTAAGGCTCACGGAACCAAGAACAAGGGGTAGAGTACACTAAAAGAAATCTCTCAGTTGTCATTAATGAAACTCCATCATGCAACAGAGGGCCAGAAACACAAAAGTCCACAAATGGTCAAAGTGTGTAGATTAAAATTTGTAGAATGCTGATCTTTGCACAGGACTCTTATATTAAACGTCACCTACCTGGGGCTCAGGGACCATTTCAGAAGAGGGGGTAGAAAGATCGTAAGAGCCAGGAAGGAGGTGCATGATCATATGAAAATCTCACGGGGTTCTACAAGCTCCTGGAACCCTGTTCATAGTGTAATGGTGTCAGCATGCACAAGACCCATGCAAACTCAAGCAGACAGAAACCGAGCACAGAAATGGGAAATGAACAGCAGACCCCAATCTTAGATGAAAAAATATTGACAGCCGATTACTGCTGAATGAGGAAGAAATGATTTTCCTAAAGCAAGGGACTCTAGATAGGGTGACTAGACCTTAGTAGATGAACCTGCACTGAGGAAGGTCTGGGGACACTAACTTCACATAATCAGCCATAACACAAATGACAAAATGTATGAATTGCAGTGGGGGTGGTGGTTTGAGAGGGTGCCACTGGAAAAGGGTTTATAAAGATGATTAAGACTAATTGAGATGTTCTGTATGAAATACACAAAAATTCAATACAAATATTAATTATTTTTAATTTTATGGGTATGAGTGTATGTATGTAAGTGCACCATGCCATGCAATGCCCAAAGAGGTTAGAAGGTGTCAAATCCCCTGGAGTTACAAATGATTATTAGCTGCCATGTAGATGCTGAGAGCCAAACCTGGGTCCTATACAAGAGCACCCTGTGCTCTTAATTGCTGAGTCATCCCTCCAGTCCACGTCATTTTTTTCTTATGTTTCAATAGGTTGGTTTCTCTCCTAATTGGCTATTCTTTCATATAATTACTGGCAATTTTGTACATTAATTGTTAAGCTACTGTGTCTTAACTTCTATCTCAACAGAATAAACCTTTATGGCTTTCCCTCACCTTTCTACATCTACAAAAATCTTCTCCCCTCCATTTCTCCTATCAAACAAATATGAATCACTAATTATACTGTTCTTTGTGTTCTTTCTCTTTTCTTTTTTTCACTCATATGCACAATAACTAATATATTAGTATACAAAGAAGTGTCAGAACCCCTGTACTCTCTAAAACTATTGATATTTTAGGGGTAACTATTGTGTAGACAACTACTACTCTATTTTCACATGGTGTTGACCCAGCGATAGTGAATGTTATGGTAGATAGTAGCTGATTCTCACAGGAAGACTAAGCGTGTCAGCCAGTCTCTACCCTACTAGTCTCAGAGAGGAAAGCTCAACCCCAGTATGACTTAATCCATTCTTAAACACTATGCTTGCCTCCACTAAAAGAACAAACATGACTTGAATAAGGAAAAAGAAAAAATCAACAAATTGGTTCCAGATCTATATTACAAAGCAGGAGCAAAAACATCATGAAAATCCAAGACAATATGTCTCCCAAAATTATCAGTCCCACAGTAATAGCCTAGCAATAAAGATGTACCTCTAGACAGAATTCAAAGGGATGATTATAAATACGTTCATAGAAGTCAAAGCAGGCACAAATATATTCTAAGGAAACTCAAACAGATGAATGAAATAAGGAAGCCAATTCAAGATATAAAAATAGTATTCAAATCAGGCGTGGTGGTGCATGCCTTTAATCCCAGCTCTTGGGAGGCACAGGCACGTTGAGCCCTGTGAAATTGAGGTTAACCTGATCTACATAGTGAATTCCAGGCCAGATAGGGCTACAGGGAGACCCTGTCTCAAAACAACAACAAAAAACAGTATTCAGTAAAGAAATAAAAATACTGAAGAAAAAGCAAACTGAAATAAAGCTAGAAATGAAAAACACACCTGCTACACATCTGAGAGTGAATTAATATCCAGAATAGACAATGAAGTAAAAACAAAGAAACAAGAAATAAAGACATGAGCTAAGGACCTGAACAGAGAGTTCTCAAATGAAGAAATCAAAATAGCAAAGAAACTCCATTAAAAGTGCTCAGCATCGTTAGTAATTAGAAAAATGCAAATCAAAACCACTTTAAGATTTCATCCGACCCCAATCAGACTGGTTAAGATTAAGAGAACATAAGACACCAAATGCTGGCGAGGATCTGGAGAAGGGCCTATTCATTCACTGCTGATGGGATTGCAAACTTGTGCAACCACTATGGAAAGCAGTGTGGAGAACGTGATAAAAAGCTAAAATTAAATCTACCATAGGATCCAGTTATACCACTCCTTGGCATATACCAAAAGGACTCATCCTATTGCAGAGATACTTGTACATCCATACTTGTTGCTGCTCTTTTCACAATAGCTAAGAAAGGGGAATAACCTAAATGTCCTTGAACCGCTGATTGGATAATGAAAATGTGATACATTTACACAATGAAGTTCTACTCAGCAGTAAAGAAGAAATGAAATCCTGAAATTAGCAGGTAAATGGATGAACTAGAAACTGTTATATTAACTGAAGACACAGACTCAGAAAAACAAGGAATGTACGTTGTCGTTGTCCTCTTTTGTGGATCTTATCAGCAATCCCCTATACATGAGTATATATCCTTGCGTAATAGCAGAAGTCAGTAAAATGGAATGGAACCACAGAGGAAAAGGCAAAGAAGGAGCCAGAGAGAGAGAGAGAGAGAGAGAGAGAGAGAGAGAGAGAAACAGTAGGAAACACGTGTTATGAAGGGGGAAGTGGGAGTATTCAACTGGGAAGGGAGGAGGGAAAGACATAAGGAACCATGGGAATAAAGGGGAAGAAGGAACTTGAGAGGTAGGATAATAAAATACAGGTATTATCAAGGGGGAAATGGGAGAGGGAGGGTTAGATGGAGAAAGAAAGGAGACATAAAACTTAGATGATGTTGAAAGTCAGAAGAAAACGTATTAACTCAAAAACCCCTTGAAAAATACACATATAATATGCAAACATGAGTGCATATGTGTAGCTGAAGGTCATATAACAAGAAGCACAATGCCAGACAGGAGAAATCTCCCTTCAAGTTAATCAAGGTAATCCAAGAGACTCCCAAAATAACACAACTCTTGATTACTTCAAAGAAATTGAAGGTAAGTCTCTATTGCTGAAGACGGAACATACTTCAGATGCAGGACTTTAAAAACTTATTGGAAAGCCTCACCAACATAAAGACCATGTGGGAACAAAGAATATTTGGGCTTAAAGATAAAATAAAGACACTGAATCATTCACCTAGGGTCAATGATTTAAAAAAATTTAAGAGCACATGGGACACCTTAAAAGGCCAAATCTAGGAATTATGAGCATAGAATAGGAGACTTCCACGACAGAGGTATACAAAATAATTTCAATAAAATCATAGAAGAAAATTTCTCAAATCTATGGAAAGAAGCACACAGAATACCAAACACACAGGATCAGAAAAGAAACTCCCTGAATCATACTAGAGTTAAAACAATAAAAGTACAACCAGGTGTGTTGGCACACACCCTTAATCCCAGCACTCCAGAGATAGACACAGGTGGATCTCTGTGAGCTCCAGTCCAGTCTTGTCTAGTACCAGCTAGTACTAAATGGTGAGACCCTGTCTAAAAAGAAAACAATCAAAATACAGAATAAAGAAAAGATATTGTAAGCTTCAAGAGGGAAGGGCCAAGTCACATATAAAGGTAAGTCAATCAGAATAACATCTGCCTATTAAGTAGAACGTTTTAAAGACTGAAGGGACTAGAATGATGTATTCCAAGTCCTACAAGACAGAAGTGTCAAAAATACACATTGGAGGGAAAAAAAAGCATCTTTAACAAATGCTACTGGGAAACCTGCATTTCAGCTTGCAGAAAAATGGAATTGGACCCTTATCTTTCACCCTGCTCAAAACTCAACTTCAAATGGATGAAGGACCTCAACATAAAACCTCATACCGTGAAACTGCTAGAGGATAAAGTAGGGAGTATGTGTCAATATATAGGTATAGGTAAGGATTTTTTGAATAGGACGCCACTAGTAAACACTTGAAAAAGTACTCAACATCTGGGTTGGAGAGATTGTTCGGCAGCACTGGCTGCTCTTGCAGAGGACGCAGGGTTGATTCCCAGCACCCATATGGCAGCTGACAACTATCCATAACTCCAGATCCAGGGGATCCAACACTGTCTTCTGATTTCCATGGACATTGCACAACATGAGTGCACCTACCTACAAGCAGGTAATACATAAAAATAAAAAATAGAATATTTTAAAAGAAAAGTATTGAACATCTTTAGCCATTAGGGATAATTCAGATAAAAACTACTATGAGATTTCCCCCTCATTCCAGTCAGAATGGTCATCATCAATAATACAAATAACAGCAAATGTTGATATGGATGAGAGTAAAAAGAGAACCCTTATGTACAGCGAATGGGCAAGACCAGTGCATGCTCTATTGAAATTAGTCTGGAGGTTTTTCAAAAACCTAAAACAGAATCATCTTATAGCTCAGACATATTGCTCCTGAGCGCAAACCCAAAGGATTCTATATCTTACTGCAGAGATGCCTGAACAAGTGCTCACTTCTGTTCTATTCATAATAGGTGGGGAATGAAATCAGCCTATATATCCACAGACTGATAAATGGATAGCAAAAATGTGATCCTGGAGCTCGAAAGATGGCTCAGCAGATAAAGGTGCTTGTCAACTAGCCTGATGGCCTGAGTTCGATACCTGGGACCCACATTTAAGAGAGAGAGAGAGCCGACTCCTGAAGGTTGTTCTCTGACCTCTATACACATATGCACATACCTGCATAAAGAAAAGAAATGTAATAAAAACAAAAAATTTTAATGTGGTACATGGCTTCACTCTCAGGTCAAAATGGTTGGCAGCCATGATATTGCAGCACCAAGCATGTGGCTGAATGTTGTTTGAAAATGGTGTGACACTGATGCAGGATTCAGTAAACTGAAGTTAATGTGAGAGGGTACAATATATAAGAATGAAGATGTGAATGAAGCTATAAGGCTTTCTGAGAATCTTTATAAAGACAATATGTTTTACATTGAGAGCCCTGGACCTGTCCATGAGGCATCTGATCTTACCTAAGGAATAATGGGTAAAATGTAAAAATGATAAATTCTACCTTAAGCCATATCTGAAAGAGGTTATTCATGAAAGAAAAGAGATGGGCAAAAAGTAATCTTGTAGTTGACATCCGTGAATGTTCTTTTTTTTAACAGTATTTTTATGAATTTTTTCAACCTGAATCACAATTTAAGAATTGTTTGCTCTACAGATGTCTTTATTTTAAATGCCTATTCTTACAAAAAAAGTGAGACTGGCAAGATGGTGCAAAAGGTATGGGCACTTGCTGCCAAGCCTGATGACCTGAGTTTAGTGCTTACAACCACATTCGGGAAGGAGAAAACGGATTCCCACATGTTTTCCTATGGTCTCCACATGCATACCATGGCATATGTGCAGAAAGAAAGAAAGAAAGAAAAAGGAAGAAAGAAAGAAAGGAAGGAAGGAAGGAAGGAAGGAAGGAAGGAAGGAAGGAAGAAAGAAAGGAAGGAAGGAAAGAAATGTAAAAAAATTTAAATAGTGATACATATACATGGAATTTTATTAGGTGTGAAGAAAAATGAAATTATGAAATTAACAAGTAAATGGGTAGAACTTGAAAATATACTGAGATAACTCAGATCCCAAAAGTCAAATGCCACTTGTTCTTTCTCAGTTTTGGTTCATATTTTCTGAATTTTTAGATTTATTTGTTTAATTTAGAATCACTGTTGAAACCAGGATCAAGAAAATGGCTTTGGTTGGAGAGAGACAAAGCTTTAGGGGGTTAGGAACGGTAAAATACAAGTGATATGAAAATTGAGAGAGGGAATACTGGGAGTCACAAAGTTTAAACAGAGATGAGGATGGGGGAATGTGGTAGAAAAGGGATGTGAGGAGAGAGAGTTAACCAAAACTAAGAATGCATGAAGAATCTACATGGCAATTCATATAAACTAATTTTAGGAACATAATTTTAAAAGACTTTGGATGGAGGTACCATGCATGGGTGGATAGATAATGCTGATCCCAGAATCCATGGTCGGTTAAATGAAAATCCATCACTGATGAAGGAGGGACTCAGGAGGCCCACTCCTACATAACCAGGGAAGCTATTGGAAGCAGAAAATTGCTGGGAATAGGAAGTAATTTTCTTTAGTGTTGTAACCAATGGTTACTTACTCATGCTCCAATAGAGAGCTCTGTACCCATTCCCTGGTAGGCAGTCGTAGTTAAACCCAGTGGGTCACAACTCAAAACCAAAAGCAAAATTAAAAAAAATCTGAATGTGGGATGGGGAATTGGTAGGAGGAAGAGGCTGTTGGGAGTGGGAGGAGGATAGAGAGGGTGGGGAGAAAAGTGTGGCAAAATGTATTGCAGACATATATGAAATTGTCTAAAAATTAATTTTTGAAAGTTAACAAAGGTGTTGATAGGATACCTAAAAAGTGTGCAGGAAAAGATGAACAGTGTACCAAAAGAAAGTAATCCAAGACAAACAAAGCTGCAGCCATGTAATGCCCTGGCAAGGGGAACAGATATGGCAGCCTCATCCAAAGGTAAGTCAAGTGACCCTGGTGAAACTAGATTGGCAGTATTAACTTCAGGACAAATATACAGGTCTCTCAAGCCTCAAATCTAGTTGTACATTTCAGTGGGATAGTAATTCTTTGGGCAGATGGCTAGGCAGTGGAGAGAAATCCCATTTCTTGGAGTATACAGTATAGGGTATGCATAATTAAAAGGGGGGAAAGTAGAATCTCTGAGTGTGACAGAGGCTTTCTGTCCTTAGATAAGTTTAATTCGGGTGTTAGGATGCCTGAAGCTCTCGGTCACACAAAAATCCCGCTGAATCAGGTTCTTGTCTCTTAAATTTGAAGAGTGAATTTATGGACCAAAGGGAGGATGAATTTTTAGAAAGAAATTTATTATAGGTTCAAAGATGAGCGTTTAAGACATAGGAAGCAGGTAGAACTCTTGTATAGCAAGAATGGGTCCTAAGAATTGGGCTGCTGTTGAGCTGCTCATCTAGAGGCTTTGTATAAGATTTAAGTAGAAATTGAAGTGAGGAATTGAGGTTAGTCTAGTTGGCTCCCCCTCTTGATGTCCATGTATCTTTCCTCTTTGCTGGCTGCCCTGGATCAAGGGTTTTGACACATAACTAGTCCCTTTAGCCAGAACATTTCTTGCATGTCTGGCCTAGAGCCAGGACAGAACCAAATCTAGGACACGAATCAGTGACTCTGCCTAGAACATTTATAAAAGACAAGAATCAGAACTGCTCATTTTTGAGGTACTTTCTGCCTGATTGATTTCTATTTCCTGTTCTCATCACAATTGCCTTGGCTTCAAGAGAATAGTCATGATACAGTCAGGAACATGTAAACACAAACCTGGAAAAGATTAACATTAGTAAAAATTCTACTTTGATGGACAGCATTTTGGCCAAATGTTTTCATAAACTTACATCTTAGAAAACATATATAAGAGGCATAAACATACAAAAAAGCCAACAACAAACTTGCAGGAGTTCTTTGTATATTAATTCGCTTCTACTTTTTAAGCAAAATTCAGAATCTTTGCCAAAGCAAGAAAATATGTTTAAAGTACTAACACAAAATAAAATTTTAGACATCTTGCAAGTTTAGGGAACAATGGTAGTAACTACAAAGACACATGTTCTGGTATACAAGTGCATTTCATGTATAAAATAACAAAACGGCTAGTCAAGGCAATAGATGTAGGCCAAGGTCTTTAGTAGGAGAATTTCTCAAATAGCAGGTTTCTCACCTAAATGATTGTATTAATTACTTTTCTGTTGTTGTGATAAAAACACTGACCAAGGAACTAATAGAAGGAAGAGTTTATTTAGCTTAGTGTTCCAAAGGGGCAAGAGTCCATCATGTCAAGGAGGCACAGAGGCAGAGGTAGCTAGCACTCACATTTTGAAGCAGAGAGGAAGCAGAAAGCAACCAGAGATCCGACAAGGCTTAGGAAAGTTCCCAACTCACTTCCTAGTGACAGTGACATGCTTCCTCCAGCATGGCCACAACTTCTAAGACCTCCCCAAAACAGTACCACCAGAATGGTACTGATTAAAAGTAGTAGGAATCTCAAAAGGATTTCATTTACAAGTTTATATGCTGACATCCGAAATACAGATTGTATGAAACAGAGCTCTTAATTTACTTTGTATTACATTTTATGTGTCTTTAACTCTGTAAACTTTCACGTAATATATAAATTTCAAATATATGACTCTATATATTTCTAGTAACAGATACATTGGGTATTACACATATAACAATCACTTTAAAATAGTTCCTTATAAGCCATATAAAAGTCTTTAACATATGCAGACATTAAGATAATTTCCTAAGTAGCTAAAAGTCTGACAACATCATCAGAAAACAAATATTTTTTAAAAAATAAAATCTTTTCCTTTAAGTCAGTTCCTTTTTTAAAGGCTCCTAAGCACAAAACAATGTGCTTAAACAAGCCCTTTTGTTTCAGACACAAGAATTAGATGGTAGTTTTACACAGGTACATTCAATTTTAACCTTAAAAAATTCCTCAAGTAAATTTACAATTTTCAAACATCTCTCACAAATTTTAAAAAATAGCAGCAATGACTAGAAACAGACCTGGTTTATAAATGTAAGTCACTCATGTGACAGTCTTATTTAAGTAGAAGTACAAAGTTGTCAAAAGGCTTCAGCATGAACAAAAATTTAGATGAACTTGGATTCTGTTAAAAGCCTGAAAAAATTAACAAGAAAAATACAATATTAAAGTTTTCCATTTAAAAATACAATATTAATAGTTTTCCATTTAATATTTTACTAAAAATAAATCAACTTTCTAAAAAAGTCTAATTTATTTGAATATAAAGCACTAAAAACTCCTTATAAATGGTATTTTAGTTATGGTCAATCTAATTACATATATGTTTTATCTTGTAAGATTTATTTTTATAAATCTTCTAAATTTGTGTCTATACACAAATTTCATACAATACATTAAAAATGCCCCAATTTATGTACAGCAGTTACAGGTGTAATCACTAAAAATAAATCAGAAAACTAAAAAAAAAAACCAAAATTTCTAACAACATTTTAATCATGTTGTATCTCTTAGTTACATAATATTATATTACATACACCATCCCTAAGAACATTTTATATATATACTTAAAGAGTTTAATGATACAATGAACAGAGATCCTAAATCTAACATTACCATTGTGTGAAAGATATTTTTACTTGATAATTTTATAATGTACATACACACCAAATTAGATATTAAAATACCCTATTTCATAAAAATATTTAAAACAAAATAATATCTACTAAGAGTTATCCCAATAGCAAAATTCATCCATCTCAGCATTGACAAAATGTATGTATATTTCATGTGACCTAAAGACCAGAAATCATATTAAATTATCTTTACATACAGGAAAACCCTAAAGTTAATATTTTAAATTTACATTTTAAGTTTGTTTAGCAAAAGATTTAGAAATCTTTATTAAAACCTCAAGTTTTGGGGCTGTAGAGATGGCTCAGTGGTTAAGAGCACTGGTTATTCTTGCAGAAGACTTGGGTTCGAATCCAGTCACCCACATGGCAGCTAACAATCAACTGTAACTCCAGTTTCAGGGGATCAGATGCCCTCTTCTGACCTCCATGGGCACTGCATGACATAGGTACACTTACATACATGCAGGCATAACACTCGTATACAATAAATAAATAAAAAGTTTTATATGAAAACCTCGTTTTAATAAATGCTGATTTTCACAGTTTAATTACATTTTAAGTTATCACTCTTGTAAATCCTATAGCAAGATTTCTTCTCTGCCTCAGTTCTCAGAATGAATGATTGAAAGCAATAAATCCCAATGGTTTCATCACGAATCAGGTTCAAAACTAATATCTCAATTAGTTAAAATTTTAGATAGGCATGCCTGATGCAAAGCCCCAGATAGGCAGGATTTTTTCAGACCTAAATTCTATAGTTAACTATGAAATTCCTGAATTTTAGGTAACAGCTTTTTCAAAGGAAGAGCAAAAATGACAGAGGAAACAGCTTATACACACATACACACATACACACACACACACACACACACACACACTTTAAATTAGGCATGCCAAGAATAGTATTTTTTCATATAGTACATTAACAAATGCAAAGATAAAATATCCCAAAGTTGGTTACTGAATTATTTTCAGGAACTCTAGGAGCAGATTAAGGGTTGCTCCATGCTGTCTTAGAAATCATCATAAGTTAACAAAAGACTAGTCAACTAGAATTCTCCCTAGAGGTTACCAAGAGAGTAAAAATATTTTTATGATTACACAAATCACAATAGAGATCTCTTCAACACTCTTGTTTCTCTGTCTCAAATGACTGAATACAACTCCAGATGGCAGAGCAGAGCCCCAAAACTTTCCCTGTCACATGAAAGACACTCACATAGTTTAAGGCCTGTCATGCAAATAATTTAGTAGTCCAAATAGTTCAACAGAACTAAAACACTGCAAAACTCCAGCAAACGCTTTTTTACTATATCTTCATTCCTTCAAAGACAGTTACAAAAATTCCATAATGAGTCCCATTACTTTATAAATTAGAGAATTAAAGGAAAAGAAAAAATAGTTTGCATATTCATAGAACAAAAAAATAGGGCTTCATTTGAATGTTTTGGGTTTTTTTTAGTGTCTTCTTATGCTTGTACAAATTATGACCGTTTATTCTTTTTTCTATTTTAAAGCATGAGAAAAGGATAACAATTTTAATTGTCATCATGCCCTCCTTTAATTCCACTGAGTCCTCCTAAATACACTGGACCAGAGTAATGAGATTTTCTTAGACTGGAGGTATTATGAAAGCAGGAGGCAGGGAATGTGTTCAACAGAAGAAATGGTGCAATAAAACAGGGAAATAGTCTGAGGAAAATAACAAAGGAAATGGAACATTGTTTTGCTTTCTAGAACAAATGCTTTACATAAAGGTCACGCACATCACTGTTATTAGACCACAGGGACAAATGTCACTTTATGGTATTTTAATAATTTAACTAAATTATCAGTAAACAGAAGAAAAATCTAACATTTAATATACATACTTTTAATATGAAAATAGTGCAACCTAAATTACTCTTTGAACAGCTCACTGTAATTTATGAAAAATTAAGACTATTTGCTTGAGTCCAAAGGCACTTCTTTTATTCAGTTATATTTATTTATTACGTCTCTACCAGTCACTTCCCCCAGGAGCGATAGCCTCTAGTAAAATAATTAGCTTACAGAATTTGGAAGTACGCACAGTTAACTTTATGCCACACCCCTGTCTCAAAGGAGCATCTCAGGTCTGGCTCAGATGACTAAGCATCACTCAAAGGATGACCATTCTTTTTCTATCTACCAACATGTTTCTCAACTCTCTCAGTTTATTCCTGTTCAGGACTAGGTCATCTTTTTCCAGAAGCCAGTACAGGGATTATAGGAACACCTTCACATCTGACTTTTTACATTGGTTCTGGGAATCTGAACTCGGGTTCTTATGCCTACACAACAAATGCTTTATTGACTGAGCCATCTCCCCAGCCCAAGGAAACCTCTTCTTTAAAAACAAAGCATTCATCCTCTAGTATTTTGTTATAGCAACACAAAATAGATTAAGACACAAATAGACAAAGGGGAATACAAATAATAATGCCCACTTTATAGGATTGCTTGGAATATTAGATAAAATAATGCACCCAGCATATAGCACTTGAAATGTTGGTTATGGCCTTCATTTAGAGCAGGGATTACCAGGCTGAGGCTTATGTGTCAAATCCAGTCATGCTCTTTCATTCACTTGTTCACTTTGATATTTTCTATGTAGCTTTCCCCAGCCAAGTCAGAGCTGAGGAATCATGATACAGGTCATATGACTTGTAAGGCTAAAATACTTAGGATCTGGCCTGTTCTAGTCTGCCTTCCATTGCTGTGACAAAACATTCTGATCAATACCAACTTGGAGAAGAAAGGGCTTATTTGGCTCACATCTCCCAGATCACAGTTCATTACTGAAGAGCCCAAGGTAGGAACTCATGGCAGGAACCTGGAGGCAGGAGCTGCAGCACAGACCACAGAGGAATACTGCTTACTAGCTTGCTCCCCTAACCCAGGCTCAGCCTGCTTTCTTATATTATAGACAACAACCTACCCAGTGATGGCACTACCCACAGTGGACTGGGCCTTCCCTCAGCATTCAACAATCAAGAAAACACCCTACAGACATGGCCACAGGCCAGTCAAATGAAAGTAATTCCCCAATTGAGGCTCCCTCAATCCAGGTGTGTCAAGTTGACACTAACGCTATTCAGCACATTGCCTTTCATAGAAAAAGTTCACTGGTTTCTAATATGAAGAGATGAGGAGAACCTACTTGTGTATTCACAATCGATAAGAGAATTTTGTCCTTGGGGACTTACCAGTGTATTTATCTCCTTTCTGTTAGTTCTTGGTAACGTTTTTTAAACAAACAAAAATGAGAAAGTGAAGAAGGAATTTTGTCTTAAAAATCACACAAGGTTAAGAATTTCAAAAGTCTTTCATTCTGTCCCAGTGGTTAAATCATCCTTTTTGTCCAAATTAGGAGGATGGTTAAAGAGTTCAATTATAGTTACTAGCTGGCCCAGCAACTTTCCTCCAGCTAGTAACTAGTAGCTAGCACCTGGGTCTCAGCTAAGCATGCCTTTTTACATATCTTTCCAAGCCTCTCTTCAAGGTATGGACACTTCTCCATGAAAACTAAAACAGATTATGATTAACAGAGGTGCTGGAGTTTGTAAAAAGCATTTTCAGCAATTGTTTCACCTTTGTCATTATTCATTATCGGTCAGTCTGGGTGAAAAGGATCGTATGGAGAGGGATATGTTTATGAAAATTGTTTCATGGGTATGAGGGAAAGTGCCGGTGCAGTTTTTAACAATGACTGATTTTATACACCAAAACAGACTTCTTGGTTAATTAAAATAGTTGAACTTGTCTAATTTTAACAAAGGAAGGCAAGGTGGTTTGAACTAAGAAAACAACTGATATTTTAGAAAGATGCAAAGGGACTTTGCTTATAGAGTGTCTTAGCTACTTTCTGTTGCTGTGGTAAAAACACTGACCAAAACCAACTTGGGGAGTAAAGGGTTTATTTTATCTCACAACTGCCAGGTCACAGTTCATCACTAGGCGAAGCCAAGGTAGAAACTGAGGGCTGGAACCCAGAGGCAGGAGCTGAAGCACAGGCCATGGAGGAATGCTGCATACTGGCTTACTCTCCTGGGCTCAGCCTTCTCTCTTACACAATACAGGATGACCTTCCCATAGTAGCACCAGCCACAGTAGGCTGGGCCCTCCCCTCCCACATAATTCAACAATCAAGAAATTGTCCCATAGCCATGGCCACAGGCCAATCCAATGGAAATAATTCCCCAGCTGAGGCTCCCTCAACCCAGGTGTATCAAGTTGACAAGTCAATTCATCCAGCACATAGAGATATATTGGTACCTGACAGGTAAGTGTTTATACTGAGTACATGGATTTTATTTCTACATAGATGTTTCTAAGGACTTGAAAAATATGTCTTTTCCAAAATTTTTTTTTGTCTTTTTGAGACAGGATCTCCCTGTAGCCCCAGCTGGCCTGAAACTCGCTATGTAAACCAGGCTGACCTTGAACTCACAGAGATCTGCCTGCCTCTGCCTCCCAAGTCCTGGGATTAAAAGCATGCACCACCAGGCCCAGCTTTTCCAAAATTTTTAAAATATCTATACTTGCAGTAATGTATATAGTGTTCATTTGCTTAACAAATTTTTACCATATGTAGTAACATAGTTAAATTCATCCCAGGCCTATGATACATTATTCAATTTTTAAAACTTTTTTCTTCTTTTCATGTATATGTGTGTGTATGTGTGAATGCATTTTTTAAAGTGTGTGGGCACTGTGTATGTGTAAATGCATGCATGTGGAGGCCTGAGGTTGATGTGGGGAATCTACTTAAATAACTCTCTGTCTTTATTTTTGAGGCAGGGGTTTAAACCCATGGCTCACCAATGCAGTCTTGCTAGCCAGCTTGCCCTGGGGATCCTCTTTTTCCATTTTCTGAGGCTGGAGTTACAGTGGGTCCACCATGCCAACCCAGCATTTACATGAGTTCTTGAGATCCAAACAAGAACTACAAGTGTTTTAACCAGCACAGATTATTCAAGTTTTTAGCAAGAGGGTCCAGTTAATGAGATTTAATGGTGATAGTATTTCTTCAGATAGTTTCTATGTTTGCCTTTAATGTGGGTAAGATCAGAGGCAGTGAGAACACATAGGTGGAAATGCACAAGCAAGAGCCAATTCTTCAAATCACTCTCTTAGGCAGGTGTTAGATTTATTAATGATCACCCAGAATGCAATGGTTCTAAGAACCGCTGCAACCACAGGAAAGAATAGGCGTTATGTTGCAGTGAGGATTTTGTCAACTTTAACCTAAGAGATGTTTTCCTAGAACAATGGAAGGAGGCATTCTGAAACTTAAAAGAATTTCTTCTTTCTGAGCTTTTAAAATTGCCTCCTTGTCCTTTTTACTCCGGCTTTGCCTTATAACATGTTAAAGAGTTTAAAGACTTAGAAAAGCCTCAACAAAGCCTGTTTTCTAAATATGTAAAATAGTTTTGTACAAAACACCTGGATCTAGGGATACTTTCATCCACTTAACTTCCACATTCTTCCCTTCCCTCACAACACTGCAAAATAAATGCATTAGCTATTAGGCCTTGCAACATATTAAAAGAATAAAATGGAGCAAGAGAAAAGAGGACAATTTGGCTCATGTGCAATTTATTGGATGATTATAAAGTGACTATTTTTTATATCCTTGCTCTTTCTCTAATAATAATTTCAGGCATCTCTAAATGGACCTTATGCCACCTGAAAATTACCTATGGTTACAGTTGCTTTGGGGGCAAATCTGATATTCCTCTATCTCTGGCACTTCATTGAAATATTACACACTACTTTATGGGTCATGATCTAAGCACATCAAATTAAAGGTCAATTAAAAGGCATCTCGTACTTCTTCAACAAAAATGAATTAATTAACAAAAGACAATGGGAGGTAAGCTATCATGGGAGAACAATGGATATCAGCAAGGGAGAAAAAAGAATCATGTAAGATTTAGAGAAATGCAACATCACCATAGTAAGCAAAATAAAACACTCTGTCATCTGTCACCCTATCTCCACAGCTAGTGGAGGAGGAGTCTCCCTTTTTCAGCAATAAAGGTGAGACAGAAAGCCCCATAGCTGTCAATCCTAGCTATGGGAAAATTCCACAGGCTTCACTAACTTGCAGCCCACATAGAAAACTAACCAGAAGCAGAGCCTTGATTTTAAAATTGTTCTCAAATCATTTCCCACCCAGGGTGTTGTATCCAGGAGCCATTCTGAGATATATCATTGTCTTAGTTTGGACTATTTTAGGGGATCAGAAAATTTTTCTGGGACTGCACAAGCATTCTACTGCAATATTTTTTTGGAGTAGCTGTCTCATAACAAAATTTTGTCCAACAGAGTGACTGTGCCCTAAATATGCTGAGTGCTATGCAATGTAAAGTGTTGTGACATGAAAGAGGAATGGTGTGTACTCCACTCAAGAACTAGACCAAGGCACTAGCAACTTGAGACCAAGGGTGTAGTCAGTCACAGGTAGAACTAGTTTGAGATATGAGGACTAGTCTGGATTCATCCTTGAGGTAGAGTTTCCACATAAAAGGATATTCAGTTCGGTTTGAACTTCAGGTAAACAAGTACGTTGCATAAGTATATCCAGCATAATGTGTGGAGCATATTTATGCTAAAATAGCATTGTTCTTTATGTGAAACTCAGCTTTCATATTAGTCAAAGTTCTCTAGAGCAACAAAACTGAAAGAATGAATATATATATATATACATATATATATATATATATATATATATATATATATATATATATAAAATAAAGGGGGATTTATTAGATTGGCTTATATGATATGGTCCAAGTAGTCCAACCATAGCTGCTCACACTGGAGAGGTTGAGAAGCCAGTAGTTGCTCAATCCACAAGACTGGACGTTTCAGCTGTCCCAATCTGGTGCTGAAGACCTGGAGGATTCCAGGAGAGCCACTGGTCTTCAGTCCATATTGGAAATTTGAAGAAGCTAGATTCTAATACCAGTGACAGAATGAGTAGTAGCAGCAGTAGAAAACTTACCAGTGATGTGAAGGTCAAACAAGCAGAAAAGGAAAAGCTTTCCTTTTTCCATATCCTTTTGTCTGGCTGCCAACATTTAGAACAGATCTTCCCACATCAATTAAGGCAAACAAGACAATCCCTCAAAGACAACTGGCTGTTAACAGGCCAACCAAATGTAGATAATCCCTTCCTGAGGCTCTCTTCCCAGGTGTTTCTAGGTTATGTCAAGTTGATTCACAAATTGACCATCACCTAAATCACATTGTTTTGCTCAGCAATTACTGTACTGTGCTAGAGAAGAATCAGGAGTTGTCTCTGCACTTTCTTCTTTTAATACTATTAGATTTCTTTCTGCCTTTCCTTCCTTCTATCCTTCCTCGTTTCTAGCATCCATTATCTTAAGTTTGATTTATTGATTTATACAAATGAGTTAGAATGTGTGGTATTTTATTTTTGTGTTTTTCTGTTTGTTTCATTTAACACAAAAATCTCCAGTTTCATCCAAGTTACTGCAAGTAGAAGGATTTCATTCATTTTTATAGCTCAATAGTGTCCAATTATATAAATATGCCACATTTTAGCCAGGCATGGTGGCGTGCATCCTTAATCCCAGAAGTTGGGAGGCAAGAGCAGCCAAATCTCTGTGAGTTCAAGGCCAGCCTGTTCTGATAGTGAGTTCCAGGCCAGCTGGGACTACAGGAAAACCCTGTCTCAAAAAGATCAAATAAATAAATAAATAAACAAACAAATAACATTTCCTTTATTGATCCTCAGAACGTCATCTGAATTTAGTGTATATTTTGATTATTTTGAATAGTGCTACAATAAACATGGGAGTGCAAGTATCTTTTTGTTATAAAGATCAAATCCCTTTCAGCATCTACTCAGTAGTGGAATTGCTGGATCACATGTTATTTCTGTTATTAATTTTTTTGAGGGAACTCCACAGTTTTCCATGATGGATATATCACTTTACATTTTCACTAACAATGTAAAAAGGCATTTGCTTTTTCTTGTCATATGCATTCTAACTTGGGAGAAATTGTCTACTGTGATTTTGGTTTGCAATTCTCTGATGATTGGTGAATTTATGCATTTTCACATATTTTTGGCCACTTATAGGTCTTTTGAGAAATTCTTGTTTAGTTCTTCAAACTGTTTATATTTATTTTTTAAGTTTTTATTGAATTTTTGTGTATTTCATACAAAATACATCTTTATATTAATCATCTTTATATTCCCCCCCACCATCCACACCTTCCCATAGCTTCCCTACCCCCCAGCCCCTGCCAGATTTCATGCACTCTGTCATTTATGGTAAGGCTTATTGAGTCAAGTTAGTGTACCCAGACATCCGTCTAGTTAGTCTATCTAAAGTCACTTCCTATCAGCTGCCAATAGTTCTTTGTCTAAGATTAGGGCCTGCTACCCATTTCCCCAATTCTGTGCTTGGTTTTTGTCTGCTTCAGTTTGACACCATTGCTGTCAATCCATATGAGCAAGGTCCCAGGAGCCTGTTAGCCTCTGTTTCCATGTGGTTATGCATCTCCTCCTCTGGTTCTTACAATCTTTCTGCCTCCTCTTCCATAACGGTCCCTCAGCTTGGTCTAAGCACCCACACTCTGCAGACTTATTCTCTATACTTTGATCATTTGTGGCCTTTTCCCTCCACTGCCTTCTGTTGCATGAGGGGGCTTCATTGGTGAGAGTTGAGAAATGCATTAGTATTCTCTGTACCCCTTATTCCACCATGTGCTGTGAGCCTTAGTTGTAGAGGTTCCATTAAAGATGTATCACTTAGGATTGGGCATTTCACAAATCCTTATTCTCTGTGTGTGACTAGTTGTAATAGTCTCTGTTGCAAAAGAAGCTTCTTTGATGACTGGTGACTGGCATATTTGTCTGTAAATATAAGGACTTATATTTAACATATACTAAGAAATTACATTTGTGTAGAGATGGGACACCCTTACGGTTTCTCTAAGATATGTGACCACTCTAGCCATGTGTATTTGGCTATGTTTACAGTACCATACATGAATTCTCTCTCATTAAGTGGGCTTTAAGTCCAATTAAGTAGCTGTTGATTACCCCAAGATAAAAGTGCCTACGCTAAGTGAAAGGAAAGACTGAAGCTCTTGTGTCATTCATAAAAGGACCATGCCTCTGAGTAAATATTTTACACTTCTGACAACTTAAATCAATGTATGTGTATTTCCTAGCTTTTTTGTATAAAATTTAATACTGCTATAGGAAAGAGGGAGAGAAACTAGGAGTCTTCTCCTTGGTTTGACCAAACTATAAATAAGTGCTTTATCCTTTTAAAAATTGATGTCTTAATTTCTTTTCAGAAGTAGAAATTTTGGAGCTGGAGAGATGGCTCAGCGATTAAGACCACTGATTGCTCTTGCAGAGGACGGGGAGGGTGGGGGGTAAATTCCCAGCCGCTGCGTGGTGCCTAACAACTGTCCATAACACCAGTTCCAGGGGAATTCGATGCCCTCTTCTGACCTCTGTGGGCATTGCAGGACACAGGTACACTTATATGCAGGCAATACTCTCATAAAAAACTAAAAATAAATAAATAAATAAAAAGGTAGATAGATAAAAAGAAGTGGAAGTTTTATGTATCTAAATGCCTGTGTAACAACTTTGGTGAAGCTAGCAAGGATACAAACTTAACTTGTGCTAACCAATCCCTATAGTTAGAATGCCGTGTCAAGGAGAGTGTCAAGGGCTGGGATCATTTTCCGGATTCTCTGATCCTTCGGTTTCACTTGCCTGTTAAGTGAATATTGATGTATTGGTCAAGGAAAAAGATATTTTGGATTTTGACCTGAATTTATTTATGAAGAGTACTCTAATTTTCAGTTTTATAATTTGAAGAGTTGTTCATAAGGTCATGGTCTAGACCTTGGTGTATTTTGTACTTTTGGCATCAGTTTGTAAAGAAAGTACTTTTAAAGTGCCTGACTTTTTTCTTTTTCTTTCTTTCTTTTTTTTAAAGATAGAGACTCACTATGTATCCCAGACTGGCCTGGAACACCATATGTAGACTAGGCTCTCCTCGAACTCACAGAAATCTGCCTGCCTCTGTCTCCAGAGTTCTGGGTAAGAGGCAAGCACCACCATGTTCTGCAAGTTCCTGACATTTTGAAGACTTTTTTGACTAACTGGATGAGTAGTTGTTTGGTTATGACAGGAAACTTCAGATTTTGTTTGGCAGCACTACCTTTGGTTGCTTTTAAGACCTGATTTGACATTCATCTTCATATTTAGTATTTATAAATAGTTAATATTTATATTTATATTTTGGTGTATAAAAGCTATGTGGACTCATCCTGAGTCACTTTACAGTACAATGTGATATGAGATAATTTATGTCTGTTGTCTGAGGCTTAAATAGTTATTTGGTTGCTGCTTTTGTTTTTGGATTAAGTTTTTTTAGAAAATATGCCTGGTTACATTTGAATTTGTAATTACAAATGAATTGTAATTTATATCAGCATAAAAACTAGCTATCTTGGTGGCTTCGGGGGAGAATTCCTACTGCTTCGTCCTTTTATGATCTAAGCTGAATTACTGTGTTTATTGTCATTTTGTGTCTATAATAATTGGTTTCATGGAGGCTGAAAATATGATGGTTGTAGCGATTATCCCATTACAGATTTATACACATGAGGGTCTCAGACACAAAAGAAAAGAGAAAAAATGCTCCCTCTGCTCCATTCTGGGTAACACTAGGGTCTTAACAGAGGTGTTAATAGTATATGCCTCTATGACATGTAATGGTCTCATAAGGAGCCATATAAGAAATTACCCGTTCCTGGCTTTGAAATGGCTTCAACATTTTTATGGGAGGTATGCATCAGACTTTGCCACCTGTACTTTGAGGTTTCCCACATTCCTTGGTTTGAGGACTTCCCAAGACACAAAGAGGTGATATTCAGTCCATGGGTGACACTCAGGGAAGGCATTCCCGTGAAACAACATACATGTGAATCCTGAACACTCCCTTAACATTCATTAATTGTTGCTTCAGCCACCAGGATGACCCTCTAACCTAAATCTCAATCTCGTCCAAGAACTGATAAAAAATAATGGACTTGTGTACCTGAAGCTGTTTCATTTTTAACGTACTGCATGCTACATTTATTATTCTTGACATTCCTAATTAAAAATGTGATTTGAGGACTTGTGTGTCATCTGTATTTTTCTCTGGCTCTTGAAAAAAAAGTTATTCAAATACTTTATTTCAGTCAGATCTAACAGAAATAGAGATATTTAAATTTTAGCTTTGAGCTTCATGGTTACATTATGTGACTTTCAAGCATTAATTCTAGGAACTGAGGCAAAGGAGAAAAAAAATGTTTGCTGATGGTTTGCAAGAAAGAAAGCAAAGACTAAAACAAAAGAAAATTATGTTACTAACTCATAAACATATTTTGAATTTAGCCATATTTTCAAATATATGATTAATCTATACTGCTTTATGAACCTAGAAACTCTCAACTTCTTAAAACCTATTAAAAAGATATATTGGGGTCTATTAACTATATTTAATAAAACAATATTTTACCTTGAATACACTCTATTTTAGAGAAACAAATCATCTGTACTACTGAAAGTAGAATTTATTTATATAGAACAAAATTAATTTTGATAAATTTTATTAGGGCATACAAATTTTATATTAGTGGGGCTGGAGAGATGACTGCATGGTTAAGTTCACTGGTTATTCTTGCAGAAGACCTGGGTTCGAATCCCAGCCCCACATGGTGGCTAAGATCTGTTTGTAACTCCATTTCCAGGGAATCCACTCTCTTCTGTCCTCTATGGGTACTGCATGACACTGGTGCATTTACACACATGCAGGCCTAACAATCATACACATAAAATAAGTTGAAAATACTATATTGGCTATATAGATTTTTTAGTTTTTTTTATTTACTTTTATTTTACATGTATAAGTGTTCTGTCTGCAAAGTGCACCATGTTCATGCAATGCTCATGGAGGCCAGAAGAGGGCATCTGATCCCCTGGAACTGGAGTTATGGACAGTTGTTAGCTGCCATGTGGATGCTTGGAACCAAACGTGGGTCCTCTGGAAGAACAGCCAATGCTTTTAACTACTGAACCATCTCTCCAGGCCATGGGTATGTATATTTTGATAAAGATTTCTTTCAGATTCTAGAAATCAATTTTTGTTCGCTTATAGTGAAGTATACTCAATAAAATGATTTTTATTAAGGCTATAATATATATAGAATGATGGATATATATATATATATGTTTGTCAAAGATCTTTATGTTATGGAGACTAGAGAGATGGTTCAGTGGTTAAGAGCGTTGGTTACTCTCGTTGGTTACTCTTGCAAAGGACCCAGGTTCCATTCCCAACATCCATACGGTGGGTAAAAACAATCTGTAATTCCAGCGGTACACTTACATACATGCAGGCAAAACATTCATACACATAAAATAAAAATAAATTTAAGAACAATTGCAAAACTCTTTGTTAAATTTTCTTTTCATTAGCCTTTAATGGCAATGCTATCCCTCCAACCCAGACTTTCGTTTCATAATAGGATTACAGGCGAGACGATAGCAACATTTTTACAAACAGTACAGTCAGGATCTCAGTATACAAGAGAGATAACTAATGTCTTTTATTTAAAGATGACTAAATTGTTAAAATAGGCTTCTATTAAATGCTTAGAAAATTCGTGAACTGCTTTTATGTTTGGAAAACTCACAATGAAAATTTAAAAGACAAAAATTAAAAGATTGCCCTATGCGCAGAAATACTTCTGCATGGCATCTGGGCTTTGCACTATATTAAATGCACTTATATTTTGTTAATGGCCTATTTTTGTTATTACAGTGAAAAAGTTGTCACTGGAAAATTAATTTATTGCTAATAGATGATATAGTTTGTGATAGATAATGGTATGAGAGTTTAATATCTAATTCAGTATGTAAGTACATTATAAAACTAACATGAAAAAATAAGTATGATCCACAAAAGTTAAGGTTAGATTTAGAGTCTCTGTGCTCATTGAATCATGAGTCAATATTCAGGTTTGTAACAAAATGATTTTATGAATTATATAGTATACCATAATTATATAATAATACCATAATAAATAAATATCTGATAGATGCAATATGATGAAAAGGTCATTAGAAGCTTCATTTCTTTTTATGTTTTATTTTTATGTTTATTTTTATGATTTTCAGATAAAGTATGTCTTCAACAAATTTACACTGCTTATATCTATAAATGGTATCCATAATTGTCCTAAGTAAAGTTATATATGTATATGACATTGATAAAAAATCATGCAAGAAAAGATATGTGTGTAATTAGGTTGACCATAACCAAACTCTTGTCTATAGAGTTTTTGTTTTACTTTTTTACTAATGTCTTATATTTAAAGCAATTAGAATATTGATCTATTTTCAGTAATGCATACAATAAAGCTAACTTTAAAAGACAATAATAATATTCTATGCTTCTTGTTCATTTTGTCAGGCTTTTAACAGAATCAAGGCTTAATTTCTGTTGAGGTTGAAATCTTTTAATCACCATTTTAAATAGGACTATTGCATATGTGAGATACATTAATACACTGGGTCATAATTTATCTATGGTCATTGATGCTATTTTTTAAAATTATAGAACAATGTTTCACAATTTAAGTTCATTTAAGGGATTTTCTAAGGCCAAATTTTTATGCATGTTTATAGAAGTTGAACTTAATTCTCTGTTACTAAGGCCACAAAATTTTCTTTAAAATGATGTTCTGGAAAGATTGTAAGAGCCAGAGGAGGAGATCCATGACTACACGAAAACAGTCTTACAGACTCCTAAGACATTGTGCATATGAATCTACAGTAGTGGTGTCAACATGCACAAGACTCATGTAAACTCAAGCAATCAAAAACCCAGCATAGAACTGGGGAACTGGACAACCTTAGACAAAGAGCTATTGGCAACTGATTACTGCTGGGTGAGGAAGAGTTGATCTTCTTTAAGGGAGAGACTCTAGACAGGTTGACTAGAACACAGTAGATGAACTTGTGCTGAGGGACGTCTGGGTATAGTAACTTGACTTGATAGACCTTAACATATATTACAGAATGCATGAAATATGATAGGGCAGGATGTGGGGGTATCCAGATGGGAGAGAGAATATAAAGATTAAGATGAAGTGTATTAAATTTATAAAAAATTTAATAAAAATAAAAATAAAAGAATCATTTGATGTGTTTATATACATGTATATATAATATAAAATGTTACCACTTATTAAATATCAAAGCAAATTTGCATGCTAAAAATATTGTTCTGGGGCTGGAGAGATGGCTCAGTCGTTAAGAGTATGTGTTGCTCTTCAGATGACCCAAGTTTGGTTCCCAGCCCTAATGTCAGGCTGTTCACAACCACCTGAAATTCCAGTTCCAGGGTATCTGATGCCCTCTTCTGGATCCCAAGGGCACCTGCACTGATGTGAACATAACCACATACAGAATTTTTAAATATATATATTTTAAAAAATAAATAAAGATATTATTCTGCTCTTAGCAATATTTACAAAATGAAATTGCTTCAGAGAGCAATCTTAATTAAGAGAACATCTTAGTAAAGATGATTGCTTATGTTTTCTGCTGGTTTTGTCAAGATTCTGAGTATTTAGGAATCCAAATCTAATAAGCATGTTTGTATTAGGGGCTTTCAAAATTTTAATTTTATTTCTGTGTATGTATGTGTCTGTGTGAATGCATGCCAATGTGTGCCTGCAGAGGCCAGAATATCTCCTAAAGATGGAATTACAGGAAGATGTGAGTTGTCCAACATGGGTGCTGGGAACAAAAATCAGGTCTTCTGGAAGGGCAGCAAATGCTCTTTTAAATGACCACTTTATAAACAACTATTTTATTATTAGTATTTTATGTGTATGAGTGTATTGCCTACATGTATGTAAATGCATTCATGTCATGCAATGTTTGTTGAGGTCAGAAGAGGGTGTCAGATTCCCTGAAACTGGAGTTTCGTACAGTTGTCAGCTGTTATGTGGGTGCTGGGAACCAATCCTGGTTCCTCTGCAAAAGCACTCTTAACCAATGAGCCATGTCTTCAGCCCCATATAAACAAGTATTATTTTAATACTTAGTGCATTCAATTTCCTGTGTATTTGTGAATAGAAATGCATACATCTGTGTTTCTAAGTTTTACCTAAATACTATGCAAAAGTCTTCAGAATTACAACACGGAAATCTAATGCATTCAAAGTGAACAAATGCTGTCTTTTAGACAATAACTAGTATATCTGAACTTCTAACATATAAAATAGCTAGTGAAATTGGACATTTCTGTTCCTCATAATTAGTACCATTCAGGTTGACTTGCTGTTTGGCAATTCTCCTATTTAAACCTTGGTATCCATTTATTTGCTTTTAGTAAATAGGCAGTTTGTTATTGTGTACATGAGATGAACTTATACATCAGGAGTCTATTTTTGATGATTTTCATTATTCCTTAAATTCTTAAAAGGTTTGAAGTTTTGATTTTTTACCAGTACAAAATCTATTATTTTAACCAAACCCAGGTTTTAAAATGTTTCAAAGTAAAAGCATATATGGTTATTTGCTGTTTCTGGCTTTCTTATGCGTTGAATGGAGTTATGTTCCCCAAAGGATTAAGTCTTCTAGAATTCAAATATAGGAGGACACTTTTCCAAACTGGTGTCCTTTTAGTTAGAATTGTTAGTAGTGGTAATCTTTTTCAAGCTTATGGTCATGCATCCTTAACTGTATCATCACTACCCTTATTAAGAAAAGACAAATGGGTATGCTCAAACCCTGTTTGCTTCAATCAGCTCCTCTTAATAATTAAAAAGCAATGGATTCCTAAGACAAGAACATCCCACTTTATTTTTTTAAATACCTTTTGTTTATTGTTTTAAATTGTTTTACATTTGTTCATTTAATGGCAGGATGTCAATATGGATGGTAGAAGACATCACCACGGGGATTCCTGGGGTTGAATTTGGGTTGTCAGTTTGGTGGCAAGTGCCTTTATTCAATGAGCCATCTCACCAGCACTATTTTTTCTTTTATTCTTAGAAGACAAAATTAAATGAAGATTTATACATATAAATAATGCAGTATAAATTAAATCAGTCTTTAAACTGAAACAAGAATCTAAATGTTTTTCAGAGAAGAGAGTTAGAATAGTTTAACAGTTCAGATAAACTGCTGTCAGTTATAATTATTGCCTTTAAATTGTGTATGCAACAACAGTAAACAAACTGCACTGTCAGTTGCTAAGCTTTCTACAAAAATCTAACCACCGGGATTCTAAGTCTTTTTTTTCAGCCACAGCTCTGATTATTCTCTAATGCATTCATAACCAAACACTTGAAAAATATGTGCTCTTTTTGCCTATGCTTTCTATTTTCCTTGTAAAACTATGTAACTGTTGTCTGTTGGCATTCTGATGAAGTATAGCTTCTAAAAAATATCCTGAGAAGACTGGATTGTTGGATTTTCTCAAAGCTTCCTCTTCTGCATCTATTCAGATGGCCATGTGATTTCTGTCCTTCTAATCCTTGTTTCTTCAGGATTTTTTCATAAAAGGATGTTGGATTTATTTTTGAGATGCTAGTGGTACAGATATGGATTAGAGTTTAGACAGCATGCGCTGAAATTTCTAGGTTCTTGTTTCCCAGGACAAAGAATTGCACCAGGGACGCAGGTAATAGAAATAGAGACAAGCATATTAGGAAAGAGAAATATAAATTCTTTAAAGAAGTAACAAAATCTTTATTTAATAAAAGAAAGAAAGAGACCCTGAAAATTGAGAGTGGAATAATGAGCTGGAGATAAGCATATACTCAAAAGTACTGGCCCATGCATGAGCCTCATGACACTTTATGTGTAATTTATGTAGCACTTAACCCTACCATCTTTATATGGAGGGCTTTTCTCATATATGGCTTATTTGTTGCATGTAGCCCCGGTAGGGAAGGGTCTCCAAGTCTTTTTTTTTTTTTTTGTCAACTGGCTTCTTTCATGTGTGAATCATGATGCTCTCTCCAGTCTCTACTATCCTGCCACACTAGGACATCATATACAGGACAGAGAAAAACTTAAACTCAAGAATGTACTCCAGATGGGCTGGTTCACAATTCCTCCTTCCATACTTCTTAGTTACTTAAGTTTATCCATAAAGGGTTTCATTGCCACTAAGTCCTTCTCATCTGTCATTTGTCTCCAACCCTGACATACCTCATCCCAGCAAATGAAAGAATATAACCCAAACTGATGGATGTCATTACTAAACATTGAAGAAAATCGTTCAGAGACAATGGAAGAGTTATTAGAATTAAATGGACATTTATTTGAATTTAAATGAATTAGACATGATATGTATCTGTAATCTCAGTACTTAGAAGGCCGAAGCAGGAAGATTCCAATTTGAATCCAGCTTTGGCTACATAGAAAGTCCTTTCTAAAAGCCAGTAACAAAACTGTGTCAGCCCTTTTCAGAAAAAAAAAATACTAAAGCAAGAGATCATGGAGTGATGGTTTTTATGCAGAGTTATTCATAGAGACAAAAATAAAACTAAAAAGCAAAATCCCCATACTCATAATTAGATCATAGCTGCTTGGAGTCTGAATTAGTGACTTGTGATATCACATACAGTTAGAGCTTAACTTGGCACCTCATGCCAAATAGCCAAACTCAGGAGAAATAAATGATGTTATGAAATTTACTACCTAAGAAGATGGTGAAGGACCCTCCTCTTAGCTATTCAACTGTTCAACTGGGCCAGAAGTAAAGGCCAGATGAAGGTAAGGTGACTCTCTCTCTCTCTCTCTCTCTGAGAATTCACCTACTGTGTTTGTGTACACAGTAAATATTCTTTTTTAAAGAGTTGTTTAAGTGTATGAGTGTTTTGCCTGAATGTATGCAAAACATGCATGCCTGGTGTCCACAGAGAGCAGATGAGGGTGTCAGAGCCTCTGGAATTGGACTTAAAGATAGTTGTGAGATACTGTGTGGATTCTGGGAACTGAATCCAGGCCATCTGCAAGTGCAGGTAGTGCTCTTCTTAACTGTTGAGTAATCTCTCCAGTTCCCATTAGTGTATATTTGTTATTAAAACTTTTACATCAATTTTGGTGTCACAAATACTTTTACCCCATACTAGAATTCATTACTGGTAGTCCTTATGCTGTTTGTTTGTTTGTTTGAGCAATGGAGCTTCTCTTGGGTCTTGATAAGCTTAACCCAGGAAACTAGGGTGTTAAATGATCATGGTCACCAAAGCTGCTCTGAGCCACTGGCTTCTGAGTTTGTTGTCTCATGCCAAGAACAGGGAAATATGAACAAGAAGTGAGCATTTAGTATGTACATTTATTAAGTAAGACTTCTGAGAGTGGAGGGGTTCCAAGAGGAACTGTACTACCTAGTTTAGTGGCTTTTCATAAGACTTATGGCAGCAATTGGATGGATGCTGAGGTAATCTTTATTGAGATTGGTCATTCTTTGAGTGCATCACTGGCAGAATCAATGGGGAGTCAACACACACTATGCATGTTCTCTCAATGTAAACAGAGAGCTAATAATGTGTTATTCATCCAATCAGGAGAGTGATCACACATTGTAGTCTCCTTTGTCCACACTCTCTCACAACTCATTTAACTTGTTCTGAAGGCTACTGAGTTGCTTTCCCTTGGGGGCAGGGCTAACTAGTTCATGACTCAGCGTGGGCCATTCCCTTACTTCCTGCAGGGAAATAACTTCTGTTTCACTCAGTCAGAGCTAAGTAACAATAAATATGTATCTCTATAGAATTTATTTAATTGAAGATCTTATGACTTTGCCTTTTTCTTTATATTCTGCTTTCTATTCATGTTTCTACTTTCAAGATCAAACAACTGTTTTTTCACTTGTATGATTCATCCATTATGGTGGAATTCCCTTCCTTTGTGGTTTTTTTCAAGATTATATATAATTTGCATGCTACTCTACCTGTTTATTCAATCGTATTGCTGTACATTATGTAAACTTGTAGGTGATTTTGTCTTATCAAACCAAAAAATTAATATTTAAAGAGTACCACATACATATATTCATAAAATATTCATTTAATATTATACGCTAAGAACTTTATCAAAAATCAAAATCCATTTTAGTCTTTCATATTTTCTAGAAATGCTATTTTTCCTCTTTAGTTTAAATTTTTAACAGATCTAGTTTTATAGTATATGTAATATATTATATTCATAACAATTATTGGCAATACTTAGTATATCATTCCTTCATGAGATTTCAGAAATAAACCCATCTTTATTGTAGTTCTTATTAGTAAGTGCTTTAGTTTAGTGAAATGAAGTCTATATGTGTTTTGGATGGTTCAATAGGTCTGGGCGTATCATAAGGATACATAGAGATTTCTGAGAGAAGATGCTTTTCTGTTTTGCAACCATTACTGTAGAACCATCTAGGGCCCAGCATTAGGACAATTCTTGTCTTCCTTAAGCAAATTACCAGTTCTATGTTGGACTTTAATTTAGTTAACCAATCCTCAATGATACGTGCTAGCAGATGTGTCTTATTTGTTTGATATTGTATAATACCATCCCTCATAAGGATAGTGTCTAACACTGTTAATTAGCCATTAGATATTCAGGATTAGAGAACATTAGAGCTGACCATCCCTCATAATCAACAGCATGTAAAGCTAAGGACCAAAGCTGTAGTATTATGTAGTATTATATAATGGTCAGAAGAATGGGATCTGAGTCATATCTCTGGACCTGGAAGGACTCATTAACTGCTAACTATCTGACTCTGGTTCCATGAGTCCTAAACTTTGTAAGGCCATTATTCTATCAGGCCACTTTCTGGTAAAGAACAAGGACATGCCGTTGTATCTTCCTATAAGAGTCAATCTAAATGGGTCTGCCAATCACCTGGACAGGAAATTGACCCTTGGGGAAAGCCACCTGTGCCTGAGACTTTGGAAATAATATAAAATCTTAGTAAAATGTAGATTGTCACAATGGTCTCCTGGGCAAGGAGATAGCACACTCTTACTCCTTGAGAGTGTGCTATCTTCTACTCTGCCGTAAACTCTGTTTGTGTTCTATGCTGTACTGTGTGTCTCATATGAATTCTTTCAATAGAGGTCACAATAACCAAGGAACCAAATGGAGTCAAGATTGAGACCCTTGTGAAATTACCATTTCCTTTGTCCCTGCATACTACCAAACAGATGAACACTCAACCTTGCTAGGCAAGCTGCACTCAGTATAATAGACAGTATTGATTGACCTAGGTCAAATGTTCAAAATAGTCTAAGGCTACTGATTTCATTAAGAGTATTATTTCATTTCATATCTGATGACTAGTGTTAAGAGTGCCCAAAGATGCTATGCAGGCTAATGGGGGAGAAAAGATAGCAGTGGCCTTAAGTAGTGCTGGATCCTGTATGCTACAATACCAATCAGCTAGGTAAGATGTACCCAATGACAGAATAGTGGCAGGACTGTCATGAGTAACCAAATGTTTTCTGATTGGATTTGTGTCCTATTTCACAGAAAGGAATTTCATGCCTTTTACTGTAAACATGGTTAAAAGCCCATGACTAGAAAATTCATAGGCCCTAAAATAGAATGTGCTATTTTGTACATTTTGCCTTCTAAATATTTATGTTTATACTGATAGACTCGGGCTAATATCAATCTTGGTCAGAGAAGCCTCTTTTTTATAGCAGGCAGGAGTCATAACTGGTGCTGAGACAATTCATTGTGAGTGTTCAGCCCCAAATAGGACATCCTTATCAATCTATATTTCCCTTCACCACCAAAGCTCAGTGAACACCATGGAAGAAGATGAGGAAAGAATGTAAGAATTGGAGAATTAGGATACATGTTGTCTTAAGAATTCTCCTCTGGTAGTGAGGCCTGGTGTTCAGCCCCACCCCCCCTAAGTTTGAACTAATTGAGCAAAGAGAGAATGCTCTCCAATTAGAGAAAACAGTTTATTCGGGGTTACTTATAAAGGATTCATTCCCGGGGAGAGAGACAGAAATTTCATATGGGGGAGCCAGCATTTTGATCAGAAGTCCGCTGCACCTCCAGCACACACATCCAAGATGGAAACCAGCCACGCCCTCTCTCCTGCATCTCCTACCCAGCTTTGACTGCTTTCCCACTAGACCCGCCCCTTCAAGTCACTGATTGGTTGGAAAGTAGTTGACTCTATTGGCTTCATCTCTGTCAATCACATTCTTGGAGGCATGTTCCTCGAGGCAGAGAAAAACTTTGTAAATTTACCCCTATACATGCTGTGAAACGCTGCCTTCTGGACATATGACTGCTGTAATCATGAACTCACAGAAGCTGCACAAGACTTGCACAAAATCAAGCTAGCCAAAACTCTTGTACAAATGATAAAGGAACTCCCTAACTGAGAAACAGTTGATAACTGCTCATAAAGGGAGACTCATTCTTCTTTGGGAGTTTAGCCATGTCTATGCATGTATACAGGAAGCAGTGAAAGAATTTAGTGGGTATTTTTAATTAAAAATTTTTTTATGTGTATGAATGTTTGGTCTGCATGTGTGTAATTCCACTACATTAGTTGCAATGTCCATGGAGCCCAGAAGAGGCTGTTGGATCATGGGGAACTGTAGTTATGGCAGTGGCTAACTGCCACGTGAATGCTAGGAGAGAATCTGGGTCCTCTTAACCACTGAGCCATCTCTCCAGTCCCTTAGTGGTTTTTTTGTTTGTTTGTTTTTTACAAAAGACATGAAATTGGGAAGAGGACATGTAGGGAGAGATTTAAGGGAGTGTGAAAGTGGAAATGGGGGAAATAATATGATCATTATTTCATTTTATACATATATGAAAATCTTTAAATTTTTAAGTGGTGTTTTGCTGTTTCAAACTGTTGTCCCTAAAAGTTTGTACATTCATAATACAATTATTTAGAGGGAACGTAGAGTCCTATAGGAAGAATTTATAGAAAGTTACTTCAAAATCAAGAAATATTTTATTCTGCACCTGACACATAAATATATTTGCACACACATATGTAAAACTGACATACAACATTTTGTAAAAGTGGGAATCTCTTTAGGTAAAACTGAAATATAACTTGTCTTGGGAAACATGTAGTTCGTATTTATTTGTCCTCTGGCACCTTTTTCTTTATTGCCTCTCCCAAAATGTTGCTTCAATTTTGGGTCCCCTATGCTTTGTCACAGAGGCTTTTCAACTGGATTCAGCCTTTAAATGTGTTATCTGACCTAAAGAACATTTAAAATTTTTAATTAATTAATGACCATTAAAAATTCCTCACATCATGTATCCACACACATTCATGTATTTATGTCATAATATTTCTTTATATGATATTTTGTTCCTTTTGAGACAAGGTCTTTCTGTAGCCCCAGCTGGCCTGAAACTCACTTATGTAGACCAGGCTGGCCTCGATCTCACAGGTATTCACCTGCCACTGCTTCCTGAGTGCTAGGACTAAAGGTGTGCATCACCATGCCTGGTTTTATATTATATTTTATTCTTCATTTAATCTTAACAAAAGTTGAAGCATGATATGATATTTTATTTTTAAAAACTGAAATTACACAGGGCAGGAGTGATGGTTCAGTGATTAAGAGCACTGGCTGCTCTTGCAGAGGGCTGGGATTCTATTCACAGCACCACCTGGCTGCTAACAACACCAGTTCCAGGGGATCCAATTCCGTCTTCTGACCTCTGTGGGCATTGCATGACACAGCTACACTTACACATGTGCAGGCATACACTCATGCACACAAAAATAAAAATAATAAAGGAAATATTTTTAAAAACTGAAAGACATGTCTTAGTTGTATCTATGTGGAAATAAGGGACTGAATCTGTATACTGAATGTCTCTTTAAAGAAAGCAGACTAGTGTGTTTCCAGCCTTACTTCTCATTGTGTTACCATAGTCAGAATCATAGTTTGGGCCCTGACAGACCTCCAATAAGCCAGGTTTGATACTCTAATTAAAGACACATAAAATAGTGGGAAGCAGAAAAAGGAGATATATTTAATGTAGATGTGAAGAACAAAAAGACTCGGTGATCACCTGCTCCCCAAGTTCATCTTCAGGATCCTAATCTGAGGTTTAGGTTTAAATAGAGAGCCCGAGGTATGCATACCTGAGAAGTTCCACCCAAGTTCTGGCCAGTCAATCCATCACTTTAGTCTCAGATCTAATTTCTTCTGTAAACTGATCTGACAAGTCAGCTCTATGCCATCTCCTTGGGGAAGACAAGTTTCTCCTTTGGCTGGCACCAGGCTTCTAGGCTTTTATTTCTCCCAGCATAAGATTCCTGATATAAGTTTCCTTATGCAACTGATGGCGATTAACACCATCTGGCCAATGTATAGAGAACAAGAGGCTGCAGAGTGCTCATTGCTGAAGAGGACACCTATAAAAGAAGGTGAAAACATTGTAAAACCCGAGGTGATAGATAACCACAAGGAAACAGAGCTTTCCAGACAGCTGGGCAGTCACTCATATGAACTCACAGTAATCGTGACAACTTGCACAAGTCCCATGCAAGCTCAAACCAGAAAAAATCCCATCATAGACATAGGGAAGTGTGTAATGAAACCCCAACCCTAAGGAAGTTGTGGCAACTGATGACTGCTGGGAGGGGTAGAACCATCCTCTTTCAAGGATGAGATTCTTGGTAGGTTAATCAGGCTCCAATGGATGAGCCCATATGGAACGACATTTAAGGACACTAATTAGATTCTATAGGCCTTATTTATTACATATACAATAAGGCCAATAGAATCTGATTAGTATATATATGTACATTAGTATATATATACATATATATTAAACTACATTAAATTGGGTAGGGGGCAATAAGTGGAGGTGTGGATAGGGAGAAGATTGAAATGCCATCAAATTATATTGTATGAAAATTGCAAAATAATAAAAAATGATTCCTGGTAAAATTGCAATTTCTTGGGGTCTACTATTTCAGTAGTCTGATAGTCAAAGGTAAGGGCATAAGTGTTTCTTTAGGATATCTTCAGGCTTGCCCGGATGGTTACATTTATTTTTAGTCATTCCTTCAATTCTCCTGACTACATTACCTGCTTTGTTCCTATAGATAAGTTTCCAATCTCATTTATGCGCTTCTACTCTGTAGAGCTAATACAAAACTAAATAACTGTTGAGTAACAAATGGATTTTAGCTAAAACAGGGTATAAAAATCTGCAAACCTCAAAGGAGACATTTGTCAAAAACAATCTTGTAATCCTTTAATCAAGTAATGGGTTTCACTATGGCATTTTCTCACACAGGTCATTTCTCTTGGTTCTTATTCTTCTTCTCTCACTGATTACCTTTTCCCACACCTCCCCCCACCAGCCTCATGCTGGGCCTCTACATCTTTTCATGGAGATAAAGTCTTTAGAGAAGTAATTGAGTTAAAGTAAGGTCTTTAACATGATCCCCAATCCAATAAAGTAGCTACCCTTATAAGAACTTGAAATTCGAATCAAGTGTGTGTGGCAATACTAGTTAGCAATACTACTTGAAGAAAGAGAGAAGGTCATCTGCAAGTCGAGAGACCTCAGAATGAACCCTGCCAGTATCTTGATTTCCCTCTTCTAGCCTAAAAAAGACTAAGACAATAATGTTCTGTTGCTTTGAGTCATCCAGTTCATGGTATTTCTCGTGACAATCCTATCAAATACCAATATCACATTGTCATACTTTTTGGTCCTTGAAGAAAATAAAGATATGGCCAGTCCACTACATATTGGCCACTAGAAAACATGATTTCAAAGTTGTTAGAACCAATTATATATAAATTGGAAATACAAGGTAAATGCACAGACATAATTTTAAGTGAAAGGACCTACACATGGAAAAACTAAAAAACATCTTTCAGTCAAAATACAAACCAGACAGAAGTAATGCATTATCTTAGAAGTTGGGATAGTGGTGAGCAGTATATGGGGAAAATTGCTGGAATGAAGCAAGATACACAACTAGGGGTAGAAAATGTTCTATATCTTGACATTTCAATGTTGGTTACATGAGTGAAACAAATAAAATATTTTAAGTCTACACAAATCATGAAGTTTTTGTTGCAGCACTAGGAATTGAATCTAGCGAGTCACACGTGCTAGGGACTCTACCACTGAACGACAGCCCCAGACCTTCATTAAAATTCTGTTTTTATTGAATTTTTGTGTATTTCATACAGTACATCTCAATCAATCTTAATCACTTTTATACCTTCCTCATTGGTGCCTTCCCACAGAACCTCCACCCTTGGAATTCATACACACTCAATGAGTGTTAAGGGGTATTGTGTCAAGTTAGTGTCCCCAGACATTCCTCAGTGCGAGTTCATTTACTGAGGTCTAGGCGGCCTATCCAGAGTACCTTGCTTTAAGATTAGATCCTCCTCACTCAGCAGTAATCAGACTATCAAACAAAAAGCCCATTTGTCAGGTATAGTTTATCTCCCTTTGAGCTTTAGTCAAGGAGTATCCCATAGACCTACAAAACAATACAAGCTATTGCCATTGCTCTTGGTCACCCACCAAAACATGATGGTAAGAACTTATTGCTAATGGAAGTTTCTGGAATTTGGCTGGCTTTCACAGTGTCAGAAGGAGTGAGGCATCCTGCTGTGGGAAAAAAAGTAATCAACAGTTTTGTATAGCTACAACCTTAGTATCTACAATAATGACAAGCTTGCCTAGATATACCCATTGGAGTAATAGTTGTATAACCAGCAATTTTCTGATTGGATTTAAGGACTGGTCCACAAAACGGAACTCATGCTTACTATTATTATATGGGCCAAGAACCTGTGACCGGGGATCTCATAGACTCTAGGGGAGAACCTACTACTTTTGTTTTGCTAAATGAACATAGTATCAAACTGCCCTTCAAATACTTGTCTTTATACCCATAGATTACTGTAGCTGTCACCGCTCATCAGAGAAGCTTCATTTTGCAATGGATAACAGAAATACAGAGACCCACAACTTGTCAAAGTACAGACAAGTGGGGATGCTCATCCACAAATAAGAGATCTATGTCACAGCCCCTCCTCCCATGGCTCATGGCTCATCACAGAAGATGGGCCAGAAGGACTGTAAGAGCTATAGCTAGTGAGGGACTGGGAAAAAGTGTTTTCTGGACATGACAAAGCCATTGCACACATGAATTCATAGTGGCTATGGTTGTAAGCACCAGACCTATAGAAGATGAAGCCAGTCAAAATTCCAGCATGGATGGTGAAGGAGCTGACAAAATCTGACCCATAGCTGAGGGAGCTATTGACAGTTTATGGCTTCCAGTAGAGGAAGACTCAGTTTTCATTTGGAATGTGATACTTGTTATGTTGCCCATGTTCCAGTGGATGGTCTTATACCCATGCAACATACTGGCAGCACTAACTGGATTCAATGAGTTTAAAAAAGAGTACATAAAGGAAGGAGGAAGACCTGGTAGGAGTTGGAAGAGACAGAGTAGGCAGTGAATTTGATCAAAACGTATTTTATAATGACATGAAATTCTCAAGGACTAAATAAAAATATATTTTAAAAACTAACTTTATAGTTTTATGCAGGAAGTCCAGTGCAGGAGTTCATATAATAGTCAAGGTGCAAGTTAATGGAAGCCCAAATACAAGGAGTGATAGTGGGAATAGAGGTTGAAATGCAGCAATACTTTTGATGTAGTGTAGAGATTTGATAATCCAATCTGACTAACAATATTTAAGGATGAGGTCTTCTGAATTACTATTAGTGTCATCAAAAAAGAAAATCAGAATAAAAGTAGAGTTTTCTTCCAGATTTCATATTTTTACAAGTTCCATTTGAACTTTTTGAGGAACAGGAAATACTGGCCAGTGCTTTATGTATAATATTTCCATTATATAATATATGATGTTTTATGTAAATTAAAATTTGCATATAATAATTATGTAAATTATTCTTGAAAGAGAGCTTAGAAGTAGTTGTAAATATTTGTGAAAACTTCCCAAAGAATATTAGATGTTAGCGAATATACCTGAGTTGACTGTATGTAAATCAGTTCATCAGCAGTTCCATGGAATGGTATGGTAAGATTGTAATTTTCACACAGGTTGGCTGTCTGGACTTTCAGGCTCTGAGTTAGAAGGCTTAGAGATAGAGTAGTCTCTGGTATAGAGTTGATCTGTGATGGAAAGATAAAACTTCCTGGTTCTTGAAGACTACCTATAAAGATGTCACTGGGAAGAGCCTTGAAGCCGTTCTGAGTATACTGAGTCTCACGTTTGAAGTTGGAGTTGTGGGATCTCTAAGGCTGCTTATGACTATTAGACTAAAATCAAAATCAAACAGTAAAACCATAGGATTGCGAACATCCATGCAATCAACACTGAAAAGCTTTTGGTATAACTGTCTGTCAACAAGTAGAGACTGCTCTCCTTATTTCTCGTTCTGACTAAAGAGATAGATTGTTATTCACTGCTACTGATTGAGAAAATTTGAAGAAACTGGTTAAATGAGGTTAAGGTTCAAATAAATGAGTCTTTGCTGACTTGTTAAGTCCTGAGTGGCCAAGGACTGGCTGAGCAAGGGTTTTTGGACAGGCTGTCTGAGCAATAGAACTCAGTTCAGTTGCCATTTGATTCTGACCAATTTGAAAAAACGTTGGCTAGAATTTAGGAGACTGGTAAGTCATATGTCATGAATCTGTGGCATAAGGCAGAATTACATTGGTGCTGAAATTATACAAATATATACAGCAACTTCTCCTTGGTGAAGAAACCATCTACCACAGTGGCACTCTATCAATGAGGTTTCCTCTCTAGAATCACTGGATCTGGTGGTTCTTTGCTGATGAGGCATTTGTGTATTAAGATTGTATTTGAGATTGAGATGTACTATGTGTTAGGTAAAGGGTGCATAAACACCTCAAAATAATAACTGACTAGCTCTTATTTCACTAATATTAATAATATTTTGTGCTAAAACAATAATAATTTTATTCACATTTCTTCCTTACTTTTTTATCCTAATTTCATTTTTGTCCTATATTATCTTATTTATTTATTTATTCATTCATTTATTCATTCATTTTGTTTTTTAAGACAGGTCTGCATATAGCCCTAGCTGTCCTGGAACTCACCATCTAGACCAGGCTTGCTGTGTGAACAAGTGGAGTAAAATACACAAAACTGCTGCAAATAAGACATTTCAGGCACATGTTCTAGCAAGAGTTGCCCAGTCTTGTTGATGTAGGAAGGGTCTGAAGAAGCATTTCATTAAGTATTTTAGGGGGTGTACAGATGAATATTTTCTTTTCTTTTTTTTTTTTTTTTTTTTTTTGAGACAGGGTCTCCCTGTAGCCACAGCTGGCCTGGAACTCCACCTACCTCTGCCTCCTGAATGCTAGGAGTAAAGACATGTGCCATCGTGCCCAGTTTATTTATTATTTTTTTAGTTGTGTGCATGTGTGTGTGTGTGTGTGTGTGTGTGTGTGTGTTTGTGTGTAGATATGGGCACATGAGTGCAAGTCCCACAGAAGCCAGAGGCACTGGATCCCACAGGAACTGGAATTACAGGCAGTTGTAGCCCCCCAATATGGGTTCTGGGAATCAAATTGGGGCCTCTAATAGAGCAGTACACACTCTGAACTGCTGAGTGTTCTCTCCAGCCCCAATCTTATTTTATCTGTTGTTATTATACTTGTAAATATTTTGCAGCATTGGGGATTAATCCAGAGCTTCAAGCATGCTGGGCAAGTTCTCTGCCACTGAGCTACATTCTCATCCCATGCATGTAGCTTTCCTTAAATCCCTAAATCCAAGGCAGAAGGTTCTCAGAAGAAAAAACAAATACCATCCTAGTGTCTTGTCAGAGAGCTTTAATTTGTAAGTTCATTAATTTTCCTCCAAATTATTTGAACAAATTTAATTTGTCATGGGCATGGGATAGGAAAGATGATTTGAGTTTTTTAAATATAATTTGTATTTATGTTTACATGTGTGTCTGTGTTTGGGTGTGTAGTTATGCACATGTGAATGCAACTTTCAGAGAAGGCCAGAAGAGAGTGTCAGATCCCCTGGAGCTGGAGTTACTGGCACTTTTGAACCCTTGCCCACATAGGTGCTGGTAATCAAACTCAGGTCCTTTGGAAAAAGAATAAGAGCCCTTAACCACTGAGACATCTCTCCAGACTCATGACTTGAGTTAGTAAAGAAAGTTCTAACATTAAGAACAGAATGAGTGCTTAAACAATGGTTTACTGATACCAGGCATGACAGTGAAGAAAATAAAGTATCTATCATTGATATAGTCTGAATGTTGGTGCTTTCCCCAAATTCATATATTTGAAGATAGCTGCCCTAAGATTTTGAAGGATTTAACAAATACTACAAAGGTAATTAATATTCTTTAAGACAAAATGTGCAACGAACAAAATGCTTTCAAAGACATAATTAAAGCCTTATTAGTAGTATGTGCCTATCTATGTCTAGATCTTACAGAATTAGCAAAATGAAGGGAGGAAAAAGAGACCAATTGATGATCTCTTATATTGACCCTCCCTTTGGGAACCATCAATTACTATTATTTAGGCCATTGGCAATCTCATCAGTTAAGGAGACATTTTTGCCCTAAAATCTGATTTGGTTGATATAGGATGAGTTCATAGGATCAGTTTGCAAACAAAAGTGTACTAAGTGATAGTCTACTAGTCAACATTTGGAAAATAGGAGACTGTAGTAAAGAGTATAAGAACAAATACTTGATTTGGTGTAGTGGCACATACCTATAATCTCAGTAGTTGGGAGAATAGGAAGTAGGATTGGGAATACGAAGTCAGTCTGGGTTACAGGGCAAGCCCCTGTCACAAAAAAGAATTTTTTTACCACCAATCCAAGATGCCTCAGAAATAGACCTAGAAGCATCTCAAGCACTGCTGACTATTTGAAGGAACTACTTTATTATTTTACATGAAAGAGTTATGCTATTTTGAGCCACTCCTCAAAAATTTGGTATTAGGAAAAAGTGTTTTCAAGCATTCTGAGTTTATTTCCATGTCATTTATATCACACGTGGTTGAATTTATTCAGGTAGAATCCATCTTAAGTACTAACCTGAAGCTTCTTTCTCAACTGCTTCAGGGGTAAAATATCTCAGACATTGAAGAGTGGACAGGGCATCAGAATTTGCTAGATATAATTTATGTTTGCATATTTTCTTACCTTTGTTGCCTAAGAATTTCAACTATTTCCCCACAGTGTTGTTTATAGAAAAATATGATTTTTTCAAACTTGCATTAAACCATCTTTAATTAAAGTGTTCACCTTTGAGTCATGGCACTTCCCCAAGCATTTTATGTTCTAGTCCTGTAAAGCAATTTTTTTTCTTTTTTATCTGTACTATTCTCAATGAAATGACTAATGAAATTTTTGTCAAGGTGTCTTAATTAACCTAGAAAAAGTAAGAGTACATACTTGATTCTCAAGGGTACACAGGACTTGAGTTACACAATGGTTAAGTGCCCCTGGTTTCCTCATTTTTTGTCTATGTATTCTGGACAGATTTGTATATAAGCCTCAAAGCCTGAGCTTTCAACAGTCATGGGTATGAAGGTAAAAATCCAAGAAAGGTTGTTCTCCTAGTCAAATCATTAGGTGGTTATGGAGCTATAGTAGCTTCTACTTCTTCCTCTCTGTTTCTTGAGAGCCACAAGATAAACAATTTATTATACCATATCCTTCCCCAGCAGAATGTGTACATTCTATTCAACAGTCCAAAGAACCTGATCAGTCAGTCACAAAACAAATCTCCAAAACTGTGAACTAAAATAAACATCTTCTTTATGAATTGATTTTTCTCACATTGTCATGGTGTAATAATGGAAAGTTGAATAGCACATTGGGTAAGTAAAAAAATCTTCATAGGATTTGTATGATAGAATTTACAAAGAAATTTGAAATAAATTGAAGAACCTGAAACATGCCTATTAATTGATTAGAAGTTTCAATGCAATATACATGTCAATTCTCCAATATTGTTTTGAAGACTTAATAGAATTTCTAAGTCTTAGCAGTAATGTATGGAGACCAAGGTATTATTATTCTTAATTTCATATGTAAATGTCATCATAGAGAAACTACAATTTTGAAAGATGACAGTTGGAGGAATTATTTTATCCAATATTCTGGCCTTATAGCTGCAGGAATAATGTATGGGCTGGTGAGATGGTACAGAAGGTTCAGCACTTGCTGCCAAACCTGATGACCTGAGTTTGATCCCCAGAACTCATGGTGGAATAAATGACTCTCAAAAGAAGTACCCTGCATTTAGGGACACAAACTTGATTTGCTAAGCCTTAACATATATGACAGAATGCATGAAGTCCTGTGACGGGGGAATGCAGATAGGGGAGAGGGTCTAAATATGCTTAAGATGTATTGTATGTAATGCAGAAAATTAAATAATAAATATATAGAAAAAAAGTTGTCCTCTGATTTCCATATATACACCATTGTACATATACCTGTACACACACACACACAATCACATGCAATAATATTAAAAAAAATTTAAGAAAATAAAAATGTATTACTACATGATACTGACCAAAATATAGACCCTAAATCAATGTAACCAGAGACTGACTCATTATGTTATAAATTGTCATTATTGTTTTTGTTATTGTGGTACAAAACAAACAATATACAGTCAACCATCACTGTGCATTCATAGTGCTGGTCTAGTTTACATTCCACCAGCAGGTTATAGGGATTTTTTCTGCAAACTCACCAGCATTTGTTTTCTGAATGACTGCCATTATGAGGGGGGGGTGAGGAAATGTAATTTCAATGTGTTTTATTAATTAAATCTGTTTTTAACACAATTTTGCACGTGTATACTGGCCATTATCCGTTCCCACCTTCTTGCCGCCCCTTATCTTCCCCCATCCTCCCCATAAAACTCTCTCTTGTATTCATGTCTATTCATTTTATTTTGTGACCGGTCACTCACTGAATTTAACCAAGGCTCTCTGTGTGAATATGGGTTTGAAACTATTGGTTGGAGCCTGGTGAACTCAACCACCACAAACGATGAGACAGTTCTTCCCTCTCTTCCAGAATTTACCAATAGACAGTAGCTCAGAGGTAAAGTGGGTAGAGCACCATGAGTCTTTCCCCTTTCTATTGTTGATAGGACTGGAATTGCATGGGCCTGGTGCAGATAACTTTTAAAGTTCTGAGTTAATAATTGCAATGATTGTACGAAGTCTGGAGGATGGCATTTTGCAGTGCTTTAGCAATCACTGTACAGACTTGGTGATTTTATGAAATCTCATTTGTTTTATGAATTTTGGTGCACTGAGTTCAATATGTATATGTTTAAATTTTTTACTTACCCTTAATGGATTGCTTCTTTATCAGTTCTAATTTTTTTAAATATTAATTTAAAAAATTCCATGTGTGCCTGTTAGTTTATGCTTTATTTAGAGCACTTGCTTTATTTATTTACTTATTTATTTGTATGTGTCTGTGAGTCTATGCTTTATTTAGAGTAAAAAATTTTCAAAATGTTTGCCTTCCCTTTGCTGGAATCTGCCTAGCAAATCCCCTATTCTATTTCATTTTATTATGTGGATGGTGCTGTAGAAAACCCACTGGTCTCATTTCAAATTCATGACTATAATCTGCTTATAATCCTCATTCTTTGTACATTAAATTTCCCACTTTGCCATTTTTCCATTCTAAATTATTTGAGTTTAATTTGATCAGATCCTTTGCAAACCATATCCTTTCTTTAGATATAATCTTTTGTAGAATAGGTCTACAATGTAGATTGTAAACTAGTAAATTGAATTTATCTATTCATTATAATTGAAGTTATGGTCGTGACTGCTTTACTGCTTTATTCATTTGCAAAGTTAGGCTGTAGTTTGAATCATTCTCGGAGATAACATATTTGTGTCATTTGATTGTCATGAGGTTGTAGTTATCCTCACTTCTGCCTTACCAAAATTCACTTGCTTTGTCTTTCTGTATATGAATATCCAGTGCACTTGATTACTTCCTAATTTTACAAGGAAACTAGATACAATTTGATGGTGTGTCACTGTTAAGAGTTAAGTGCAGGTGTTAATCACAGAACAGGTAAATAAGATGGAAAAGTAAAACACGGCATCTACATAGGTTCTTTATAGATTAGAAAATATGTATGTGGGGGCTGGAGAGATAGCTCAGAGGTTAAGAGCACTGGCTGCTCTTGCAGAGGACCTGGGTTTGGTTTTCAACACCCACATGGCAGCTAATAACTGTCCATAACTCCAGTTCCAGGGGATCTGACACCTTCATTTGGCCTCCATGGGGACTGAACGACACTGGTGGGTGCACTTATAAACATGCATGCAGAATATCCATGCACATAAAAATAAATACATTAATGTTTTTAAAAAGAAAAATTGTTTCAGTTTCCCTTCAATTACTGTGACAAAACACTCGAACCAATACAAACTTGGAGAGGAAAGGGTTTATTTGGCTTACATCTCCTGGGTCACAGTTCATCACTGAGGGAGCCAAAAGTAGGAACTCAGGGCAGGAACCTGGAGGCAGGAACTGAAGCACAGGCCTTGGAGGAATGCTGCTTACTGGCTTGCTCCCCTGACCTGTCCTTAACCTACTTTCTTAACAATACAGAACAACCTTCCCAAGGGTGGCACCACCCACAGTGGGCTGAATCCTCCCACATCACTCAGCAATCAAGAAAATACCCCACAGTCCAGTCCAATGAAGGCAATTCTCCAGTAGAGGCTCCCTCAACCCAGATGTGTCAAGTTGACAATTAAAGCTATCCAGCACAGATGTATGTAAAACTCTGAGCATAAAGCTTGCAACATTCATTTAAATAATTTTTATATTGAAAGTTCTTAAAATTGAATAGTAGGTACTGTATTTTCTCTGTTTTAACTATAAATTCAGATTTCCCATTACTTTGAAGATTATCAAAATATTTGTAAAGCATGTAAATATTTAAAACTAAAATACTTCCTGGATGGGCAATGATAAACAGAGGTCTGCTATGCCACCTCTTACCCCAGGTTTGAATACCACAAAATGATGATAAATTCAACGTTCCTGATCATATATCCTTTATCAGAGTTTTCTGGTGAGTATGTTGTTCTTCTAGGAGACGTTGGGTACTCACTAAACTATAAATATTTTAATTATTGATTTTTGATTTTATATGTATGAGTGTATTGCCTGCATGTATGTAAGTGCACCATGAAGTACATTGCCTGTGGATGCCAGAAGAAGATGCCGGATCCCCTGGAACTGGAGTTACAGACAGTTGTTAGCCACCATGTGGGTGCTGGGAATTGAACCTGGGTTCTCTGCAGGAGTAGTCAGTGCTCTAACTGCCAAACTATCTCTCCAGCCTGGGACTGGGTACTCACCAAGCTATTGTGATAATATTGTTTTCAAGTGATACATCCTTTTCAGGGAAATTTTCACCGTTTCTTCAAATTGGGTTCTTTCCAAATGAACATGAGTTTGCCATCCTTGGAATGTGATTCAGGCTGGTCTGCTCAACATTGACACAATTATGGGCAAGTGATACTATAACTCCTCCTGTACCGCCGTCATATTTTGAAATGCCAAGGTACCTAATTAGATTTTAAAATAGCAAAGAGATAGTGATTTAGTGAAACAGTCTTTCCGGTTATTTTGTACTCTTTTTACATCACCAGACCTGAAGCAGGTATAAGATTAAAGAGATATATGCCATACTCAGAAACAAAATTCTTGCTCCAAAGAGAGCAAGAGTTAGTGTACGCTGATCCAAATGTGAGTGACCATAGTCTAAGAACACAGATTCAGAATACACTGATGATATCCACTGTGGGAGAAGATACATGAACCTTCATTGTCACTTAACAAAAGAAAGTCATAATGCATTTACCAAATACATTGGGGGATACATCAGGTATGAGGGTTACAGCAGAGAGGGAGAACTCTGCCTCAAGTTTCAAATGCAATTTTATCACAGTCTTTGCTTTAAGGCTACAGGAACCTAGTGGTCTGATAAGTTTAACAATGCATTCCAGAAGTTTTACCTAATAACTACAAAGAAGTTAGATCAGATGCAAAGGCTATCATGTGGACCAAAGACAGCCCAAGATAATTTGGCTCTTGATCTGTGACATTTCATTTTTTCACAAATCATGAAGTCTGTTAATCAGTTTTTAAGATCTTCCACCTGAAGTGGCTTCTTCAGAAAACTTCAGTTCACAATGTGATTACCATGTTATTTCTATTGTGACTTTCTTCTTTTGAAGTTTACTTCTTTTCTACTGTAGAGTCTCTCACCTTTTATGTCCTACCAAATTTACTCCCCCAAATATTTGTTTAATTATACATGACTACTTTGCTAGTCATTCTCATATATGATTGAAACAGACATAGATTTTTAAAAAGTTATTTCATAGGGGTTTTCTGAACTCACATGCAACTAAAAATATACAGATAAACAGAATCCTCAGTCTAGACTAAAGCAAATATTCAGATTCTGTGGAAAAAACTTTAGGGGGCCAGAGGGGACAAAATAAATAATTCTATGCTTTCTTTTTCTCTGCCAATATTTCTTATACATGACTCTTTAAATGTGCTGTCATTTTGAGATTATTGTTGTTTCCCCCTATTTAGGAATTAGAATTAAGCTCTTTCTACCTTTTGTTTTTCTCTCATTTTAACTTCACGTAAGTTCTCTACAGCCTGTCTTCACTTTTGAATCCATGATTTTTCATGCAGGTATAAAAATTCTGTTGATTCTATTTGTCTATATTCTAAACACTATAAGAAATATATACTTTTCTACATAAACATTAGCTACCAAATTACTTTTTGAGACAGGGTCTTACTATGTAGCCTTGGCTGACTTGGAACTTGCTTTGTGGAACAGGCTTGCCTCAGATTCATAGAGATCCAGCTGCCTCTGTCTCTTGAGGGCTATGATTAAAGGCTGTACCACCACAACTGGCACTACAATTCAAATTTAAATAAAGAAGACATAAACAAGTTAAATAAATCACTGTCAAATTCTACCAAGCCTTAAAAAAATAGCTAACACTAAAGCTACTCAAACTGTTCCATAAAATAGAAGGGAAAGAATACTACCAAACTACCAAAGAAGGCAAGCAGTATTACCCCAAAATCAAAACCACAAAAGAACATAACAAAAACCGAAACTATACACCTATTTCCCTGATAAATATAGATGCAAAAATTCTCAATAAAATTCTTTGCAACTGGGAGATGGAGAAATGGCTCAGCAGATGAGGGCACAGGCTACTCTTACAGAAGACCCAGATTCAATTCCCAGCACCCACATGGCAACTGTAGTCTATAACTACAGTTCCAGGGGAATCTGATGCTTTCTTCTGACCTCTATGGGCACTACATGACATGGGTGCACTTACACTCAAGTAGGCAATACACTCATACACATAATATAAAAGTAATAAATAGAATATTTTTTTAAATTCTTGACAACTAAATTCAGCAACTCAATGAAAATTAACACACAACATACTAACATCTATGGGATACAATGAAGGAAGTCCTAAGGAGTAAGATCTCTCACAATAAAGAACTTAACAATGCACTTTAAGGTCTTGGAAAAAAGAAGAACAAACCAACTCCAAAACCAGTGATGTGGAGAAATAATTCAGATCAGAGAAGAAATTAATGAAAAAAAAAACTAGGTGTGGTGTTGCACACCTTTGATCCCAATGCTTGGGAGGCAGAGGATAGAGGATCTCTGTGAGTTCAAGGCCAACCTGGTCTACACAGTGAGTTCCAGGCCCACTGTGGCTACAGGGAGACCCTGCCTCAAAAAGATCAAAACAAAACAAAACAAAAATACCACAAAGAATCAGTGAAACAGAGCTGATTCTTTGAAAAGATGAACAAGACTGACAACCCCTTAGCCAAATTAGGCAATAGAAAGAAAGGGACAACTCAAATTAATAAAATTAGAGATGAAAAGAGAGATATTACAACTGCTAAATAACAAAATTCAGGAAATCATAAAAACATACCTTAAATACCACCGTTCTACTAAATTGGAAAATCTAAAAGAAATAAATGAATTTCTAGATATATGTGACCTGCCAAAATTAAAACAAGATTTAAAAAATACTTTAAGCAGATTTATAACAAGCAAGAGACTGAAACAGCAATAAAAAGTCTCTGAAGTAAGTAAAAGTGCAGAACCAAACAGTTACTACAGAATTCTACCAGATGTCCAAAGCAAAACTAACACCAATACTACTCAAGTTATTTAATAAAATATAAAAGGAAGGAATGCTTCAAAACTCTTTATGAAGCCATTATGACTCTGACACCAAAACTAAGTAAGAATACAACAAAAAAGAAAAAATTACAGACCAGTCTCCCTGGTGAACATAGTTGTGAACATTCTCAACAAAATATTGGCAAATAGAATTCAAGATCACATCAAAGATATAATTCATCATGATGAATCTGGTTTCATGCCAGAGATATAGGGGTGGTTCAACATACACAAGTCAATAAATGGATATCAAATAAATGAACTCCAAGACAAAAAGAAGTCACACAATAATCTCAATACATGTAGAAAAGACCTTCAACAAAATTCAACATCCCTTCATGATCAAAGTCATGGAGAAGCTAGGGATGGGCAGAACATAGCTCAACATAATAAAGGCTATATGTTACAAACTCATAGTCAACATCATATTAAATGAAGAAATACTCAAAGCATTTTCACTAAGATGAGAAACAAGACAAGGGTGCCCACTTTCTCCAATCCTATTCAATATAGTACTTGATGTGTTAGAGAAATAAGACAAGAGAAGGCAATAAAAGAATGTAAATATGAAAAGAGATCAAAGTATCCTTATTTGCAGATGATGTGATTCTGTACATAGAGACCCTGAAGACTCTACCAAATAACTTCTAGTGCTGATAAACCCTTTCAACAAAGTAGTAGGATACAAAATCAACATACATGGAGCTGGATAGATTGTTCAGTGGTTAAGAGCACTGACTGCTCTTGCAGGGGACCCAGGTTCAGTTCCCAATACTCACATGGTGGCTAACAACTGTAACTCCAGTTCCAGGGAACCCAACACCCTGTTCTATGCCTCCAAGGCATTGCACAGCACAGGTGCACCTACATACATGCAGGAAAAACACTCATACATATAAAATACATACAAAAATCTGTAGCTTTCCAATGACAAGAATACTGAAAAAGACTTAAAGACTCTATCTCATTCCTAATCACCCCACAAAATAAAACACTTGGGAATAAACCAAACCAAGGAAATGAAAGCCTATAGGGAAAGAAAGAAATTGAGTAAGACACTAGGAACTTGAAAAAAACCTTCTTCAGTGCTCATGGATTGGATGAATTAATGTGAAAATGGTCATCCTACCAAAAGCAATCTACAAATTCAGTGGAATTCCAATAAAAATTCCTAAGCCATTCATTATAGATATAGAAAAAAACACTCTTAAATTTTATATAGAAGTAGAAAAGATGAAAGATAGTCAAAACATCCCTGAACAAACGTTATACACCAGTGGCATTGCACCTAAATGCCAGATGGATTCTACCACTTCCAATTCTGCAAAAGTCAACAGCTCTAGTTTAGTTGGCATGTGCTATACTCAGATTCTGAGGTCTGGTGTGAAGCTTACACTGTCTTCTCTGGTAGCTCAGAAGAGCTTTAATGCTGAAGGCCACAAATTTGGACTTGCTTTGGAACTAGAAACTTAATCCAGTTGAAAGAAACCTCTGGGAACTGATATCAGACTATTTGGCCTTAACATATTTCCCTGTGACCAGCAGGCTCACTCTCTTCTCTCCCTTCTAGTGATCAAAGCAAAGGATGATCTAAGCAAGAGCTTATTTTCAGTATTTAGACGCCTGTTAGATGGTGTCTAGTTGAATTGGTTATCTAGTTATCAATGCTGCAGTCATACACTCACCTATATATTATTCAATGTATTTAACTATTTAATGCACTGCCTATCACTGAAATAGACATTTATAAAAACTGTAAAAATAAAAAAGACTAGAGTAGGAAGTACCACCACATCCAATTTCATGTTCTACTAAAAACCACAGTAGAAAAAAACATCTCACTATTGACACAAAAATAGACACATAGGCAACAGACACAGGGGATGCAACTATAACTACCTGATTTGGCACAATAATCCCAAGCATGTACTTTGGAGAAAGGATGCCATCTTCAGCAAATGATTCTGGGAAACTTGTATATCAACACTGAAGGATGAAATTAGATCTCTATCCCTCGCCTCACATAATACTCATCTCCCAAAGGTTTAAGGACCTCAACATAAGACATGATATTCTAAAAGCATTAGTGAAAAAAGGTAGAGTATGCTTTAATATATAAGGATAGGTAATGATTTTCTGAATAAGACTCTGGTAGCACAGGAAGTGAGCCCAACAATTGACAAATGGGATCTCTCAAAATTAAAAAGCTTCTGCACAGCAACAGAAACTATCAATTGAATGAAAAGGCAACCCACAGAATGGGAGATATTCTTTGCCAGCTACACATCTGACAAAGAATTCATGAAAAGAATAAACAAAGAACTCAAGAAACTAAACCCCCCAAATTCCAATTCAATTAAAAAATGGTCCACAGATCTAAACAGAGAGTTCTCAAAAGAAGAAATACAAATGACTAGGAAACACTTTTTAAGTGTTCAACATCTATAGTCACCACAAAAAAGCAGTTTAAAACAACTATACAATTCTATCTCACCCCAGTCTGAATGACTCTCATCAAAAATACCAGTACTGGGGTGGGTAGAAGAAAAACTAGCACTAAGGATGTTTGAAAAAGCCACATGAGTGCCTATAATATATACAGATATAAATATATCACAAATATATAAATATATATTTTCTATATATATGGGGAAAAAGTTCATATAAAAGAGTTTGATTAGAATCACCCTACACAGGGGATAATGCTCCACCCAGAAGCGATAGGTTGCCAATAAAAAGCCTAGAGCCAGATCTGTTATACCTCCCCTTGATTTGTTGGTCACAGGTGTCCCAGATACCCTAAAACAATGTAGGCTATTGCCATTGCTCTTGGTTGCCCACCAGAACTTGATGCCAAAAACTTATTGCTGAAGATAGTACACATGTTGATCACAGGAAATGGAGAAATCAAGTTGATAGTGTCCAGAAAACTTTCTCCTTTCTAGTTACCTTTCATAGTACTACAAGGTGTTATGTAGGCTTTGTGGGGGCAAAACAATCACCAACAGACTTACCCATTTATAAACCCTGTGAGCTATGACCAGAGTGACAAGATGTGCCCACTGTTGCAATAGTGGTACAAATGTTATGGGGTATAAAACAGCCATTTTATAATTAGCTTAAAGGCCCACACCACAAAAGGAAATGCATGCCTGATATTGTAAATCTGGCCAATGGTTGGGGAGCTCGCAGGTCCTGGGGTAGATCTACTGTTGGGCATAATGCAAGGTGGGCCTAGCTAGGCCACGTGCCAGGAGGAATGAAGGAATGGCTCTCGTGGGTGTGGTGCTCCACACCAGTTGGTTGTGAAGCCAGTTTCTGCCCAGCACCTGGAAGGAATGTGATCCACCTGGAAACAAACTGCGATTGGCTGTGGTCAGGCTATTGACTAACAAGACCTATAAGACTCTCTGCTCTTTCTTGAATAAACGAGTTTGCAGCAGACCACCACTGCTGGCTTTCTGCTCAACTCCTGGAGTCCGTGTCTTGACTCTGTGCACTCCAAGCCTACTCGCCCCCTCCCCACGGTAGAGAGCCTTCCGTTCCCCTTGGGCTGGCCCTGAGTGCTGGGACACCCAACAATCTACTATTATTATTTTGCTAAATGGCATAGGATCAAGCTACCTTCTAAATTCATATCCTTATACCAATAGATCTTAACAGAGAACTTTTTGTGCAATGGACAGTAATTAATGTAGAAACACAATTGGTCAAAGCACAGAGAATAAGTGCTCAGTCACAAATGGAACACCTATGTTGCTCTTCCCCTCCCCAAGGCTCAGGGACATTTATAGAAGAGACGACAGAAAGATTATAAGAGTCAAGGTCAAGGAGAACCAAACTGAAACAGTGTTTTGTGAACATCATAAGACTGCTGCACACATGAACTCATAGCAGCTATCGTTGGTTGCTTACACAAGACCTACACAAGATCAAGCCAGTCAACATTCTAGCAAGGAGTAGGTAGGGGCTAACAAACCTGTGTAACTCAAATTCCAGGGGATCAGATGCCCTCTTTTGACCTCTGTGGCCATTGCACAACACAGGTGCACTGACATTTGTGCAGGCAATACACATAAAAAATAATAATACAATATTTTTTAAAAAGAAGACCTGAAGTTGGGAGGAAGTGGGGAGGTGTGGGTGGATCTGGTAGGAGTAGAAGGAGACACTAGGGATGAATATAATCGAAATATATAGTATGCATATGTGAAATTCTCAAAGAATTAATAAAAATATTACATTTAAAAATACCAATAACAACAAATACTGGCATGGATGTGGGGAAATGGGAACCGTTATACACTGTTGTGAGTGCAAATTGTTGCAGTCAGTATGGAAATCAGTTCAGAGGTTTCTCAAAAAGCTAGAATTACAATTACCAGCTGCCATATCACTTGTGATTTGAATGAGACTGTCCCCCCATAGGCTTCAAGTATTTGAATATTTGGCCTTATTTTGTGGTGGTGTTTGTGGAGGTTTGGGGGGTGTGGGCATGCTGGAGGAAACCTGTCAGTGGGGGCAGGTCTTGCCCACTTCCAGTTGTTCTCTCTCTACTTCTTGTGCTTGCTTGAAGATGTGAGCCCTCAGCTTTCTTCTCTGACCACCTCTGCCACCATGCCTCCCTATCATGATGGACCCTTATACTTATGGAACCATAAGCAAAATAAAATCTACCATCTATAAGTTACCGTGGTCATGGTGATTTATCACAGCAACAGAAGAGTAATTAATACGTCACTCCCGGGCATATACTCAAAGGACTTCATGTCCTACTACAGAGAGACTTGCACATCCATGTTCATTGCTGCCTGATTCACAATAGCTTGGAAATAGAAGCAGCCTATTTGTCCATCAATTGATGAATGAATAATGAAAATTTGGAGCATATATACAATGGAAAATTTTCAGCTATAAAGAAAAATGAAATTTCCAGGGAAATGGATGGAATCAAAAAATCATACTGGATGAGGCAACTCAGGGCCAGAAGAGCAAATGCTACATGTTCTCTCTCATATGTGGATCCTAGTTCTGACTTTTTATGTTAACATGAAGTACCTGTGGAAGCCAGGAAATAAAGGGAACAAGGTGAGGAAAGGGTAATCTTAAGTGAGGGGGAGGGTAGTAGAACATACGTAAAAGAAAGTAAAGAAGGTGAATACTGTGGGTAGAAATATTTAACCAGGGAGGAATGTGGAAGAATTGCAGAACTGAAGATGCTTGGGTGAACAGAGGTTAACTGTGATTTTAAAAGTACAAAGCCTGCTATTTTGTTACTAAAATAAAAAAATAAAATAATAAAAGAGAATGAAGAGAGTTCTTTTGCATGGTGGGATGCATGCTCCTAGAATCAGTGGATTACTAAACATGGTTCTCAGACCCACAAGGGTGGGTCAGGGAGACCTCCCCAAACCCTCCAAGTAATAAAAACACTTGTCAATCCTCTTGGTCACTCACCAGAATGGGAGGGTAAGATCATAGTGCAGAAGGCACCACACACTTTAGTTGTAAGAAAAAACAGGCTGGCACTGAACTGGAAACTTCCTCCCTGCAGGATAGCTCAGGAGGTTGCTGGGGAAGAAAAAGCATCATGGAACTTGCCCAGTTGTGAATCCTATGAACCGGGAGTCCACCCTATAGAGCAAAATAAACTTACCTGTACAATAGCATCTTGTCTGTTGTGGGGGTAGTCAACTGACCAACTGCCCTTTGACTTGATTTGAGGCCCTCTCTATGAGGGACAAGGAAGCATGCTTGGTACTCTAAACATGGCTAACAACTCAGATCTGGGCGATCATAGGCCCAGGTGGAGAACTTATTACTGATGTTTAAACTGACATTGAAGCAAACTGCCTTCTAAATATCTATGCTTATAACCGTAGACAAAGATTGCTCTTTCCCTTAACCAGAGAAGCTTCTCCTTATAAAGAAAAGGTGAATGGAGAATTGTGGTTAATCAAAGATTAAGAGAATAAACAATGGTTGTGGGCTAAGCCCTATCACTCCCTTTAAGGCTCAGGGAACATTGTACAAAAAGGGGAAGAAATTATGTAAGAGCCAGAAGGTGAAGGGCTGCAACATACCAGTCTCTAGACTTGACCATTGTAGTAACTCACAACTTTAGTTACCTGCACTGTGCCCACACAAGCCCAGTCTTACCAATAATCAGCCATGGAAGGGGAAAAGTTCATGAGGCCCAACGTTTTTTTACCTCTGAACTTTTGGCTATTGATAGATTCAGATTCTGAGAGAAGGGCAATCACTGTCTCTAACTGTGTACCCACTGCTGAGTTGACCAGGCTCCAATAGATAGCTCCAAACTCATGCACACACAGGTGGCCCTGATTAATCTTCATGGGCTACAAAACAAAGCAAATACACTTGAACATGAGAGAAATTTTTGAGAAGTGATGTGGTGGACAAAGGTGGTTGAGTGACAGGGTGAGAGTGGTCAGAATATATTGCCTACATGTGCAAAATTGACTAAGAACAAATTTAATTAATAAAATCATTAATTTTTAAGCCATAAAAATACAACTAGCCATAACACTACTTGTCATATACCTAAAGGACACAAAGTCAACAAACCACAAAAATACTTCCACACCTGTGTTTATTACCGTACTACTCATGAAAGCCAAGAAAGGCAACCAAGAAGTGAATGGATAAAGACATTGTAGTATATGCACAAATGAATTGTATAGAACTATAAAGTTCCTGGCTAGCCTGGGCTACAAAAAGATGCTCATCTCAAGCAAGGAAACATAAAGTAAGCACTTGACAATGTTGGAGAAGAAAGGCAGTGATTTCCTAAATAGAACCCCCAAATAATTAGGCAATGGAATGCAATAGACAAATAGAATTATAAAAACCAAGGTGCTTCCCCAAAGAATAAAAATCAGACATTAAAATTAAGATATAACCTTCAGAACAGGAGAAGTATTTGTGATTATTCACCAGGCAATGGATTAATAAGCAGAAGTTTATAAGGAACTAAAAAAGCAAACATGAATAACACAAACAATCCGAGTGAAACAGATACTTCTCAAAAGAAGATATATGGATGCACAATAAGTACATGAAAAAATGCTCAATGTCCCTAATCACTGGGAAAATGAAATCATAGTGATATAGCATATCATTTCAGTTGGAATGACTACTAATAAAATATAAAAATAACAAATGTTGGCAAGCATGCAGAGAAAAAATATATATATATACATACAATGTTGGTAGGAATGTAGATTAATGTAGGCATTGTGGAAAGTAGTATGGAAATTCTTCAAAAAGCTGATAATAGAAATACCATATAATCCAGCAAATTGCACTGCTGGATATCTATCTAAAGGAAATTAAATGATTATATTATAAGATATACAACACTCCCACTTTCATTGCAGTCTTATTCACAATATTCAAAATACAGAATTATCCCAGATGTCCTTCAGTATATCAGGATAAAAAGGAAAGAAATACTTGAGCTAAATTTTCCTTTGCGGTGTCCTTCACTGTACCCCCAGTATTCAGGTCCCACATTCAGGCGCCATATGCCAGAGCCCGCCGGCGGAAATCGAACCGTACCTGAATTGGGGAGTGAGGATTGAGAAATAAAGAGAAAGAGAGAGAGAAAAAAAAGAAAAGACAGACTCGGGAGGGCTCTCAGTCAATACTGAGGCCTCGACTTTATTTTGCTCAGTGTATTTATAGGAACAACACAACCATCATTTACATATGCGGGATCATTCAAAACACCTACAACTACTTAACAAAAGGTGCTAAACCTAGGATTTAAGATAAGCTGTCCTCTTGGTGATTAAATCAGACCTTCCTACACGGATTTACAAGATCTTCAGCCTTGGGTTTACAGGATCTTCAGCCTTGGGTTTACAGGATCTTCAGCCTTGGGTTTACAGGATTTTCAGCCTTGGGCCTAAAATAATCTCTCCTTCAGGTGAATAAATCATTTACATAGCAAAACGCCCTAATCCCATAGCACTTCTGGGAACAGCAAGACTGATCTCTGCTTGATCCTAAACTAGGGCAAAGTTCAAGGCAGGCAAATGGCTCCCGACACCAGATGTCCTTCAGTATATCAGGATAAAAAGGAAAGAAATGCCATTCTTTTGAGTAACGTGGATAGAACTTAAGAGATTTATGCTAAGTGAAAAAAGCCAGATAGAGAAGGACAAATATTACGTGTACTCAATCAGTTTTGGAAAGTGATAAGCCCATCTTGTAGAAGAATGGTCTAGAATAGTGGTTAGTTGAGACTGAGAAGCTGGGATGAATGTCCAGAAATAAGTTCAGAACTGGAGAGATGACACAGCAGTTAAGAGCACTGGCTGATCTTGCAGAGGACCCAGGTTCAATTCCCAGCACCCACATGATGGCAAACAACGGTTCGTAACTCCAGTTCCAGAGGAATCCAACATCCTCTTCTGACTCCACAGGCATTGCACGATATGGGTACACTTCCACACATGCAGGCAATACACATAAAATAAAAATAATAAAATAAAAAAGAAATAAGTTCAATAAGGAGCACTAAACTGGAGGAACTAGTTCTGGTACTTCTTTAATACAGCAGAGTAACTATAAGATAAAATATATACTCTATCACAAAATGAGTAGAAAAGAAGCATTCAAAATCCTCAACATATAAAAATTATTGCTTAATGATATGAAAATGCTTATTATTTTGATCTTATTATTTTCAAAAATTTTTTTTGCTTATCACTGGGTGCATGCTTTTAATCCCAGCATTCTGGAGGCAGAGGCAGGTAGCTCTCTGTGAAACTGATGCCAAACTGGTCTACATAGTAAGTTCCAGATTAGCTGTGGCTACAGGGAGACCCTGCCTCAAAAAACAACAAAAAAATAGTTTGTTTGTGTGTACACATTTATGTGTGGTGAATGTATGTGATATTGTGTGTGTTGGAGGTGACGTACTGACCGTGTGGAGATCTACTGAGCCATCTCCCCAGACCTTGATCTGATTATTGTACATTGTGTATATGTATATTGGATTACCATAAAGTACTCAATAAAGATTCATGTATCAGTTAAAAAAAAAAAGAGCTGGGTGTGGTAACACATACTTATAATCGAAGTACCCAGGAAGATGGAGAGTCTTCCTGGGCTGAGGAGTGAGACATTGACTTAACACACACACACACACACACATACACACACATAGTGGAGAAAAAAAGAGCAATAGAGAAGCTAGGCATGGTGATATACCCATTCAGTCTCAGTACTACAGAGGCTGAGGCAGAAGGATCTCAAATTTTAGGCCAACTTGGACTACAGAGTAAGACAATATACGTAGGGTACAAAGTCATACTATGGTTTATAAACATATTGTAGAATAATCAAATGAAGCTAATTAATATATAAATCACCTCCAACCATTTTTATGGTGAGAACATTTGAAATTTTGTTAGTTAGTAATTTTGGAATTCATAATATACTAATATTCACCACACTGTGCAAAGAATCTAAAACAATAAAGAAGAAGAAAAAATCAATAGAGACTGGGGTGGAAAACTGAAAACCTCCCATATAAGATGTATAACAATTTTATTAAAAGCTGTAGTCAAGGTGAATTCATTCTACAAAGGAAAACCTATTTTGATATTTGAAACTATAACTCAATTAATAATTTAAAATATAAAAACATGAGAAGAGTCTTCATCCACCAGGTACTGTTGTGCCCAGGTTATAGAATCCTCTCAAAAGACCACCAGGGAGGTCAAATCTGATGCAAGAACAAAGGGTCTTTATTTACAAGCTCGAGCTTGGTCCACAGTCTGACACACCGACGCAGCGGGTGATAAGATAGTGGCCCCGAGTGGAGGGTAAGGCGATGTTTTATAGGGTTAAAACAAAGAGAGGAGGGACAAGGGTTGGGATTGGTTAAGGAAGCCCACTGGCGGGAAAAAGCATATTACTCATATTACGGTTACAGGGCCCGTGGAATGTGCTGACCAAAGGATGTTACAAGGTCTTGTTTATGTCTCTGACTTTAGCCTTGGGCAACCTGACCAGATCTCATGTAGTCCTAAGTAGGGTGTTTTTACAAAACCGTCTGGTATTGGAAGGCTACATCCTTGCAGGTGTTTTCCTATGAGTGTGGGAAAGACTGTTTGTGGTCTTTCCTGGAGCTGGGAAATCAAGCTTACATAGCAGAGGTTTTTCTGTAACAGAATGGAGTCAGGTTTGCTGCAGCCTTCACTTTCCATTTCTGGGGGGGGGGGTCCTTACAGTATCAAACTATTTATTTATTTATTTAGATCTTTTTGAGAGGGTCTCCCTGTAGCCCCAACTGACCTGGAACTCACTATGTAGACCAAGCTGACCTTTAACTCACAGAAATCTGCCTGTCTCTGCCTCCTGAGTGCTGAGCTTAAAGGCATGTATCATCACCCCCCACACAAGCTATTTATTTGTTTGTTTAATGTGTTTAAGATTTTTGCCTGTATGTATGTGAGTACACTCGTATGCAGTGCCTGAAGAGGCCAGAAGAAGGTGTCAGATTCCCTGGAGCTTGAGTTAAGGACTGTTAGTCTCCACATGGGTACTAGGAACTGGACCCCGGCCCTCCGAAAAAGCAGCTGGTGCTCTTGATCATTGATCCATTTCTCCAGCCCCAACATATGTTTTTAAAAGGGAGGAATGATATGATTATCACTCAAATAGGATGTAGGGTACCTCTTGGAAAAGAGAACAAAATACACTAAGAGTAGTATGTGGTAGGTAACTTCAGAAGGTCTGAGCAAGGAATGTCTTTTTTTCAATCTATTTGCTTATGTTACCATTATTCTTTCAACTGCATAAACTCTTCCCCCAACTTTTGGTTACTAAATGAAATGAAAAATGTTTCTCTTAGACACCTAATTTGGAATACTTCTATTAGGCTGCAAGCCACAAAGGGTGCATAGATTTGGAATCTTAAACAAAACATATCAGGTTGAGAAACTGAAAGGTCTTTTCTCTACATCCTGAAACTGACAAGGAGTTAGTTAGTGGCACATAGGCGGATTCCTGTCTGTGACAGCACAGCAGGTAGAAATGAGATTTAGATCCGTTCCTGACAATATGCTGACAATTAGTCCACAGACAGAAACTGAAAAATCTTTAGTTAAGGTCTTAGAAATTTCAATTTTGGAGACACATTCGGTAGGTGGAAAAAGTGGGAGTTTATTTTGGAGGAACTGATGGACATTAAGATACAGGTATTATATGACTGCTAGATGATAAAAAATGTGTACATAGAATAGAAATATTCATGAGACTTATATGCATATGTCTGATATCTTCTTGTCCATGTTAAGCCCCTAGGTACAATGTAATTATTCAGTCACTCTGGTTTTTGCAGAAACCTGTGGAAAAAACCCTACACTGTAGATTTTTTAGACAGCAGTATGAACTGTATATAAGTCCTGCTTCCTTAATGACCTCTCAACTTCATTTTGTAAAGCTTTTTATAAAAAAAATTATTTTATGTGTATGAGTGTACTGCTTGCCTATGTGTATGTGCACCCATGTTGTGCAATGCCCGAAGAGTGAGAAGGCATCAGATTCCCCTGGAATTGGAGTTATGGATGCGTGTTAGTTGCCAGGTGGGTGCTGGGAATCGAACCCAGGTCCTCTGCAAGAACAGCCAGTGTTCTTAATCATTGAGCCATCTTTCCAGCTTCCCCCAAAGCTCTTTTTAATGGAACTTTAATTTTCTTTTTCTTTTCACTAAAGAAATATTGCTGGGAAATCTTTAAACTCTGAGATTCGTTATCTTTACAGTTTGTAGTAAAAATCTCATTCTGGCAGCTAAGGGAAAAGTCATTTTTTAATTTCTTCTGTCAAGACCTCAATCTCATTCACAGAATTTCCTTCTTTCTACTTTTCTATTTTTTTTTGGAAGACAATGTTTAGGTAAGGTATCTTCCCATAGCTCCACTTAGGACTTGTATTATATTGAGATGTCTATGAAATTTAAAGTTGTCTCAGTGCCCTCCTTTTCCTCTTTACTTCCCATAAAGAAAACTAAAATGACAAAGAGAACAGGACTAGGCAGGGAAACTTAGCTCATTGATTCTGTATCCCATAAACTCTTGGGATCCTGTATAAGAAATATATAAAAGCAGCATACAGTTCTCATCAAATCCTGTATATGGATATGTAGCAGCAAGACTGAGGAGGATTGTACGTGCTTAAACAGAGAAAACGTTGTTTGAGACAGCCTGGCTTCTTTGTTGCTACACAATATTATACAGTACTTCCATCCCAACTTCCCAGTTAGAGGAAAAGAAAATAAGCTATTTGTTCCATGTTGAAGAAACACAATGAGAACATAAATTTAATATAAAAATGCACAATTTTTGGTTTAAAATATTTTTATTAATAAAAAAGTACAGTAATTGGACAGAACATGATTGCTTAGTGCTTAAGCATACACCCTGCCTGGATGCGACAGCAGCAGTGCCCCACTGAGCTGCAACAGAGTCACCTCTGGGTGGCCATGCTTACTGCAGTATCTTCAGGAACATGACAGACTTGCATATGAGCGATTGCTCAAAGCCATACCTTTGGAGCACGAGCAAATATAAAATTGACTAAAAATAGGGTGGTACCCTAAAGCATTTAAATAAGGAAGCACAAACATAAAAGGTATTGAGACTAATGCTTAATATACTATTTTATAACTTCTGTAAATAAACAATGACAAAAGCCCCCAAAATTCCTTCACCCACAGGCTCCTTTCCCCAAGACAGACCAATTTCTGGCACAGCTCTCCTGTCAAAAAATAAAAAATAAATAAACAAAAATAAATAAAAAATAAAAAACCAGGGATGAACACCACTAGGGACTCTTTTCCCTTTTTATTCAGGAATACAATGAAAACAGCACTGTATACAAAGTAGTTATAAAAGTAACATCCAACACAGCTATTTGCACTGACCCTAGTTTCCTACTGGAAGGGAAGGAGAATTTGTTAACAAAATAGTATCTCTTCCCTTGCCCCAAACCTACCACCAGAAAAGGATATGGAAAGTAATAACCAGTGTTTGAACAACACCTATGTAATTTCCATTGTCTTCCAGTTCACTCCCAGCCCAACCACCCTGCCCCATTCCCCTCCTACTTTTACTGTTCAATGTACAGTATATGGAGAAAGAGAAAATTTAACTGATGAAATTGAACTGGCCAAAGACTAAAAGGCTTAGAGAAATTGTCTTTGTGCTTCTGACAAAGTTATATGTAATGCAGTCCAACAAGAGTAAGAAATAGAGGGGGATATAATTTTGAAACCATGTATTTTGCTTATTATTTTAGGGCATAATATATTTTTAGTCTGGACACAGTTGATAATCCTATAGTTAATAACAAAGAGAATGTAGGGAAACCGAGAGTAAGAAAAGAAATATATTGCTTCCAGTGGCCACTCTTCAATTGTCTTTTCATGGACTCAAATTGAACATTTATTACCCATGTGGGCTAATCTTTTTGTAAGGTAACTATAGGATAATCTAATTATCATCATAGTAATGATTATAATACTTCCTTGTTCATTTACAGATTGCTCTTCATTTTTTAAACACCAGTTAAGAAGCCTCACTAACCTTCTGTGAGGTAGGTATGTGGATCCCATTTTGTAGATGGGTTAATGGAGGCACAGAGAGGTGATGTGACTCGCCTAGAAACTGGGGAAAATACAGAAGAGAGGTAACTCAGGTACTACCCAGTTGTCAGAGATCCATATATAGTAGAGAAAAAGACAGTGCTAAGTATTTCTTTAAATTGGGCCCATGTAATTTCTTTTCCATCTATCCCTTTATGTAGGAATTAGCACACTATACAAGATCACTAAGTTCCCTTGACTTATTCAAGATTAGGTTCATTTCCATGATTTGGTTCATGCATGAGAAAATGTTTCAAGGCTAGGACAGAACACAGATATCTCTAATTCTAGAATTTTGTAGACCATCTTTTAAAGGAGTTGTTGAAATTCTAAAAACATACTGTTGTATACATAAGCACCAGATTCTAGTTAAATTTTTCTCATGAGGAAACAGGATAACACTCAAAACACTGTTAATATGTATCTAAATTAAATTTGGACAATTGATAAATAAGTGGCAGAAGATGGAACTATGTTTCTCACTAAGGAATGGGAGGCTATGCAGATAAGAGAAAGAAGCTAGACATGTAGCATAAGGTTGAAGACATCAATATAAACTCATGTATAGCTAAAGAAACAGATGATTACATACAGAAATGTTTACAGACATGTGCATATACATAAGCTAATATATACACACATATATTTCCTTGTTCTGTTGGCTGAGAAGGCCCTGAAACAACAGTACCCCCAAAGCAACAAACATACATAGTACCAAAATCTTGGTTTCTAATACAACTCTTTCCTAAGAGGAACCAAGATTCATTGAAGAAATGGCTAATTATAGAATTGACCCCACAAAAAAGCAAGATGAGCCTAAAACATCTTGCTGTACCAGAAATTAAATACATGCTGAAAATAAAAAGATGGGTTATATCAAAAAGACTTGGTGATCAATTCAAAGGAGTACCTATTGGCAGAGCTACAACAACTTAAGCAACAAAATAAAACTAGCATTGGATTATAACATAAACTAGGAAACAAATATCAATGAGTCCATGTTGATATAAATAAATACATAGATAAATAAATGGAGAGGAGGGAAATCTCCCATGCAAAATTCCAAATAATTAAGGTAGATACTTGCTCTCAAGGAATTGGTACACAGCTTGGGTAGGCTACATATAACACCTTCCTTCCAAAGACTGAAGAATGGATAGGAGAAAAAAGGGTACACAGGAGAAATCTTACACGCACTATCTCAGTCTTGTGATTAAGGATAACATGAAAAATAATAAGTCATGGAAATACAATGTTAAGAAAATAGTAATTCACTTGTGTGGTTGTCATGGCCCAAATCCATTATCTTAGTGTCTTTGTGAGAAAAATATCAGATAAATCTCAAATGAAGAACATATTCTTCCCAATTCTCAAGGTCCTTGAAAGCAAGGTTAAGTCTGAGAAGCTGTCACAACAAAGAGGAGCTAAGGAGTTATGATTATTAATGTAATATATTCTGAATGAGATACTGTAACAAAAAGATAGCAAATAAAAACTAAGTGTGAATAAATATTGACTTTAGTTTAATATTAATGTATCAATATTGTTTCACTACTTATAACACTAACACTAATTAGTTACTAATTGTAACTAATGTGAGATGTTAACAAGAGAAGAAACTAGATGTGGATGGAGTAAACAGGAACTCTGTTCTACTTTCGCAAATTTTTTCTGAAATTCTAAGAGTTCCAAACTGGAAAGTTTACTTAAAAAGAAATCCTTACCACAAACCTTTGTGTTTTGCACATAAGAAACTCCACTTAATCCATCCAACCAGTTCATATTTCCTACATTTAAAAATTGTAATTATCAATAGTTACATTCAAGTGCCAATCATCTATAGGAGGAATTCCACTGTGACAAGTTTCTGAATATTATTCATCCCCAGGAAATTCCTATATCCTAGAAAAATATCTCATGAACAGTGCTTTACTGGTATAAGCACATCAAACTCAAATGTTAATCAGGAGAAATACATTTCATTTCCTTTCTACTTGACTATCTTTGTAGCAGAGTTTTATGTGCTTTTGCTGTAGTAACTCTGCACTGTATTCTATTTGGATCCATTTGTTCTATGAAATTCTTTTAATTATTCTTGACACATTCTTAAAGCATGTATTTGTAACAAAATTTTACCATTTTTTGAAAAAAAGTGTTAGAATTGCTTCTTGACTAAAGACAAAGCATTTGCAAAGTAACTCCTCTGCAGAACAATATTTGAATAAAGGCTCAGAGATGCTAGGAATTTTGAGATTTGGGATCCTAATTTGATCATCCTAGTGAGTATTAATCTGATAGTGTTCAGTTATGAATAGATTATGTGTCTCAATGAAAAAGATTCTGAGGTCTAAGGGGCACATGCCAATTCTGAACTCTGGAAAACAAATCTTAGGATTCAGAATGGGAAAAAAATGGGTAAGCCTTTGGACGCTAAAATATTGTACCAACTACTTAACTTTAAGCTTAAATCCACACATGATGGAGTTTGTGGTCTAGAAAGATATAGCAAACTTGAAACAAGATAAATAAAAATCTGGATATTATCAAAATTGAGACTAGAAACACTATTTGCCTAATATAAAATGTCAATGACCATAAGCACATTTTACTTACTTTGTCATCAACTACACAATAATTTTGATTGACCGAAAGTTTTCTTAAGTATGACATATAAAATTGGACAAATATTGCAATCAAGCACATAATTTTTTCTTTAATTTGGTTTAATAATGTGATCCCTGGGAGGAGTATACAGGTCTATAAGGCCTCAAGGGAATATCTGGAGAAAGACTCTGACCCGTATTTGTCTCATCTGTAAAATATGAGGCATGAGTAGAACTACACAGCTGACAGGATCCCTTTTTGATGGTAGAATTCTATTATTTAGTCAGTAAGGACAGCTATAGGAGGTAGTAACCTAAATTATGAATATCTGACAAGAAAAATAGGGCTAATATGAAGACAATCTTTAAGATAGAGGCTGTGTCCAATCCGATTGATACAAAGCCCCTCTCCTCTTTCCCCAGGAGAGGCTATATGCCATGTAGAGGTAGATCTGAGGTCCAGGGCCAGGAATAGAGGGTTTTATGTCCCATAGAATATTATGAATAGTCTGACTGGGCAATCAAATGTATAGGTTATGCATACCTGATGTTATGGCTAAAAGAAATGGCTTAGGTGTTCATAGTAGTTGTAAAACATTAAACTGTTTTTTGTATGTCAGTTGTCACAAAAACTTTTATATTCCATTCAAAACAGAAAAATGAGAAAACAAAATCCTTTTGGTCCCACCTTTTATTTCTGCATAACATGACCTTGGTGTGCAATTTCTCATCAGGTAATCTGCTCAAGAATTGCTTTATGTAAACAAACAAAAAAATAAACAGTACAGTGTGGCCCATCAAAAACTGTTTCAACAGGCTGCCATTTGAATGAGGTTTAGGATTAGCAATAGTTCCAATATCTTATCCAAATTATAAAAAATGTCCTCTATTTGTTCACAGGGTTATCCCCAGTTTGCTTTATATACCCAATGTATTTTCCTAGAGCATGTCTCCCTACTGATCTTTGTGTGCTTTGAATTTGTCCAAACTTAGCCTAAAAAGAATGTAATTGTCCCACAAAATCTTTAATCATAAAGAAGCATGAGAAGGAAGAGAAGGACAAGAAATATCTCTTCATTTCTTTTGATGCACTTCAGAAGAAAGAGCAGTCCTGTCCAAAACCTAAACTGTAAGAACAAGTAAAATCGGATCTACAGTATCTTGAAGTTTGTTCTGAGACTGTGTTTAAGACTCAATTCTCTGTAAATCTTGCCAATCAACTACATTGTTAGCCCCTTTTATCTATGAATTTGAAAAAAAAGTCTCATTTTAGGATATCCCTAACTGCCTTTAAGTACTGATCTCTCTCTCTCTCTCTCTCTCTCTCTCTCTCTCTCTATATATATATATATATATATATATATATATATATATATATATATATATATATCCATACATACATATACATATATATGGATAAAAGTTCTAGAAAACAAGAGAAAAATGGGGGTGGGAGAAAGCAGCGTATGTTTGTTCACAGTCTTGAGTTTGATTTCTGTTTTGTTATTGTAGGAAAAAGGTCTATTACATAGCATGGGGGATTAGGGAGGGCAGCCATGGGTGCCACATTAGAATTCAACCTATGTAGAGGTTGAAAAAACTGAAGTCTGGAGAGTAGAGAGGTGAAAGTGGAATATGAAGAGCCCCCTGGGAGACCAGCTAACTTTTTCTACAGTCTCATCAACCTGGCTCAGTAGGCTGTTCAAACCCCAATCAAGGGGCAAGTTGTAGTCAAAGAGGAAAAAAATGGTCTTGACCTCAGCATACACATGAGACCAGTGCAGCTCCTCTGCTGTGGCTTGTGATATTCACATGGTGTCATGGCGTCGGCGGTGCAGGGACAAGTGGTCAGATCGAGAAAAACTGCGGTTGCAGTCTGTGCACCGGAAGGGCTTGATGCCAGTGTGCTTGCGGAAATGGCGAGTGAGCTCATCTGAACGAGCAAATTTCCAGGAGCAGCCATCCCAGGTGCATTTATAAGGCTTCTCTCCTGTAAAGGGATTATGACAAAACAAAGGCAATCAGGAGATGACTGGCTACTAGAGAGATAGAAGAATACATAATTTTTATCGCAGGTTTAGTCAGAAAGTCAGGCAATCACTTTGATGGCATGCTCTCATTCACCTTTTAAATTAATTAGTTTGATAAATATCATATATGCTTGTCATTTACAACATGTTTTGAAATACTTATATATGGTGGCTTGGTTAAATTTAGCTAATTAACATATGCACTACCCCACATATTTTTTGTGGTGAGAACACTTCAAGTGTTTGAGCACACTGTTTTACACAGAAGTCCTAAAATAAGGCTAACCTATTAGTAAAGTGGAGCGGATATAGGCTCTGTCCCAAGCATGTCTTTGAATTCTGGCTCTACCACACTAAGTGACTTTTTTTTTTTTTTGGTCTTTTTGAGACAGGGTCTCCTTGTAGCCCCAGCTGGCCTGAAACTCATTAATGTAGAGCAGGCTGGCCTTGAACTCAAGATCTGCCTACCTTTGCCTCTCCAGTGTGGGGATTAAAGGCATGTGCCATCATGCCTGGCTAAGTGATTTTAAATAATCACTTTCCTCTGGTCAAGTCTATTTTCTTTAAAAGGGATATGAGTAAAAATATCTCACGAGGCTGTTCGAAACATTTTTTTAAAGATATATAGCAGAGGCCAGTTATAGTGAAACATATCTGAAATCTCAGCACTCAGGAGGCAGAGGCAGGAGGAACAATGTTAGTTTGAGGCCAGATTGGTCTATATATTGAGTTCCAGGGTAGGCAAGGCTATATAGCGAGACACTATCTCAAAAGAAAAAGAAATTAGATAGCTAGTTAACAGTACAACTGGAATATAAACTGTATTAGTTTAAATTTCTCATTTCTTTGACCACATATCTCACAAGAAACAAGTTAGGGGAGAAAGGATAAGTATGGCATGGTGACAGGAGGCTGGCTCCACACTGACAAGAGCTTGATTTGGCTGTGTGCTTATATCTCTGAACATCAGGAAGGAGAAAGAGGACAGAAAGTGGGACTGGGCTATAAATATCAAAGCCTACCTCCCAGAGATTCATTCCTTCAGCTAAGCACCTGCCAGAAATTCAATAACTTCCCTGAACAGCATCACCAGCTGGGGACCAAGTTTTCAAGCATATGAGTTTGTGAGGTACATTTTACGTGCAAATAGTAACAGAAACCCAGGTGGTTGACTGGTTTCTACTCTACCACATTATACTTACTATATCCTCTCATCTAAAACTTCCTAATGAATCGTCTGAAACAGAGCCATCCTCAATAGGAACATATGGTTCAATGGAAAGGGTACCACTCAGCTAAAGCTTTCATCTGTGTAAGGTCGGAAACTCAAACGCATGGAATGGCATGGGGAGAAGTATCAAGCTTTTTAAAATACATCCATGCTCAGATTCTTCACGTTCTAACTATTATATATGGGAAATACATACTCAAGACAAAAAAAGGAAAAAAGTAGTATAAAAGGAATTAACACAGCATGACCCCATTCTTTATATGCATAGGTGACACACCCATACCTTTTGTATACCCAGATGACATTAACACACTGAAGTGTAAATTGTTGGAGAAAGTGTTAATGATGAGGAAAGTGAGGATGAAGGATGGTGGAAGGACTTTAAAATTTTACATCTTTTTTGTATTACTTGGGTACTTTAAAATCATGATATACATTTTAGTAAAAAATTTAAGGCAGGAATGGTGAACATCTGTGATCTCCATACTAGAGTAATGGAGGTAGGAGGGTCAAGAATTTGAGGCCAGACTTGGCTCCCTAGTGAGACCGTCACAAAATTAAATTAATTAATTAAAGGAAATAAACTATGTAAACACAAATATTAACTGTGATTAAGTGTGGACCATAAAATTGTGGTAATATTTGTTTTTCCCCTTAATGTATTTCTGTTTCTTTACCATAATGAGCACATATTGTTTTATAATCAGAAACATTAATAATGCAGACCCGAAGTGTATTAAGATTTTGAGTATTTTTTTCTTCTGTTTCTTGCCCCTCCTGTCCTCATCATAAAATTTTCAAAGCATTTACATTTTTGTTTTCAATTCTAGCAGCAAGCTGGGTGTGGTGACACATGCCTTTAATCCCAGCATTTGGGAGGTAGAGACAGATTGATCTTTGTGAGACCGAGGCCAGCCTGATCTACATAGTGAGTTCCAGGCCAGCTGTGGCTACATTAAGACCCTGTCTCAAAAAGACAAAGAAAAATACAAAACATATCTGTGGCAATCTGATTTGCATATACTGTTTTTTAACCCTTCCAAGTATTCACTAATTAATTGTATTGCTTTTAGATGAGGGAGAACAAATGGAATCCAGCCTGACTCACAAGTATGGACTATTTTTAGAAACCATTTGGTTTATTAAAGATGTTATTTACAGATCATTTCAATATTCACAAATTGCAACAGTAGCTGTGAAGAATGGCACACAGTTCAATGTATTAAAACTGAAGATGGTCAACAAATGTTATCAAACACACACACACACACACACATACACACATACACACACACTCACTCACCAAACAAAAGGAAAAGACTGGAAGGCTACACAGAAGTTATTAACAGATAGAAAGGAGAATGAGATTTCAGAGAATGTAAAGTGTTTAAATGAAATTTTTGATTTTTTGAAAACCATTTCCACTCCTCACAAAGAGGTGTGCAATATATATATTTTGTTGTAATTGCTCAAGAATTTCTCATGAAAATTCCTATTTTCACCATAACCATACGAATAATACCTGATTTATTAAAGTAGTGACACCATGTGGCAATCTGGGCTCCTTGCTAGAGTATCCCAATTAAAAACAGTAATTTAGCAAACAATCCATCTTTTTATTTCAAAAATCACTTACTTCTTATTATGATTAAACACACATTTGTTTAAGGTAAGTTCATATCACTCCCCATAACCCCCATCAGCTTATCATATAGATAGAAGAATGAAACACATATAGGAAAAAAAATTGTTTTTACTATATAGCAAACATACTAACTATATGGAAAGTTAGCATGATGTAAAATCTAAAGGTAGAAAATCTCTGGGTTAGTGTGAAGGTATTGAGATGGAGGAATAGATAGGTTTCGGATGAGTGTAACAGAAGGCAAACAAACAAAACCATCAGTTGGTGGCAAGGTCTGATATTTCAGTGTTATCTTGAGGACACAAGAAAATAGGAAAACTACAGGCCAACATTCTTGATGAACATAGATGCAAAAATCTCCAGTAACATACTTTCATACTGAATTAAACAGCATATCAAAAAGACAATGAGCCACAATTAACCTGATTTCATTCTTGATATGCTGGGATCAGTCAATGTATACAAACCAATAAATGTATTGTGGCACACAAACAAAATCAAGGACAAAAAAAATGACATGATAATCCCAATAGGCACAGGAAAGAACTGTGATACATTTCAACATGCATTCATGATATAAGACTTGAAGAAATTAGTAATAGAAAAATCATATCTTAATTAACTGTATGACCAGCATAATACTGAATGGGAAAAGACTGAAAGTATTTCCTGTAAAATAAAAAAAAAAAAAACAAGAAATAAGAGGACGATAAGATGGTTCAGTGAGTGCTATCAAGCCTGACAACTGGAGTTTGATCCCTGAGACGTACATGGTGGAAGGAGAGAAATGACTCCTTCAAGTTGTCCTCTGATCTCCACACACGGGCTGTGGAGCATGTGCCCACCACCACACCAAAATAAATAAACACAATTTTTCAAATTAAGAAATAGGAAAACAATCCCATTCACAAAGGTGTCAAAACTGTACAGGAATAAACCTGGAGATGAAAGACCTCTACAATGAAAATTATAAAACAATAAAGAAAGAAATTCTAAATATTGTAAGATGAAAAGACCTCAATTTATTGGACTGGCCAAATTAATACTGTAAAATTGATCATATCTCTGAAATCAATCTACATATTTAATGTAATCCCTATCAAAATTCCAAAGTGGGGGCTGGAGAGATAGATGGCTCATCAGTTAAGAGCACTGGCTGCTCTTGTAGAGGAATCAGGTTCAGTTCCCAGCACCCACTTGGCAACTAATAACCATCCTTAACTCTAGTCCAGGGAACTGTCAACCTTTTCTGGCCTCGGTGGGCACTTCATGCATGTGGTGCACTTACATACATACAAACCAAATACTTATACACATAAAATAAAAAATAAATAAAATTTTAAAACAATTTGAAATTCGACAGGTGGTGGCACACGCCTTAATTCTAGCACTTGGGAAGTAAAGGCAAGCAGATCTCTGTGAGTTCAAGACCAACCTGGTCTACAGAGTGAATTTCAGGCCAGCTGGGGATACAAGGAGACCCTGTCTCAAAAAGATTAAAAAACGGAAAGAAAATTTAAAAGTCTCTGCTGGTGGGCTTGCAAATTCATGCAACCCCATCGAGAGCAGTGTGGAGAATGCTTAAAAGACTAAAAGTGAACCAACCATATGACTGGGTTATATCACTCCTTGTCATATACCCAAAGGATTCATCCTACAGCAGAGCTACTTGTCCATCCATGTTTGTTGCTGCTCTGTTTACAACAGCTAAGAGATGGAAGCAACCTAAGTGTTCCTCAGCTGATGAGTGGATAATGAAAATGTGGTACATTTACACAACGGAGTTCTACTCCATGGTAGAGAGACAAAATCATGCAAGTTGCAGGTAGATGGATAGAACTAGAAACTGTTATACTAAGTGAAGTAACATAGACTCTGAAAAACAAAGGACGTATGCTCTTCCTATTCTGTGGATGCTAGTACCAAATCCTTACATACAAGTATCCCAATCATCACTCATCAAAGAAGCTTCTTTTTCAACAGACAGAGATTATCACAGAGTTCCACAACTGATCATACATAGAGATTGTCTGGGAATTGCCCAAGCCTAAGTGGCACAACTATGATGCAACATCTACACCTAAGGTTCATGGAATATAGAAAGGGTAAAGAGCACACTAATGCATCTCTCAGTTCTCACCAATGAAGCTCCCTCATGCAACAGAGGGTCAGGAGCACAAAAGGTCACAAATGGCCAAAACGTAGAGAGTAAGAGTTTTCAGAGTCTGGGCAAGACTCCTTTGTTGAACTCTATCTACCGGTAGCTCAAGGACCATTGCAGAAGAGGGTGCAAAAAGATTTTAATAGCCAGGAAGGAGGCAGTATGGAAAGAGAGTCCTGCAGGATGCTAGGACCTTGCTCATATGACTCTACAGCAATGGTGTTAGCACATACAAGATCCATGCAAACTCAAGCAGACAGAAACCCAGCACAGAACTGTGGAAACGGCAGCAGGCCCCAATCTTAGTTGGAGAATTTTTGGCAGCTGATTACTGCTGAGTGAGGAAGAGTTGATCTTTTTAAAGGGAGGGACTCTATATAGGCTGACTAGACCCCAGTGAATGAACTTGTACTGAGGGACATCTGTGGACACTAACTTGACATGATAGGCCTTAACACAAATGACAGAATGCATGAATTCCAGTGGGAGGGGTTATAAGAGGGCACAAATGGGTAAATTGATTATGATGTTCTGTATGAAATGCACAAAAATTCAATAAAAATTTACTAAAAAATTAAAATTCCAAATGATTTTTCAAAGAAAGAGAAAGAAAATCCTGAATTTATATGGAAGTATAAAAGACCTAAATAGCCAAAGCCTTCCTAAGCAAAGAGAAGTGTTACAATATTTGATTTCAAAATAGACTACAGAGACACAATAACAAAGCAAACATAGTACCAGTATAAAACCAGACACACAGAACAATGGACCAGAAATAAAGCCACACATCTAGATTCATTTGATTCTTGACAAAAGTACAAAAAAATCCCACTGCTATATTTTTATATAAAGTAGTCTCAATGGTTATGCTTGGCCCCAAGCTGGTGATGCCATTAAGAAGTGATTGGATGATGAAGGTTCTGATTAGTGCAAATATTCCAGTATTGCTCTCACAACTTGATAATAATACTGGTTAATTGATTGAAAACAGGAGTTGGGGCCTGGGTAGAGAAAATAAATCACTAGGAACATGGCTTTGAAGATACATCCTGTCTGTGTCCTTTCTTTGCTTACTCTTTCTGACTCTTGTACAGCACTTTGTTACACCACATGCTCTTCACTATGACGTTCTGTTTCGCCAGGAGCAATGAAGACAAGTGATCATGGACTTAAACCTCTGAAACCAGGAACCAAAATAAATCTTTCCTCTTTAAGTTGATTTGCTCAGATATTTAGTTACAATGACAAGAAGTGTTTAATGCATGTAAAATGGGGAATGGACATCCTTTGCAACAAATTGTGCATGAAAAACTGAATATCCACATGTGGAACATTAAAAATATATCAGTATCTCAGACCCTGTACAAGTTTCAACATTAAATGGTTCAGAAGTTATGTAAGAACAATATTTTGAAATTCAAAATGTAGGTATAAGCAACGATTTCCCAAATATGATTCCAGTGGCTCAGGAAATGAAATCAAGAATTGGCACATGGGATTATATCAAATTTAAAAGCACCTGAAGAATAAAGGTGATCATCAACAGAACAGAGAGACAACCTATAGAATGGGGGAAGCATTGGTTAGCTATTTATCTGATAGAGGATTAATATTCAAAAAACACAAAGAACTCAAAAAGTTAACAAGGGAAGAATAAATAATTCACTCAATAAATGGAAACTAATTTGAACAGACAATTCTAAAATAAAAATACAAATGTCTCAATAAATACATGAAAAAACGCTTAACACTTTTAGCCCTCAGGGATGCACAAAAGAAGCCTACATTGAGACTCTACCTTAGCATAGTCAGAATGGCTACTACAGTAAGCAAACAAACACAACATCACATGCTGACAAGGGTTTGGAGAAAAGGAATCCTTATATACTGTTGGTGTAAATGTAAACTAGTACAGCCACAATGGAAAACAGTATGGAGATCCCATAAAGACCTTAAAATATGATTAGTGCAGTGGTGCAGGCCTATAATCCAAAACTTGGGAGTTGGTAGCAGGAGGATCAGGAACTCAGGGTCAGCCTTAGCTGCATAGAATGAAGACATCCTAGGCTCCATGAGGCCCTGTGTCAAAACAACAAAAAAATCTAAGGGGCTGGTAATATAGCTCAGTTGGTAGTGTGCTTGCGTATCATGCATTATGCCCTGGGTTTGATCCCCAGCACTGCCTAAACCAGATGCGGCAGCACAGCACTTCAGAAGTTAGTAGGCTTCATGTTTTGTTAGACTGGTTATGTAACTTGCAGGAACAAGACATAGGGTAGAAAATAATAAATGAGGCCTACACCTATGAGTATAAATGAATCAGTTTTTGTTTCAAGACTTTGCTTCCTAGGTCTCAGACTTTGTCTCTGTCTTTAACGTGTGTGTGTGTGTGTGTGTGTGTGTGTGTGTGTGTGTGTGTGTTAGAAGTGGAATAGTGGAATTAGGGGTAGGGGTGGGCAGACCTGTATGGATTCTGCGGTGAGCTTTCAGGTGAGAGCTTTTGGTGTACACTTTGCTGCATCCTGCAAAGTCACACTGGTGAATCCGTCTTCTCTTTAAGTCAAGTGACTCTTCTCCCTGCATTTGGGCCACTGTTGCTGGTCTAAGCAAAGAAAGAAAGATAAGGCCAAGCTATGACTTTAAAATGGTGGTTAATCTGTTTGCATACAGTGGTGCTATCTCATTCCATCTTATAATTTATGTAAATTTAATGCTAGCTACCCGAGAGATAATGGGAATAATGTAAGCAATTCTCTCAACTAGGAGAGAGAAACACAGGTCAGTAAGCACAAGTCCCTGAGAAATCATGGGAAGTGGTAATTTTTCCTTGGGTAGCTGTGTTCTCAAACAAAGTGAGCATTCAACAAGTGAATGCTTTTGTGCTTAACAAAATACATTTTTCATACAACATGATTGCTGAACACAAGCTAATTGCTTCCAATTAGTTTCAAAATTAGACCAGGCTGTTTGAAATTTACACAGAGAAAAAGTATACAACTATAATTTATAGGAAATTTGAAGATTATTTTTCAAGGATAAAACTGACCATGTAAAATTACAGCATAATTATCATAACATGAATGAACATATACATGTATGTATACATACTCATATAATTCTCAAGGAAAGCAGCTTACCTATATTTTATTTTCCTCAAAGGTTTACTGCTGTGTCCACTCAATTCCATCTTACACCTGCATGCAAATGTGCACGTGAGAGAAAGAGACAGAGACAGAGACAAACAGGGAGAGGGAGAGTACTTACTCTTGTGGCAATCCCTGTAAGGCTGAAGATCCACTCTCAATTGCACTCTCCTCACTATCACTTGGTATCTCCAGTGGAGACATGGAGGTGGGGTCAACTTTTACTAAAAGCAGAGAGAAAAGGAGCACTGTGGATCATAATGTCTCTACATTTGTTTTCAGGATTCTCAGTTTGGTCCACACAGAGAAATGGAAGTAAGATACATAAATAATAAGAGAAGAAAGAAACAGAAGAGAGCAATTTAAAAAAAATTAGCATAGCAAGGAACAGACATATCTTTGAAGGAAGGGTAGTAAGGATGGTTCTGATACCACTAGAATTTCCCTAGGGCAGGATCTGAATGTACTTCATTTATTGCTCTTCCTCTATCTCTTAGGAAAGGCTTGCAGAAAAGACAGATTAAACATATTTTTGTTGAATTGAGTTCTCTGAATAGTTTCCTGGCTATCTTGAGATAATTCGTAGGACTATCCCAGCAATTAGGATATCTTCTTTAGTGTTCATGCACCTAAGTTGAAATGAGTCAATAAAACGCAACATGTACCTACACCTAGCAGGTACTGGACAGATGCTTCCTTTCTACCTATGTTTGGGAAAACACTCAAATATTCCTTATTATAATACAATCACTGATGTTTCTGACCCCTAACAAAACTCAAACAAGTATCCAGCAGATTCTTGGATCCAGTGAAAGCTTCCTTTCTTTTTGTTACACAAAAAAAGCTTAAGAGTGGATAAGATGCGAGAATTTGGCTAGCACAGCAGTCTCTATATATTTTGATCATGGGTCATTCACTGAAAAGTCTTAAGCATGCATCTTAATATGTCTGTGTATGGATGGTGTTTGATATACCAGTGTCTTAAAAGTTTGTGAACATTAAGAAAACACAAACAAAGGTAGTATTCCAAAGATAAGAGTTTTTGATATTCAATTTTCTAATTCCAACTAGGTTGTATGACCCACAGATGTAAGTCCCCCAAATTAATAATGTACTCAGGCTACATCAAACACTTAAAAAATGTATTTTACAAGTTATAGTGGAACTGACGATTTTAGAGATGGGGTACGGGGCAGTCATAGCACCTTCAAACCATGTCTAGATTCTCCTTTGCTTCAAGACAGCAAATTTTCATACAGGCAATTTTATTTCCTTTTCTCTTTGTTTCCTTTTTCTGTCTATCTTTCGTTTCTTATATAGAAATGGACATAATACCTAAAAACAATATTGTCATGAAAAGTTGACTTTGCCACAATTAAACTCTAATGCATAACAATAGTTTTATTCCAAAGGACCACTCTAGAATCTAAGCAAATGGGAGCTTTGTATGTTATTTCTACCTCTAGGCCATTTAGTAATGGAATATTCACAGGAAATTAAATTTCAGAAGGAAGGGACTCTTAGAATTCGGTATCTAGAATTTCCAGTCATGTATCAGTGTGTGCCAGACATCATCTGCTCTTCATCTGACATGGGTTTGAATCCCCGTCTCATGCTGGATTCTCTCCTCTGATTGTATTGTTTCTCAATGTCTTTCTTAAGGCACAGCACTGAAAACTAATTGTGATACTATAGACATGGTGAAGCTAAATATACCTTGAACCATATTAGAAGCAATACTATTTTCTTTGATCATTTATGATTCCAAACTAAAACAGATATAACCGTGGGAAGGGAATTGTGTTGGGGGATGTTAGAAGAAAGGAGATAATTTATACCTCTGAATTCTGTCTGAGCTTCCTTTAAAAGTTAAGTCAGACAGGCCTGGTAGTACAGGCCTATTACCACAGCTACTCAGAGGCTGAAGAAGAAAGACCACAAGTTCAATATCTGCCTGGTAGTGTGTTTAAGGCTAGCTTGAACAACACAGAGAGAATGTCTTAAAATTTAAAAAAATGAAAGGAGTGCTGGAGATGTAGTTCTGAGGTAGAGCACTTGTTTAGTACATGTGAGACCCTAAGCACAACTACTGCTACTACAAAACAAACAAATAAACCGTAAGATTCTATCATAGGAAACATTTCTGTACAAACTTGCAACCTTATTTACTCAACAAATCATTTGTGGTGAGACAAGTACTATGTAACACTGTAGTAAATGTCTGTGGACACATGAATATGGTCTTCTTCCTGAGGAATATATAATTCAGTTAGGAAGAAGTCCATATACCTGTGATACAAGCAATCAAAACTTAAAAGGGAGGAAACAGATGTCAAATGAGAGGTAGCACAGGAAACGACAGAATTTCAGAAACTTTTATGTAGGGAAGATAAAAGGGAAGGTATTATGAGAGATGAGAGCTGTGGTTGGCTAAGTATAGGCATGTTGCTCTCAAGTTTTCCACTTAGTGGCACAGAAAAATAAGCATACTCACCTAGAAAGCCCCTGGGATAGTGCCTTAGTAAGCTTAAACTATTTGTTTTAGTTTGGGATTTATTTTAAATAGTATTCAAATTTTGCAACTAGAGAGACAGTTCAGTGATTAAAAGCACTTGGCTGCTCTTGTAGAGGACCCAGGTCCTGTTCCAAGTACCTACATGGCAGCTAACAAGCATCTGTAACTCCTGTTCTAGGAAATCTGACATCCTCTTTTAGCTTCTGTAGGCATTGCATGACAAAGGAGCACTTACATACATGCAGGGAAAACACACATAAAATACAAAAGTATTAAAAGTATTCAAATTGTGCATTTTGCTTTGAAATAGTAATATTTTAAATATATAATTCTTCATGTTATATACTTTCAAATAATATTATATAAAGGTTCTAGGAAGATGCATAATATTTCCCTCAAGAATATGCATTGTTGTTTGAGAATCAAAGGAGATCCATTGTACTTTCTTTTGTGGCAAGGGCTCTTATGTATCCTAGACCAGCCTGGCCCAGAACTTGCTATGTAATCAAGGACTGGCCAGGGACTCATAATGTTACTGTCTCACCCTCTCAAATGCTAGGGTTACAGATATGTGCACATGATGTATTACATATTCTTTATTTACTTTTATTTTATGTGTATGAGTGTTATGACAGCATGCATGTAAGTGTGCTCATGTCATGTAGTGCCAGAGAAGGACAGAAGAGGGCGTCAGATTCCTTGGAACTTGAGTTACAAATGATTGTTAGCTGCCATGTAGATGCTGGGATTTGAACCTGGGTCTTCTGAAAAAGTAGCCAGTGCTTTTAACTGCTGAGCCATATCTCTAGTTCCTCATTACATATTCTTAAGCATCAAAAAGAAATGTCCTTAGAACAGCATTATGGGGCTAGAGAGATTGTTCAGCAATTAAGAGCACTGGTTACTCTTGCAGAAGAACAGGGTTTGGTTCCCTAGCACCAACATGGCAGCTAACAACCCTCCATAACTGCAGTTCAAGGGGACCTGACATTTTCTACTGCCCTCCACGGGCACTGCATGCACATGGTGCACTGGCATACAATACAAGCAAGTAAAACAGTCATGCGCATCAAATAAAAATAAGTAAATAAATAAAAATTAACAAAGAAATCCAGTGTTAGTCGGATGTGGTAGTGCAGACCTTTAACACCAGGACTTGGGAGGCAGAGGCAGGAGGATCTCTGTGAGACAAAGGTCAGCCTGGTCTACATAGTAAATTCCAGACCAGCTGTGGCTACAGGGAGACTGTGTCTCAAAAAAACCAAAACACAAAACAATCCCCCTCCCCCACCCCAGTGTTTATGAACAATTCCACTTTGGAGCAGTACTGAAGAAAAATTGGAGGAGACGAAAAGATACAAGATAGAACAACTCAAAGGGACTGGATGAAGGAAAGAGACCCATAGAAATAGAGAAATACTGATGCTCACCTGATCCAGCATTTTTACCATCTCCTCCAATTAGTGGAACTGTAATGGCTGCAGGGCTCCCGTCTGCATGCAAACTGGTATAGACCATGGGCAAAGACTGAACCACCAATGGTATGGTCTTTAGTCCACCCATTTTATTTGGCAAACTGACTGAGGGGATGGTGTGAATCACATGTAAAATTGGCTGGCCACCAGTCCCCTGAGAGGAGGCCAGGATAGAGCCTGGAGTCAGAACAGTAGGGATGTTTGCTGAAGTACTTGTGCCAGATGTTGAAGCAGACACCACAATGGTTTGGTTTGCAGACTGTGGCTTGGGAGGACGTACTGGAGCTTGCAGCATACTAGCAGGCTGTAGAGGAGCCTTAGGTTTGTGAAAGGAGAGATCAACTGGTTCCACCTGTGGCAGATTGAAATCACTAGCCAGGAGTTCTTCTGGTGGCTCAATCTTGATGTCATTAAACAGGGCTGGGTTCTCCATTGAGCTGGAATCCAGGAGTGGTGGAGATGTCATATTATTTCTGTCAGTTGTCACAGAGGGATCTCTGATCTGAATAGGGCTAGTGACCTAAATAAACAAATAAATGAGAGTTGAAGAAATAATTTACTGTTAGTACCCTGAAGAGACATATGAACAATGAAAGAAGGAAATCTATTTTCATGGAAAGGACACATAATGTTGAAAGAAACGAGGCAGAAACATCATAAAGCACAAAAAGAAAAGCCAGGCATGGTAGTGCATGCCTTTAATCCCAGCATTCAGGAGGCAGAGGCAGGTGGATCTCTGTGAGTTCAAGGCCAGTCTGATCTACATAGCAAGTTTCGGGCCAGCTGGGACTACAGGAAGACCATGTCAGGGAAATGTTACTAAGCACCAGTGTTAAGTACTACACTGAGGGATCAGTCAATTGATAAAAATCCTCTCATTAAATTCTCATGTCATATCTAAAATCAGATTTTATTTTTAATTGGAAAAATTCCATAAAAGGATATTTATAAAATAGCTAAAACCTTTCATAAAATCTTTATATGAAAAGCAAAGGAAACTTTTCATTATCTCCCTGCAGAAAGCATTTTACTAGATCTAGTGACAGCATAAATAAATAATATGATCCAGCTAAGAAGTGCACACTAAGTGTAATGACAGAATAATGTGAGTAGCTTACATATTATATCAAAATAAAAGATGTAACATACGAGCAAGGGGATTGTGGATGTAGCGTCAGTGGTTCCATTTCCAGCCCCAAAAGGGTGTGTGTGTGTGTGGGTGTGTGTGTGTGGTTCATTCTATCTAGACAGGGAAAGTTTCAAGTAGAAGGTGACATTTTAAATGAGTCAGAGAATTAATAAGATTTCTCTAGGTAGAAGAGGTAACAATATTTCTGTTTGCTAAAATATTACAATACACAATATGCTTAGGGAATATGATTCATGGCAGTTATTTGGTTTTATATGAAATATTAAACTGTAGCTTCTTAATTGTGACATATTTTTAAAAAGCATCTGCAAAGTCATCACTTGGAAGGCTGAGATGGGACAGGCTGAGGTGAGAGAATCATGAGTTTGAAGTGTTACACAGTAACACTTAGTCTCAGTGCACACACACACACCCAACCACCTTATCCAAAAGAAACATAGTCGGTATGTTGGAGACATTTGCACACCCATGTTTAATGTAGCACTAATCATAATAACCAAGAAAAGGAAAAAAAAACTCTTGTTGAGCAACTGATGAAAGAGTAAAGAAAATGTGGTAATTATACTCAGTGGAATAGTATTCATCCTTAAAAGAAATAAAATTCTTCCATTTGTTCAACATGGATGGAATTGGAGATCCACATTTCAAGTGAAATAACTGAAGCACAGAAAGACATGTACCACATGATCTCATTCATATGTGGAATCTAAAAAAGTTGAACCTGTACAAGTTGAGAATGGTTGACTATCAAGTCTTGGAAGGAAGAGAGATGTGGGAAAGACTGATCAATGGGAAGTAAGTTGTTTTGATAAAAGCAAGGAGCTCTGGAGTCCTATCATATAGCATTACCTACAGATAATGAGAATGTACTGTAAATGTAAAAAAAAGAGAAGATTTTGAAAAGTTTCACCAAAAGAAATGATTTTGTATATCCAAAAATTACATGTACCCTATTAACAGGCACAATCCTTCGTTCTCAGATCCCAGTACCCACATGGTGGCTAACACCCTTCTGTAACTCCAGTTCCAGAGAATCCGATGCCCTCTTTTGGCCTCTGGTGCACTTATATACATGCAGGCAATACATTCATATGCATAAAAATAAAAAAGTACTAATAAGTGGTCACTGAATATGCAATATAAAAGAACATAAAGTCCCAACCAAATTAAAATTTTTCTAAGGATTCAGTAAATTCAGATCTCAAGGATATTGTGTACTATAGCGAAGCAACACAGTCCATGAAAATGTCCTTGAAGATGGTGGTGCTACTTTAGCTAATAATCAAAGTATGCGTCTATTTTCTGTCAGCATGATATTTGAGTTATGGAAGTTTTAAACCAGGAAATGTTCAAAATTCATGATTTATATAAAATAGAGCTATCCTTTGGTTACACATTCAGAAAAAAGAAGGAAGGAGTTCAAGGATTTGTAACAGAAGATAATTGCTTAGAAAAGTGGAATAACATGGGCAAAAATGTTTCAGTAAGATTTAACTTGCTGTTCAATGAAAGAAGACTCAAAGAGGAGTAAGATTGACTTCTTAAGGATCAGAAAGGAAAGAAAAAAATATTTTGGTGAGATAGTTGGAGATGGTATTACATAATTACTTTTAAAAATAAAGTGTGAAACTGGTATTATAGTCATAACTATTTTTTTAAAATAGGTGAGAGAAAATAAGGGCCTGAATTCAGAGAGGGATGAGAAGTATGGAGGTAGTGTCTTTTTGCTCTGACTTCATTTACAGGGCCCCCCACCCTACCACATAGCATGTTGGGAATGAGTAAAGAGTCAAATACTTAATCTCCAGAATTTAACCAGACTGCCATCTGCTTTTCCCTTCTGCTATGCTAAGACACTACTGGTTTCTTGATTTGCAAGCCCCCATCTCAACTTGGGCTTTGTTTATATTCCAAAAATTTCTTCATTTTCCTCCTCCAAATGGTTTATTTCTTCCATTGTTTCACAAACACCTAATGTAATCCATACCTGAAGTGTGGAGTAAGCACATTTGTGGACGGGGGTGCTGGAAACTGAGTTCAGGTACTCTCCAAGAACAGCATGAAATTTTAATCACTGAGCCATCTCTTCAGCCCTAGGTATAATATTTTCTGTAATAACACAGATCATGGGTGAAGATGTATAAAGAGACACAATGTTCCAATATACATTAAGGAAGTGCCTAAATTTTTAATGAATTTTCTATACTCTATGCTTTAGGCCTTGAAACCTAAAAAATATGAAACTCTTGATTCTTAAATATAAAGTGAAGAGTGTTTTATCAGTGTACTCTTTTGCCAAACGGAATTTCTAGAATCAAGAGTGCTGTCTATGATAATGCTATCAGCACAAGGGCTTGGGCTTAGCTGGTACTCAACCCACAATTACTTAGTTTACTGGAAGCATATTATTAAAAAATACCCAAAATACAAACTGACTGAAGAACACAGAAACTAAAGAACAAATACTTATTGATTTGATGGGAGATGACATTACAGGGTCCTGTTCCAGCAATCCACCCTGTGTTGTTCTTCTGTAGACTAAGCCTGCCTTGTGTTGTTAAGTTTTTCACCAAAACGCTGTCTGCAATGGGACTTAAATAGTTGCTTTCTTGTTATCCTCACATGGCTTTGAGAGAAATGTTTTTAATAATAACTTCCTCAAAGCATCTCATCACATTTCCATCTGTACATATCGATTTCAGGTGTGCTCGTTATATTGAAACGAATCCAGCCTATCGCAAGTATTTCCTGGGTTCCAATGCTTACTTCTGAAATCAAGCTTACTTAAGAAAACAGATTACTCTTGAAAGGAAGTTGACAAGGTTCATCTTACTTTTTTTTGTGACTTAAGACAAGCATGCCCTAATTTATACACTAGTTTGTTTGTGTGTGCCAATGGTTATCTTTCTCATATGATCAAAATAATTTTAGTAAGAATTTTGATATGCAGTATGATTATTTTGTATTGTGCATAAAGCAATCCCTATGATGAAAACCACATCCTATTTACTTTATTTTCTCTTTCTATACAGCATGTTATACTTGAAGATTCTAAAGAATAAAAATGCATGGAGTGAGTTTTCAGTTCTACAGTTTTGGCAATTTAAAAAATTCTCACTTAGATGATGGTACACAGAATACAATGACTACACATTTGAAAGCTCATATGGGGCCTAATATACAGCTTTGCAACAAGATTTTTCTTTATTAAATCACTTTTTCCCTTCTTCAACATTGTCAGATAGCTTCATGTTTTAGGTGTTTGCTGGTCAATAATTACTACTGTTCAAAGAGAGAGAACAGCTACTTTCCCCATTTGCTATTTTAAAACTTGAAGCTAAAGTCTTCTAGGATTTCGGATTCTGTACAAGGAAAAACCACAGATGATTCATAATGGTTTGAAAGATATTTTATTTTCCACAGTCCTTCTCAAATGTCAGTTTTTTGAAAGCAAATTGATTAGCATTTTTCTTAAGTTCTTTATTGGTGATTACCAAAGAGATGAAGCAAGGCAGTTCTAGAAAGAAATTCAGAAAATCTGTGGTCACTTTCATAAATATTTAGGCTTTCAAACATGTGATAAAGACTGCCTTAGGAGAGTAAGAAAAATCCACTGCTGAAAACAAACAGCTCTGATGTGGAGCTTTAAAGGGGGACAGCAAGACCAGAAAGAAAACGGAAGAACAACATATTCCAGGCAGCGCAGTAAGTAGAAAGGAGGGAGTGTTGTCATGGTAACTAGATAAAGTCCAGGCTCCTCCCTAAGAGAAAAAGCTGTTTTTGTGCACAGATCTCTTCTAGCTTTGCTCTGGGTTTAGACTAATCATTTTCATACCTGGGTACATTTGTATGTTCATGCACATATATTATGCATATTCATTATTTTTCTCAAAAAGTCAGCTTCACACTCTGAAATTCCAGTCTTTCTTCAACAATGTGTTTCAATATTAGATAAAAACGAATGGAGATGAATATTGTTAAAAAGCCGAATTTAATCTAAACCTAGAGATATTTTGAATCTTATATTCCCACCATCCTCAACAGCATCAGGAAATAAAGCACTGTAGGACAAAATAATTCATCTTTATACGGACTAATGGACCTGAGAATTTTAAGGAACTAGAATAGTAATAGATACACCTAGAAAAAGTAAGATCAGAAATGTTCACACCTATAATCCTCGAAAGTGACTCAGGAGGACATCAAGCTCTAGGCCAGCCTAGATTATATAAGAAGAATGAAAACAAAGGCAGAATAAAAAAAAAAGAAATGTGTTTCTATACATATATATATATATATATATATACATATATATATATATATACACATATGAATTCTAGGTATTTCCTTACTAAGTATCATGAAAATAATAGAAACTTAGTACCTAGCTTGAAACTTCTAAAAAAGCTGAAACAATATTTTTTCACTTAAGACTGCTTTTGAATGATGTATGGTTGAAATTATTTTTAACAAATACATGCTTGTTATATATTAGAAACGTGTAATACCATGTATTGAGTTTAGTTATGGTCACCCCAAAAGATTTGTCCACATCCTAGTCCCCAGAATCCATAGGAAAGAGATCATGGCAGATAAAATTAAGCACCTTAAAGCAACTTTTGAGATTACCTTAAGGATGGAATTCAGTGGCTAGTATCTTTATAGGGACAAAAAATGAAGTAATATGAATACGCGGGCAAACAATGGAGGCCACAAGTCAAGGAATGCCTTATCTATCAGGTGCCCAAAGAGTCAAGAAACTGATTGTCCTTTAGTGCATCCTGATAGACTGAGCTAGTTGCAATACCTTTCTTTAAGACTTCTGGCTTGAAGAATTGTGAGAGAATGAATTTCTGTTATTTGATGCCATCAACTTTGTAGCAATTTATTGCAGAAGTGTAAGGAAATTAATAGTTCACACCAAATTCAGAATTCTGAAAATTGATTTACCCATATATTTATTATTAGCTTATTTAGTTTTTTTTTTAAGCAAACAAAGCTAGATAGATAGCTTAGTGGTGAAGAGAACATACTGCTGTTACAAAGGACATGAATTCAAGACCCAGCACTCATGTTGGATGGCTCATAACCACCTGCAATTCCTGCTACAGGGAATGGGGAAAATGGGAACAACTTAACTGGAGAGGGAGAAGGGAGGGTTAGACAGGGAGAGGGAGGGGGGGAGAGGGAGAGAGAAAGAGAGAGAGGGAGAGAGAGAGAGAGAGGAGATAAATAATGATTAGGTGGTGTGAAAAACCAGGGGGAAATGTATTAGTTCAAAAGCCTACTGAGGGGCTGGAGAGATGGCTCATCAGTTAAGAGCACTGGCTGCTCTTACAGAGGACCTGGGTTTGATTCCCAGAACTCACATGGTGGCTAACAATCATCCATAACTCCAGTTCCAAGGGTATCCAACTCCCTTGGGCACTGCACGACACAGGAACACTCACTACACACATGCAGGCAAGACACTCATACACATAAAACAAGTCTACTGAAAAATACACATACAATATCTGTACATGAGTGAATGAGTATAACTGAAGATTATATAACAAAAAACATAGTGCCAGACAGGAGAAATATCCCTTCCAGTCATTGGTCAGGGTAGTCCAAGAGACACCAAAATAACACAGGCAATTGCCACAGTCCTCCATTTCCTCCCAGAACTTGAAGGTAAGACCCCATTGCTAAAGACAGGACATACTTTGGACACAGGACTTGGAGCAATCAAGCTTGAACTGACCTGGAAGCCTTCTCCCTGAAAACTACCTCTCAAAATTGTGGAGGATACTATGCAAGCTGCTAAGGGAGAAAATTAATCAGTGGTCCAATTTCAGCTTTAAAGCCTAATAACCACAATGACCAGCATAGCAAACTACATCAGTGCAGTAGTGGCACTTTTATCTGTCTAATTGGGATTAAGGCCCACTCAATTGGAGGGTGTGGTTCTGTAAACACAGACAAATATACATGACTGGAGAGGTCATAGATCCTAGAGAAAAGCCTATATCTGTCACTTGCTTGGACAAATGTAATTTCTTACTGTATGCTAAATATGTATCCTTATAGTTAAAGATAAGTATACCTGTCACCACTGATCAAAGAAACTTCTTTTTTGTAACAGATAAAGACTATTACAGAGTTCCACAATTGGTCAAACACAGAGACTAAGTGTCTGTGAGACTCCCCAGTGAAACATCTACAATAGAACATCTGCACCTAAGGCTCGTGGAACAGAGAGAATATTAATGCATCTCTCAACTCTCACCAAAGATGTTTCCTCATGCAACAGAGAGCGATTAACACAGAAAGTCACAATTGGCCGAAATGTAATGAATAAGAGACTGCAGAGTGTCTGTCCCTGGATTTGACTTCTATACTAAACCTCACCCACCCAGGGCTCAGGGACCATTGTGGAAGAGGGTGCAGAAAAATTGTAAGAGCCAGAGGTGTGCATGACCACAGGCTTTCCCCCACTCCCCCATCCCACCCTCATCTTGCCCCTGTCCTCCAAATCTGCCTGCCACAGACCTGACTACTAGTCTGGCAAGGCAGACCCCACCCACTGCAATTGATTCCCCTGCAGCCTGAGCAGCTCCACTCCTCCACACTGAATCCCTCCTTCTAGCCTTGGGACAAGGCCCGCTCCTGTTCCAAGGGATTCGATGCCCTCCGTAGGCACTGCACAACAGGGGTGCAAATCCACACAAGTAGACAATACATTCATACACATAAAATAAAAATAATAAAATATTTTAAAAAGGAAAATTGTAAACATGATCGCGGAACTTAAAGAACACACAGACAACTCAAAGAACTCAAAGAGGACAGGCATAAACTTGTGACTGAAGCTCAAGAAAAAAGCATATATAAATGACTGAACAGTACAACTCAAGACTCTGGAAAGGCAAGAACACACCAAACCCAAAGTTAACAGATAATAAGAAATAACAAAGACCAGAGAAGAAATTAATGAAACAAATAAAATAATACAAAGAACCAATGAAACTAAGAGCTGGGTCTTCGAAAAGCTGAACATGATAGACAGATCCCTAGTACAGTTAACCAAAAGAAAGAAAGAACAAATTAAAATGAACATAATCAGAGATGAAAGGCAAGGCATCAGCACAGACACCTAAAAAATCTAGAACATTATAAGGGAATACTTTAAAAACCTACACTCTATTAAATTTGAAAATCTAAAAGAAATAGATGAATTTCTAAATTCATGGAAACCAACAAAACTAAATTAAGACTAAATCAACAGTTTAAAAGAAACCATAACAAATAAGGAAATTGAAACAGCAATACAAAACCTCCCAACTAATAAAAACCCAGGCCCAGGTGGATTCAGAGCAGAATTTTACCAGATGTTCAACGAAGAACTACAACCAATACTTCTTAAATTATTCAAAGAAACAGAGGGAGAACTCCCAAACTCCTTCTATGATACCAATATCACTCTAATACCAAAACACAACAAAAAAGAAAACTATAGGCCCATATTTTAATGAACATAGATGCAAAGATTCTCAACAAAATACTTACAAACACATAAAAAAGATCATCCACCACAACCAAGTCAGCTTTATCCAGAGATGCAGGAATGATTCAATACACACAAGTCAATAAATGTAATAAATTATAAAAATGGACTTAAAGACAAAAATCATATGGTCATCTCAGTAGATGCAGAAAAGGCCTTCGACAAAATCCAATAAGTACTCATGTTAAAAGGCCTAGAGGAAGTTGGACTGGAGGGAACGTAATTCAAAATAATTAAAGCTATATACAACAAACCCACAGCCAACATCATCCCAAATGGTGAAAACCTGGAAGCTTTCCCATTAAAATCAGGAAAAAACAAGGTTGTTCACTATCTCTGCTCCTTTTTAATGTAGGGCTTGAACTCTTGTTAGAGCAATAAGACAAGAGAAGGAAATTAAAGGAGTACTACTCAGAAAAGAAGAGGTCAAATTATCATTATTTGTAAATGATATGACATTACATATAAGAGAGCCAAAAACATTCCACCAGGAACCTGCCAGAAATGATTAATAATTATAGCAAAGTGCAGATTACAAAATCAACTTACAAAAATCAGTAGCCTTTCTATATACCAGTAACAAGTAATTGGAGAACACATTATAGAAAATTCCCACTCAAAATAACCTCAAAAATATCTAGTAATAAACCTAACCAAAGATATTAGATATCTCTACAATGAAAATTTTAAATCATTAAAGAAAGAGATATAGAGGAAGACATCAGGCAATGGAAGGACCTCCCACACTCAAGGATTGGTAGATTTAATATTGTGAAATTAACCATCCTACCAAAAGCAATCTACGGATTCAATGCAATAACAATCAAAATCCCCATGACATTCTTCACAGAGATAGAAAAAAAATCATTCTAAAATTCATATGGAATAACAGTGGACCCCAGATAGTGAAATCAATCCTGGGCAAAAAGAATAATCCTATGGGGATTACCATACCAGATCTCAAACTATATTACAGAACAATAGCCATAAAAACAGCATTGTATGGGCACAGAAACAGATATGTAGATAGGGTGACTAGACTCTAGTGGATGAACTTGCACAAAGGGATATATGGGTACAAATGTTTGACTGAATAGGCCTTAATATATATGACAGAATGCATGAAATACGGTCGGGGGGGCAGGGTCTCAATTTCATTAAGATTTATTATATAAAATGGAGAAAAAAATATAAATATATATTTAAATGTATTAAAAAATAAAATATGACATTGCAGGGGACTGAAGAGACAGTTCAGCTCTTGCAGAGAACCCAGGATCAGTTCCCAACACCCACAGAGCAACTAACAACCATCCATAACTCCAGTCCCATGGGCTCTGACACCCTTTCTGACCTCCATGGACATTGCATGCACATGGTGCACTTAAATGCATATAGACAAAAACACTCATTCACATAAAATGAAATAACTTTAAAAAATAAATAGGTCACATTGAAACTCAGAAATGTATATCTCAATTCAATATTATTATGTAAATAAATATGTAAATTATTGTTCTGATGGAGTTTTATAGAATGCAATTATTTACAGATGATACATGCTTAGTCATTAAAGATCAAAACTTCTTGATGCAGCTGACTTTCAAAAGTAAGAAAATTTTAATATGTTATATGTCTGTATGTGAATGAGAATGAGAAAGGGAGAAAGATTTTAACAAAACATGTGTCAAAATGTTAACAATGTATGTGGAGACAGACATATATGACATATTCATAACTCTAGACCCACTAATAGGTTTCAACAAGAATTCCCACTTCGAGGAAACAATCAGAAACTAGAAATAAAGAGTACATGGCAGTCAAGTGTTTCTTTGTATAGTATGATTCTACAGAATTTAAGAAAAAGAACAGTAGTTTGTGTGTCCTGAGCTGAGAGAGCTGGTTGCTCTTGTAGAGGACCTGGGTTTGATTCCCAGCAACATGGCCAGCTAACAACCATTTGTAACTCCAGTTCCAGAGGAATCCAATACCCTCTTCTGACCACCACACAGGTGCACTTACATACATTCAGACAATACATTCACATACATAAAATAAAAAAATAAATAAAATAAACTTTAAAATGTTAAAAACAAAACAGTGCTTAGCTAAACTAATATTCAGTATTTTCTCCTCATTGAAGCATTTTCAAAGTGTTTTCAAATTCCAGGATTTACACTTAAATAACGCATTGATAAACTTTTCTGAAATTATACTTACACTGAAATTAGAAAATAAGTACACATGCTTAACAACATTTCCCTGTGTGGTGGTGAATTATTATTGTAAACGTGATTAGATTAAGAGATACCTAAGAACATCTTTGAGTCTGTCTGTGAGGGTATTTCCAAAGAGGATTAGCTGAATGCTGGTGGCCACTATCCCATGCCCTGAGGTCCTAAAATGATTAAAAAAGGAAAAAGGAGAAGAAGCTGAACACCAGAATTCATCTCTCTGCTTTTTAATCCACACAATGTGAGGAAGTAACCTCACATTTCTGCTGCCATAGCTGGGAGTTACTCCTGCAACTATGCCTTTCCAGCCATAATAGATCTTCAAACTATTAGCCAAAACAAATTCAGGTATTTGGTAACAGCAATATATATATATATATATATATATATATATATATATATATATATATACACACACACACACAAAGTTTTATAGTTAAATTTATATGAAATTTAACTGACTCTTTTGAGGCAATTTTAACCATATTTCGGGCTCACTTATGCAAGGCCTTACAACAACCTTGAACAATCAGATATGGTAGTTCATGCCTATAGTCCTAGTGCTCAAGAGACTGACAGAGGAGGATTACTGTGAGTTTGGAGCCAATGAGTTATATAGGAAGTTCCATTCCAGCTAGGTCTATATAACAGAAAGACCCTATCTCAAAAACAAAGCAGAAAAATATGAAAAAAAAAAACTTAAGCAGTGTTGGATTTCAATATCTAACATAACTGCTCAGCTGTGAAAGCCACCGTAATCTGTTTTGAATACTTCTTCATATTGGCCCAAACCACTTTTCTTTTCTGTAAAATCTGAACATTGAGATCAGTAATGGTTAATATTATATAACAAGTTAATTGAATTATTGTGCCAGATATTTGGTCAAACATTATTCTAAATGCTTCCATTCCTTTTAAAGAAGACTATTAATTAAACCACTGGACTTTGAATAAAGCCCTTTAACCCCATAATGGGAACAACTTCAATCAAAGATGTTAATAAACAAAAACAGAGACTGATATCCCAATGCAAAAGAGAAAGAATTTTTTTTTGAGACAGGATTTCCCTGTGTAGCTCAGGATAGAACTCACCCTCCTGAGTATAGGGATTACAAGCCTGTAACACCACGCCTACTATAAGAAGTCTGCCAATACTTTGTATTGGGACTTGAACTGACCTACTCCATCATATTTTGGACTTACCATACCTCTATAATCATGGGAACTGATTTCTTTATCTCTCTCCTTCTCCCCCTCTATTTATTATATATAAATAAACATATAGCTATAAATATATAGAGATATTAAATAAAACAAAACACATAATCTTCACAGTATCTAAAACAGCTCACCTGTTTGAATACCTGCATTGAGCCACCTTCTGAATTAAGTTTGATATCCAAGTTGTTTATGAGTTGATCCATATCTAGAACAGATACAAGGGAATGATAACTTTTAGAACAAAATGAGCTTCATTATATGTAGAGTATGACACATATTCTTGGTTTCACCTGTATGTCTTCTATAAACAGGTTTTCAGAACACTGAGTTTATCTACCCATCAAAATAATGAGCACTTGTTCCCAACAATACCAGTTGCCCACTTCCTACATATAAGTACTTCCCTTTCTTCATGTAAGTGAATCCATTGCTTCCAGCCTCTCTCCAACCTGTCCTAGTATTATCAGTGTCCACATAGCTTCATACTTTCAAAACTTTTCCCTTCCTGGTCCAGTTCTTGTCCTAGCTAAGGACTTTTAAGCTCCTATACAGATATTTATCCAAGTAACATGCTTAGAAGGCTAAATCAATGCATTGTTTTTGTCTACATACCTTAAACTACACAAACCAAGCATGGTTAATAAAAACAGTTTCACCTTCCTCTATTCATCTTTCTCTGTTCTTCCTATGAAAGGAGGAAGTTTGAATAGCTTCATTCAAATCCCCAGAGCCATTAATTATTCCCATCAGAAGTGCCTACTGTTTTTCCCTCTTCAACAGAGTTTATTTGATCTATCTACAGTTCAATCTCACCATAGAGGAAAACAAGAGGGAAAGGAAACAAAGCAAAATCTATAGCTTAGGTAAAACTTGATTGGTCAGATTTCACACTTCTATCTCCTCAATCGCGCCTTGTTTTAATCCATAAGATCTGAAAACCAGGTAGTAGATGACTTGAAGTTTGACCTAGTTAGAAATAATGACTAATCAAGAGTGCTGGGAATGTAGAAGAAAAAACAAGTTCTATCCATACTCATAGATTTTTTTTTTCTGGCAGCAATAACATGCTTCTAGCTACTGAGTGCCCCCTCTGGGCTATAAGAGAATGATCATACCTAACATGTTTTTTTTTCTACCACACACTTCCTTTTTTCCATCTTAGGAACTGGAACATGCTTAGCTATTGCCGCTAATACCAAATACTTCATAGTTAATTACACCACAGGCATGTTTCATACACAAACTTTTTAATGTTATTTAATTTCATACACTTTTCCAATTCTTGTCCTTAAAAGTGCAAAGCAGGGGATGGAGAGATGGCTCAGTGATTAAGAGCAGTGGCTGCTCTTGCAGAGGACCTGGGTTCAGTTCCCAGAACCCACATGGTCTCGAACAACTTTTTGTAACTCCAGTTTCAGGGGATCTGACATCTTCTTCTGGCCCCGAGGGCAATGCATGTATGTGGTCCATTTATATACAATTGCATAGGACTGTCCTCCTCCTAAGGGCAGACTGGACAGATGCCTTCTTCCCAAACCTGGTTGCACTTGTTACATGGAGGGACAGAGAGTCAGCCACACCTCCCAATCAACCAGTTCCTAGTAGCATGGGGGAGGGGAAGGGTATCTAAGGGTATATATATATATATATATATATATATATATATATATATATATAAACTGAGCAAGATATAGGGAGGCTCTCTCAACATTTTGCATGTCTGTGGGGAAGGAAAATCACTATCTATGCCTGGATGGAGAATTTCCAGTGCAGCCTTAGGAGGGGACTATCCAAACTCCTAAGAGTAAACTCTATAAGCTCACCGGTTTCCCAGAATGTGGTTGGGTGAAATTTTATATCAGTTTGTTGTAGGGACCAAGGGAGGAGGAAGTCAGACATCATGTGGATCATGTGGGCCTCCCATGAGCAATTTTAGCTACACATACATGCAGGCAAGACATTAATTACACACAGAATAAAAATAAATAAATTTTTAAAAGCAAAACAATCCTCCGGCTTCATTCTCCCAAGTGCTAGGATTATAAATGTAAGTCACTGTACCTGGTGCCTTATTCTTTTTTTGCCAGTACTTGTTCTTTTTTGTCAGTATCATGATAAATCTTCAGAAATTTTTGTTGACTACCTACCATACTTCAGTGTTCTAGGTCCTCAGAGTATATCAGGGTAAGGGAACTTAAATTCTGTAAGAAACCATATCAAATTTTTCTGAGTTCTGGCCTTGACTGTGTTTATTCTTTAGTATACTTCTATTGCTCCAGCCCTGAGAGGGTCTATAGAAACATTAGGGCTCACAGAGGATAATAAGAAATTCTGTAATTCTGGAAGATGGAGGTTTACATTCCAGAAGATGTAAGTCAAGTCTTACAAAGACAAGAATTTACCAAAAGTTATAAAATGTGATTCACATTTTTCTTGTCTCCAGATATCCGACTGACCTAGAGTCCAAACTGATAGTATTGTGCCTAGTACACTCCAAATGGCTATGTAAATGAACACCTCTGCTCAAGTAACTACATCAAAAAATGCTATGAATTTTGAAATTAAATCGGGGACACAATATTTTCAACTGTCAAAATTCTCTGAATTTTTACAGTGGCTCAGATGTTTTCCTCATATTTTCCATGGAAATTTTGTTGTGTATTATTGCATTTTAAATAAGAATGATTTCCTCATTTCCTGATATTCAATAGATGAAATCATTGATTTTAAGCTGATCATTTACTTTTTTGTGTTGCTATAATTTTGTTGTCCTGAGGTCACATCTTCACTCCAAATGGGCAAATACTACCTCCTCCTTCTCCTCCTCCTTTTTTCAAAACCAGATTCTGGCTATGTAGCCCAAGCTAGCCTTGAACTTACAACAATCCTCCTGCCTTGGCCTCTTAAGTGTTGTGATAACAGGCATGTGCCACCATTCCCAGCTCAAAACTTTGTAACAAATTCAGCAAGGGTTTCCCAGCTCCTTGTGTTTGTTTTCCTGTCTATAAAGTGACGATAATAATAGCACCAGCACATGGGTTACTGTATAATTATCAAGTAAATATGGTTCAACTATTTATAACATCACCTACGACAGTAAATATTCTCTTTCTCCTATTGTTTGGTCATGTTTCTCTCTGTATTCTTGCTGTTTAATAGGGCATCATCTACATACTAAGTTCTAATGTCTGGCAAATTAATGAGTGACCACTAGAATGCAGAAGGTTAGAGCCATGCCAGTAATCAAAAGGCCAGGAATATATCTCTTTCCCTACTCCTATCACAAATATTTTAATCAAATGATATAAGAGAGGATAGCTAACTACTAAGGATGCCTTAACTGGGTGGAGCACGGTGGCACACACCTTTAATTCCAACACTCAGGAGGCAGAGGTAGAGAGATCTCAATGAGTCTGAGGTCATCCAAGTGAGACCCTGTCCCAAAAGAACAAAAAACTCAACCATGGCAGGTCAGAGCCCATTTACAAAAAGAACAGCCAAATAGAATAACCATTAGATAATTCTGGTCCATGTTCTAAATACTGGTAAAAGTGACCATAGGCAAAGTTAGTAAGACTATAAGTAAACATTTCTTTTTAAAAATGTGAATCTAGTCGGGTGTGATGACGCAAGCCTTTAATTCCAGCACTCAGGAGGCAGAAGTAGGCAGGTATCTGTGAGTTCACAGCCAGCCTGGTCTACAAAGCCAGCTAAAGTTGAAAAACTAAGGGAATTGGGAATCATAAAAGGCTAAAAGAAGGCCGCTCTCTGAAAAAAAGGGCTTTTTAGGCCTCTTTTTACTAGTCACAATTATTGTATCTAGGAGAGGCTAGACAGATACATAGAAGCTGTCAATGAGGAAGGAGGTAAGGAAACAGACAAGGGTGTATACAGTCTGAGTCTTTGAGATGTTAATAAAAAAATTATCTACTTGAGGGAATAACCATAATTCAGCTTAAATTGTTCCTTCAGGCCTTTGTGACCGGAATCGGATTTTTTTGGCTTCTTCTATGAATGGGAGTACTGAAGGAAGAAATAGGCACATGTTAGTGTACACTGGAAGACTAGTAAGACCTTGTCTCAAATAAAAGAGGGGTCTAGCATGATGTGGTTTATTGGCAGAGCACTTGCCTAGCATGCATGAGGCTGTGTGTTCCACCTCCAGTACCACAAGCACCAAAAAAAAGATTGAATGAAAAAGAAAGAAAAAAAGCCTATCTCATGTGCACCTACATAGCTTACAATAGGCAAGGAGACATCGTTCATATGATTTCCATTTCACAGATAACCAATTTGGAGGCTAAAGTCACATTTTAGAAGTTCTGGAATTGTAATTAAAATTTTGGTTCTGAGTCAAATTACAGTACCCTTTCAGTCCTTTCTATAGATCAAACCTGGTATCTTCTTTAGGAAAAGGAAGGTACTTCTATATGCTAAAAGGACAAGTTTGAAGAAAAAGTCTAGTTATTTAGGAAAATCTTTTAGCCTCTGACCTATAATAAAGGCTGGACTATTAAAACTGAAAAGCGATACTTAGTGTCCGGTGCTGTTTCTGTTTTATTTTCTGTTGCCTGCTTGCCTTTTGAGAATGCTGCAATGTCGAGGGTAGAACGTGCTTTGCACGTGCTAGGCAAGTACTCTATCACTCTGGCACTGCTCTGCTAAAAGAATAGATACATTATTAGCTCATTTAATCCTCAAACAATAATGCAAGTACTATTATGTCCCTTGTTACTTACTTACTTAACTTAACTACTTAATACTAGGGATTAAACTCAGGATGTCACATATGCTAGGGCCCGTACCCATCATTTTAAAAATGAGGAAACTGGCCAGGGATGGTAGTACACACTTTTACTCCCAACACTCAGGAGGCAGAGGCAGGTAGATCTCTGTGATATGGAGGCCAGTCTGGTCCACAAAGTAAGTTCCAGACCACCCGGGGTATAGGAAGACTAGATCTCAAAAAAAAAAAAAAAAAAGAGGAAACCGTGTTAAATACAGATGAAGTAGCTTACCCCCCAGATCATCCAGGTAGCAAATGGCAAAGAGGGAATTTGAACATTATCAGTCTGGAGATATAAGTACAATGAAGTTATAATGTGTTTAAACTTAGATGCCAGAGGTATCCCAATTTCTTTTTGAAAGAAATCCTTTAACACAGAGTTAATGGTTGCTAGAAACAAGCTACCCAATAAAAGGAGATTAGAAGACCCTCCAGTTTCTTCCATTTCCTCCACATAGGCTCAAACCTATAGGCACCATCAGAAAATCTAACCACAAAAGAACTCCCAGTTGCAGCATCTCTAACAGGCAGCTCCTAATGGCTTTCCTATTCAGAGGTTACAGCATACACAAAAGCAAGAGTACCAGGAGGTACTGAGAAGAGAACTTAAGACTTCTCAGGTGATCTGGAATTAGAGAAAAGGAAGTAAAAGCCAAGTGGGATGGTAAAAAGAACAGGAATTTAAGAGGATAGACGCCACTAAACAATAAGTGAAAGCTATTAACACACACCATGGGTGAAGATTAATGAGAGAAAGAATGAAGTATTATACCAATACTATATACAACAGCTAGGTAAGTTTCAAGTAGTGAAGTATTGTGAGGTAATGAAAAGACAAGATGATAGAATTCACCAGAAAAGAGCTTTATGACCTCAGGCAAATCATTGGACCCTTTTATGCCTCAGTTTTCTCACGTGGACATACATCAATCTAGCCTTGTCCTTCATAAGGTTGTCAAGAAGATAAATCTTAACAACACATGTACACTTCTTTGTACACTGCAATTATATAAAATCTTGATATAAGTGTTAAAGATTACTTCAGTAATTTGTGTATACAATCTCTGTACTTCTGTCAGAAAATTTCAAAAAGTACAAAAATACAGTTACATTTTAAAGCTCCGAAACAATTAGAGAAACACCACCTATTTAAATTTTTATTGATTTATTTTTACAATCCCATAGGCTCACATTATATGGTATCATCTGCTTACTCCCAAAACATCCATTTGATCTCATTAAAAATATAAGAACATATAGGCTGAGAGGGATTAAGCAATCCTAAAGTCACATAAACTGGAAATGATTGAGCATGGATCTGAATCCAGGTATAATGTTAGATACCAAAGTTGTTTTCTACTTTAAAATACTTACTTGAAATGCTCACATGGCTATTGCACTCATGAACTCCCAGCAGTTATGGTTACCTGCACAAAATTCCAGCCTAGAGGGTGAGAAACTCATAAGGCCTCACCTCTAACTGCAGAGCTGTGGTTGCTGGAGGAGTCTCAGAATCATTCTTCTTTGGGGGCATGGCCACTAGTAGGTTGCCTAAGCTCCCTCCAGTAGATGGCCCATGTACATATGGGCAGCACTAATGAACTTAGTGAGTTAGTTTAAAAAAATAAATAAATAAGAAAAAAGAGAAGATATAAAGTTGGGGGAGACAATTTGGGGGAACATGGGAATTGGAGGTGGGAAATGAGGGTGGATATGGTTATACTTTACTGTATACATGCATGAAATTCTCAAATCTTAAAAATGAACAAAAAAATATAACCCTGTGTTTTGGAATATTGGTAATGTTGAAAATAATAACAAAGGTGTTTTCATACCTTCACAATAGGCTCTATTATTGACAAAGAGAGCTTAGAAAGCCCATTAGTTGTAATATTAATCATAAGACAAAATGTGCAGCAATCGCCAGGTGTAGTAATGCATGCCTTAATCCCAGCACTCTGAAGGCAGAGGCAGGTAAGTATCTGTGAGTTCAAGGCCAGCCTTGTCAACATAGCCAGTTCCAGGCTAGCTGGAGCTACAGAGAGACCCTGTCTCAAAAAGATATAAAAATAATGCAGCGATCACAATTGCACATAGTGCTGAATTAATCAGTTTAGAAAAGGGATAAATGTGGCACACACTTTTAATCCCAGCACTTGAGAGGCAGAGGCAGGTGGATTTCTGTGAGATCAAAGCCAGCTCGTTCTACATAGCAAGTTCCAGGCTAGCTGGGGTAAAGGGAGACCCTATCTCTAAAAAAAGGATAAAAGGCCACAGCAGCAAAGACTCATTGTTCTGTAAAATCATACAAGAGCCTTACCATCTGATTATTTAAGCAAAAATGGAATTCTAGCATTTAAATAAAATCAAAATTTAAAAAATGCTGACAATCTGACAATTTTTAAAAGCACTAGACTAGACAAAGTGACATAATATCTCCCCCCATTCATATAGGGAGGTCCTCACTCCTAAGGTGACTATATTTAGAGACAGGGCATTTATAAAAATAAAGTTAAAAGAAGTCATATGGGGAGTGCTCTTATCATAACAGACTAACCGCTCATTAAGAGAAACACAGGAGAGTTCTCTGCCTCTCCACTTACACAAAGAAAGACATGTGAGTATGTTGCAAGAACACAGCCATCAGGAAAATAGCCCTCCCAAGAAATCTCACCATGCGGAATGACTAATCATCTCACAGTTCTAGCCTCTGGAACTACAAAAACACAAATACCACATCCAGTTTGTGGTATTTTGTGACAACCCTAGATATTCAAAGTTTTCATTACTACCACAAACACTACAAAAGTTTAGAAATATCCTAAATATCAATAGAAGATTGGTTAAATAAGCCATGGCTTCACCATATAAGTCAAAAACTATGGAGTCATACTAAAGAAAGGCATTTTTATGAACCTATATGGAAATATTCCTAAAGTATATATATTTTTAAATTTTTATTTTTATTTGTGTGATGCACGTGTGTGTGCAGGTGCCCACAGAGGCCAAGAGAGGTTACTGGATCCTCTGCAGTTGAAGATACAGGCAGTTGTGAGTTGCCTTGGTTGGGTACTAGGAGCAGAATTTAGGTATTCTACAAGAGCAGCAAGCACTCTTAACCACTGAGCTCCAAAGTGTGTGCGTGTGTGTGTGTGTGTGTGTGTGTGAGAGAGAGAGAGAGAGAGAGAGAGAGAGAGAGAGAGAGAGAGAGACCTATTTTTATCTTATGTGTATGTGTGAGTGTCTGCACATTTGTATGTTCGCCACATGCAGGCCTGGTGCCTGCAGAGGCCAGAAAAGAGTGAGATCCCATGGACCTAGAGTTACAGGTAGTTGTGAACCACCATGTGGGTGTTGGAAACCAGGCCTCTGCAAGAGCATCAGGCAGAGCAAGTTGCAGAATATACACGTGTTACCACTTGTGTATAAAAGGAAAGGGAAACAGCATGTATGTATGTATGTACTATATGTACAGTCATTCTTTGATATACTTTAAATACCTCGGGAAAGATTCCCAATAAACCAGTAACTCCAGTTGTGTCCAGTGAGAAAGAGGAAGTGGCTAGAGGACAGGAATAGGAAGGAGAGTATAACCATTTGTCTATATTGGACCTTAAGCCATGTGTAATGTTACTAATTTAAAATACATTGTAAAGGAAACAAAAAAAACAAAATTAACAAAATAGAAATGCTAAATGAGAGTTTTAATTTTAGGAGAAAAACATGTATGTGAGCTATAGTTGATATATAAGATAACTACTTGAATCTCTAGTCTAATTAAGGTTATAGCAGCTAGGTAGATGAGGAAACAGAGAAAGAAGGAAAAGTGTGGATTTTGTGCATAAGACAACTATAACTACATTTTCTTAGTTGTTTACAATGCGCTTATGAATTCTTTTTTAAAATATTTTTATTTTATGTGTATGAGTGTATTGCTTGCGTGTTTGTAAGTGCACTTCTGTTGTGCAATGCCCGTGGAAGTCAGAAGAAAGCATTTGATCTCCTGGAACTGGAGTAATGGACAGTTGTTAGCTGCCATGTGGGCGCTGGGAATCGAACCCAGGTCTTCTGCAAGAGCAGCCAGTCATTTCTCCAGTCTTGCTTTCATGAATTCTTTGTTTTACAAAATTAAAACAATATATTCATCATTGCCATTTTATTAGGTAGTTCCTACCACTATCTCCAACTCATGGAGGAGAATATTCAAATGCAGAGTTTAAAAAACTTAACCAAGGTTATGACAATGGCAATGTGTAGATCCAGGGAAAAGAATACAAGTCTAAGGGTGAAAATACATTAATGCTCAGGTGGTAGACAACAAAATGTCAAAATGCTAGTGATTTCAAATATCTGAATTAGGCTCTAGAGTTACATTATTGCTCCTTAAAACTCTCATTTGAAGGTTGAGGAAACAGTTTAGTAGTAGAACACTTGCTTAGCACGTTTAAGAATCTGAGTCCAATCCCCAACACCAAAAAACCCCAAATCTACATTAATTTATTTAATCTAAATTCACAGGTAACATCTTTTAGTATACTATACACACCACTTAGCATGTTCCAGACATTTATATCCAGCATTCTGCCCCATTACTTTATATTCCCCCCACTTCAGATACACAGCAGCATTAACGGAAAACAAAGTACTCCAAATAGCAAAAACGATGACACTCTTCATTTACATATTATTCATAATCACAAATTACTGTATCATTTTAAAGATAAGAAAACTGGCTCGAAAGTACAGTTGAGTTGGGGTTAGCAAACAGTTCAGAAACCTGACTTCTAGTTATAAAACCTAAATAACATCAGTACAAAAAAGTCTGAGAGAAAATCAAACATGGTCTCACTTTGTCTTTGCATCAATAAATGACACCCCAAAGCTACTCATTTATTCATACTCTGCTAAATTGCAACCATACTGGATGGTCATTTAGATCAGTCCAATCAAATTTTTTAATCACTTACCAAAAATGCCATAGAATTTTATAACAGGACCTTAGACAATAATCTACAAACTATGTACTAAGTATTTATAAGGGAAAGGTAATTAAGTACTATGAAGGTAAAGTGCAATCAAGCAACTCAGTCTGAAAGAGGATGGGGATTAGTTGTGATTATAAATAACAAAAATTCAGGACAGAGTATTATAGTTTCCAGAAAAATGTAGGAACGGTGATATAGGGCTTCAAATGAGTATTTATGGATACAAAGAACAAGGACATTTTCATAGAAATGACTTTTCAGTTGGGCCTAATCATGGATCGGATATTACAAATATTAAGCAGGGAAAACAAGTACATTATAAGACAGTTAATTGTCTTATAGCAGAACAGACAGGGACATATGAACAATAGTTGGAGATAAGAAAGACCTTCTGTGGAGGCCAGGGACACCAGTAGGGCATAAGGAAGATTAGGAACTGCGTAGGAAGACAAAGAAAATAATTAAAACTGAAGTCAGAAAATCAGCTTTAAAAAATTCTTAGTGGTTGTGATGGTTCATGCCTGCAGTTCCAGCACCCAGGAGGCAGAGGCAGGAGGATTAAGAGTTCAAGGCCAGCCTGGCTATACACCAAGACCTTGTCTCCATTTTTTTTATTCCAAGCATATACCAGACCCTACCTACAAAATGTACTGCAAAAAACATAATGCATCCCGCAGATCTGCATATATATGAAATGAAATATGTGTCTAAAGGTAGTCTTTTCTTCAATCAACAGTTTAAGTGAAGTCATAAAGTACAAGTGATTTATAAATGAATCTAACAATAATTAGCACAAGTGAGAAAGGATTAGTATTCTACCTCCGCTGTATCTCACCAGAAACAGGCATTCTGGAAAGATCAATGATATCCAGACTAAGCTTGGTACCTGGCAATAAGAAACTAGATAGCAGAACCACTAAGAACCTCATCTTCAAAATGTATACATTAGAGGGTGGTTGTAGTGATCAGGTTCATGTCTCTTCCTCTGTCTCTAAATGTCTTTCCTATATGTTTGGAAAGCCTAACAAGAGCTATTGCTGTGAAAGTAGAGCCATTATTCAATTTACTCTTGAGAACAGACTGGGTAGATGCATTTGCAACTTATGCTTTTGAAGCTGTATTTCTGCCCTTCCTATGCTTTTGTCTATCTGTCCGCTAAGCTGAAGACACTGTTCCTATCCCATTTTATGAGTCACTAACAGTTACCAAAGATTAATATCTCTCTCATAAGGGACCCCTCCCCCCAAAAACTTTGAAGAATAGGTTGAAGTCATTTATGGACCTTGTTGTCCAAAGGTCCTTCTTGTTACATCACCCTGGTTAAACTGCTCACCTGGTTAAAAGAATAAGAACAGGCAGATTAGTGGCCCTTTCTCTAGGTGATAAAATTCAGTAGGAACAATGTTCAATCACAAACAGAACATACATTCCAGCCTCTGCCTTTGAGCAAGCTATTCAAATTTCACAGGCCTTTCACTTCATCTAAAATGTGTTTTAAGGAAGGCAAAGTACTAATTCTTTCAGCATGTTCCACAGAGAAAGCCCAAAATTGAGAAGGAAAAGAAAGTGAAAGACAGAGTAACAGCCTTTGTCTTATACATTTTTGAATAAGAATTATTAATAGGCATTCTATAGAGAATAAAAACAATGTCCATGGTCACACAACTAGATAGAGGTGGTAGTAGGGTTTCAAAACAGGTTACCCTAAACCAAGTCTCTTCAGTTTAAAATCCAAATTTAGAGGTTATTCTCTTTTCTCTATTATTATTACATTGAGTGCTTACAAGTGCTTTATAAGTGTTTCTCTTCATAATGAGGGCAAATTAGAGAAAATAAGGTATTATTCTTCTGGCCACCTGTTAGGGTGTGCTTTAGTTTCCTCAAAATTCTTAAAGGTTTTTAGTGTTCGTTTGTTTGGGTTTTCTTTTTTTTTTTTTTCTTTTTTAGGTCTACAAAAAACTTCTTCAAGTAGCTGAGCAAGTCCATTAACTCCAGTAATTCAGCTAATATCCCACCTGCAAAAACCAACTAATCCCTTAGCCAAATCTTAAAGGCCTGGACAGAACCTAGGTTTTGGTGTCCTTCAGCAACTAAGTTTAGTCCTTCCCTAAAGAACAGGCACGCCCTAAGCAGCTCCTTCTCAGAGGCTCCTATAAGGGTCTAAGCAATCAGTGTCATCGACAGACTAGGCTCCCAACTTAACTCCCTCCCACGTCCTCCCTCTTCTCAGAAGCATCTCTAGGTACCTGCTACTGCTTGGGGGAAGAACGTGTGCCTGGCCTTCTGAATGTTCTCTTGCGCCGAGACTTTTCATGTGTGGGGCTAAGACAAACATTACCACCTAAAGCAGAATTGAGAGCACTGAGCCTGGAGGGAATGAACTGTACAAATCTATCCATTCTTGTCCCCTTTCATTACTTCCACGAGGTCTCTTCAAAAGCAACCTTCATTTTAATCTCTTTTTATACAATCCTTTAGCGAAGTCATTTTTCCTTGAGTTTAATTTGATTCCACGTAAAGCTCTTACCGTTCCGCTCCCCCACCCATCCTACCCAAAGCCAAGTGGGTGTGTGCGGTTGGGGTTGAGATTAGAACCAAGGCCGTAAACTTGAGAACGAGCTCTAATTCGAGTCACTTACCACCCATGTCTCTAGCTGAGGACTCCTCAAGTGTCCGGAGCTCACGCTGTTCATCCGGAGGCTCATACTCCAGAGCTGATCTCAAGACAGCTGTTCCCCTCACACCCGCCCATGTCTGACAGCGCGCCCAGAGACGCGCTTTCGCCTTCTCTTTCCCGGTCTCCCACCTCCCTGTTTTCTCCTGGATGGAAAATGAGGGAGAAGACGAAAAGGTAGGGAGTCGATTCAGACCCAGCTGGGCCACCCTCGAAACAAGGGAAACAAAGCTTTCCAGCATTCAAGCCCCGAATCCGGACCAGCAGAGCAGACTTCCTAAAATGAATCCTCCCACTACAGTCTTTCCTTGGCTAAAAATACAGTGGCTTCTCCCGAGCGAAGTGGCCCGCCTTGAAGCTACTCTGTTCCCCTTTTACCTCCAGCGACTCAGTTCCGGCCAAGCCCATTCTCCACCCAGCCTCGGAACTCCTCACACCCTCACCCAGGAGAGAGTCGGGCTGGGCGCCCAGCAAACCACCCAAACCTCAGAGCACGACTTCAACGCAAAGTTGAAGCGGCGAAGGAGTCAGTGAAGACAAACAGACCGAACCCCCCACACCGAGAATCCCCCACCGCCGCGCTGAGCGCCACACACCAGCCGCCTTCCTAAAAAGAAAGAAGGGAGGAGAAGACGCTGGCGATTGGTCGAAACGTTTAGGAAAACACCAGCCCAGGGCAGGGGTTCGGCGGGAGCCAGCGGCAACTCAGGCTGGTCCTCCGGGGACAGGCTACTCTGAGGCACCTAATGTCCCACTGGCACGCTGTGCCCTCCTGGTCAGAACCTGGACTGCTCAGGGTAAACTGGGTGGGGAAGTGCTTCGCTTTTTCTTTGCTACACTAGGCCCAGAACAGAGGTGCGCCTAGCGTGAGGACTCCACCTAGGTGGAGTTTCTTAGAATGGACTAGTGGCCTCTAGAGGAGAGCTGAGTAGGAGTGGGTGGAGATGGGTGGGGCTGAGGAGGAGCCGGGAAGAGAGGAGGGGGTGGGGCAGGGCCTGGGCGCTCCCAAGCTGCTTAGCCCCAGGCGGCCGCCTCCCTCCATCTTCCTGCCGCAGGTAAAACTGAAATGTCTTCAGTTCAACCTTGGTCCCAGACTGGGGTTTTTAAACACATACTTGGTCACCCATCCACGCGGATTAAGCACTGTTGGGCACGGTGAGAAGGGTGTGGTGATTAGTACTAAGGGCTGTCTAGGAAGAAAGGGATGAGGAATGGGGAGTGCCAGAAAGCTAATAACTGTAAGCGATTTTTACCCTCCCAGTTCTCCATGGTAACATGACACTAGCAAGGACAAGGAGGTCACAGCTGTCTTAGGGATAAAGCAGAGAAGAAAGGAGATTGAAGTTGGGTGCATTTTCTAGCAATAGAGGAGGAGGTGAGAGTAAAGGAGAGGGTGGGTGAGAAGGTGGGAGTTGAAGAGGAATTACAGATACCATGCGGCCTGGGCAGGGAGAGTTAAGAAAGGTTTTCTCACTCTCCCAGATACCAGCTCTCTAAGAATAGAGTTCTCACCCCCCTGAGACCGCCTCTCAGCCACGCATTGGCTTAGATCCCTATGGAACCGAATCCATAGGATAGAAGACACATTTCCAGGATTTCTTAGCCTTTACCTTTCTCTAGCTCATTTTAATGGGAATCCAGGAAGTCACAGACAACCACAAATCCCTCCCCTTTCAACTACTCTTCCCCACCACAATTCTTTTCCTGGGGAGGCAAGAGAAAAGACTAGAAACAAAGGAGAGGACGGAAGGAAACAACAGCAAAGCAAGAGAATAGATATTATGTACTCAGCACCAAATACGGGCAGGTCACTGGGCCAGGTACTTTTGTGTTTATCATTTCTCCCTTGTTCCTGATAACAACTCATTATATTCTTTGTGCCTCCTTTAGCAAGTCCTGGGGATTGAATTCAAGGCCCTGTATTTTCTGAGTAAATCTTTGTTTTTTGTTTGTTGTTTTTTTTTTTCAAGTATTCTCACCATGGACCTCAAGCTAGTGTTTGACTCACTATGTAGCCTAGGCTGAACTCAAACTCACCAGCCTCCTGCTTCAGCCTCCTCAGTGCTGGCTTTACAGGTGTGTTCCACCGTGCCCAGCTTCTTTTAAAAAAGGAAACTGAGGGTCAGAGTTTATTATGTGCCCAACATGTATGCCCATTTGCTTATTTGAGATTTCAAGTAAAATGTCTTCTAAATGTTTCATTTTCCTTTCTCCCCCAATCTGTTCTTCCTCATGTAGTTCACTGTACACCCAAACGTTAAAGACGGCACTTGGTACCTTTTCTTTAACCTACTGTGAGCTGGTCCCTGCTTACTTCTCATGCAACAGGGCTTTTACTGCTATACTGGATCTTACCTGGATTCTAAATCCCTGGTTGATAATCCCGGCGTTTTTCCATTCTCTATGACTTGAGACACCTTACTTTCTCTGTCTAAGGTCTCTGTCCACCTTTTTGAAAGGACTAACTCAAGGTTTCCTCTCCTTATTTAATTCATTCAGGCAGAATCAATGCCTTCACCTTCTTAGGGCATCTATTTGTATTTATATTTGTAATCAATGTGTTATTATTAATAATAGTTACTGAGCATTGACTATGTGTTGAGCTCTATTCTAAGCCTCATTTGAATCCTTCTAACAGTGGTATAGGTAGGTAATATTGCTATCATCATTTTATCTGACTAAACTGATGGATAAAGATTAAATAGTATGTATATGCACTTGCTACATGAAAGAATGTCCCTGTAGTAAGGGTTTTATAAATGAGTCCCTATACCATATTTCCATCACTGTCTGCACCCTTGCCCAGCTTACAAGGGAAAACTTATTGACATGGAACCATACAGTGCACATCTTTACCTATTTTTAAAGGGGGTAACCTTATCCCTTGAAGTCTTACATTCTTAATGTATAAAATTTGGGGAGTATTGCTCAATAAAGGAATTTCATTACTCCTATCAATGATGGAATCAGTTTAGATTCAAGTGTAAACAAAGATGTCAAATTGTTTATATCAAGGATGAATACATTTTTGTGATATGAAAAAATGAAAGTGATTAGATTTCTGTACTAAACTTTTAAACACAGTAGTCACTAGAATTCCCTATTTAGGCTAAGTGTGCCCTTAGGTCATCATGAATTTCTTGTTCAATCTGGGCAGGCTCCTTAAGAAGACTTGTCTATTTGAAGAGAGCCAAACAATTTGTATTCTTGTTAAAAGTTTTTATGGTTATCTAATTTATTTTATGCCCTAGTTTTTGTCTGCCTGTACTTTATTTTTATGTATACTTATGACTGTATTGTCTGCATGTATGTAAATGCACCCATGCCATGCAATGCCCATGGAGTTCAGAGGAGGGAGTCAGAGCCCCTGGAGGTGGAGTTACGGATGGTTGTTAGCCTCCATGTGGGTGCTGGGACTCAAACCCAGGGCCTCTGCAATAGCATCCAAGACTCTTAGCCACAGAGTCATCTCTCAAGTCCCCTGCCTGGACTTTATTTGTGTAGAAAACTGTATCAGAGCAGCAAATGCAGATTTTGAAAAGCACAATGTAAATTATTAAACCTTGGGTAAATAAACTTAAGATTCTTTCCCATTCATTCTTCTATCCATCTAGTCAATAAAATATGCTGAGCTCCCATACTATAAGAAGAAGCATGTTGATAGGCTGGAGAGATGGCTCAGCAGTTAAGAGCACTGTCTGCTCTTACAGAGAACCCAAGTTTGAGTCCCAGCACACACATGGTGGCTAACAAACGTCCATAACCCCAATTCCAGGGCAATTCAACATTCTCTTTTGACCTCCATGGGCACTGCATAACATGGGTGCACTTATACAGATGCAGACAATACACTCGTACACAGAAAAAATAATAAATAAAATATTTTTTACAAAGAGAAGAAACATGTTAGGGAGAGAAATAAGAATGTCCATTCTCTCCTAGTAGCTCCAGTGTAGGAGCCCTTGATTTCATTATTAGTAATTCACATTTTTCCTTTGAGTTTTTGGTCTTGACCTCAGTCTTAGTTAAATTAGGACTCAAAGGTGACTCACACAAAGAACTATGTACCTCAGCAACACAGTGATAAATACAGGGCATTCCCTTGATATCCTTCTTTATTTTCTTCATAGTATGGATTGAACCCAGGGCATTAAAATGCTTGGCAAACACTACCACTGACCTACACCCCAGCCCTGTTTTTACCACTTGCCATATTTATGTCAGATGGAAGGCTGTGCGGGAGCAAACATGAAGAACTAGAAGTTGTAATATTTCTCTCTCTTAGGAAGCACCACAAACTCTCCTTTTCTAAGACGGCTTAAGAAATAAAGCAAATAGCAACCTGTAATATCTTCAACTTTTTCCTTTTTCCTCTTAGTGTAAGGGAAACTGAATGCTTGCAGAAGCATCCTGAACTCTCTACTTAATCAAAGAATCAGAGGAGAATGATGACAGTTAACTTACATATTGAAATGACCAAGAAGCATGTAGGCTTCCAGGTCTTACAAAATGCCATCCTTGTCTTCCTTTCTTCCTCTTCATCCTTCTTCTTCTTCAGAAAGACAGCTGACAAACTACCAGAGTGGAGCCCAGCTGAAGGCTGGAGGGAGAGGAGGAGGAAAAGCCTCAGCAAGAGGACTCCACCCTCTTCTCCCAGTAGAACAATTTTAAAAGGCTTGAAGAACTGGAGCTAAGGGGAAGGTGGGACAAAAAAGGGTGATGTGAGGAAGGGTGGAAACAAGGGATGGGATTTAGGGGCCCAGCAGAGTACAGCAGCCTGAAGACTGGGAGGGAAGTTAAGTAGTATAGAAACAAAAATCTGCACCCTTATGTTACTGTTCATGGAACAACAAAAATGTTGCAAAAACCAGTGCATAGCTCAGACCTAGTGGGAAGAAAATTGCCCTCCTCCTGCACTTTTTTTGCTCTGCAGTTCTCCAGAGGGTATATTCTCCCTGCAAACTGGGCTAGGAGACCCTTGGCCTCCCTACTAACATTGAACCGGTGTTAAGTTCCTCCCATGTCTCAGAAGGTTACTGGCAGCAAAGGATAAGAATATTTGGGACAAGGATATCTATTTAGCTGAGAAGAGAAAGCCTGGAAAAAGATTGTGGAAAGAAGCTTAATTTACAATGTGTAACCTCCAGCAAGTGCCTTCACATCTGTAAATAACTGTTTCATCACCTTTTTCTTTATGGAGATACTGTTAGTACTTCACAGACTGTCAAAAAGATTAAGACACAGAGGAGGCTTGGCAGTGACTAATGAATTTGAGCTTTAGGGACTCTTTCCAAGAATGGGAGGTATTGAACTGTTTTTCTTAAATAAAATCTCTATAGTCTTAGCAATCAGTCCCTACACAACCTACCTCAACTAGGTGAGATTATAGCCTACAAAGCACAGTGCTCAGCACAAGGGAAGATCTCAAATATTAACTATTGTTATTCTTAGCAGTGGCACCTGTGAAATCTAAGAACTTTGAATCTCTTCTTGGCCTCAGATGAGGCAATGCCCCATGTTGTTTATATATCCCCTCTCCCTATACATATAAATATACTAATTTATAAAAATGTATAGTAACTAAAGCGCTTTCTCCAAGACATGATTAAATTTATTTTAAGAATGGCCAGTGGGGCAAGCTTTTAAAATGTCTTTACCCATTAGACCTGCCAAGGTGTAGTACGTGTTGGGCACTATAGGCCACCACAGTGCATTCATGACTTCTGAAGGCAGCAAAGTGCTGCACTTCCTGGGAATGAGGGTGCACGGTTCCACAGGACAACTCTCACCACTGCAGCTTTTCCATCAGAAGTCCAGATAAGGCCCCCTGTCCTTTGGGCCAGGTCTTCCTAGTAGGACAAGGCTCTGCATCAGAGTACTTTGTTTTTGAGGCCATCAGGTATTATGGAACAGAATAGTTCCAGTTTGACCAGTCAGGGGTTTTGAGACAGTATTAAAATCTTGAGAACTGAGATTCTGGATGGTGCCAAACTAGGCACTGCCCTTCTCATCGTGTGTGTTTTCAAATCCAGAATGAGTATTCTTCATTTTCTCCCCTTTAAAAACAGGCAGAATTGGGAGCTGCTGATCATAATTGTCAGAACCCACTACTGAAATTCAGGTAAAGCTAGGGCAGGGAGATTAGGAATGGTTTCCCCTTGGAGAGGCAAGAAGTAGATATCTGACCAGGCCTCCAGCGGCCCACAAGCCAGCAGTATCATCTTGGGAACTTGCTAGATAGAAATCCTTGGGTTCCACTGGAACTTCCTGAATCAGAAAAGGGTGGAGCCCAACAATGCATTTTGGTGAGCCTTTCCCATGTACCCGAAATTCCTACCATTAGCGGACCTGAGGCCTCATAGGTGGGTCTCTTCCTTGCCTTAGGATTCTGACATGAACAGGTGAAGGTTTCTTCATGATTTGTTTTGTTAATGGTATGCTTGCTATGATGGCCTATATGTAAATATTACTCTGAATACATATTTATAGGCCATGCTACTTAAAGACATTATCCAAACATTTGTACGTGTATTTGTGAAATTGCTTGCATTCGTCATTTAAAAAATATTTCGGTATAAGTTTTCCAAGAGATGTGTTAAATTAAATTCTAAAGTCCAGCTTAAAAAAAAAAAAGAATGTCAGTGGACCAGGAACATATGGTCAAAATCTGAATTTCTCCTGATACAGTACCCTCGTAGACAGACCCTGGTAGGTCTACCAATTCCTATAAATTGAGCTGTATCTTAAGCTGATAATTTTCTGAGTATGGTGATGTACTGGTGGTGGTGGTGCATAGGTGCTTAGGTAGTAGTGGTGTGTTAGGGCAAGAAGTTGGGCTTCCATGGATTTTCATACCGTTTTAGACTATAGAAGTTACCACACCCATAAACCTGAGGGAGGAAGAGCCTTTATAGTCTGAAACCAAGTCAGACCAAAAAAACTGGGACCCTCAGCCTCACGTGCAAGAGAGGGATACCATCCTTGGCCTTGTCCCTAGAATGTATATTTTTGAGTCAGGGAAGAATCTTATCAAGATTTGCATTCTTGCTTTCATATTGAACAAATAAATATGTGAAATTATCTAAGGAGATGTACAAATAAGATAAGAACTCCTTTATCACTAAGATAATCCAGAGAAGTGCTAGGACCCTGAAGACCCCCAACGACACAACAAGCAGATCTCACTTCCACAGTAAAAGGGTATTGTCGATTTCCAATTGTCCCCAAAACCAACAGGAAACTGACCCTCCCCTTGGATCCCATTACAGTATATCATTTCTCTCAAAAATTAAAAGGAAAAATAAGAATGGGGGGGGGTATATCTTTGGTGCCTTTTAAAGTATTTCTGCTAACATGCCTATTAAAGTATTGCAACTTTTTCCTTTATTTCCTCTGTTCTTTTTTTCACCAAATAGCCTTGTATTGTAATAGTTTCAAATCACCACAATACCACAAGTATAGTTAAAGCAGTCTGACAGAGAGTAACAGTGACAGGGCATTATTTTCTCAAATCAGACCAGCAATAAAATTGAGTCTGTCAGGAAGATTAGCAGTAAATTCACTTCCTAAAATTAGATAATGCTTTCATCAAGGGTGAGTGTCTACTTAGTATGCCATGGGGATACAGGTAATGATACCTATTTACATGGTAGAAACATATAACTGAAATGGTCAGGACTATGTGAACAAGTGGAGTAAAATACACAAAAATGATGAAAATAAAACATTTGAGGTTCATATCCTAGCAAGAGTTACTCACCTGGTCACAGAATGTTGGTATAGGAAGAGTCTGAAGAAGTCATTTCATTAAGTATTTGGAGGGGCGGTGGTGACCGATGAATACTTTCTTTTGGGGGGGGTCTTTTTGTTCTTTGAGTCAGGGTCTCCCTGTAGCTCCAGCTGGCCTGGAACTCACTATGTAGACCAGGATGACCTTGAACTCACAGAGATCCCGCTGCCTCTGCCTCCAGAGTGCTGGGATTAAAGGCATGCATCACCATGCCTGGCAGACTAAAATAATTTAGAATTGGAGGTGAGTGCTTACTAATGCTGGCCTCACCATTTACACTGTGTGACATTAGACAAGTTATATATACTACCTGGTCCTTGGTCACCTTATTTATAAAATGAGGATTATGAAACAACATTGAGAAGATAAGGTAACAATACAGGTACATGTAGTACCCTTAGAAGAATATTTGGTACAGAGGAAGACCTATGCACATTTTGCTTTTAAAAGCTGACAATCCCTTGGAAGCTGGAGAGATGGTTCAGTGGCTAAAAGCACTGCCTTTTCTTGCAAAGGAACTGGGTTTGAATCTCAGCACCTACATGGCAGCTAACAAGCGTCCATAACTCCAGTTCCAGGGATCCGATGCTTTCTTCCGTCCTCTGCAAACCTTGCATGACTCTGGTGTACTTACATTCAGGCAATATACACATAGACATAAAATAAAAATAATAAATTATTTTTTAAAGTTGAGAATCCCTAATTTGAAAATGCAAAATGTAAAATGTTCCAGATTCCAAAGCTGAGGGGGAAAAGTTCCACATTTGACTTCATATGATATTTAAAATACAGTCACACTATGTCAGGAGACTTGGCTTAGCAGGTAAAGGTCGTTTCTGTCAAGCCTGATAACCTGAGTTCAATACCCAGAGGCCACCTACATGGTGAAAAGACTGAATCAGCTCCCACAATTTGTTTTCTGAACTTCATGTGTACAAATATATTTTTTAATCACACTAAAGCTATTGTATAAAATTACATTCAAGCTATCTGTAAAAGCTGAATATAAAACAAAAATGAATTTCATGTTTAAGCATTGGGTCCATCCTCAAGATATGGTGTAGAGATGCAAATATTCCAAAATCTCAGAAAATCTTCTAATCTAAAATACTCTGGTCCCAAGCATTTTGGATAAAGGACTCTTGTCCTGTTTTATGTTCAACTCAATTACATGTTATTAGTTCTGGGACTCTGCTCTGGAAAAGTACAGATAAGACTTTTTCCATTCACAATCATTCTAATATCTCACTCTTTCCTTTCTAATAAACACAACTGATGGTTCAGTCCACTTTTATAGCATAGTTTGAACACCCCTTATTATCTCTCATCTTGGTTAGTCAGAACAAGTAATAAAGAATCCAGTGGATCAAGGATGCCATCTCAAAGAGACCAAGATGTTTTATCATATTTGTTTACCAATTAAAGAAGTGTAAGAGTCAGAATAAATGTCTTTATTAACAGAAAAATTGGAATGAAGATAAAGATCACTCCATATTTAGACATAATAATTAATAAAAAGTTGGAAAGACTCTAAATGCTCAATAAATAAACACCATTATCTCCACCTTACAAAGTAGAAAACTGAGACAGAGAGAAGGAAACTTTGCCCAGATTACATAGAATTACCATTTCAGTTGTCCTGATTGTATGTGTGTGTGTGTATGTGTATAAATTTTATCTGTATAAGTATATTGCCTGCATGTATGTAAGTATACCCATGTTGTACAATGCCCGCAGAGGTCAGAAGAAGGTGTTGGATCCCCTGGAACTGGAGTTATAGGTGGTTGTTAGCCATCATATGGGTGCTAGGAACAGAACCTGGGTCCTCTGCAAGAGCAACCAGTGCTCTTAACTGCCAAGTCATCTCTCCAGCCTCTTGACTGTATCTTTTGTTGCTGTTTAATTTTTTTATGTTTTTATTTTTTAGAATTTTGTATGACTGTTGTCTTTGCATTATTTCCATCCCTCCCAGTCCTCTACCAACACTCCCCATATCCCTCACTCCCACTCCCTCTCAATTTCTTGTCTTCTTTGATTGTTATTGTTACATACATGATATATATTTTCTTGAGTCCATTTAGTGGGGTTCATGTATAGCTTGTACTGGTGGCCACTTGAGATTGGATAACCTCTCAGGGAGCTAGTCCCTAGAGAAACATGATTTATTCTCTCTCTCCCCTCTCTCTCTGCCCCTCAGCATCCATTGATTGCTTTTAGTGATTCATCTTTAGGTGGGACCCCATGGCATTTCCCTATCCACCTTGGCATTTTTGTTTATTTTGAAATAGGGTATCACTAGGCTGGTCTCCAACTCTCCTACTTCAATTTCCCCAGTGTTGGGATTATTATACCACACCTAGCTGTCTTGATTGTATCTAGAGTCAATAAATATAGGACATATCCTACAATCTTCAGAAGACGCTTGAGATGTGGATACAAACTTTTTAATTTGTATAAGTTTTTTTGTAGGTCCATGTCTGTCCTAGGCCATGCTGTGCTGAAATGAGAATAAGGGAAGTTCTTTTATTAATCAAGCCAAAAAAAATAATAATATTAAAGCCGAAGGTACTTTTCCACTATAGAATTATTCTTAAATATAGAGATTCTTAAAGCTAGTCCTGTAGTTCCATGTGGTGTTACTGCTCCCATTTCAGCATGCCAGAATTTATGCTTTTCTGCACAAAGTGCTGCAAAGTTTCCTTCTCTCTGTTTCAGTTTTCTACTTTGTAAGGTGGAGATAATGGTGGTTATTTATTTTTTTCTGCACAAAATAATCAATATAGCTTATTATGTGCAATAAGAATGCATAATTTAACTTACATTATTTTGCCAAAGATACAAATTAGTACATTAGGAAAGAAAACCAAAACATTAGATTCTTTATTCAGGTAACTGTATAATCTGTAACCCCGTACAGACCAGAAACATGAGCACTGTATTATACAGATCTGTGCACAAAACACAAACAAATTAAATAAGATAAAAAGCTATGTGAATAGCATCTCTTTCGTGAAAAATAAGTGGCTTACACAGAGCTAAGATACTATAATAGTACTTAAATCTCCAGTATGGCATGGATCTCACACGTCAACACAGAGACTCACCTGGATGTCTTGCTAAAACAGAGACTGTGGGGTTCTACTTGCAGAGTTTCTGATAGTATGTCAGTGTGTGGATCTGAGAATTTCCAATTCTAACAAGTTTCCAGGTGGTGCTGATGTTGCTATTCCAGAGACCACACCTGGAGAACTAATGGTCTAGGAGGTTTGGGGGAATGAGAACATACATTCTGTTACTCTGTTATTGCTCTACAGGTGTTGGAAATACTTGGCATAACTACAGCAATGTGGAGAGATGATTAGCGGTCTGGAGTGTTGAGAATGGCCATGAAACCCCAGAAACATCCCCATGAGGACAGCAGGAGTCTGGCCTGCTCTGCTCCAGGCTACACCATCATCGTCCCCAGCCTCTACCCCTGTAACATTTATCCCAGGTTTCAATTCCCTGTAGATAAGTTTCTGTTTCCCCATCTCTGCTTGAGGCTTCTTGTAAATCACATGATTCTACAACTGCATAGAAAGAAAAACCTCCTCCTGAAATGCCATGTTGCTTAAGATAACCCCACCCTGATTTTGCCCACCAAAACTCTTGCCCGCCAAAACCCCTATGTAAATGTTCCTCCTCCCTACAATAACTGAGCTGTCCACTGACACAGTCTCCTGGGTCTTCTTTCCCATTGTACTCGCCGCCGCCCAAGAACCCATTCCCCTGCTGGCCTTCCTGCCACCTCGGTCCTCGCTCGAAGCCTGTGTGCAACAGCTTACTGAGAGCCACACAGGGCAGGAGTGGGAAGAGGCCAACACAGCAACTATTTTTTGTTGATCTTCATGGCAAGGAATTATTTTTATCATTAGTTGAAAAACATTCTTTTTATGGTAGCGGCTAATAACAATGGCTACCATATTAGTACACTACACAGTATATAATATATGCCCCCATTTACTTCATACTACAACACTGAGATTCACATTTTACCCCAAGACACAGTAATAAATGACTAAAGACAAAGATACTTCTGAAGGACACAATTGGAGAATAATAATACTGATGATAATGGATTAATTGAATATTATGCTAAACACACTATTTACCTTATTTAATGCATGGAATGCCCTTTGAGTTGTCCCAGTTTTATAGCCAAGTACCTGCTAGATTATATGTACCCTTCATCTCTACTGTCTCCCAACTCAACCTTTCATCAATTTGAGTAAGGAGATAGAAGAGAAAGGCAAGAATGGAGAAAATGGGGGGAAAGGCCATTTGCAGAGGAAGGAGGTCAGTGGGCATCTCCACCACTACTGCTTATCTGAATATCTCTGGACTCTAGCCTCATGTTAATGAAGGTCTACCTATTTTGTTCATTAATGTAGGTGTGTGTGTGTGTGTGTGTGTGTGTGTGTGTGTTTTACTGGGGATTGACCTAGGCATGTAAGCACTCTATCACTGAGCTGTATCCCCAGCCCTGCCCTATTTTGTTTGTATTTTGAGTTTTTTATTATATATTTTATTGAATTTTGTGCATTTCATACAATACATCTTAAATACATTTAGACTCCCTTCCCTATCTGCACCCCCATAGCCTGCCCACTGGACTTCATGCATTCGGTCACATTTGTTAAGACCTATTGATTCAAGGTTGTGCACCCATATGTCATACATATGTCATCCACTGGAGCCTGTTCAGCCTATCTAGTATCACTCCCATAAAGATAGACTCTCCCTCACCCAACAGTGATCAGTTGCCAATAGTTCTCTGACTAATGTTGGTGCCTCCTGCGCATCCCCCCAGTTCTATGCTGAGTTTTTGTCTGATTGTGTTTTGATGGGTTTTGTGCATGCTGTCACCATTGCTGTAAGTTCATATGAGCAAGTTCCAGAAGCCTGGGAGTCTCTTCTAAATGGTCACGCACCACCCCTGGCTCTTACAATCTTTCTGTCCCCTCTTCCACAGTGACAGGAATCCTATATTAAACCTGACCCACCCAGGGCTCAGGGCCCACTGCAGAAGAGAGGGCAGAAAGATGGCTTTCTTTTTTTTTATTTTGAGAAAAGATCTCCCTGAGTTGCTGAGGATGGGCTTGAACTCACTCTCTACTCCCAGGTAGGCATTGAAACTGCAAGTCTCCTGACTTAGCCTCCCAAGTACCTGGAATGATAGGCCTGTAGCACCAGGCCATTTGGGGAGGTTATTTTTAGTATGAGGGTGATAAACCAAATTTGGTAGGTTTAGCAACAGCTAATTTAAGTTACTGATGTCTAGGGCTTCAAGACCCTTTATGTTAATCATTTGTTTTTCTATGAAGAACACCTGGCAAATTGACTCTACTAGCATAGCTGTGATAACTGGCCACCAATCATCTAAATTTAATGATACTATATTCCTTAGAAAAGCTGAAAATAGGATTCTTTCCTGGCATATCATGGGGGAGCCTGGAAAAAAAAACTTGGTCAAGGCCTCATATTCACAAAGGATATTAAGTTAGACTTATGCCCTTATTGCTAAATTGCAACATTAAAGATTGCATCATATAAATTAAAATGCAGAGTCTATGATTAGATTACATGTTCTATAGTATACTATGAAAATTTAAAAGTAATTATATTTTTCTCTTACAGAATAATATTATATTCTATGTGCTTCTTAAAATTGTCATTTGGGGAGCTGGAGAGTTGGCTCAGTGATTAATAGGGCTTGGTATACAATCATGAAGAACAGAATTTGGATCCTAGCACCCCTGCAAATCTGCAAACACCTGTACCTCCAGCTCTGAGGGTTCCCATGCCCTCTCTAGCCTCTGCACAGGCACAGGCACATGCACCTATACACAGACGTTTGCAATATTCAACACATGAATATTTTTTAAAGCTGTCATTTTGCTCATGTGTTGCTCTTGCAGAGGATCTGGATTTGGTTCTCAGCACCCATGTGGTGACTAACAATGGTTAGTAACTCTAGTTCCAGAGAGTCTGGCACCCTCTTCTGGCCTCCATGGGCAGTGCATTCACATGGTGCACTTACATACATCCTGGCAAAACATTCAAACACATAAAATAAGAATAAATAAATATCTTATAATAAAATAAAACAGGCTGCACTTGTGGACACTATTTTCAATATCACATTTCTTTCAAATAGTCTGTGACTTTCAACAAAGAGAAGTCCAGATTCCTTTGACCACTGTGACATCCTGGCCTAATGTACCTATCTCAATCCATAAACTGACTCTTGATTTGTTAATTATCTTACATTTCTATTATTTCAAGGTAACCACACCTTTACAAACCTTTTTATAGCTCTACTAACTCTAATGTGATGAGCAACTTCTGAAAAGTGGTTTATCTTATTAAGATCTACAGTACAATTAAATAGCTATTTTTTTTTACTGTCATTCCAAACTTTCTAGGACTTGTTACTATGAATAAAAATAGAAATTATGTGCACTGGTAAACATGTCGAATCAACTTTTACATTCTAAGTTTGAATTCATTTCATCATTTAATCATTATGGGTTCTTTTGATCTCTACATTCTGTTCTTCAGTTAGAGGGGTGATGTTCTTACACTAAAAAGGAATGATTATTTAAGATGAAGCATTGACTGTATGTTTCTTGCTAGCTTTTTATTTAGCAAATAGCTAATTAGGAGTATCACCATACTTTTTTTCTTAATTACAAAGGTACTTTTTTTCTTAGAACTCATATACCTGCAACTGAGTAGGGTTTTGTTTTGATCACTCGAGCCGAAATTTCTGTGCCAGCTTCCAGAATTCCAAACTAGATACACTAGTCACTAACCCACATTTATAGTAGAGAGGATCCTGAACACTGTATCTGATAAATCAGATACCTATATATGTATAATTCTACCATCAAAGTTCTTCCATACTTGCCAGTAGGAACAGGTTATCTTTGGATCACCTTTGTGTAAATATAGACATTGGTACAGAGTTCCCTTTCTGCTTTTGGTATGAGAAGCAGTTCAATAGTTCTGCCTCTCACTAGGAACACTGATGAAATTGCTGCTCAGCAGCCCCATCTCTGAATATATCATCTAAGGGGATTCTTCAAATTGCATCTTCAGCAGTGATTCCACTCTTATCTGTTTTACAAGTGACCCCAGATGTCACCAGGAGTTTAGAGTCTTGGAACTACCTACCACCTACACTTCGATGTATTACTCATTTCTTGTTATTTATCCAGTTCTTGCTACACTGTCCACCCTGGTTGGCTTCTTTTCAGTGTCCTGCATGTCCAACTATTTATTTCCAATGTTGTTTTCTTACCCAAAGACATATTTTTATCTGTTCAGAAACTTCAATAAGTTTCCAGAAGTAATTTTATTAGACTCCTGGAGGTCATAGTAAACCCTTGTCCATAGTGTTATAGAGCAAATACCTATTTAGCTGGGATAGACTATAAATTCTCTTGTTTAATCTGTTGAAGGACCCACATTTCCAGTTTCACTTGTCAATCACCTGATCACAGGACCACCCTTAGGAAGGTGGGTTCTACTTAAGCTATACTAAATAGATGGGCGGAATACAGGGTGTGTTAATGAGGCAGTGAACTTTTCCTGCCTGGAATCCCACCTCCCGGGGCAGTTCTTCTGGACCCGGCCACAGACATGTAGCTCTCCGTAAGTCTGCCTGCTTTTCTGAATTCTTCAGAAAAGTGTAATCTTTCCTTCTCTTCTTCACATCCTTTTTCTAAAACATGCTTTCTTTAAGGCTTTGGGTTGCCCTAGCGTCTTGCATTTCTCTACTTTTTCCCTAAAGCTCCTTCTCCCAGCCATGTGGCTGCCAGTCCGCCATGTGTCTGACCCCATGTAGGCTCTAAACCTGCATGACTTTTTGGCTTCTCTTCTCCCTCCATTCTCTCCCTCCAGGTAGCTGCTGAGATCCCCAGCTTGCCTGTCTTGAGGATTTTTCTTCAAATTCCAATAAAATTGTCTTAAAGCTTCCGATTGGGTCCATTAAATTCTTTTATGAATGAGGCTAAGAACCCTCTAGGGGATGCTCTCATTTGACCCCGTTTCAATAGGAACATCTACTCTAATTCATGGGTTCACCTGATGTCTTCAGCTTTTTAAAAGTGTAAATGAAGAATTGAAAAAGCATAACTTTTATTATTGGAACCTGAAATAATCAGCTTCTAATTTGGGTTCTACTAAAACATGAAAACAATGGATTCTTTTAAAATATTTATTTTTATTTTATGTGTATGAATGAATGTTTTGTCTGCATATATGTGCCCCCCCACACACACATTGGTGTTGGTGCCCAGTGCCTGCAAAGGCCAAAAGAGGGTATCAGGTCCTCTGGAACTGGAGTTATAAATGGCTGTTTGTGACTTGCTATGTGGGTGCTGGGAACTGAACTCAGGTCCTCTCCAAGAACAGTTAAGTGCTCTTAACTGCTCAGTCATCTCCTCAGCCCCAACAATTGATTCTTAATACATCTGAGTGGAGATCTTCTGATTAAAAATGCATACTATATATGAAAGCACTTCCAAGATGTAGATCACTGTCTGTGAGTATGCAATCAAAACAAAGAGTAAGTGAATATAAATTCTCCCTATTAGTTATGTTACCAAAATATGCACTATATATATCTACTACCATGGTAAAATAAGTCACGTATATGTTTCCATTCTTAGCCACGTGGTCTAGCATTGAGCATCAATGAGACTTTATTCTCATGTACTCTGTCTATTTAACAGGTAAGTCTCATCTTACATGTACTCTATGATAGGAATTAGAGAGAAGATGAAGCAAGGTGTCATCTGAGCAAGAACACCCTCCATAGACACATCAAGTGGAAAAATTATATATACAGCAATCTACCAGAACATGAGCTAAGGAAATTAGCTTGCTAGAAATAAGATGCTTTTCAAACTGCCTTGTAACTACAAAATAAAAATTATAATAGAAAAAACAAAAATAATGAAAACTCAAATGACATTGCAGGGTAATCCACTTCATCACCAAGGAAAGGTGGAGAAAAGAAGTAAAACAAATCTGGGGAAAAGTTACATAATTGCTGAAGTAACACAATGATTACCATGAATGGAACTGGATTCAGTGCTCCAAATAAGAGACATAGTAACTAACAGAATGATGATCCTTAGATCTCCAAACTCTGACCTTTTCATATCTCCCTCAGATCAGATAGATGAAGACTTTTAAATCCTGGATAAGCAAGGTCTGTGTCGCTATTCAACAGTGAGAAACTTCAGAAAATGGAACTTTGACAACCATTGTCAACCCTTAAGCTTAAGCAATCAAAGTCTCAGAAGGGAAAATTGGCAGAAAAAAGGCAGAATAGAATAGCAGTGAAAATCAAGGAGACATGGGAAAGGAGAGGAGCCCATCAACTCTGTTAGCTGAGACAAGAAAATCTCAGAAATAAGATTATGAACCTTATTTTATACTTAACCATGTTTTGATAATAAGAATACAGTAGTTGAGCATGGTGGCACACACCTTTAATTCCAGGACTCAAGAGGCAGAGGCAGGCAAATCTCTGTGAGATCAAGGCCAGTTTAGTCTACATAGTAAGTTCCAGGCCAGCTGGCACTACAAAGACACCCTGTCTCACAAAATAAACAAAACACAAAATATACCAAAATGCTTTCACTCAATCTTCTAAATAATTTGAACAATATAATTTCAAAAGCCACCAAATTGTGTATATAGCTAGTGTTAGGACAGTTAAATGCAACTTTCTCTTCAGAAGCCCACACTTCCTCAAGTATATTCTATTGTTGTCTCCTTAACTCACTCTCTTTCTCTCCTCTCAATGCTTACACTTAAATCTAAATTAAAATATTTTCCTAATAAACTCCAATTTTTCTTTATGAAAAAATTAATTTACTTTGCATCTAAGAACACATGTAGGTTCAAAAGAAAGGGATAGGATAAGACATTCTATGCAGGGGCTAGAGAAATCGCTCAGCAGTTAAGAGCACTGGCTCTTGCAGAAGACCAGCACCCACATGGCAGCCAACAACCATTCATAACTTCAGTTTCAGGAGATCTGCTGCCCTCTCTGTCTTCTGAGGGCACTGCATGACAGAGGTGCACTTTCACACATGCAGGCATAATGCTCATACACATAAAATAAAAAATATATATTAAAGCTATTCAATACAAATGGAAACCAAAAGAAATCAGGAGTAGCCATACTAATATTGAATAAAATAGATTTTGAAATCAAATGCAATAGGAAGAGAAAAGGAGGTCATTGTAATGATAGAGATGTCAATTCAGCAAGAGCAATAACAGTTTCATGAATACATATTTATCTCAAAGTATATAAATAAATATGTAACAAATATTAATAAATCTAAAGGAAAATATAGACTCCAATATGACAACATCTCATGTTCAGAAATAGGAAGATCACTGAGACAGAAAATCAACAAAGAAACATTATGAAATTGAGTCATTGAGGTCCTTGAGATATCTCCATGGGTAAATGCACTTGATGCATAAGCCTGGCAATCTGAGTTCAATCCCCAGGATCCACAAAAGGTGGAAGAAGAGAACTAATTGCACAAAATTGTCTTCTGGCCTCCACATATGTGCTATGGTATGTATGCCCACTACAAACACCATGCACACACACACACACACACACACACACACACACACACACACACACACAAGCATATATAATAAATACAAATTTTAAATGGATTCACCCTATTCACATAATAGACATCAAAAGAAAATTTCAAACCCAGACATGGTGGTGAATACCTCTAATCGGAGGACTTGATTTAAGAGGTTGAGACAGGAAGATTATGAGTTCAAGGCCACACCGGCTACATACTAAGTTCAAAGCAAGCCTGGGATACAAAGCAAGACCCTGTCTTACAAAAAAAGAGAAAAATAAAAAGATAAAGAATATTCCATCCCATCACTGGAAAATACAAAAATTTTCCCCATCAGCATATGGAACATACTCCATGATATGTCATGTTATAGGACAAAACCCAAATATGAACAAGTAATTTAAAAGACTGAAATCATACCAACTATCTTTTTCTCATCATAATATATAATCAATCTAGAAATAAGTAACAGGAAAATATTTGGAAACTATAGAAGTGTATGAATGTTAACTTTCTTTTGAAGAAAACAATGGATCAAGGGAGAAATAAAGAAGGAAATTTTGTTTTTTGTTTGTTTGTTTGTTTTTGTTTTTGTTTTGAGACAAGGTCTCACTTGCTAGCATCTGACAACACAAATGCCAAAAATGAACCTCACTAGAGATTATCATGAACCTATGCCCTAATTTTGATAACTTAGAAGAAATGGACAAATTGATAGACAGGTAAACATCACTGAAACTGAATCAGGAAAAAGCAGAAACATGAACAAGTCTACAACGAGTATTAATCAGTAATAAATAGTTTCCCTGCTGGGAGCTAACAAAAATAAGGCCTAAGTGGTGTCACATTTAACACCCCCACCTGGTTTAAAAACTCCGTTTCTCTTCTTGAAGCCATTTCCTGATAAACACATGACTATCTGCAGTCAGCCCTAAAAGACCAGAGAAAACACGTCTCCTAGCAACAGTTCCTGCCCGACTAACTGCCACATTCCTGCCTAGCTAACTACCACTCCCACCCCACGAAGCCCCTTTCCCATTACTACAAAAACCCTGTCTTTGTTCAGTAAAGTTAGAGCTTGATCAGCTTCCTAGACTTGCTCTTGTTCTTTGTGTCTCTTGTCCCCCATTTGTCTCCCCCACCAGGATTACCCACGTTGATAAGTGTCCTGCAGGCTGGGGCATTTCCCACTAAAGCTCAGGACCAGAGAATTTCACTAATAAGTTCTATCAACTATTTGTGGAAGAAGTAATATAACTTCTTCTAAGGATGTTCCAAAAATAGAAGGAATTCTTCCAAACATATTCTACAAGGGTAGCATTAGCTAATACCCAAATCAGATAAGAATAACCAATAAAAATTATAATCTAATATTCTTGATGAACACGAACACTAAAATCTTCAACAAAATACTTGCATACCAAATCAGCACATAAATGTTTATTCCCTATAATCAAGTGAGATTCATCTCAGGGATGCAGGGGTATTATAATAAATACAAATAAATGCATGTGATACATCATTATCAATAAAATGAAGGACAAAAACCGTGTGTCATCTCGATTGATGCAGAAAAAGCATTTGATGAAATTTTAAATCCTTTAATGATAAAAATATGAATATACCTCAGCATAATAAGGCTCATATTGTAGAAACAGAGCACCAATTCCTGCAAGGTATCCTCTAACCTCTACATATGTGCAGTGTGCTCCCTTTCCCCCCAAATAAATAAACATAAAAATTATGTTAGTACACTGTAGAAAGAAAGGATGTTATCAAAATACTAACGAAGGGGTTAGAGAGACTTCTCAGTAAAGTACCTGGTGTGCAAGCATGGTGATCTGAGTTTAGATTCCCTGCAGTTATGTAAAACCCAGGGGGGACAGAGCATTTCTGTAATCCCAGTACTGGAGGGGAGTGAGAACACAGGTGTCAGGACTGAAAGAGAGTGGATCTCTGAAGCTCATTGGTCAGACTGCCTAACTGAATCCATGAGCTAGTGTTCATAAAGCTGGAAGGAAAAAATAATCATCAACTTTATCCAGCTGTGAATCCTATGAACTACAACAACTGGCCTGGAAAGATAGACTCATCAGTGCAGCAGTGGGATGAATATTATGGGAGTAACCAAACACTTTCTAATTGAATTTAAGGTCTGCTTCATAGGATAGAACCCATACCTGACACTGATATCAGGCTTAGGAATCTGAGGCTAGACAGGTCACAGGACATAGGGAATTTCCTAACACTAGTTTTCTACTACATATTTATCATATTAAACTGACTCCTAATGGCTTACTGTTGTACCCATAGATTAGTACATCTCTCAACTCTGACCACAGAAGTTTCTTTATGCAATAGATGGCTATTAACACAGAAACCCACAGCTGGCCAATGTGTAGAGAAGAGGAGGCTACAGAGTGCTTATCTCTGAATAGGACACCTATATCAAACTTCTGCCTCCCAAGGTTCAGGGACCATTGCCAAAGAGGGGACAGAAAGATTATAAGAGCCAGAGATGATGGATAACCACCAGAAAATAAAGTTTTCCAAACAGCTGGTCAGTTACTCATATGAACTCACAGAAATGGTGACAGTGCCCAAGTCCCATGCAAGCTCAAACCAGACATAGACATGGGGAAGTACTATTATATGATTCAGCAATCCCACTACTAAGTACCTATCCAAAGTAAATTAGTGTGTCCACAGTACTTGATTATAGCATTATACACAACAGCCAAGAAATGGAAACAACATCAGCTAATGAATAAACAAAGAAAATATAGTCCATATATAAAAGGCACAATTTAATCACGGAAAGAATGAAACCTTGTCATTTGTAGTAAAAAGGATGAAAGTAGGGATCATGATGATAAGGACAATAATGTCCAGCACAGAAAAAGAACTACCACGTGATCTCACATACATGTGTAATTTGTTATTATAGAAGCAAAGGGTAGAATGATAATTAAAAGAACTCTGAGAGTTTAGTGTGTAGAGATGGGAAGAAGTTGACATTAGGTAGTGAGCTAGATAGGAGCAAGAAGCTATGGTATGTTATTGTATAGAAGATAATGAAGAAGTACTGCACATTTTAAAAACTAGTAGAAAGGATTTTCAAACTTTACATCCTAAGAAATGATAATTTTCTGAGATAGATATGATTAACCTGATTCAAACATTACATAGTATATAAATGCATCAAACCTTACATAGTACTCAAACACATGTACAGCTTTTATGTTTAAGAATTAATTGAAAAATAAAATTTAAAATATTTCAGATATGCATGATAAGTTCTGGATATACATTACTGAATTGCATACTTAAATTTTACAGAGAGTAGAAGATTTTTTTAAATATTTTTATTTATTCATTGAGAATTTCATACATGCACACAATGTATTTCTATCGTATTCCACCCCAACTTCACTCCACCAACTCCTATCAGATCCACCTCCCCACATTCCTCTCCCAACTCAGTGTGCTCTTTTGGTCTTTTGTTTGTTTGTTTCTTTTTGTTGGTTTTTTTTTTTTGGATACAAGGTCTCACTATTATAGCATTGACTGGCCTGAAAGTTGCTATGTAGACCAGGCTAGCCTTCAGCTCACAGATCTGCATCTGTGTTCCAAGTGCTGGGGTGCAACCTGCCTGGTTGTGTCCTCTCTTTTTATTTAAAAAAACAACACACTAAATCTAATTTGTGCTGTCCATGGATGTGGCAGCCATCCACTGGAGCACAGTCCATCTAACAGGGACCATGCCCTTAAAGAAAATTGACTGTCATCAACTGATTATTATCAGCTAGAGGTTGGAGGCCATGATCCTATCCCCTTTCATATTAGAATGCTGACTGGCTTGATGTGTAGGTTTTCTGCAGGCAATCACAGCTACTATGAGTTCATGGTGAGACAGTCCTGTCATGTCCAGGAGACACTGTCTTGCAACAGTCCCCTGTGATCTTTGACTTTTATGATCTTTCTTCTTTAATGGACGCTGAGCCTTGGGGGATGGGTGTGCTATAGATGGCTCCATAGAAACTAATTCTCTGCAATTTGACCAGTATAATCCAGAACTATGAAACCTGACCATGAAGGAAGAAGTTCCCAAGTCAGTAACAGCTTGATCTCTTTGAATTTTATAACCAAAGTATAAAGTTTCTTCACCAATAGGGTCTTATCATCAAGTCATAGTGGGCCACCAAGAGCAATGGCAATAGGTTGTAGTGTTTGGTGGGGTCTTTGGGACTCTCTTGACCAACAATTCATGGGGAGATATCCCACACACCTAGCACTAGGTTTTTTTGTTTTCCAACCTATGGCTTTTGTGAGGAACATTATCCTGTATAGGGTAATGTCAATTAAACTGTTTTATGAAATAGTATGTTTCCATATGGCTTTTCCAAAATATCCTTAGTGTTTTGCACCCCTTACCTCCTCTTCAGCCCTGCCCCATGTCCCTACCCCATAAACCTCTCTTCCCCATTACATGAGAATAGATCTTATGTTGTATTCTTACTGCCAAAAAATCACAATATTAAGAAGGATGGGAGAGGCTGGGTGTAGTGGTACATGCCTTTAATCTCAGCACTTGGGAGACAGAGGCAGGAGAATATCTATGAGTTTGAGGCCAACCTGGCCTACATAGATAGTTTCAGGCCAGACAGAGCTACATGGTGAGACCCTGTCTCCCAAAAAAATTAAAATTAAAATATTTTGTAAACAAGAATTGAAAGAAATTTTGGGAGATCATGAACATGTTTTCTGACCTCAATGGTTTCACAGGTCATGGCTTCAACTATTGAATTGTACTCAATAAATATGTATACTTTTCTCAAGTAAAGAATACCTAAATAAAGTTTTGGCTTTGTGCAAGGTATCAAAATCAGGGCCTTGTGCATGCTAGGAAAGTGTTCTCTTCAACAAAGTGTACTTTTACATTATAATTATGAATGAATTATACATATCAATAGGCCATACTGTGATATCTCCATATATACATACATCATATTTTGTTCATGTCCATCCTTATAGCTATCTTCATCTATACAACACTCCCTTTATCCCCAATCCCTTACCCTAGGATTCCCTCCATTCCTTTTAGGTCATCTTTTGAGAAAAAAAAACTGTGATAATGTTTACATTTGTCTTATTTTGCTTAATATTATCACCTCTAATTTCATCCCATTTTCTATAAATCACAAAATTTTTTATGTATGATAAAATAATGCTTCACCACATGCATACATATATATGCACATTATCACACACACAAGTCTATATGTACATATTCATTTGTCTATTTGTTATTTTAATTTTTAAAATTTAAATGCTTTTATTCTGTGAGAATTTCATAAATGTATACAATGAAATATTATTATATCCACCACTGTTTTACCTCTTCAACTTTTTTCCCTCCAAAAGTCTACCTCCCACTTTCATGTTCTCTTCGTTTTTTAAAAGTTGATTCAGTGCTGACCACATGTACACGGATATGGGGCCATCCATTTATACTCATAGACCTGGGCTGCTCTCAGTCTTGGTCAGAGAAGTTTCTTTGTGCAGTGGGCAGCAGTTAATGCAGAGAATCATAACTGACCAAAGTTCTGAGAATAAGTGGCTATGAGTGCCCAGCCCTAAATGGATTGAGCAGCTGACAGCTGCTAGGGGAGGGAGAGTCATTTTTCTTTGGGGATATTTTCAATAGTGGGAAAATGAATATGGGCAGCAGGCCAGCATGCATTTACTATGTATGCTGACTTGTGCTATTTTGGGTATTACCTAGGAGTAGTATACCTGAATCTTATGGCAGCTCTAGTTCTACTTTTTTGGAGAGCGTCCATGTTGTCTCCCATAGTGGCTACACTAATCTAAATACCCAACAAGAACATAGAAGGGCTACATTCCCCCCACATTATCAACAGTGTTTGTTACTTTTGTTCTTGTTATAATTCTTTTATAATGCTGCACCTCCTGAAATAAGATGGAATCTCACTGTGATTTTTGAATTACATTCCTGTGATGGCTAACAAGGTTGAATTTTTCTCACGAGTTTATGGGGCATTTGTTTTAGAAAAGTGTCTATTCAGTTCATTTGTCTAGGTATTGATTCATGTATTTGTTCTTTTGAAAATTTTTTGTGCTCATTATATATTCTGGATATTAGTCCTCTGTCAGATTCTCTAGACTGTCATTCTGCTCTGCTGGTTTCCTGTGCAAAAGCATTTGAATTTGATATTTTCTAATACTTGCTTTTATTTCTTATGCCAAAAATGCACAGTGGAAAAAAAGACAGCATATTCAACAAATGGTGCTGTTCAAACTGGGTAGCTACATACAGAAGAATAAAACTAGATGCCTATTTCTCATCCTGCACAAAATTCAACTACAAATGGATCAAGGGCCTGAACATAAGACCTTATATCCTGAATCTGATAGAGGAGAAGTAGAAAATATACTAGAACTTAGAGGTACTGGAAAGGAATTTCTGAACAGGACCTCAGTAGTACAGATATAAAGGCCAACAATTGACAAATGGGACCATATGAAACTAAAAAGATTCTGAATAGCAAAGGACACCAACGTTCAAGTGAAGAGGCAGCCTACAGAACGGGAAAAAAATCTTTACCACTTATACATCTGACAGAGGGTTAATATCTAGGATATACAAAGCACACAATAAAAACTAAGAATCAAGAAAACAACCAACCCAATTATAATGGGGCATAGAACTAAACAAAAAGTTGCCAAATATTTGAGAAATACCTTAAAAATGTTCAACATGCTTGGCCATAAAGGAAATAAAAATTAAAACTACCTTGACATTTCATCTTACCGCACTCAGAATGGCTAAAATAAAAAATCAAATAGCAGCAAATGCCAGCATAGATGTGGAGGAAGGGTAACACTTATTCACTCCTGGTGGGAGTGTAAACCAGTATAGCCACTATGGAAATTAGTATGGAAGTTCCTCAAAAAGCTAGAAATAGGGCTGGAGAGAATGCTCAGCAGTTAAGAGCACTGGTTGCTCTTGTAGAGGACCTGGGTTAGATTCCCAGCACCCACATGGCAGCTAACAGCCATATGTAACTCTAGTTCCAGGGAATCTGACACCTCTCTCCTGGCCTCTGCAAGCATCACATGTCACGGGATCACTTACTGTGGGGAGAAATAAAGATGGTACCTCGCTGCTGCTTCCTCCTAGAGCCGGGAGGTTGCCAAAGTTACAGGAAGGAAGTATGATTGGTTGTTAAGAGCATGCATGCCTCGTGCTCTGTGCGTGATGTTTGTTATGATTGGAGGCCAGCTGCTTGCAGACTTGACCTTTTAGGCTATTGGCTAAACTATGGGATAGAAAAAGGAGAAGAAGCCCAGGAGTTGCTGTTTTTGGGAGTTCCTGTTTTGGGAGGAGAACTGAATAAAGGTGCTTGCAACCGGTACATCTTGAGTGCGGTTTTTCCTTGCTGGTCGAGGGACCCAACACTTACATACAGGCAGGCAATACACTCATACATATAAAAATTTAAAAGTTAGAAATAGATCTGTCACAAAATCCAGCTATATCACCCTTAGGCATATACTCATACGATTCCATACTCTACTACAAAAATGCTTGTTCATCCTTGGTCACTGCTGCTCTATTCACAATAGCTAGGAAACAGCAATAGCTTATATGTCCATCAACTGATGAATGGATAATAAATATGTGGTACATTTACATAATGGAATGCTATTCACCTGTTAAGAAAAATGAAATTATGAATTCATAGGTAAATGGATCAAACTTGAAATAAACATCCTGAGTGGGGGAACTCAGACCCAGAAAGACAAATATCATACATTTTCTCTCATATGTAGATGTTAGCTTTGAATATTTAGATATATATGTTTCATTTAGAATACCATAGAGGTTAGGAAATTAATAAGGGGTTGTGGGGGGAGGGGTATCTTTCAAGGGAAGGGAGATAGAATACAATGAAATAAAGGGGAAAGGGGAATAATGGAACAGGAAAGACTAAATGGGGTGGGAGATGAGAAGGCAGGGTAGAACACAGAGTATGTGGAGGGATAACTAACACTAAAGGTCTTTGGGGGCGGACTGGAGAGATGGCTCAGTGGTTGAGTCCTCTTGCAGAGGACCTGGGTTCTGTTCCAATCACCCACATGATGGCTAGTAACCAGGGTATCTGACACTCCTTTCTGGCCTCTGTGGGCTACTGCACACGCTTAACATCCACTCCCAGGCACACACACACATGAACATAAATAAAAATTTAAAAATATTAAAAGCCTTCTGGAAAAGTAATATGGAAACCTACTGTAGACGCACTCTTGAATATATATACATATATATGTACATATATACATATATGTACATATATATGTATATATATATATAGTTTAAATGGAGTTACCCTATAATAAGGGGGACAATGCCTCAATTAAACACTTCATCCTAGCAAATAAAAACCCCAGTACCTGAAATGGTTTACCTCTGTTTGAGTTGTCCAGTGGGATCCTGTTGACCACCAAACATTACAGGCTGTTGCAATGGCTCTTAGTTACACTCCAGAAAATTAACAGTAAGACCCTATTGCTGAAAACAACTCATACTTGAATCATAAAACATGGAGAAATCAAGCAGTTATCAACCTGGAAGCTTCATCCTTACTGGCTAGCTTTCATAGTGCTAGAATGTGCTATGAATGGTACTGGTGGAGTACTTTTAATCATCAGTCTTTCCCAGCTGTGAACCATGCAAGCAACAAAAACAACTGAACTGAAACAGTATGCCCATTAGTGCAATAATGGCATGAATATTATAAGAGTAATGAACCACCCTCTGGTTGGAATTAAAGTACTGTTATGGAGGCCAAGAACTTGTGGCTTGGTAGGTCATAGGCTCTAGGGGAGAACCTACTATTAATGTTCTGCTAAATGGACATAGCATATTAAAATGACTTTTAATGATGTATTGCTATATCCATAGGTTACTGCCTCTCTCAGTTCTCATCAGAGAAGCTTCTTTTTGCAATAGATAGCAATTAACACAGAGATCCAGAACTGATCAATGTAAAGAGAATTAGAGATTATTGAGTGTTTATCCCTAAATGAGACATCTACATCACAAAGGTCTTCTGGGAAGATGGGGTAGAAATATTAAATATTGCAAGAGCCAGTATTTTTCAGACAGTAGGGCAGTTGCACATACGAATGCACAGCAATTGTGATAGCATGCACAAGGCCTGCATAAGCTCAAGCCATACAAAATCCCAGCATGGAGTGGCGATGTGGGAAGGAAATCCCACCCCTAGCTGAGGAGCTATTGGCATTTGATAGCTGCAATGAGAGTTTCCTTTAAGGCTGTGACCCCTGGTAGTTGACCTTGTTCCAAGGCAGACTCTACAACTAAATTGGCAACAGAAATTGGACTCAATGCATATAAAAAAAAGATATGAATTTGGGTGGATATGGAAGTGAGAATAGATCTGGGAGGGGTTGGAAAAGGGGTCTGAATATGAACACAATGCACTGTATGAAATTCTTAAAGAACTAATAAAATTGCAGCTGGAGAAATGGTTCAGTGGTTACACAGTCTGTTCTTGCAGAGGACCCAGGTTTGATTCACAGCACCCACATGGCAGCTAACAACCATCTGTAACTCAAGTTCCAGGGGATCTGACACCCTTTTCTGATCTCTGCAGGCATTGCATTACATGAGTGCACTTATACACATGCAGGCAATACACTAATGAACATAAAACAAAAATAATAAAATATTTTTAAAAGAATTAATAAATTTTTTAACTGCAATGGAGAGATAGAAATATAAAAAAATCATAAAATTTGGGGGCTGCAGGGAAGTGGGGGTGGATCTGAGAGTAGAAGGGAGAGAAAATATGATCAAAATACATTGTATAAAATTCTGAAAGAGCTAATAAAATATTTTTTTAAAAAGAAAGAGGTTCAAGTAAAGGCTTGGGAAAATGCCTTTACAGAAAGTAAACAAGACATGAGGATTTCAGAAGCAAGGTACTTAATTTAGATCTCCACAGAATTATTGTAGCTTCTCAGAAATATATCTCCACTTACTTGGCATTGTTTAAAGGAACCTCAAACTTTATAATCTAAAGCCAGATTCATAATCTTTCCTTCACAACCTTATTTCTTTCCCGTTGTTCTTTGGCGAATGATGCCATTATTTGTCTACTTGCTCAAGGTCCAAATCTAAGAATCACCCTAGGTATCATCACTTCCAATATTCAGTCATCATTTTTTGTTGATTAAACCTCTCTGAAATAAGTCTATTTTTCTAAATCTTCACTACCTAGTGTAACCTAAAATCCTTTAATGCTGCACCAGCCTGCTACTAGTGGCTTCTCCAATCAGTTCTCCATGATGAAGCCAAAGATATTATTTTCAAATGTATATTTGATTTTGCTACTCTTCTGTTTAAAACATTTAATTGTTCTTTGGATAATATTTTTTTTAAGTCCTAGGAACTCAGTGGTTAAAAGTACTAGTTGCTCTTCCAGAGGACCCAGATTCAGTTTCCAGAACCCACATGGTGGCTAACAACCATCTGTTACTCCAGTTTCAGGGGATCTGACACCCTCTTTTGGCCTTCATCGGTGCTGCATGCAAATGGTGCACTTACATACATATAGACAAAACAGTCATAAACATAAAATAAAAATAAAAATTTAAAAACTCCTAAGAACTTCTATAAATTCTTCTATACTAGCTAGATGTGGTGGCAAATGCCTTTAATCCCAGCGCTTGAGAGGCAGAGGCAGGTGGATCTATGTGAGTTCAAGGCTAGCCTGGTCTACATAGCACATTCTAGGGCCAGCTGGGGCTACAGGGAGACCCTGTCTCAAAAAGACCAAAAACTAAATAATTTTTTTAAATTATTATTTTTTTTATTTTATGTGTATGAATATATTGCCTGCATATGTGTAAGTGCACCCCTGTCATGCAGCACTTTTGGAGGTCAGACGAGGGCACTGGATTTCCTTGAACTGGAGTTAGGGACAGTTGTTAGTCACCATGTGGGTGCTGGGAACAGAACCCGGGTCCTTTGCAAGAACAGCCAGCGTTATTAACTGCTGAGCCATCTCTCCAGCCCCTAATAAATAAATTATGATATACTGTTTCCGTTCTTTGTTTTAGACTCAACTCATTACACGTCTTCTTGCTCAGTTTTCTTCTCTGGTCTTTCAAATTTTGGAACATATATGGCCCTGTCTTTTGCTCATGACACTCCCTCTACCTGATACCTCTACCCTGGACCTATTTAGTTTCTACTTATTCTTGTTAAATATTCTGTCTTTCCTATAAGCGCATGTGCATGCACATGAGTGCGTGTACACACACACACACATATAATTTTACTGATACACAAACATAAAAGATGTACATATTAATGGGAACTCAGGTAAATTTTGAGTACAAGTATACACTGTATAATTTTAAAACGAAGTCAAATATTTGTCTCTTCAAATTTTAATTCTTACTAAGAGATTTTTAAATCTTTTAGTTTTTTAAAATGTATACCTTGTTTTTGATCTACAGTCACCACCCTGTGCAGAAGTGTCCTGGAATTCTTTGCTTCTGTATCTAGTTCATTCTGCTGGTAAGAATTTCCCCTATTTTTCTAATTAGGTTATTGAGTTTTTAACTTCTATCATTATCTCAGCTTGAGTTAAATAGTTAATTGGTCTATGCTTCAGGTTTTCATTATTGATATTTTCTTATTGAAGGGATATGGATGATCCCACCTTGATTCAGTGTGCAAGGTGAGCAGTATAGCTATGACTATGATTATGGAGATAGTGGTAGGATGGATGAGACTTGTATTTGGTATTTAGAGAACTCTCTGATCCTTTCAATAGTCTCTTTATTAACTGAGTTGTTTGATAGCTTGATTTATTAGTTTTTGAGTTTCTATATTCCAGATTTTAATCCTGTCATATGTATATCTAGCAAAGATTTTCTCCCATTCTGTATGCTATCTTAACTGTTTCCTTTGCTATACTGAAAGTTTTTAATTCTATGAGATCCCATTTGTTGAATGTTGGTCTTATTTACTGAGTGACTAGAGTTCCATTAAAAAGTCCTTGCCTATGCCAATATCTTTGAGTGTTTTCCCACTTTTTCTTGTATCTGTTTCAGAATTTCAGGTGTTAAGGATTTTGATGCATTTGGAGTTGATTTTTATTATATGGGAAGCAATACGGATCTAGTTTCATTATTGTAGATGAGGAACCATTTGTTGAAGTATTTCCTTCAATTTGTATTTTTGGAATCTTTGTTAAAAAATTGCATAGATTTTATATCTGAGATTCTGTTCCACTGATCTATGTGTCTGTTTTGTACTAGTGCAGTGTTGTTTTTGTCAGTATGGCTCTGTAGTATAGCTTGAAGTCAAGTATGACATCTCCAGAATTATTCTTTTTTGCTTAGAATTTCTTTTGATATTTGGAATCTGCTGTGCTTTCATATGAATTTCAAGTGGGTTTTTCAATTTTTGTGAGCAATGACATTGGAATTTTGATGAGTGTTTTATTGATCTTCAGATTGATTTCAACAAGATAGTCATTTAAACTATATTAATTCTTCTAATCCATGAGCATGGGAGGACTCTCCATTTTATAATTTCTTAAATTTTTTTCTTTCATGTTTAAATTTTGATTGTAGAGGTCTTTCACTTCCTAAAGTATGTTTATTCCACGGTATTTATTTTGAAGTAACTGTGAAAAAGGTAGTTTTCTGGTTTCTTTTTTACCTCTTTGTTGAACATATTTTCAACTTTCTCAAGGAGTCGTTAGAGTCTCTTAAGAACAGAATCATCTTGATAAGGATACTTTGATTTTTTTCCTTTTGTATCCCTTTAGTTTCTTTCTCTTAACTTATTTCTGTAGCTAAGACTTCCAGCAGCATATTGAGCAAGAGTGGGGAAAGTGGACACCATTTTCTTATTTTAGTGGAAATGCTTTGAGTTTTTCCCATTTACTATAATGTTGGATACAGGTTTGTTGTACATAACTTTTATTATGTTAATATAAGTTCCTACTATTTTAGGTTTTTTTTAATCACAAAATGGATTATGTTAAAAGCCTTTTATGCCTTTATTGAGATAGCCATATGATTTCTGTTCTTGAGTCTATTTAAGTGACACATCATGTTTATTGATTTGGGTTTGTTAAGTCATCTCTGCATCTCTGAAATAAGGCCATCTTGATCATGGTAAATGACCTTTTTGATGTGTTCCTGAATTCAGTTTGAAAATTATTACAGAGAATTTTTCTATGTGGACCTGGGGGATTGGTCTACAATTTTCATTTTTTGTGTATCTTTATCTGTTGTTGTAGTTTGCTTTCAATTGCTGTGACAAAACACTCTGACCAATACCAACTTGGGGAGGACAGGGCTTATTTGGTTCACATCTGCCAGGTCACACAGCTCATCACTGAGGAAGTCCATGGTAGGAAGTCAAGGCAGGAACCTGGAGGCAGGAGCTGGAACACAGGCCACAAAGGAGTGCTGCTTACTGGCTTGCTCCTCTGGCCCATGCTCAGCCTGCTTTCTTGTACAATACAGAACAACCTTCCCAGGGATGGTAACACCCACAGTGGTCTGGGCCCTCCCACATCACTCCACAATAAAGAAAATACCCCACAGACATGTCCAATGGAGGCAATTTCCCAATTGAGGTGCCCTCAATCCAGATTTGTCAAGTTGACAACTAAAGCTATATAGTACATCTGGATTGTAAATCAGGATAATTTCTTTAAAATAATCTGGTAATTTTCCTTATGACAATGAAATGGAATAATAGTTCCAAAAGCTCTTTTGTTAGATCTTCTTTAAAATTATGATGGAACTCAGGAATACATCCACCTGGGCCTGGACTATTTTTAGTTGGGAGTTTTTTTTATTACTTCCCTAATTTCATGGCTTCAAATAGATCTTTTTAGATTATTTATCTTATATTGGTTTAATTTTGGTAGGTCCTACATGTCTAGAAATTCATCCATTTCTTTTAGATGTCAATTGTGTTGGATACAAGTTTTTAAGGTTTATCCTAATGACTCTCTGAGTTTCATTGGTATCTCTTGTAATGATTCCATTTTTATCTCTGTTTTTAAACAAACTTTGAGAATGTGTTTATTTCACTTTTAATTTTGCAAATGAGTTTTGCTGCATATGACTTCTAGATTGACAGTCTTTTCTTGGAGATGGTTTTTCCATCTCCAGTTCAGGACCTTTTGTGATACTGTTAAGTGTTTTTGTTTTGTAATTATTTTCCTATGTGAATAGCTGGATTATTTCAGTGAAGTCTACTCTCTCATGTGACTTAGGTTTTCTCTCTTTTGGTTTGTGCATCTTGTTTTATCTTTTAAAAGAACCAACTCTTTAGTTCTTTGTATTTTTTATCATTTACATCAATTTTAATTATTTCTTTCTGTCTACTGATTTTGGGGTTGGCTTGTTCTTGGTTTTCTAAGCTCCTGAAGGGTATTATTAAGCTATTTATTTGCAATCTTTCTGATTTTGTAAATGTAGGCACTTGGAGCACTAAACTTCACTCTTACGACTGCTTTTATTATATCTTATAGATTTTGGCATGCTATATTTTCATTTTCAATAAAACATAGGATTTTTCTGATTTCCTTCTTGACTTTCTCAATGACCCTTTCATCATTCAATAGTGTGTTATTTAATATCCACAAGTAGTGTACGTTTCAACAGTGTTCTTTGCTACTGATATCTAGTTTTATTTCATTGTAGTTGGCTAGAATGCAAGAAATGCATTCAATTTTCTGACATTTGTTAAGAATGGATTTGTGTCCTATTACATGATCTATTTAGAGAAAGTTCTATGGGCTGCTGTGAAGACTGTGTATTCTGAAAAATTTGGGTGGGATGTTTTGGAGATATCTGTTAAGTTCATTTGATCTATGATACCATTTAACTCAGGTATTTTTCTACTTACCTTTTGTCTGGATGATCTTGTCTATGGGTGAGAGTACAGCACTGATGTCACTTACTATTAATGTAGTGGAGTTAATATCTGACTTTACATCTAGCAATACTTGTTTTATGAAATTGGGTGCACCAGGGTTTTGTGCCTATATATTTTAAATTGTAATGTATTCTTGATGGATTGTTCCTTTAATCAGTATGAACTGACCATTTTTATTTCTTCTGACTAATTTTAATTTGAGGTTTGTTTTGTCAGATATTGGAATAGTGACACCTGCTTTTCTTTGCCTAGTTCTACTTTCTTCTAGTCTCGTTTCCATCCTTTCATTCTATCATTTCTCTTGGAACCAACAAACAGGATTTTTGTTTATTTTACTTGTGACACTTTTTCCATTTTAAAAGTGAATTCATTTTTCACATTCCAGTGTCTTCCAGAGTATCCAAAGCACTCATTATCCTTCCATACCTTGCTTCTCAGAACGTGCTTTTGAGGTAGATCTGTTCCAAATTCTTTTCCTTTTCTGAAGCAGGTATTTTGTGTCCAGTGTTTTCTTTTTCTTTCTTTTTCTTCAAGCAGCTAAGAGTATTGGGGCCACTTACTTTTTTCTCCCTTCAGAGTTTTCCACTAAACCATATTCCTCTTTGAGCTGCTTAATACTGTTTCTTATGCACTGAGACAAGCTGGCCTGATGCTATTACTTTAACAAAGGTGATTGTTTTGGGAGAAAGTTTGCCCAAGACTATAGCATTCTGAATAATGCACAGGAGAGGAATTTCAGATTGTTTTGTTACTCTTAGGGATCAGTTCTGATCCTGGGTAGCAATGATGATCTCTCTCTTCCATCACAGATAGGAGACACTCAGATCTACTCAAAGAATTCTTGAAATGGGAACAATTTAGAACCCAGAATTTCCGTGCCATCACTTTTGCTCCATATAAGCCTCCCAATGACTTTAACTCTTTTAACACACATCCCATGGTGCACAACTGCACCTCCCCCATGAGGTACCTAGGAGCTGCTTCTGCAGCTGGATGGGGCCTGCAGCATCACCTGGCAGAACACACCATGCAGAAAGATCTGGTAAGGCTTGCAGACTCATTACTTGCTGTAGAAACCAAGATGCTTCTTGGCATGCTTCTGCCTGGTAATCATCATACCTGTTTTACCAGGCCAGGAAGCAACAACAGAACAGGCCCAGATGAACCATGACCACAGTTTTTAAATCCATTGTGTTAGTTTGTCTTTGATTGGGAAATCAAGACCATTATTATTCAGAGTTATTATTGAAAGTTGTGTATAAAATATTGCTATTTTGTTGATTTTGTAGTGACTGGTGTTTCTTATTCATTTGCTTAACTTCTCTTCTAGCATGACTTATTTTTCCCTGTGGCCTTATATATTTATCTTTCTCTTCAGTCAGAAGGATACCTTCAGCTATATTCTGTAAAGCTGGCTTAGTGAGAATAAATTCCTAATTCCTTTGAAATCTTTTCATTACGGAAAGTTTTTTTTATATTTCATTTGTTATTTTTATTTTATGTGCATGAGTTTATTGCCTGCATGTGTGTAAGTGCACTCATGTCTTGCAATGCTTGTGGAGATCAGAAGAGATAATCAGAGTCCCCTTGAACTGGAGTTATAGACCATTGTTAGCCACCATATGGGTATTGGGAATCGAACCCAGGTCTTCTGCAAGACCAGCCAGTGCTCCTAACCACTGAGGCATCTCTTCAGCCTCATTGTGAAGTTTTTCTTTCTTCTTCAGTCACGACAGATAGTTTTGCTGAGTATAACAGTCTGAGTTAGCAGTTGTTGTTTGAGGTCTTGAACTATAACATTCCAATCTCTCTTGACCTTAAATTTCTTTTGAGGAATCATCTGTTATTCTGATATGCCTCCATTGATGTATGATTTCCTGTTTCTCTCTTGAAACTTTCAATATGATTTTTGTTCTGTGTTATTTTAGTGTGATATACGCAGGTTCTTTTCTGGCCTTGTGTATTTAGTGTCGTAAATGTCTCCTGTACTTCCATTGACTTCTTATTCCTCAGATTTGGAGAATTTTCTGGTATGATTTCATTGAAAATATTTTCTAGGATTTTAGCATGAAAATCTTCTCCTTTTCTATGCCCATAATTCACAGATTTTGTCTTTTCATGGTATCATATACATGTTAAAAGGATCACTAGTTTTTTCTTATTAACTTATCTTTGTCATTGTCTGAATGTTCCATTTGGTCTACATTGTCTTCAGGTTCTGATATTCTCCTCCCCATGATACAGGTGAGGCTTTCCATGATGTTTTTTACTTGACTTACTGTATTTTTCATTTCCAGTATTTTGGTTTAGTTTTCTTCATTATTTCTGTCTCTATCAATTTGGCGGCTGTGTTTTCTTGAAATTTATTGAGGAGTTTATTTGTGCCCTCTTTGATTTCTCTGAAAATACAATCATCCTTTTTTTGGTCTTTTTGAGACAGGGTTTCCCTGTCTGGTCTGCCTCCAAGTGCTTGGATTAAAGCATGCACTACCATGCCCAACTATAATCATTCTTTCGAACTTGTTTGTGTAAGATTTCAGCTAATTTACTCTTAATGGAAGCCATTACTACTGGAATTAACAATTTTTGGAGGAGTCCTATTGCCTTGGTTTTTCATGTTTCTTGTGTTTTTACCTTTGGGACTTGTGCATTTGGGTTAGAATATTTTTGCTTGTTTTTAATTTTAAGTGGCTATTATTCTTTCAGTGGAATAGTTTGCATTGTTCGTGAAGGAGTGGTTGTAATAAGGTCAAGGCATTGGTTTCCTCTGCTGACTGGTTGTCAGGAAACCAGGCTCAATCTTCAATACTCTCTGAGAGTAGAATATTATCTCTAAAACCAGCCACTTCAAAGCGTAAGGCTATTTTGAAAATAGAGTAACAGTCAAATAAAGCAATCACTTCGTAAGCATGGATAAAAGCAGACCAGCTTGTAGTTTTGGGGAAAGTTTGTATAAAGAAGACAAACTAGATAACATAGAAGATAAATAAGGATTTTTAAAAGATAGAAAGAGGACAAAAACAGTGCAGAACATAGCTGGCCTGCTAAATTGATGTTGTTCATTAAATAAAGAAGGATTAAGTGTGAAGAAAAGAGAACTGGATGGGGTATAGAGTAGCAACATAGCCTGACCTGTTTGCTGGTGTTAGTTTTGATTTTCCTAGCATTCTTTCCTGTTGCTCCAGGCTCCTGTTGAAACAGGGTGAAATGAGAGCGTCCCCTAGAGGGTTCTTAGTCTCATTCATAAAAGAATTTAAGAATGGACTCAATTGGAAGCTTTAAGACAATTTTATTGGAATTTGCAGAAAAATCCTCAAGACAGGCAAGCTGGGGATCTCAGCAGCTGTCTAGAGGAAGAGAATACAGGGAGAAGAAGAGAAGCCAAAAAGTCATGCAGGTTTAGAGCCTGCATGGGATCAGACACGTGGCGGACTGGCAGCCACATGGCTGGGAGAAGGAGTTTTAGAGAAAAAGTAGAGAAATGCAAGGTACTAGGGCAGCCCAAAGCCTTAAAGAAAGCATATTTAGCTGAAGGATGTGAAGAAGAGAAGGAAAGATTACGCTTTTCTGAAGAATTCAGAAAAGCGGGCAGACATACGGAGAGCTACATGTTTGTGGCTAGGTCCAGAAGAACTGCCCCGGGAGGTGGGATTCCCAGCAGGAAAAGTTCACTGTCTCATTAACACATCCTGTATTCCGCCCACCTATTTAGTATAGATTAAGTAGAACCCACCTTCCTAAGGGTGGTCCTGTGATCAGGTGATTGACCAGTGAAACTGGAAATGTGGGTCTTTCAACAGATAAACTAGAGAATTTATAGTCTATCCCAGCTAAATAGGTATTTGCTCTCTAACATTCCCCCCTCTGAAGAGGTAACCCTAAAATCTTTTAGGAATTGGATAAGAGTTCCCTAATACTTTGGACATATTTGGCCTTTGGTGTAGAGTAGGCTGTTAGAAGGCACAAGGACAGTTTTTGGTTTTTAGCCAAAAATGAAACTGGCTACTTTTCCTTGGGGTCTTTTTACCCTAAACTGCCTAGCCAAATTCTACCTCCTATTCTTATCATATCACCCTCTGAAGAGGTCACCCTAATTGCCAATAGGGAATTGGGGCGCAGACCGCTCTGGCTTCGTCAAGGCTGAATAGGGTCGTAGATTGTGGCAATAGGGGTACCCCTTCAGTGAGTCTATCTAAAAGACCCCTGAATTGCATAACTCTTAGCTCTAGGGGGAAAAGAAAGTCCTTAACTGGTGCCTGGGAGATGCGAAGAAGTAAAGGCAAGAGTAACAAGGGCTACACATTCTAGACAGTAAACCAGCAAAGACAGAACAAGGAAAACTTCAAATGTCCAAGTTAAAGTCCATTAGAATTTCTTGCCCAGGACTTCCAAGATTATCCATTTATTGGGCTCCTTTTTGTTTTCTTTTGGTTGCCAAGGCTGGACTTGAGATTCTTGAGGTCAGGATTTGTTTTTAGGCATTTTAATAGCTTGTTGGAGTGGCTAGCATCAATGTAAGTTCCCTCCTAAATGGCTTCTAGATAGGAGAGAAAAGAAATTAGCCAACATTTAATGGTTAGGTTAGAACAATAGTGGGCTTGCCTTTCTTGACAGCAGGTATGCACTGTAGTGTTGAAGCAGGCTAAGATTTGAAGTCTTACATCTGAGTAGCATTTTTGCTAACAATAGTAAAATCGTTAGTGAGAAATTGTGCAAATAACATCTTATATGAACATAAACCTGATGTCTGGGAAGTGCAATCCTTTGGACTGTTGAAGACTATACCAATCATTTTAATCTTTGGTTATACTTTTCTGTTGGGTGTTTAAGATCATACAATTGGCCCAAATAAACCAACTTATTTTTATTCTTAAGGTCAGTTGAGTATCTGTTCCTCAGGAGTGTCACATGGGCTTGGAAGGAGCCCTTGGTTCCCTAGGCCTTTGTTTTACCAGTTCCATCTATGTGAAGATAAGTCAGAAGGTCTTGCTAGACCATAGCTTCTCTCTCTTTGAAGCATCAAGGAAACGTTTTCCTCTGCTGACTCTCCTCTTTGCAGACTGGACACTGGTTCAAGTCCTTCTAGTGGGGCCTCCACGACCTCCCTGAACAGGAGAACAGGTGACTCATCACATTTACAGGACATTATGAGAGATACCCCATAGTCCCCTGGAACTTAGTTGACCTTGGAGGGCAAGAGACAAAAAATTGTCCCTTTTAGTCCCTCTGACCAGATTAGTACAGGCCTCTAAACATGATTGTTAGACACCCAAGAAGGTTAGTTTCACCAATTTGGTACTTTTAATTACCATGTGTTATGCAGTTAAAGCTTGGGCAAAAGTCAAGTCAAACATTTTTAATAAGCCTTGACTAGACATATATTTTGTTCCTTAAAGTACTTGACTGAACTATTACTTTAAAAGCTTTAAGACTACTTAGACATTATTTGTCTCATCTTTCAAATATCATATCAACTCAAACTTTTAGTCACTTGTATAGACTTTCTCATTTTTCATTTTTTATTTTGAAAATATCCAGCCATCATAATTTTCATACATAAATCTTTCTTAACAAAACATTTTCTTTTTCTTTCCATCTTTTCATTTTTTTCTTAAGACCATGAGACATAACAACATTAAGAAATAAATTTTCCTTTTGTTGTGAGAATTCTCTTTTTGTATGTACTAGAGAATATTTATTCCCTTTCCAAAGCTCTAGTATCAAACCAATGTTTGATCATATTAAAGTTCACCCTGGGGAATGAATGTCTTTACTCATACAAATGGGTAAGGTATTGCTAACAGGTTTATAGGTGACCTGAGAGTGGATGCATGATGCATTGTAAAGTCTTTATCTAGCAAGGATGTTGACTTTTCTATAACCTTATGGGTCAAGTTCTTTCATTTATCCTTTCCCAAATTTCCTCCCCCAAAATAGCAGACCATTTGTGATTAAGGAAAAATTACATACAGCTGGCTGGGAGGATTGGCTGAATACTCAGATGATGGTCCAATGACCCTGCTTACCCCTCCTTCAGTGAAAGAATACAATAGCCAACAAATCCAACTATGATGATCTTTTGCAAGTAGGCACAGCTGAAGACATGAAGACAGCAGTTATTTGGCTTAGATGAGTGCTGTGCAGCATCATCTTAATAAAATAACATGAAATGCAAATTACACACATAAGATAATGTAATAAATTAATATTACCCATGTATACATTATACTTTATAAGTTCTTAGTTAAACCTTACAGAAAACACAAGAACCATCAACCTTACTTTAGATCTTGAGGGAGTGTTAACACTAGGAAGACAGAAGCAACTGGCACCTGGTTACACATTATCAAATTGAAGTTTACAATCTCCAGCATAATCACTAACTGAGGAATTTTAGGCAGAGGTTGTTGTTTATCTTTTCCAAGAACTGTGAATTGTCCCCTTTACTATACATTTGCATCAGTCTCTTAGTGACTTTGATTGTTGTGAGAAAATAGAGAACTCCATGAGCTACTTTTGCTATAGATATTTTAACCTCTGTTGAAATTAGTTTATTTTTTAGTTATTCTCAGTAGTACAATGTCTTTACTCTGAGGCTGTTTTGTTCTCCTTTTTTCTTGTCACAGGGTCAGGGGGCCAACCTGAACCTGGACATGAATCTTGAAGAACATCTTGAGATAACCGGTTTGAGTCTGAATTGGGAGGGCCAATCCCATGTCCAGAGTCAGCTTCTCAGTGAGCTCAAACAGCACATGAAAATTTATCAATGTGATTTACATAAAAAAGGTATTTATTTCTCTTTAAAATTTAACTCAGTAGTTTACATTGGACAGAAGAGTTATTGAGTTTAATCACTTCTAGCAGGAATGAAAACATCTGTCACTTATAACTTGTATATATTTTTCTAGGCAGGTGTCTTTTCATCTGCTGGGTCCTTTACTGGGAACAGGGAGTGATTGATATTAAGACATGACCTCATTTAATATTCCTAAACCTTATAAATCCATGGGTCACTATCCCTCATCATCGGCGTGGGCTGGGGTACCTGTATCCTCTCCTTCTTTACTAGTGACCCTAAAGAAGGGGGAGTCTGCTCGGAATTATTCGCTCTTACCGATGTGACTCTCTAATGCCCTGGGACCATAACTGATTCTTTTTGCATTTTGCCTGGTTACTCTCCTGCCTGTACAGGACCCACCATACATGAAATCTCTGGAGCAAGCATTACCCCTGATGCATTAAGGGAATTAGGTAACTTCTAATGATCATATAAGTTAGGGAAGGTTTTCTCATCTGATTTTCCAGGGGGCTGAATCTTAATATCCCTTTAAATGCTCCCTGACCCTTTTCCCAAAAGTTATAACTTGTCTGTCCAAATTTTATTTTCTAAATTACGAGAGACAAGACTATTAACTCTCACGGTGATTTCTTTTTAAAAAAGGCTCTCAGTCTGTCTGAATTAGAAAATGCATATTATAATTTACCATACATAATTTTGAATTAAGTACCCATAATCTGGACAATAAGGAACACAGCTATCTATGGTCTTGCAACTAGAAAGTGAAAAGCAGAGATGCTCAGGACATGAAGGGTCACGAACAAAAACAAGCTTGGAGTAAGTAAGCATCAGTGAGGAAAATACTCTATTTTAGAAAAAAAAACAGGCCTTGGATCACAATGTAAAAAGGCAGGAATTAAGACCTGTAAAGGCTGTATCTTACACCTTCCACCCAAGCCATCCATTCCTCTTTACCTCCCATTGCTGTAACTGTTTCCTGGTATCATCTTGTCTCATGTAATGTTTGGTTGGCCCTGGAGTTCTGTAAATTCACATAAGCTTCCCAGATGTGGCCATCACAAAGTTCCAGCTCACTTTGTACCTAGTTAGTCTTTGAAGTTTATGGCTAGAAAAACTTTAGATTCCCTTTTAGAAACTGATAAATATATTATGTAAAACAATGTAAGATTTTAAAATAGTCACATATAGAAATCAGCAAATATAACATACCATATAAAAATGTTAAAATTCAAAATAATTACCCATAAAAAACATGTAAATGTCATGTAAACAATAGGAGAACCAAAACAATTTCCTTTAAAATTAAATGAAGATATTATATAAACAAATACTAGAATTTAAAATATTTCCCTGTAAAAACCAGTAAATGCATAAGACAATCTAAAAATAATCATTTTAAAAACCAGTAAGTACCATACTAAAAGTTAAAATTTTAAAGAATTTTCATTAGAAACAGACCAAAATGATATTAAATTGATGCTATTGTCTTCCTAATTTAACATAAAAATGCAACAACATTGCTATAAAAGACTGTTAGTCCCTCTTGCTTTTCTGTGATCCAATCAAGGATTCAAAATGAAAACCAAAGTGAAAAATAAATTTTATAAGAATTAAAACATATGATTCAATGCCTGAATTCTAAAGAATTCCCACATTGTCATGATCCCCTAGAGTTCTGAAGAACCAATAAGTTCCTGGGTGTTGTCATTTTAAAGTATGCCATGTGGTAGGATTAAGATGGTGGCAAGGTCAAACAGGTCAACACCATTTTGAATATGTTTGTCCAAGATGGCAGCCAAGTCATGTGACTGTCACCATATTGATGATGTCATCATCCAATGGAGACCAGATCACATGGTTCCCTCTCTCTTGGTAAGGTCACCAGCCATGATGGTGACTGAGCACATGGTAACATGAGCCCATCTCCCACCAGCATAAAAACCCTGTGGGATCCAAATATCTCACAGATTATATGCTAACAGAAACCCTTTTTACTTTTAGAAAGCACCCGGTTAAAGTAGTACCCTCAGATACGTAGACCCTAGATTAGAGAGCAAAGCAAAAGAATTCATGGTCTCAAACCAAGGATGGGAGTCCATGTACCTTACCACAATGCAAAGGTGAATGTGAAGCAGTGTCCTCTGGATCTTTTCATTCCTAGATACTATTAATTGCTGGGGAAATAACTCAAAAAAAGGCAGCAGAAAGAATTAGAAGTTATGTCCAGTACAAAGGTACTTGGGCTGTTGCTCTGAGAGCACATGTCTCCCCAGAGCACAGTGTGTGGCTTTCCTCATTCACTAAAATCTAAAATGCTTAGATCTATTCAAAAAGCAGATATCTCTGGACAACATTCTCTAAGCACTGCTTGTTTCGTGTTCACCAGTGACTGAGGTCCAAATCCCAAATCTAATTGTTCTTTCCCATACTTATGCAGAGAACCATGTGAAGAAAGAGCCCAAGTTAAGAAATGGCTTTTAAAACTTTTTTTTCTCTCTAACAGGCAAGAATTTACAGCTTCCATATGCCCCGAGGCCATAACAAGCTAGATAATGGAGCTCACACCCTTACCGGCTTAGCAGCCTAACTCAGTACACATAGAAAAATCACCACATGGCCACCAAATAAGTTATTAAAATTTTGGGGGTCCCTTCGTGGTCGCCAAAATGAAACGGGGTGAAATGAGAGCGTCCCCTAGAGGGTTCTTAGTCTCATTCATAAAAGAATTTAAGAATGGACCCAATTGGAAGCTTTAAGACAATTTTATTGGAATTTGCAGAAAAATCCTCAAGACAGGCAAGCTGGGGGTCTCAGCAGCTGTCTAGAGGAAGAGAATACAGGGAGAAGAAGAGAAGCCAAAAAGTCATGCAGGTTTAGAGCCTGCATGGGATCAGACACGTGGCGGACTGGCAGCCACATGGCTGGGAGAAGGAGTTTTAGAGAAAAAGTAGAGAAATGCAAGATGCTAGGGCAGCCCAAAGCCTTAAAGAAAGTATGTTTAGCTGAAGGATGTGAAGAAGAGAAGGAAAGAATTGTCAACTCATGTTGACAAATAATCAAATCACTAGAGGTCTTTTAAAAATGGTGAATTACAGCTGCTCTGGTTGAGTGCCAAATGCTGAGAATTAAGGGTTTCCCTGGCATCGTCTTTCATCTGCCCATGCTGCTGCCACTCATTTTTTCTTGCCCCCAACTTTTCTGCTCTTTATAATATCTGTTATTAAAAGTGCAGTGCAGATTTTCTGAATCTCTCTTAAGCTGTGGTTCTTGTTAACTGCTGTTGGTATTTCTTCTCACCGGTAATGGGATGCTCCCCAAACCAAACCAATTCCTCCAGGATAAACTCTGGACTTCACTGCTTTACTAAGTTCCCTATTTTACTTTGTTATTAAAGCTCAACTTTCCCTAGTTCTGGCTTCTATGGGCCCTCTCTATTCACAGACACATACATATACACTCAACTTTCTCCAGTTTGTACCCTAGAGATTCTAGCAACTTATGCCTGGGTGACATCTGTCATCTTCCAGATCCCACTACAGGAGTTTTGAGAAGCACTTCATAAAATTTATGGATCACTTTGGAAAGTACAGTCATTTTAATGTTACAATTACTTTGAATTCATGGGCTATTTTCCCACTTGTGTCACTTTCAATTTCTTGTATCAATGCCTTAAAATTTTCAGTGTATAGACCTTTCACTTCTTTGAATTGCTAAAGGGGACTGGTGAGATGGCCCAGCAACTAAAAGTGCTTCTTGCTCTTCCAGAGGTTCCCAGTGTTAGAGAGCAAATGTAGCTGGGATAGACTATAAATTTTCTAGTTCATCTGTTGAAAGACCCACATTTCCAGTTTCACTGGTCAATCACCTGATCACAGGACCACTCTTAGGAAGGTGGGTTCAACTTAAGCTATACTAAATTGGTGGACGGAATACAGAGTGTGTTAATGAGGCAGTGAACTTTTCCCACTAGAAGTGCAGTTCTTCTGGACCCAGCCACAGACATGTAGCTCTCCCTAAGTCTGCCTGCTTTTCTGAATTCTTCAGGAAAGCCTAATCTTTCCTTCCTTTCTTCATATCTCTTTTCTAAACATGCTTTCCCTAAGGCTTTGGGCTGCCCTAGCGTCTTATATTTCTTTACCTTTTCTCTAAAGCTCCTTCTCCCAGCCATGTGGCTGCCAGTCTGCCACATGTCTGACTCCCATGCAGCTCTAAACCTGCATGACGTTTTGGCTTCTTTTCTTCTCCCTCCATTCTCTTCCTCCAGGCAGCTGCTGAGATCCCCAGCTTGCCTGTCTTGAGGATTTTTATTCAAATTCTAATAAAATTGTCTTAAAGCTTCCGATTGGGTCCATTCTTAAATTATTTTATAAATGAGACTAAGAACCCTCTAGGGGACGCTCTCATTTCACCAGCATGCACATCAGAATGCTCACAACCACTTGTAACTTCAGCTCCAGGGGATCTGACACCCTCTTCTGGCTTCCATGGGCCCGCCCTACTCACAGATTCATATACATACAAATAAATATAAAACAAACCTTTAAAATGTATTCCTAGGTGTTTTAAAAATTATTTTCAATGATACTTTAAATGAGACCAATAATTTCTTTTTCAAACAGTTCATTGTTAGTAAAGAGACAAAACTAGGTGTGGGTTGTTGTTTTTTTTTTTATTTTTTTGAGACAGGGTCTCCCCGTAGCCCCATCTGGCCTAGAACTCACTATATAGATCAGTCTGGCCTCAATCTCACAGAGATCTGCCTGCCTCTGTCTCCCAAGTGCCAAGAATTAAAGGTGTGTGCCACTATATCCTGCACAAAATTGATTTTTGTATGATGACATTTTCATTTTACTTTATGGGACTCCCTGATAATTTCTAACAATTTTTTAATAATTCTCTAGAAATGTGGGAATGGTGATTCTACCATGTATAAAATTATGGTGAGAAATAAATGAAATAATACATAGCAAGTGCTCAGCACAGTTCCTGGCATAATAAATGACCAATCACTGATATTGTTAGCAAATTGGATTCTAATAATTACTTCACTGCCCAATAGTCTTTTCTATGAGCCTATAGATTCATAATTTCAGTCTCGAGTGTCTCCTTACACAGCTCTCTTAAAAACAAAAGTGATGAATGAAGCTCATGAGTAAATATGTTTTTCTCAGCAGTGCCTTAGGGTTATCATTCTTTATGGTGGCTTCCATTTTGTAGACATTGGAGAGGACACTATATTAAAACTTTTAAAACTCAAATATGTCAATTTTAATCAGCTCCTCTATGCATTTCTTACTAAAAATGACACAAGATTTCCTTTTATTGCAAATTTTGGAAAACCAGAAAATCTAATGATGATCTACTCTAATTATTACATTCTAACAAATGTGTTTGCTTTCTTTCTAGTTAGTGCAGTTCATCTCAGACTTCAGCCTTCTAAAACACACAGGAATTTGAAAGATGCTTTGGTACTTCTTTGGGTCAAATCAGAGCACAAGAATATAATAAAGTTATTTATATACATTGAAATTGCACACATTATATATTACCGGTGACAAACATGGAAGAGTGCCCAAGCACCAAAAATTTAAAACCAGAAATATATCACAGAACTCATAGATTATTCAGAACTACTGCTGTACAGTCAAATCTTGTAGAATAGTTCTCCTGCCTGTTGCATGACATTACCAGCAGTAAAGAAAAATGTAAAAATCAATTATTTGTTACCATTTCCTATTCTAGCATTCTCAGAAGGAACCCATCCCTGATATATCCAGAATCTACAGCTACATTTGAATGGCTTACTTCTTATTTCATTCAGATCTCTTTTAAGATAGTTGCCTCTTAGTCCTCTTTTAAGTTGAGGCTATCTTCTGTTTATGAGATAGTTCAATTTTGCCTGCAAGTCTTTCTGCATCAACAATGTCTGGACTCCTTTCTGCCTGAGAAAGATATCCCTAGTCTCCTGTAAGATACTTTTGCTTCTGTCCTGGGTCTGGAGCTGAACTTCTGGTATAGGGGAAAGAAGTTTCACTCTAGGGTTGTCTCTTTCACTGTTCTTCTTTAGAAGTATATTTTACGTGTAACACACACACACACACACACACAAATTAGTTATCTTTTATGAAAGCAAAAGTGTATCATATAGTATGTGATCTAATTAATTCTCTCTATGCTCTCCATTCTACCTAGTCTCTTCTGGGTTCACGAAAGTTGGCTCAGGGCACCATTTCCAAAAGTACACAGACAAAATTATGTAGAATTGAGGCTCTGCCACTTGAGTGAAATAACAAGTCAGCCATCATATTTAACTTACCTGTTTAGAACAAATACAAATTTGGAAATATAAACTATCATTTATTTTAATGACAACAAAGATATTTTCAAGTGACAGGACAAATACGTCTAACATTTACCCAAGGTAATAATAACAAATATTTTTAATACTATATGGTAATACTTGATCAAATTCTAATGAGTCTCTCTCTTCTCTCTCCATGTATCTGTATCTGTATCTGTATCTGTATCTGTATCTGTATCTGTATATGTATATGTATATGTATATGTATATGTATATCGGAAGTCCTGGGTTTAATCTCCACCACCTCTGGATTGGGATGGTTACACAGACCTGTAATCCTAGTCATTCCAGAAGTGGAAACAGGAGAGTCAGGAGTTCAAGGCCAGCTCCTGGTCCACATGGGTTACATTAGACCCTGTCTCAAAGTAAGGGAAAAATCTGTTGTTTAAAATCAGATAACCTGGTTATGAGAAGCTACCTTTTTAACTACCATGCTATATTGCTTAAGAGATGAGGTAATTTTAAAGTATAAAATCTTTACCAAAGTATTTAGAATGTATTTTAAAAATCTGTTAAATTTCCAATATTGAAATTAAAACTAAAAGACTTTTCTTTTTTAATTTAAAAATTTTCATTTTATGTGGACGAGTGTTTTAACTGCATGTAAAACCCATGTGTGCAATGCCCGAGGAGGTCAGACTAAGGTATTGGATCCCCTGGAACTGGAGTTACAGGTTGTGAGCAGCCTGACATGGGTATTGGGAACTGAACCTGGATTCTCTCTAGCAGCAGTTAGTGTTCCTAACCACTATTTCTCCAGTTCCCCTTACATATACTTTGATTTTTATTTTTTCATGGTGACTCAAAAGCTTCTGAAACATAATTTATAGTTTTTTTATATTTAAGAAATATATGGATGGAGCTAAACACTTGTTAAAATGAATTTCATCCACCTAAAATTCCAAAAGGAGGTTATTATGTAAAGGTAAATTGCAAATTCAGGCCTATTAGACCTAACTAAGCTTACCACATGAAACCACAAACAAATCTTCATGAAGCTTCATAAGTTGATAGAATATATCAGTGAAAAAATACTAATGCAGAAGCTAGTTCATCCATTATTGCAAGGTATGTGTTATGCTGGTAAAATTTACTTTCTTTTTAATGACATTATCCATCTCTCTGTTATCAACTTTATGCATTATTGCTGTTTTTGAAGTCTACCTTTATCACTATCTCCTTAATTCAGCTGTTTTGTATCTTAACTTCAAAGTACATACCAGAACATTCTTCAAAAAATTGCTTTCCATTCTTCTCCTATGATTTCTCTTAAAACTTTAAGACATATTCTTGGTAAGACTTCCTATTGAATCTACACAAAGTAGACAGTGAAGGACTTTTTATCCATAAACTTCAGTGGGTACAGTTACCACTGAGACTTTAATAATCACTCAAAACTACTTCGTCTTACAGACTTTGAACTCTGAAATTCCTTTCTCTGTTCAACACTTTCTATCTTTTCATTTTCTTCCTTTCCCAACCTCCCATCCTGTTCTGCATCCTTATCACTTTTGTAGGTCCTTGGATTCCTCCTTATTTTTCCAAGCTATTAGTCTCTTTCTGCCTTTATTTTGAGCAGTCTAAACCACATTGTTAGCCATTTCAATGATGTTCTTCTGTTTTGAAAATTGTTTGTGTGGGGTAAATGTATCCATCTGTGTTTTGTTTTCTTTTTTAGCCTGTGCATAAGCAGTCAGGCTTGCTGGAGAAAATTGAGAAATTGGATTTATTGGTTTTATCACAAATATATTATCCTGTGCAGACTTGCCACTCCCAACTACTTGGCTTTATTTTTCACTCACTGGATAGAGACAAATATGAAAAGAGAATTACCCCAATTTTATAAACATAAAAATTATGTAAATATAAATTCAAAAATTCCAGTATGGGCACATTACAGAGATCATTCATCATCATCAAGTTGGTATTATTAATTAATTCATTCATTCTTTCATTGTGATGCACTGATGGTTCAACATGTTCAAATCAATACACATAATATAGCACATGAATTAAGACCAATAAAAGGCTGTTAACAAAATTCCCTTATGATAAAAGTACTCAAGAAACTAGAAAGAGAGTGATTATACCTTAGCATAATAATACTATACATGATAAACTCATATCCAACATTATATAGAATGAGGAAAGTAGAAAGCATTTTCTTCAAAATTACCACTCCTATTCAATATAGTACTTGAAATCTTAAGAGAAATAACAAGAAAATAAAAGACATACAATTGATTAATAATGAATGCAAATTTAACTTTAATGAGATGCTTTAGCCCCCTAATTGAAATTTTAAAATCTTGTGTGGGCAAGAGTATGAGGAAACAAGTATGTGTGCAGTTGAAGTATATGCTAATTGATACAGCCTATCAAGATTTAAGCTGTGGTCTTGGAATACAGCTCAGTGATAGAATCCTTATGTAGCATGCGCTAGGCTCTGAGTTCAATACTCCAGCACTATATTTTGTTCCTAAATTTTATTCATGATTTCATATGAAATATTTCAGATCAATGCGTTTTAATCATCATCTTCCTCCTCCTGGTCATCCTGATTAATCTGTAAGTAATATAAGTCATAGCTCTCTTTTCCAGAGCTATTTTTTAAACGATTTAAAATATGAATACCTTTCTCTTGGTGATGACTTGTCTAGCAATCCATCTATATGTGTCCAAACAGAGAGGCTTAACATCAATATCTTCATCACTTATTATACATTAATATGAACAAGATTCAATTCTAAGAAATTTTACCATTTAATCCTCACAACACACTTGAGGTAGGCACACTCATTATTCTCTTTAACATGTCTCAGCAAAGGAAGATAATCTGCCCTTGAAGAAAATGATCAAGAATTTCCCTCTCCCAATATCCATGCTGAATATTATCTAGTCCCAAGAATGTCTCTGCTTTCTAATATACTCTTTTGGATCTCTATGTTATTTTCTCTCCTCTCCATCTGGAATGCCCTGTACTACTTGTCCTACCACATACATCATCTTTATCCTGCCAGTTGATGAGCCTCTAACCTTCCATAGCATCATGCAAAAATAGCATTATAATGGGAATTGCATTCTTTTGAAATTTTTATTTATTATTAAAGTATGTACTTCAGTGTGGTTGCATGCATGCCGCACTACATATGTTGAGATCAGAGGACTTTCAGGAGTCACTTTTCTCATTCCACCGTGGGTTTCAGGGTTCAGACTCTGGCTGTCAGTGGTTTTACTCACTGAGCCATCTCACCAGCCCTTTCTTAAGTTTGTTTTTTTTTTATACATGTGTGTGTGTGTGTGTGTGTGTGTGTGTGTGTGTGTGTGTGTGAGTAGAGGGGAAAGGAGGATGTTGGGTGTCCTGTTCAATCACTTTCTACCATATTTCCTTGAGATGGGGTCTTTTACTGAACCTGGAGATAAAATGGCTGTCAGTAAGCCCAAATGATTCTTGTATCACCACTCTTAAAAGCACTGAGTTTTTGGGTATGTGTGGTCACACTTAGCTCTTTATGTGGGTGCTGGGAATGTGAATTCAGGTCGTCTTGCTTATTCAGGAAGCACTCTTCCTCAATGAGCCATCTTCCCAGCCCCTGTATTCTTATGCTTTTTCTTTAAGGTCTTCATCTCCCAACCCCACATCCTGAGAGGGCCAACACAGACAACTTTTATAAAATCGTTTTATTACTTACTTTTTACTTTTTGTAAGAATTTCAAGATTCAGTGAAATTATTTTTCCCAGCTTTAGTGTGGTATAAATGAAAAAGGTATATATATTTACAATATACACCATGATGTTTTAATGCATATACCCAATGTGATATGATTACCATTGGGTCTTCTTACTATCTTAATTTGTGAACACTTCAAGTAAGATTTCATGTTTTTTGTTTGCTTGTTTGTTTTGTGGTTTTGATTGATTGATTGATTGACTGATTGATTGATTGACTGTTTTGAGACAGGGTCTCCCTGAAGCCCCATCTGGCCTGGAATTCACTATGCACAAAGATCCGCCTGCCTTTGTCTGGATTAAAGGCATATGCCATCACGCCCAGCTTTCAGAGTTCATGTTTTATCTGTAGCCTTGCCAGTAGAGAGGCTGTAATACTGCAGGCATTTTCTAAAATTGTACATTCACTTCTTTTTCAGAAGCAGGGGTACACTAGCAAATTACAGTGATGTTACTTATGGAGTTAAACTTTAGTCAAGAGAAATGGGCAATAAGCATACTATGCTAGAGAAAATGAGAATGAGTCTGATGAGAAATTGCTTCTATATTAAACAGGCTTCTCTGGAATGGCAAACAGTCATATAAAAAGGTGAAAAAAGCTATATGTCTATGAGAAGAGGATATAAGCAGAAAGAATGGCAAATGTGAAGTTTCAGAGGGTTCAATAAAGTTCAATAGTGAGTAAATGGAGTTAAATGTAGATGAGGGAGTCCAAAAGAGAGGACAGAACAAATCCTACAGACTTTTGTGTGCCAGGGCAAGAATTCTGGCTTTCAGACAGACAGAGACAGAAAAAATACCATAGGGATTTGTGTGGAAGAGTAATATGATATCATTTCAGTTATAACAGGATTACTCTGGCTAACTTGTTAGGCAGAAGAACAGTAGCTAAGAAGCTAATGTAATTATGTAGAAGAGAGAAGATAACATATTGGACCCAGTGTAGTAGGTTGGAAATGGCAAGAAGGGATTCAGTCTAGATTATTTTGTTTATTATGGATAGAGATAATATTTCATGATGTATTTATTGTACTTAGATAACAATGACTCTGATGGGTGAGGGAAAGAGTATGTTGCAACTCACTGGGAAGGTAAAGGTTAAGAAACATTTAAATGGGAGTTGGAGATATGGCTCAGCAGTTAAGAGCACATGCATGGTGGCTAATAACCATCCATAACTCCAGTTCCAGGGATTCCAACAGCTTCTTCTGACCTCCGCATGCATTGAATGACATGGGTTCACTTACACACATGCAGGCAATACACTCATACACATAAAATAAAAAAAATTTTTTTAAAGAAATGTTTAAATAAATAAGTAAACAAAAGAAGTTCCCTGTGGTAGTTTGAATGAGAATGTTCCCCCAAAGCTTCAAGTACTTGGATATTTTGTCCCCAGTTGGTAGTGCTGTTTTGGGAGGCTTTAAGAGGTGTGACTATGCCAGAGAAAGCAGATCACTAGGGGTGAGCTTTGAGAATTCTTTAGCTTTGCCAGACTAACAGTGGAACTAAACTTCCACTTCCTGTGCTTGCTGGAAGATGTGAGCATTCTACTTTCTCCTCTGGCCACCTCCTGCCACCATGCCTCTCCCTTCCCCCCATGATGAACTCTGATTCCCCTGGAACCATAAACTCAAATAAACTCTTCCTTTTATAAGTTCCCTTGGTCATGGTGTTTTATCACGCAACAGAAAAGTAACTAATACATTCTCATTCATTACAAAACTGTATAAAATATCATATGATCATATCATATATCTACAGACTAGATATAGCTTAATTATATAGCAATTGCATAGCATGTTCAAGACCCTGAATCTTATTCCAGGCACATCACAGAGAGATGGGGGGCGGCAAAACAGAGAGAGACAGAGTCAGAGAAATTAAAATTCATTGAATCAATAGTAAGTATCAGGTACTGGTGTTTTATGTGTGCACTCTTTTCATTCCTCAAACACTACAAATGTTTTTTTTCTGTTTTTCAAATGATATAGCTGAATTTCAGAGATATTAAGCACTCTGGTCAAGGAACAAAACTGTATTGGAAAGTGCCATGGAGTCATTAACACTACAATATTAATCTACTCATTAATGAGCATGTGGTGCAGGGGAGAGGGAGTGTCTATTTCCATCATCTGGTATCTTCTTATATTTCTTTCTTCGGTATCTTAAAAGATTACCATAACACTCCTAGAGCTGATAAACACTTTCAGCAAAGTAGTAGTATATAAAATTAACACAAAAAATTCTGTAGCCTTAATGGGGCTATTTAACTGGGAAGGGAGAAGGGAATGAAACATAACAAACCATGGGAGTAAAGGGGAAGAAAGAGCTCGGGAGAGGAGGGATAATACAAGACGGGTATTATCAAGGGGAAAGTGGGGATACGTTAACTGGGGAGGGAAAGGAAGGTTAGAAAGGGAAAGAAAGGAGAGAGAAAGCTTAGGTGAAGTGAAAAACCAGAGAGAAATGTGTTAGCTCAAAAACCTACTGAAACACACAATATCTGAATGTGTATACCAGAATGCTATTTAACAAGAAACTCTAAAGTCTCACCAGCAAAGCATCTTCATGCAACAGAAGGTAATGTGCATAGAAGGCCACAACTGGTCAAAATGTGGAGCTGGTGGTATCACAATCTTTGATTTCAAATTACACAGAGCTACAGTAACAGAAAAGCATGGTGCTGGCATAAAAACACAGTGATCAATGGAATAGAATGGAGGACCCAGATTTAAGTCCATGCACTTACAGCCACCTGATTTTTGACAAAGGGGCCTAAAGAAAAGACAGCATGTTCAACAAACAGTGCTGGTCAAACTGAATAGCTACATGTAGAAACATGAAAATAGATCCTTATTTTTCACTGTGCACAAAACTCAACCACAAATGGATCAAGGAACTGAATGCAAGACTTGACACCCTGAGCCCAATTGAAGAGATATTAAAGAATAAACTGGAACTTATAGGTACCAGAAAGAACTTTATGAACAAGACTCCAATAACACAGGCATTAAAGATCAACAATTGACAAACAGGACCTCATAAAACTAAAAATCTTCTGTACATCATAAAGGTGAAGAGGCAGCCTACAGTACAGGAAAAAACTTTGCCATCTAAATATCTGACATTAGATTAGTATCTAGAATATACAAAGAACTAAAAAAACTATATATCAAAGAAATAACCAACCCAATTAAAATTGGGGCAAGGAACTAAACAGAGAGTTCTCAAAAGATGAAATGCAAAAGTCTGATGCAGTGTTTATTATTATGCCAACATCATATACTTGAACGAATAGACTGACTCTTAAGTTTTTAAAAGTGGGCCTGAATTCAGAGAACACAAGTTAATCTAGTTATCTGGTAGAACTGTGCCAATGAATTTCTCTTGTCTCCTCAGCTTGTGCAGATAGAGCTGTGTCCTCACCTTGTGTCAATGGAACTGTTTCTGGAACCCTGTTTCTCCCACTGTGTTGCTCCCCCCTCCCCATCAGGTCACATCTACAATTTATTCTAAAAAAGTTTTATTCAGCTTCATTGAGTAAGTACAAGTTTGGCCCCACCCTTAATCTTAACAGACCATCTGGCCTTTTCATCCCTCCTACCTCATTCATCCAAGGTCAAGTGTTCTTTCCCAATCTCCATTGTGTCCAATGTGCTGTTTACAGCATTTTGATATGTTAATTTTCAAGCATACCTACATACATTCATTATCTTTTTGAGTGAAGAACCAAACTGAGGTTGCCAAGGAGATGCCCTGTCATCAGACCCAGGAGTGCATCATTTTGCTGGGGTTAATTAAAAGTCATCAGTTTAAATTATGTCCATTAATAAAAATTATTCATTATTAAATATTATTCATTAATAAATATTATTTAGCTACTAAGAAAAATGAACCACTTGGAGAAGTTGTTCAGGAGATAAGAGCACTTGTTGTTTTTCCAGATGACTCGGGTTTAACTTCCAGTGCCCACATGGCAGCCCTGTCATCTTTTTCTGGCCTTCTCAGGCACTATACACATACCAATAAACATATGGGTAATCAAAACACTTGTACAAATAAAAATAAATAAATAATTTTAAAAAATAAAGAAAAATGAAATTTGTAAGTAAATGGATGGAACTGGAACAATCTTTCTGAGTGAGGTAACCCACACCCAGAAAGACAAACTTCTTATGTTCACTTTCATAAGTGGATGCTGGTTTTGAATCTTTAGATAGGTGTGTTTCAATTAGAAAATCCACAGAGGTCAGGCTATAGGGGGGTGGGTCTTCCTGGGAGGGGAGATAGACTGCAGTGATATAAAAAGGGGAAAAGCAGTGATGGAAGAAGAAGAATTAAATGAGGTTGGGGAATGGAAGGGCAGGGTAGAGGAAGGAGTATGGGGAGGCATAACTGACACTAAAGGCCTTTTGAAAGAGTCATATGGAAACTGACTATTGTGGAAGCTTAACATATATAAATATTTAATATAAAAATAATTTAAATACAATCACCCTACACTGTAGCCAAGCTGACTCTACCTTTGAACTGACTCTACCTTTAAAGTGCTAGGATTACAAACATTTACCATCCTCCTCTCAGCTTAAGAGAAATTTTTATATATTTTACTTATTATTTTTATTTTATGTGTATGAGTGTATTGTTTGCATGTGTGTAAGTGCACCTATGTCATGCAATGTCCATGTCAGAAGAGGACATTGGATCTCTTGGAACTGGAGTTACAGAGAGTTGTTAGTTGCTATATGGGTGCTGGGAACTGAATGCAGGTCCTCTGCAAGAGCAGTCAGTGTTCTTAACCACTGAACCATCTCTACAGCCCCAATGAGAAATGTTTTGATGAGTGCTTCTATTATGTAATTTTTACACCTATTAGATTCTTAATAGACAGTTAGATCTTAAGTAAAATTTGATAATTTTTATTACTGTTAGGTTGTAATTGCTTGACTATTTTCTGTTTCTAGTCAGCTAAAGTGCTAATAAAGCAATAAAATTTAATGGGCTACTCAGCAGGAAGTTAATAACATTTGTTATGAATTAGGCAATGGGATACATGAGAAAAACAAGCTCAATAATGGTTCATTATATACAAAAAAAGAGAACAAAATGTGAAAAAAATATAATACTAATATAAATATTAAAACTTGCTGGGCATGCCTATAAACCTTGCATAGTGGATGCTGAGGCATGAAGATTGCAAGTTCAAGATGGCCCATCTCAGAAAAAAGGAGTCAAAATTATGAAGTATGTCCTTACATGTGGAAATAAACATGTTAAATTGAAAAAATTAGAGAGTCAATCAAGTCTGGATTCCAAATGTTGCTCTATTATTCATCAGTTGACTACTTTGGATGGAGCAAGTGAGTTAATCATGGTTAATAATATTTATGATTGCCTTCAATTTGCTTATCTTTTGTTGAGAATTATAGCATGTGTGTTCATTGTGAATATTGCTGTATACCTTTTCTTTTCTCTGTTGTGTCCTTATCTGGTTTTAGTGTCAAGGTAATGCTGGCCTCTCATCAACTTGAAATGGATCAAAGATCTATGAAATAAACTGAAACTATGAAATAACATATATGAGAAACATTTTTATATCGATAGAGGCAATGATGTTTTGGATATTGCCCCCAAAGCATCAGAAACCAAAGATAAAATAGACAAATGGGGATACAGCAAGCTAAGGAAAGAAACAAAACACTTCCACAGAGCAAAGGAAAGAAATGAATGAGAAGAGCCTGTAGAATAGGAGAAAATTTTTGACATTTATCCATATGTCAAAGTTCAGAATACATAAGAAACTAAAAAAACCTCAATAACAACCCCCCAATAATCCTATTAAAATGGGCAAATGATTTGAACAGGCTATCTCAAAAGAACAAATAACAATGGTATGAGACTTGTGAAAAATTGTCCATCATTACCCATAAGGAAACTGAAAATAAAAACTGTAATGAGATTAAAAACTAAAACCAATCAAATGCTGGTGAGGATATAGAAAAAAAGAATTTTGATGTAGTGATTATGGGAATGTAACTGAGTATAGGTATTAGGAAGATTGGTATGGAAGTTCCAAAAGAAACCCCTAAAAATAAATATACCAAATGATCAAAGTATCCCACTTCTGGGTATGTACCCAAAGGAACTGAAATCAACATACAAAAGAGATGATTCAACATCCATGTCTATTGTAGGAGGTATTTACAGTAGCTAGGATAAAGAATTGACCTTTGTGTGTACTCGCAGAAGAGAGCACTGGCTGTTCTTACAGGAGACCCAGGTTCAAATCCCAGCACCCAAACGACTAACAACCATCCATAACTCCAGTTCCAAGGGATCTGATGCCCTTTTCTCCCTTGCACAGGCACTGCATGACACTGGTGCACTTACACAATTGCAGGCATAACATTCATTCATGAACATAAAAAAATAAAAACAAATAAAAATTAATAAATAAAGTCAGCCTTAATGCAGAGTAGTGAATCCTAGAGACTGGAGAGGCATAAAATAAAAATAACAAATAAAATACAAAAAAATTTCTCCTAAACTGATTGTGTGGTGGCACATACCTGTAATTCTAGCACTTTAAAGGTAGAGTCAGAGAATCAAGGCCAGCTTGACTACATAGTAAGTTTGAGGCCAGCCTGGGTTCAAACATTATCTCAAACAAACAACAACAACCAAACACTTCAAATATATTTCTCCTAGCTCCCACATAGTTTGAAATGATTTTTCAAGGTACAAAATAGGTTATTTTCCTCAAATGACAACCCTTCCATTTGAGATCACATTTGTCAAATACTATTAACTGCTTTCTGATGTGCTATCTCTAGCAGGTGAGCCTTGGTTATATAAGAAAGCTAGCTGAGGGGCTGGAGAGATGGTCCAGTGGTTAAGAGCACTGCTTTTCTTGCAGAGGGACTGGCACCCACATAGAAGCTAACAACTATCTGTAACTCCAGTTTCAGGGGATCTGATACCCCTCCTTTGGCCTCTTTGGGCCTTGTATACATGGGTGAACTTACATACATGCAGGCAAAACACTCATATACATAAATAAAAATAAATCAAATCACAAAAACTAAAAAAGAATTTTTAAAAGAAGCTAGCTGAGCAAGCCAAGATAAGAAAGCTGTTAAGCAGCATTCCTTCACGGAGTCTGCTTCTGTTTCTGCCTCTAGGTTTCTGCCTGAGTTTCTGCCCTGATTTCTCTTGGTGATGGACATAACCTGTAAGTGGAAATAAGCCCTAAGTTCCTTTTGCTCATGGTATTTATCATAGCAAAAGTAAGAAAACTAGAACATGCACTGTTTAAAGCTATCACACCTTGGCTAGGACATGTCATCTCTGTCTAAGCTTAAAATTCGACCAACGTAGTTGCATGGCCCTTCTGTAATGATCATCCTACGGAACTGCCTCAAAAGAGGCAGAAACATGACACAATAGATCACAATTCTGCTTCTCTGTTGTTGGGGTTTTCAAAATTAGAAGAACTGGACATTTGGGGCAAGCTGAGAGAATTACAGCCACATGAAAATTAAAAGATTCAGATGTCCAAAAGCAACAGATAACACAAACAGACAAGCCATTCTTGCTCTTACTCAGAGACATTTGTTTTCCCTTTTATTCCTATTTTGTTTAATTCTCTGACTTAAGTCTTTTCTTCCAGTCTCCTTTTCCCCTTCATACTCCTTTACCTTTTCCTTTCTTGGATATCCCTTTCAATCTTAAGCAAAAAGCCTTATGTGTGTGAGGTCTGAATGGGGTGTTTTTCGTAGGTCCAGTACATGTTATGCTCACATCGCTCAAAAACCAGCAGGAGTCCTTGAGAAAATATGAGAAAGGTCAAATTCTAACCCTCACTTGGAAACATGCCTTTCCCACCTCACCTTTCCATGGTCTCCATGTGGAAGAACATGGAGTATATTCTTTCGGTCTGACTTTAATAAAAGGGGTTGGGTGGCTAGGTGGTATGATAGTGGGGAGTGTAGACAGAAAGGGATAGCCAAAAGCATTTTTCTGGAGCTGGCAATATATCTCATACAACAGCATTGAGGGCTTTAGTAATTTATACAGTGCTATTATAAATGGAGAGACTAGGTTAAGGCCACATAAATGAGGGAACTTGTTTTTCTCTTCTCAGTCTTTCATAGAGGCATCAGGACACAGAAAATTAGTGAGATGTTTTGTCAGCTCCCTGCAATGAGCCTAGAATGGGCCCTCTAAGATTAGTCACTGAACAAAATTCAGCTGGAAAGTAGACAATAGTGTTGACTTAAAAGTAGAAAAGATTCAATAAAAACTCAAATTACAAAGGCTGAATCTTGAAGAGGACCATAGCTAGAATTCAAACATCCCTGGACATTCTGCCTAAAGCTGAGCACTACTGGAATGAGTATTAAAATTTGATACAAGTGGAGGTAGGGAGCCAAGACAGTAGTGACATAGAATTCCCACATTAAAAGAGCCGAAGGGGGGAAGGTAGAGAACTATGGAAGTTAAAAGACATCAAGCTCTATTTGCACTGAGAATGATGTTTTAATTACATTCAGTGTAAGTAAAATTTTCAAAGGTGATCTTATTTGCATTTGGCATAAGATTGACAGAATAACATTTGATAACTTAAAAGAATATTATCACCACTATTTTTACTACTAGTAATTGAAATTAAAATATTGATGAAAGTTATGGAGATAGTAAACCATATTCCCAAACATTTGGTGTTCACATAGAGCCAAGAGATGCTGAATGAGGAAGTCAGACCTTCTAAGGTAGCTAAACCACCACAGGAACAACAACAAAAAACAACCACAGGGGCAGGAGTGGCCACAACACTAGTACAAATAGTAGGAAAGGACCCTGAAGGAAATGAAGTTAGTGACGTACACACACACACGAACACACACACACACACACACACACACACACATTGTAATGCCTTTCTAAATATCATCCACTATTGTATAAAGGCTCAAATGGAGTAACTCTCACATATGAGGTGACCACTGGCTCCCCAGTTTCTTGAAATAGCTTACCTCATGCTGAATTCCAGCAACCCACCCTTCCACTTTGCAGGCACACTGGAAAAGCTACCCTTAACCATTTTCTTTAAACTACAACAAAACAAAACAAAATAAAGCTAAAAGGCTGTAAAATGGCTGGAAATAAGTGAAACTTATTGTAATGAGATTGCTTCTCTAGGGCTAGCTAGCTTGTTTCATCTGCCATCTCCTCAGCTGCATCCTCTGCCCCCGTCCCCCATTAGGCTCTCTAGGCATTGAGCAGTTAGCACAGAAGCACATTTTTATTACCCTCAGTGATTCTTCTCCTCTTCACCCTCAGCAAAAGAAATCCAAGCCTTCTATCAAGGACTCTGGCAGAAGGGAAGGTGCTGTGGGAAGCACACTAGTCTCTGACATCCCCTGTTTCTTTCATATACATATCTCTTCTCTTCAAACTATTACAAACATCTCCAGGTCCTAGGGCTTAGATGACAGCACCTCTTAAAAACTGAATAAAAACTAGTCTGCATCCCGCAAAACAGGGTTAGGCTCAATCTGCTCTATATCCACATTCCTGGGAATTTCTTCTCATTTGAGAATTTCTTCATCTTTCCCTACCTCCACCCAACTATGAGCCTGTAAACACTATGTTCAATATATAGAGTTCACATATGCACAATTAATAAATATATGCACAATAGATGGTCTACACTAAAAACTCCTTCACAGCATCATAAGTTCAGTTATTATAAATCCCGTGTATATATTCAGCTTTTATCAAATGTCAGGTTGATTTTTTTAAAAGAGCGGTTACAGACTAGCATAAATATGTAGTGTTAAAACCCCCCCCACACACACTTATACTGTATAGCCAGGATGAAGAAAATTACTATTGGCATGATGCTACCACTTAAAACAAAATTTTCCATTCTAGTATATGGATTACAAAAGTGACAATAAGAATTGCGTGGACAGAAACCAATAGGCTGCTTTGTAGTTAAAAAAAATCTAAAATTAGTGCACCAAAGGACATCTGGGGAAAATGCTTGACTGAATGGGACTTAGCATGTATGGCAGAATGCATGAAGCCCATGGGGGGGTGCATGGAGGCATGGGGAGGGGAGAGGATCTAAATTTGATTAAGAACTGTTGTATGAAATGTACAAAAGCTCAATAAAAATATTTTTTAAGATCTACAGAAGTAAATGACATCAGAAGTTGTGGTTGGGAACACTGGAAACACACTGAACTGCAAATTGCTAAGTACTCTACAGCATTGCTTTGAAGTCTGTGTTAAACAGCTCTGGTTTGGGGGCAAATTTAGGAAAACTTCCTGAATTTCTTGATAGAGCAAACAAATTTTAACTCTGATTTCTATACAAAGAACAAGAAAATTTGTTTTGCAAGTAACTTCATAGTCCAGTTGCACAAGGCAATGTGCTATACTTGAAAGCATTGCTAACAGAGCTACTGGTACTGTTGAATACAGTTTTCGGATATCCCAAAAAGCTGTGGCTGTCTGCGAGGAACAATAAAAGGAAATTAATCCCTGTACCTTAAAAGTATGGAGCAGATCACTATCCTGAAAATAGAATGGCAGAGCTCAGTCTATAATGAGAGTGAGGAGAAGTATCTCTCATCCTTACTACATTAATCTCTGTTGATGAAGTCAAATAGCTCTCTGATTTCCACTGAGCCTCTTCTCAGTTACTGTTTATCACTGTGGTTCATAATCTAGGGCTCAATTTTACTTCTGGCAGAAAACAAGAATGTGGACATCTGTATTTACAACTTAGTTCTATTGGAATCATTTTTTAATGCTTCTGCTATTCATGGTAAATAAAAAATTGGGAGCTCGAGAGATGGCTCAGAGGTTAAGAGCACTGAATGCTCTTGCAGAGGACCTGTGTTTGATTTCCAGTTCCCACATAGCGGCTAACAACCATTCATAACTCCAGTTCCAGGGAATTAGACACCCTCTTGTGACCTCCATGACCACTGCACGACATGCATGCACCTGCATACACACACGCAATACACTCATACGCTATCTTACAGATGTTATAGTGAGCAAGTGAAAATAAGAGTGCAAGAGCCTTATAAAAGGGCAAAACAAATACTTAAGAATAAAACAAATGATAATATTCAACTTCTACTTCAGAGTATTCAATGTGTATATGAATTCCAAGCCCTTGATGGAGTAATGGAATTCAGTAGCTGGCTTCCCATGGCACATAGTGAGAGTAATAGCTAGTTTATATAAAGCAATAGGTGCCAGGCACTATATTAGTAGCTACCAGGTCCTTCACATACATTAGTTGCTTTGCAACTTACAATAGCCCTACTGGGAAGGTTAACTGAGTTCAGTGAAAGGAAAATAACTTATTTAAGGCCACAGTTAAGAAGCGGTTATATATTGAACATCTGTGTCCTCTTCCCCTCAAATTACCTGTTGAAATACTAATCCCCTAAATGACAGTACTAAGAAGTAGGATTTTTGTGGAATGATCAGGTCACAAAAGCACAAGCCTCACAAATGGAATTAATGCCCTTACAAAAAACGACACAGAGGGATCTCTTGCCCCTTTTCTTATGTCAGAACACAGAGGAAAAAACAGCAGGGAGTCCTTATGAAATATCAAAATCTGCTGGCACCTTTATCTTCAGCTACCCAGCCTCCAGAGCTGTAATATGCAACTTAATGTGGTTTATAAAGCACCCAGTACTTGGCTATAAAAGCTAAACAGACAAATAGAAATATAGAAAGTTTTAAATGTAAGCATCCTGGTTTCAGAATCCATCAACCTACATTATCACATAGGTTAGATACAAATTTACAGATGGATGAATTTGAAGAAAGATAGAAAGAAAAAGTCTCACAGTTAATGAAGAATTGATTATTCAATGTGTTGATCCAGACCATTTTGATTTTGAAATATGACTATTCAAAGTAGCATATTTAACAGGGCCAAAGAAATCATCTCATTGTTCATAATTAGCAGTTCCAATGCTGGAAAAACTAATCACAAACTGAGATTATATGAACTTTAATCAATCAGGTTTTTCCATTACATCTTTTCAGAGATAATATAGGTGGCTAAGGTAGACTATCAGTAATGGCTCAGTATCATGCTTTTGTTACAAAATACAGAAGTTGAATGAATATAAAACTAAGTTTTGTCCAAACACTTGCACCTGATAATCAATATTCAGTAGTTCTCAGGAATTGTTTGTTGGAGCTTGAGAAAAGAGATTAATAGGAGGCTTGTGTTGTCAAGTAGGAAATAGGGAAAATGGGGATAGTTTAACTGGGGAAGGAATAGAGAGGGCTATATAGGAGAGAGAGAGAGAAAGGACAGACAAATAATGCTTAGGTGGTATGAAAAACTAGAGGGACATATATTAGTTCAAAAGCCTACTGAAAAATACACATACTATATATATATATATGAGTACATATGTATAACTGAAGGCTATATTTAAAAACCACAGTGCCAGGAAGGAGAAACCTCCCTTCCTTCCAGTTATTTGTCAGCGTAGTCTAAGAGCTTCCTCAAAATAATACAGGTTATTGCCATAATCCTTGATTGTCTTCCAGAACTTGAAGACAAGGCTCTACTGAAAATCCAACATTATTCCGACACAGGACTTGGAGCAATTGAGCTGGAACTGACCTGGAAGTCTCCTCCCTGAAGACTAGCTCTCATAAGATCAGAAGATACTGTGTAAGCTGCCACCAATCAATGCCCTCATCCAGCTGTAAACCACAACAATGACTTGCCTAGCAAAAAAATAAATAAACTCTCTATAGAGGCATGATTTGTCTTGGGGGTAATCCAGAACTGTGTGATTGGATTTAAGCCTCACTCAATGGGAGGCAATTCACGTGTGGTACTAAAAAACATAGCCAAGTACATATGGATAGAGATGGCATAGACTCGAGAAAAAATCTACTACTGTCACATCCCTAGACCAACATAATTTCTTACTATATTCTAAGTATGTATCCTTATATTTCACAGACAAATGTACCTCTCATCACTCATCAAAGAAGCTTCTTTTTGCAGCAGATGGAATCTATTACAAAGTGCCAGAATTGGTCAAGTGCAGAGAATAAGTGGCTGTGAGGTGCCCAGCCCTAAGTAATAAATCTACAATACAACCTCTACACCTAAGGCTTGGGGAACATTGGCAAAGAGGGGTCTGAAAGAATATAAGAGCCAGGGGGATAAGACAACTGCTGCTACTTAAGACACTGTAGACATGATAAGGAAGCTACACCAATGAGATCTCCACAGCATGGTAGTCTAACAAAATTTGCATATAATAACAAAACCAACTGACATGCCAAGATGGATGGGAGAAATAAGGGGCTCTACGTCAAGATGAAGAGGTGCAGGCAATCAATGGATGCTGAGGGAGGGAGAATCAGTTTTCTCCAGGGACTAGCTCCTGGAAAAGTCATCTAACTCTAACTAACAGCCCTAAATACAGGTACACAGGAGCACCACTGAATGGAGTGAATCAAGGAAGAAGACAGGAAAGTGAGATAGAGTCGGGAGGACATGGAGGAGTTAGATGGGGATGGGAGAGATAGAAATGGTGTGAAGTCTTATACTCATGCATGACGTTCACTAAAAAGTTAAAAAATAATGTGCCAGTGGAAATTCCACAATATACATGACACTATGAAAAAGATCAAATCTGTGATCAATAAATAAAGAAGACAAAGAATTTCCTTCTACAGACAGAGAAAATGTATTCAAAAGAACTGGAAGTGAAGTTTTCCCAGTTAGGAAAAGACTTACAATTCCAGATACAGGAGACATTTAGGATACCAGACAAGATCAGAACATAACCTTCACTATTCACATTATAATTAAAACATTAAATACGCAGAACAAATAAAGTATATTGGAAGTGGTAAGAGAGAAACATCAAATCCCATATAAAAGCAGGTCCATGAGAATAAAAACAGATTATTCAACTGAATCTTTAAAAGCCAGAAAGGCTTGGAATGCTGCACTTGAAGTTCTCAAAGACAACTGCCAGCTCAGACAACTACATTCAGCAAAGTTATCTGTCATAACTGAAGGAAAAATAAAAACTTTACATGATAAAAATAGACTAAAGGAATTTATGACCACTAAACCAGACAGTTCAGCTGAAAATAATAGAAGGAATCTTTCAGACTGAAGAGGAAAATAAGTCCATCCAAGAGCCTATAAGAAAGAATAAACCATCTAGAATAATAGATAAGCATGAAAAGAAGAAAAGACAAAACACTACAAAATTAACAAAATGACAGGAATCAATACATACTTTCCAACAATAACTCTGAATATTTATTGATGGTCTCAGTTTCCTAATTAGAAAAACACAGAGCAGCAAATTGGATCAAAAAATAGAAACCATATTTTTGCTCCCTCCAAGACATGTTCTTCACCACAAAAGACTGATACTACCTTAGAATGAAAAGACGGAAAAAGGTGGTTCTAAGAAAATGGACCTAGGAAATAAGCAGATGTCATTGCTGTCATATCTGACAAAATAAATTTCAAGCCAAAATTAATGAAAAACATAAAGAATATCACTTAGTACTGATTAAGGGAATAATCAAGAAGTCATTATGATTCCAAAAAACATATGTTGTGAATACAAATGCACCTACCTAATTTCATAAAATACACACTATTATACATTAAACTTAGCACAGTAGTAATGGGTACCTTCAATACCCTGTAGGGCACAATGCAGTGTGGACCTTAGCCAGGTCACCTGTTATGAGGATTAAGGGAGTGGCTCCTGTAGGCGTGGTGCTCCGCTCCAGCCAGGGGTGACACCAGCTTCTACCCTGCCTCTGGAGAGAGTCTGTGCAGAGATGAACCACTCCATAGGGGTTTGGCTAACGAAACTTATAAAATCCCCTGTACCTTCTTGAATAAACGAATTTGCTGCTGCTTGCCCATGGCATGTTTCTTACTCATCTCTCGGAGTCTGCGTGTTGACTCCGTGCCTACTCACCCCCCTTTCAGTCGAGACCCTGCATCCCCCTCGGGCTGGCACCAAGCAGAGGGACCCCAACATCTGGTGCCCGAACAGGGGCTCCACTCCCCCCCCCACATTGGCAAGATGCCCCCTGGGAATCGGTGAGTAGGCCCCCATGTTCTGCGTGCTGACAGTCCTCAAGGGTGAGTGAGTGATCCCCTCCTTTTGTTCCCCTTTCCTGTGTTTGTCTCCCTATCCCCATAAGAAAGCACATGCCGCCTCACTGTCCAAGATCAGGGTTGGCCCTTCGCTTTTTGGTTCATCCGGGTAAAATCACAGGAGGGCTTGACTCCCCTGATTTTGGAACTGAGGCAAGGTTATCAGCTGAGCCTTTCCAGAGACGCAATAGGCCGTGGGGAAGGCTGATTTTTCCATCTTTGATTTAAAAACCTCCTTCCTGCTGGCAATCAGGCTGCAGAACTTTTAAAAGCTGGTGCACACATCCTTCACTGCTTCTGGGGTGTAACTATGGAACTTCTAGAAGCTAGTGCATGCCTTCTGCGAGGCTTCTTGGGTGCCATCCACAGGACTCCTGCAAAGGCTCCACTGGGTTGTGGAGCAATTGGGCCCCCAGAATACTGGCTGCATGTCTCAGTGGGCTGCAATGTTGGCCATTTTGGCTTGTGTAGTGATTGTGGTAGCTTTGAGTTTCCATTTCATTGGCCTTTACTTACAAGGGGACCTTAATCTAGCCCCCCTCATCAAACGCCACCCCACCATGATGGGAAATCTCCCCTCCTACCAGAAAGCACCACAATTGCAGGCCCTTAAGGCTCTTCTCCTGCAGCATGGCTTGAAAGTGAAACAAAAGGATCTTCACAGATTTGGGGACGAAACCCTCGTCCTAGCCCCATGGATTAGCCCCAGGAATGTATGGGATACCTCCATTTGGTCTCGTGTTCTCTTTCTTTGAAGAAGTGTAGTTCATAAGGGACAAACACCCTCCCCATCCTCTTTCCCTATCCTTTTTGCCATAATCGCCAGCCTTAAAGGCTCCTCAGTTGAGGACGTTATTAACACCCATAATGAAAGCTATAAAGAGCAACAAAAAATGACCCTGCAAGCCTCGCCTTTGTTGCCCCCCCCCCATAACTCAGATGGGAAAGAGGAATCCCCAATTGCCAAGGATAAAACAACACCCACCCCTCCTGTAAAGTGTGCTAGAGAACCAGCACAGCCATTACAGCCTCAGGCTTTTCTTAATCCTTGGACAGAGCTTCAACTGTTCCGCTCACCCTGCCCTGGGCTTGCCCTACCAACCGCTCTGCCTGCCCCACACTGGGCAAGCCCTAATACCCCCTGCATGGACCATCTCCGGCCCTGCAACCCCACCCCCCTCAACTTTCCCCGCTAATGTAGGACCAGATGCAGCAGTTAGGCCCTGGTACCCCGTTCCTCTCACCAACCTGGCTCTCATTTGCAAAGCAGCTCAGGAGTCCAGTGTGGACTCTGCATACTTTGAGCAAGTCCTCTTACAGTGGGTCATCCGCCTCCAGACTTATTATGACTGGTACTCACTCCTTAAAGTGGTCCTTTCTCCACTGGAGTTCCTTTAGTGAAAAGCAGCCTATAATGACCTGTCTGAATCACAGACCTGCCAAAATCTCTAACTGGGGATACAAGTTTCCCTGGACATGCTCCTTGGCATGGGCCCCTATACAGACCCCGTGGCCCATGCCATAGTGGGAATCCACGCCTACTTTGACCAAATTAAATCTTTGTCCCTCCAAGGACTTAAGGCCTGTCTCACACAAAATCCAGATAAATTTTTCCGTAATTTAGTCCAAGGCCTGCCTGAAGGTTTCACGGATTTCCTTTCATGTGTGACAGAATCTGTGGACCGACACACCCCATCCGGCCCTGCCAGAGATGCACTAATCAAACAACTGGCTTGGGAAGGGGCCACCATGGTAGCTCATAATGCTATTGCTGCTGTAAGCAATGAGGACCTCCACAAGTGGATTGTAGCCACCAAGGATATTAATCCCATAGCTGCCCCCTTCGAAGCGCTGGCAGCCTCCATCCAGACCCTAACACTTGGCCAGAAGCCTACCCTTCCACAACCCATCTGTTGGGGTTGCAACTAACCAGGGCACCTTTGACGGACCTGCTCCAAGTTTAATAGGTCCAACCTGAAGCCCAAGCCCTCATGCCCTAAATGCCATAAGGGTTACCATTGGGCCAAAGATTGCAAAACTAAACCCACCAATAACATGCCTTTAAACTCCCCCAGGGGCAACCCTCAGCCCCACTCATAAGAGGGTACCCTCCTAAAATAAGATGGATTCTCCCCATTTATGACTGTACCCCACATATCTTGGTCTCTTTGGATGGCATTGAATTTAAGGGCATTGTGGACATGGGTGCTGATGCCAATATTGTGTCTGTCAATGACGCACTCTGTATGACCACTTCAGCATATAAGCCTGGAGCTAACATCCAGGGTGTTAGTAGATAACAGCCCACTAGACAAGTTAGGAGGCTGGTCACCTGGGAGGACTATGACAGCAACATAGGGGAATTTCACCCTCTGGTGGCCAATATCCCTAATACTCTCTGGGGAAGAGACATCCTCATGGACATTGGTGTCATCATAACTACAGACAATAAGGCCTTTTATGATGACATTATTGCCCATGACACCATTGGCCTCTCAGGACAACTCAACTCCAATAAGCCATCCAACACCCCGCTGCACCCCCAATTCTAGAGGCCACTGTCCAACCTTCTGTCACTCCCACAAGCCTCGAATGGGATACTTTGGACCCCATATGGGTCGAACAGTGGCCTATTTTAGAACCTAAACTGACCATCCTCAAATCCCTTGGCCATATTGAGCTCTTCATCAGTCCCCATAATCCCCCATCTTTATCATCTCAAAGAAAAATAATAAGTACAGGTTACTTCAGGACCTTCGCTAGGTCAACAAACATATGATAAAGATGGGTTCCTTTCAAACTGGCCTCCCCCACCCCAGAGCCATTCCTATTAAATATCATATAGTCATATTAGACATTAAGGATTGCTTTTTCTCTATCCCCCTGGTGGTCAAGGATAGACCCTTCTTTGCCTTTTCTGTCTGGGAACCTAATCATAATGTCCCAGCTAAGAGATATCAGTGGAAGGTCCTCCCTCAGGGCATGAAAAATAACCCATCCATCTGTCAATTGTTTGTGTCAACCTCCAAGGAGAGACTCAGATCAAAATGCCTTGTACATTACATGGATGACCTTTTAATTGCCCTCCTCACAAGTTGTTCTTGTGGATCTCCTCAACATACTTCTTGAGGACCTTAAAGAACTAGGTTTAACTACAGCCAAGGAAAAAATTCAAACCATACCCCCTTTGGGGTTTTTAGGGTTCAAAATTTCCACTGATATCCAACCACTCACTCCAAGCCTTCTAGTAAAGGATAAATATTCTCTCAATGACCTCCAAAAACTTTGTGGCCAAATTAATTGGCTTAAGTCCTTTTTGCCCATTCCTCCAGCTAAATTCCTTCCCCTCTTTGACCTTCTTAAAACCTCAGATAGTCCTTCCCAGAAAATCCCTTTGACCAAACAAGCTAAAGAACTTTTACAGGAGATATCTCACCAACTCTTTTCGATTACCTTAGCAAGATATGACCCAACTCTCCCAGTCCTGAATTTAATCCTCTGGACAGGCAGGTCACCCCTAGGAGTTATTTGGCAAAAACAAGACCCCCTTTATTGGGTCTACCCTTCTTGGTCGCAGACCCACAAACTCTCCACCAAACTGGAGGCAATGCTCCTCCTAGCTATCAATATTCATAATTACACAAATAAAATTTATAACTTAGAGCCCTCAAAAATAATTCTGCCCATCTCCATAACGGAACTCCAGTTCCTTTTCAGGGATGACCACCTCTTTCACATCCTGGTGGCAGGATTTCCTAATGATACAGACAACCACTTTCCTACTCACAAATTATTTCAATCAATTGCAGTCCTTCCCCTGAAGTCTAATCTCCATTCCACTCCCTCTGGCCAGCCTATTCCCCTGGCAGCCTCAGCTTTTACAGATGCCAATAAACATGCCTATGGATTAATTATTAAGAAAGCCAACGAGCTAGACAAGGCCCTTAAGTTTGCTAACCCTCATTCTGTTCAGTTAGGTGAACTTTATGCTATCCTCAGAGTCTTAAAGCTCTGTTAACAAGAACCTGTCAATATTTTCTCTGACAGCACTTACCCCATCCAAGTGGCAAGGACACTTCCCTTGGCCAACCCTAGGCCCTCTCATAAACCTATAGATATTGCCATAAGTGCCTTAAAAATGTTGATGGAAAATAGACAGCATCCCTGGTTCACTGAGCACGTACGCTCACATACTGGTCTGCCTGGCTTCATTGCACAGGTAGACAAATTTATTGCTGTCACTTCCTTGCCACTCCTAGAACAAACTAGATGCTTACACCAAAGATTACATCTCTCTCCCTCTAACCTACAGGTCCTCTACCCTGAGTTTTCTCTTAGCCAATGTAAGCACCTAATCCGTACATGTAAGGTCTGTGCTCCTTTAGCCCCCTTGGGCCCACTGCAGCCACAGGGAATTAACCCTAGAGGCCTTACGCCAAATGCCATCTAGCAAATGGCTGTCATCCACATACCCTCTTTTGGCAACCTTAAATATGTCCATGTTACAGTGGATACTTACTCCAAGTTTGTTTTTGCTATCGCCTTTTCAGGTGAGAAGGCATCCCATGCCATTAAGGCAACAAAAACATTCTGGTCATGGGTGTACCCTGGGTGATTAAGACAGATAATGGCCTGGCATATACATCTGCCCAATTCAAGTCTTTCATAGAGTCCTGGGGGATTAAACACTCTACTGGCATCCTTTATAACCCTCAGGGCCAAGCCATAGTGGAGAGGACTAATACAACCCTCAAGGAACTCATTATGAAGCAGAACACTGCAATAACACCCAGGGATCCCCATTTGACCTTGGTGGAAGTTCTTTTCACTCTTAATTTTCTTACCTTTGATGAAGTGGAACTCTTTCCAGCTTATAAACATTGGAGATCTCAACCAGCCACTACCCGCTTGCCCCTTGTGCACTGGAGAGACCCTCTTACAAATGAATGGAAGGGACCTCACCCACTCTTAACACAGGGTTGAGGATTTGCTTGTATCTTTCCAGGAATCTCATCCTCCCCCATCTGGATACCCGCCAGAAATGTCAAGCCTGCCACAGATGACTTTTTGTTGCCTTTGGAAAGCACTGCATTAGAGCAGAGCTTCTCAGATGTTGACGTTACAAATTCCGTTTAACTGGCCACTTAATAACGTCATCTTTTTTGCAATATCTATTTTCACTCTTTCCTGAGTCTTCTACAGGTCACAAAAGCATTCTTTGACGAGGACCCTTGTGCACGCCACAGGAGCCTTCCTGCAAACCTCATGTGCCATCCTAATTACCCTCCTTAGTGACAAGCATAACCCATTGGGTTATTTCAACAAACCCCAATGCCTACTGGGGCAACCTAAGACAGGCACCACCAGCAAAAGCGAACCCTTTGGGTTGTTTCATTGGAACGGTGGGTAGCCAGAGATAGGTAAGACCCTGGTGACCAGGGCAACATAAGACAGGCACCATCAAATGAGATGATCCTTAAGGGTCTGGGGCCAACAATGGCACAGAAAAGAATCATGCCTCCCAGAGTTACTCAATTAATAACAAAAAGGAGGATATGTAGGGCACAATGCAGTGTGGAGCTTAGGCAGGTCAACTGCTATGAGGATTAAGGGAGTGGCTCCTGTTGGCATGGTGCTCTGCTCCAGCCAGGGGTGACACCAGATTCTGCCCTGTATCTGGAGAGAGCTTACACAGACATGAACCACCTCATAGGGGGTTGGCTAACCAAAATTATAAAACCCCCTTCACCTTCTTGAATAAACAAGTTTTCTGCTTCTTTCCCACAGCTTGCTTCTCACTCAGTTCCCAGAGTCTGTGTGTTGATTCCATGCCTGCTCACCCCCTTTCAGCAGAAACCCTGTGTTCCCCTCATGCCGGCACTGAGCAGAGCGACCCCAACAATACCCCACTCTCACAGGTACTCTTGACACAAACTAAATGAGAAATATACTAATTAACTGATTTCATAGATCAAATGGACTTAAGAGACACCAACAGAACATTCCATCTAAACACTGTAGAATATACATTTTTTCCAGAAGTCAATGGAACATTCTCTAAAATAGATTGCATATTAGGGCACAAAAAAGTCTAAACAAATACAGGAAAATTGAAACAATTTCTTATATTCTAATGGATCACAATGAAATAAGACTACAAATCAACACAAAAGAAACCCTAGAATATACATAAATTCATGGACATTAAACAGCACATTATTGACTGGATCTTAGAAGAAGTCAAGAATGAAATTAACTTGAATTTGCTCTTTCTTTCTTTTGGTTAGCTTGGCCAGGGGGGAACCTGTCTATTTTGAATTTTTAGATTGACTGATTCTTTGTATTGTTTTCTTTATTTCTATTTCATTAATTTCTGCTCTGATTTTTGTTATTTTTTTCTTGTCAACTAGGTTTTAGGTTGGTTTGTTCTTGACTTTCCACAGTCTTGAGTTGTACTGTTAAATCATTGTCATGTTCTCTTTCTGATTTTTAATGTAGGTGTTAAGAGCTATAAACTTACCTCTTAGGTCTGCTTTTAAAAAGTGTCACAGAGGTTTTGTTGTGTTATATTCTCATTCTCACTTAGTTCCAGGAATACTTTTATTTCTTTCTTAATTTTTTCTTTGACCCATTCATCATTCAGGAGTGTGTTGCTTAATCTCCATGATTTTGTATATTTATTAGAGTTTCTTTTGCAGTTGATTACAAGTTTTATTGTACCATGGTCTGATAGAATGCATGGAATTATTTCAACTTTTCTGTATTTGTTGATATTTGTTTTATGTCCCAGAGTGTGGTCAATTTTAGAAAAACTTGCATGGGCTGCCAAGTAGAAAGTATATTCTTTGGTGCTTGAGTGGAATATTCTGTAGATATCTATTAGCTCCATTTTGTGTAAGATCTCATTTACTTCAGATGTCTCTCTGTTTATTCTTTGTCCAGTTGATCTGTCTAGTGAGTACAGTGTGGTATTGAAGTCACCTATTATTATTGAGTTGGGGATAATCTGTGTTTTATAGTCCTGGAGTCCTGTTTTTATGAAATTGGGTGCTCCAGAGTTTGGTGCATAATTGTAATATCTTCTTGATTAATTGCTCCTTTGATTAGAATGAAGTAACCCTCATTATCGCTTCTGATTAGTTTTAATTTGAAATACATTTTGTCAGATATTAAAATGGCAACACCTGCTTGCTTCTTAGAGCCATTTGCTTGGAATATTTTTTCCATTGTTTTACCATAAGGTAGTGTCTATCCCTGAAGGCAAGATGAGTTTCTTGAAGAGAAGAGAATGATGGGTTTTCTTTCATGATCTATTCAGCTAGCCTGTGTTTATCAAGGGACGTTGAGGCCATTGATATTTAGCGTTATTATTGAAAGGTATGTATATTGGATACTGTCATTTTAATTTTTTTGTGTTTGTGGCCCTATTTTGTGTTTTTGTCATGCCTTTCTGTATTTTTTTCTGTAGTCTCTTGGGTATACCCATGCCTTTTTTCAGTCAAAATCAGAGATGAAAAGGAAAAAATCAGAACAGACAACAAAAAAGTCCAGATCACTGTAAGGGAATACTTTAAAAATCTATACTCCCTTAAATTAGAAAATCTAAAAGCAATGGATGAATTTCCAAGATCATGGACATCAACAAAGTTAAACCAAGAAGAGATCCACAGTTTAAACAGACTCATGACAAATAAGGAAATCAAAACAGTAATACAACACCTCCCAACTGAAAAAAGCCCAGGCTGAGATCGAATCACAGCAGATTTCTACCATTCAAAGAAGTAGTAGCTATTTAATACTACTTAAATTATTCAAAAAGATAGAAACAGAGGGAGAACTTCCGAATTCTTGCTGTGAAGTTAGCATCACTATAATACTAAAACCTGGTAAGGATACAACAAAAAAGGAAAACTATAGGCCCATATCCTTAACGAGCATAGATGCAAAGGTACTCAACAAAATACTTGCAAACCGCACACAGACACATATGAAAAAGATCATCCATAATGATCAAGTAGGCTTTATTCCAGAGATGCAGGGGTGGTTCAAGATATGTAAGTCAATAAATGTAATAAAACATATGAATGGTCTTAAAGGCAAAAAATACATGTTCATCTCAATAGATGCAGAAAAAGCCTTTGACAAAATCCAACATGTATTCATGTTAAAAGTCCTAGAGGGAATTGGGCTGAAGGTAACATACCTCAACATAATTAAAGCTATATACTACAAACCCCTACCGAACATCACTCTAAATGGAGAAAAACTGGAAGCATTCCCATTAAAATCAGGAACCAGACAAGGCTGTCTACTATCTCCATTCCTTTTTAATATAGTGCTTGAAACTCTTACAAAAGCAGTAAGACAAAAGAAGGAAATCAATGGAGTACTAATTGGAAAAGAAGAGGTCAAGTTATCTCTATTTGGAGATTATATGATTTTATACATATGAATCCCAAAAATTCCACCAGAAAAATGATTAGAAATCATTAACACTTTCAGTAAAGGGGCAAGTTACAAAATCACCATACAAAAATCAATAGCCTTTCTATATACCAATAAAAAGCAATCAGAAAAAGTATTCACAATAACCTCAAAAAATATTTAGGATTATACCTAACTAAAGTTGTTAAAGATCTCTACAATGAAAATTTCAAATCTTTTAAAGAAGAGATAGAGGAGGACAGTAGGAGATGGAAAGATCTCCCATGCTCATGGATTGGTAGAATCAATATTGTGAAAATGACCACCTCATCAAAAGCAATCTATAGATTCAATGCAATGTCAATTAAAATACTAACGACACTCTTCATACAGTTAGGGAAAAACCATCCTAAAATTCATATGGAATCACAAAAGACCCCAGATAACCAAAGTAATTTTGGGCAAAAAGAACAACACTGCGGTGTCACCATGCCTGGTCTCAGATTTTATTATAGAGTTGTAGTCATAAAAACAGCATGGTACTGGCACAAAAATAAACACATAGATCAATGGAACATAATAGAAGACTCAAACATCAGTATATGCAATTTCATCCACCTGATATTTGACAAAGATGCCAAGAACACACAATGGAGGAAAGACAGCATCTTCAATAAATTATACTGGCAAAACTGCATCTCCATCTGTAGAAGAATGAAATTGGACTTTTATCTTTCATCCTGCACAAAAGTCAACTCCAAATAAATCAAAGACCTCAATATAAAACCTGAAACTCTGAAACTGCTAGAAGAAAATATAGGTAGTGCCCTCCGAGATATAGGCATAGGAAAGCCTTTCTAAATTGGACATCAGCTGCACAGGTATTAAGGTCAACAGTCAATAAGTGGGACCTCATTAAGCAACAAAGCTTCTGTACAGCAAAAAAAACAACCAAGGAAGGCAAGAGGAAACCAACTGAGTGGGAGAAAATCTTCACCAGCTACATATCTGACAGAGGATTAATATCCAAAATATGCAAAGAACTCAGAAAACAAAGAAATGAGAAAATAAACGACCCAATAAAAAAGATGGGCCAGAGCCCTGAATAGACAGTTCTCAAACGAAGAAATAAAAAAGGCCAACAAACACCTTAAAAAGTACTCAACTTCTTTAGCAATTAAAGAAATGCAGATAAAACTCACTTTGAGATTCCCTGTCACTCCAGTTGACCTGGCTAAGATCAGAACAAAAGACATGAAATGCTGCAGAGGATGTGGAGAAAGGGGACCGATCATTCACTGCTGGTGGGAATGCAAACTCATGCAATTACTATGGAAAGCAATGTTGAGAACTTTCAAAAAACTAAAAATTCATCTACCATATGATCCAGTTATACCACTCCTTGGCATATACCCAAAGGAGTCATCCTACTGTAGAGACACCTGCACATCCATGTTTGTTGCTGCTCTCTTCACAATAACTAAGAAATGGAAACAACCTAAATGTCCTTCAACTGATGAACGGATAATGAAAATGTGGTAGATTTACACATTGGACTTCTATTGAGCAGGAAGAAAAGATGAAACAATGAAATTTGCAGGTAAATGGATGGAACTAGAGACTGTTATACTAAGTCAAGTAACACAAATGCAGAAAAGCAAGCAACATATGTTCTCCCTCACTTTGGGATTGTAGCACCAATCCCCTATATGTGAATATAGATCCTGATATAACACCAGGAGTCAGGAAAAGAGAAAGGATACACGGAGGTAAAGGAAAAGGAAGAACCTGAAAAAGGGAGATAGTGGGGAACAGATGCTACGGGGGGTGGGGGAGGTAGGGAAAGTGGGAGTGTTTGGTTGGGAGGAAAGGAAGGAGGGACATGCAGGGGTTACGGCATAGGGGAGGGAAGTCAGGAGAGGGGGATGGAGGGAGGAGAGTGTTAATGGGGGGATGGTGGGGATAATGCTGTGCTTGTATTGGGAAGTGAGGAGGGAGATCAGATGGAAGGAAAAAGAGCAGAAATGAATGAATCTTGGAGGGCTAGGGAACACCACGGGAAATATGATACCACCAAAACTTCCTGAGAAATGCACAAACAGTGCGTAAACATTAGTACATCTATATATTCGGGGGCTGTTTGGCAAGGAACACAGTGCCAGGCAGAAGAGACCTCCCTTTGTGTGGTTGGTAAGAGTGGTGAAAGAGACTCCCAAAATAATACAGGCTATTGCCAAAGTTCTTGGTTATCCCCCAGATAGGACCCTACTGCTGAAGACAGGACATACTTCAGATACAGTACTAGAAACAGCAGAGCAGGAACTGACCTGGAAGTCTTCTACTGAAGTTTAGCTCGCATAATGCTAGATGATAACATGCAAACTGCTAAGTGGGGAAATCAACCAATGATCCAACCAAAACCTAAATTCTAATAAACACAACAACCAGCATAGCACACTACCACTACTGGTGCAGTAGAAGCACTGTCATCTGGGGGGTAATCAACAGCTATCTGATTGGACTTAAAGCCCTCTCAGTGGGAGTGAACTCATGGGTGGCACTGTAGACTCAGCTAAATACATGGGATTAGAAGGGGTATAGATCCTAGAGAAAACTCTACCTCTGTCATATCTCTAAAGAAATGAAATTTCTTACCATATGCTAAATGTGGATCCTTATATTTACACACATATGTACAGTATATCACTCATCAAAGAAGCTTCTTTGTGCAACAGATGGAGGCTACAGCAGAATTCCACAATTGGTCAGACACAGTGAATATATGTTCGTGAGATGCCAAGTCCTAGGTGACGTATCTACAGTTGAACCTCTACACCTAAGGCTCATGGAACACAGTGGAACAAGGGTTAGAGAGAAAACTAAAGCATCCCTCAGTTCTCACCAGTGAAGCTTCCTTAAACAACATAGTGCTATGCACACAGAAGGGCCACAACTGGCCAACTTTTATAGAATAAGAGACTACAGAATGTGTACCCCTGGATAGGACTCCTGTATTGAATCTCACACACCTATGGCTTGGGGATCATTGTGGAAGATCGGGCAGAGAGATTGTAAGAACCAGGGCTGATTCATGAACTTAGGAAATCAGAGTCTTTTAGGCTACTGGAATCTTGCACATGTGAAATTGTGGCAATGAAAGAATTGAGCACAAGACCCACACCATCTAAAATTAGACAAGGGCCCAGAGTGAAGAGACAGAAATCGGTGGTGGACCAGACCTAGACAGAATATTATTGGAGACTGATTACTACTGGGAGAGGGAGAGTATACCTTTCTTATGGTCTCTAGATAACCTGACCAGACTCCAGTGGATTAGGTTGTACTAAAGGACATCTGGGTACAAATGCTTGACTGGGTAAAGACATAACATGTATGATGGAATACATGAAGTCTGGTGAGGGTTTGGGGGGATGGATAGGGGAAGGGGTCTAAATTTCATTAAGAACTGTTGGATGAAATGTATAAAATGCAATAAAAAGAATGAAATTAAAAATTTTTAGAATAAAATGAAAACACAACATATCAAAATGTATGGAATATGATGAAAACAGAGTGAAGTTCAAAGCTCTAAATGCTTACATTTTGAGTGAGACATTTCCATGTGTGTGGGACTTGATGACTGTAGGCCTCTTTGACTTCCAACCAGAACTTTCTGATTCCTGGTACCATTCATAAGCAAGCTGCTTATGATGGTCATTCTGTCAATGAGACACAACTTAGAATTTCTTGGGAAGAGATCACAATAAGGGATTATATAGACCAGGTTTACCTGTGGGCATGCCTGTGGAAAATTGACTTGATTGCTTTAACTGATGTGGGAAGACTCAGCCTGAAAGTGGGTGGCACCATTTCTTGGTTCTGGGTCCTGGACTACATAAAAGCAGAGAAAGTTAGTCAAGCATTGAGCATACATACACTCATTTTTCTTTGCTTTTGATTATGGATGTGATAGTAGTAGGTATTTTAAGTTCCTGTCACCTTGATTTCCTTGCTAAGAAGTTTCTGAATTAGACTGCAGTCATTCAGGAAAGAAGGCCAATAAGCAACAAATAGGACCTCATGAAATTACAAAAAGAAAACTGTCACGCAAGTTAAAAGACTGGCTTCAGAATGGGAGAAAAAATTTTGCCAGCTTTATATCCAACAGAGGATTAGTATCAAGAATATACAATGGACTCAAGAAACTAAACATCAGGAAAACAAACAACCTAATCTAAAGATTGGCTATTTTGTCAAATATATTTATCAGATAAAAGAAATTTCTGTTGTATTCTTTGGGGACTTTAAAATATAGGATGATATTACTTTAAAAATGGAATAATTCAGATTCTTCTTTTCCTACTTGTATACATTTTCTTTCTTTTTTCTTGCCTTATTGCTCTGGCTAAGACTTCAAGCACTACATCAAACAAGAATGGTGAGAGTGGACACACCTTGTTTGTGATTCTGGATGAAATGCTTTCAGTTTTGTCCAATTTGCTACAATATTTGCTATGGATTTGCAGTATATAGCCTATATTATGTTGTGGCATGATTAGTACATGCTTCATTTCTTTAGGACTTTTATCATGAAATGATTTGGAATTTTCCCAAATGAATGTTCTGCATCTATCAAAATTATATAAGCTTCATGTAGTTTCTCTGTATTATGCTTACTGATTTTCATGTTTTGAACAATATTTGAATCCCTAGAATAAAACTATGCTAATTTGGTGTGTAATATTTTAAATAAGTTGTAGAACTCCATTTGCGAGCATTTTATTGAGGGTAGTTGCTCTTACGATTGTAAATTTCTTCCTCTTCTGTCCATATTATTTCTTTCCATTACCTCATAAATAAATCTCATAAATTTCTCTAGTTTGTGCTTATCTTGGATAGTTTATTTTTTATGTGTATGAGTGTTCTGCCTGCATGTGTGTAACTGCAACTGTGTCATATTGTGGCCATGTGGATGCTGGAATTTGAACCCAGGTCTTCTGCAAGAACAGCCCATGTTCTTAACTGCTGAGCCATCTCTCCAGCCCCTATCTTGGATAGTATTACTTCATTTATTTTAAAGGACAGTAGGTAGACAGAGTAATCATGATTAGCAATCACATGCACTCAGGCTTGAAGTACGTTTCATGCTTTCCTAGCCTTTAGGCTTTCTGCTGCTTAGTCTGACGTGACTATGATAAAGTTACCTTTGTAAATAATTTGGCAGTATTCTCTTGCACCTTTTAGTAAATAGCAACACCATCACCTTTTTATTTGCATGGTAAAAAACTGTGAAGTCATTTATTTAATTTTTTATCTTAGCATACAATGTTGGGATTTATCATGTCATCTTCAGACACCTGTGTTATGTCTTGTTCTCATTCATTCTCTTTCCTTACTGTCCTTACATCTGTGCTCCCCGCCATTCCCACACTCCTCTGGCTGATTTTCTTTCTCTAGACTTTCCCTTTCTGTTTTCCTATTATATGTATTCTATTACCTTCTTTATTTCACACCAGCCTTAAGATTTCTACCTCCTTTTTCATAATCTTCTTTTCTAGTTTTAAGACTTACACACATACATATATAAAATACACATACAATTTTTAATCTAGGTTTTTATTCTTTTTCCCCTTCCCTCTGATCCCATCTATATTTGACCATCCATGAAAAGTGGGGCTGGAGAGATGGCTTAGAAGTTAAGAGTACTGACTGCTCTTGCAGAGGGCCCGGATTCAATTTCTAACACCCATGGGGGTGGGGGCTAACAACTGTTCTAACTCCAGTTTCAGGGGATCTAACACCCTCTTCTGACCTCCTTGGACATTGCATGACACAGGTGCACTTACGCACATGCAGGCAACACACTCATACAGAAAAATAATAAAATGTTTTTAAAACTAATGAAATATTTATTGGCTTCATACTTGAGACTTATACCTGTCTCTTTTAAAAATTATTCTTGATTATTTTTAGTATCTCAAATTCAGAACAAAAAACTAATGAAATGTTTTAAACCTAAACAATTTGAGATTTCTTAAATTTTTATTGGGTAACCTAAGGATTTACTTTTTTATCCTCAGCAACACTACAATAACAACAAAACAATAAGAGTGGTGTAACATGACAATGCCAAAAGCCAACATATGCACAAAACATAAGAAAACTAGAAACCATCAGAACCACCATTGTTACAACAATGCTCTTTTTTACAAGAACCAAATGAACAGTGAATGGAAAACAGAAATTCCATTCCAAAAGACCAAAAACAGATCTTGTTTGCAAATTGTTATGTCTATTTTAACTTTTTGTGGGCTACCTGAAGGAATGGAGAAAAGTGTATATCCTAGATTATTTCTATTGCTGTGATTAAAAATGCTGACTAAAACCAACTTGTGGAGGAAAGGGTTTATTTTGTATTTTATTCCCAGATCACAGTTCCATACTAGAGGAAATCAAAGAAGAACTCAGGGCAGGAAACTGGAGCACAGACCATGGAGGTGCACTGCTTAGTGGCTTGCTCCTCTGGCCTGTGCTCACCTTACTTGCTTATACTACACAGGACCACCTGTCCAGGGATGGCACTGACCACAGTGGGCTCCCACTGACTCAACAATCAAGAAAATGCCCCACAAATGTGTTCCCAAGGCCAGTCCAACAGAAGAAATCCCCCAATTGCGGTTCCCTTTTCTCAGGTGTGTCAAGTTGACAACTAAAGCTTTCTAACACAGTATACACAGCCATTTCATCTAAGGCCTAATTCATTCAAAATGGAAATTTGATAAGCATTTCTTACCAAAATTATCAGATGAAACAAACACTTCCAGCCATATGGGCAAAAAACTATCGCGATAGTTTTTTAAACATAATAGGTTAAAAGCCTAGCTTAAAGCCTAGGAAGAAAAGATGAAAAAGCATTTCTCTGAGGACTTAAAGCACTGAACAGCATCTATGCATACTAGAAGATTTAAAAGTCATTCACATGTTCAAAAAGGATACACATTCAGTAAAATATTTAGAAGGCACTAAGTTTTCAACTTTGACTAACCTCTACAATCAATGCCAGTATAAAGCAAAGAGAAGCCTAAGGCAGAGTCACTGGGAACAAATACAAAGCAAAACCACAAGACTGAGATTGTATTTCCTTTTTTATTACATTTATTTACATTTGTGTGTGTGAGTGTGTGTGTGTGTGTGTGTGTACGTATATATGTATGGACTTAGAAAAATGCCTGAAGTCAGCTCTCTTTAGGACTTTTAACTATGACGGGATCTTGATTTTTGTCAAAACCCTTTTTACCATCTACTGAGAAGATCATGTGGTTTCTCTCCTTCCATGTCTCATGTCATTTTTTTCTATTACTTAATTTCATTTCTTTTAAGTATTTTGCAACATACCATCTTAATTCTCTTGTTTCTTTTATTATTTTCAATAATTAAAAAAATTTCTCCTATAAATCTCAACCCCCTCATCTTTTATTTTGTAATTGTACTATTTTTATGTATTGCATGGCCATCGATATTCCTGAAGACGTCACATATGTTCTCCAAATTATCTCTTCAAGAATTTCAGTTAACCTGCTCTTTAACTGAATATTGAGTATATCACCTCAGGTGTCCATGATAAATCTTTCTCTGATTATTCTGACAAATGGCCTTGGATACAAAATATTGAAGCTGGAAAATATCTCAGTCAGAACAAATAGAAACACATTTGAACACGAAGTATTCTAGAGAGTTGTCACAAAAGTTGAATAATTATAATTTTCTGGTAATGGAACTTTAGAGAAACACCAGCCCTATTTTGCCTTCATTATTGGTTGCCATTTTTCTGCTTTACCTAAATGCATGTTTACCAAACAAAAGGCAATTGCGACATTATAATGCTGGTTGCACATTGGAAGTGGACGATAAGGCAGGCCCTATTAAGAAAGATCTAGCTGGGACCAAGCTGAAAACGCCCCCAAACGGTTGGCTGGCTTTCAGAGTGCTAGAGGGCGCTATGTAGGCCACTATAGGAGAATGGTCCTGAAAAGCTCTGCTTAAGGACAGATCTTCTGTGCTTCACTGTCAGATGTCTTTACAGGTATAACAGAGGATCATCTGGTATGTGCACCCCCAGCATATTTAAAATTGGATTCAGGGCCCACTCTTCAGGGAGAGCACACACATCTGATATTAGGAAAAGAATGTCAACCCCCAGTGGTGAGGGAGAGACTTATAAGCTCCCATAAAGAAGCTATGGTAATTGTTTGCAAGATAAATATGATGTGCCTACTTAGATATTGCCTAAGCACTTGTGTTTACATCCATAGGTTAGGGGTATTCAGTATTTGTGCGCATGTTACTTTTGCTGTTGTTATTGTTGTTGTTGCTGTTTTACAATTATTGTGTTTTTACAGTAGAAGGAGCATCACTGAAGCAAGATGATAATCCCTGTCACAGTGGAAAGAACATCATCCTATACCTGTTATTTTACTTTTGCTGTTGTTGTTTTCCCTCCCCAAACCCCTTGCTCTTATGGCTCTGGCACTACCCTGGAAGAGGGTGGTGGAAAGTATGTAAGCGCCAGAGAGAAAAAGGGGTGGGATGTTGCATAGAAAAGCAGTTTTCTCTCTCTGCTGCAAGGGATGGGCTTCCAAATGTGACTGACAGCCAACTAACCAATGACTTAAGGGGGGAGGTCTAGTGGAAGGCTGGGAAGGAGAGAGGCAGGCGGGGTGCTGGGGTGCCATTCTTGAGTGTGTTTCAGAGGTGGGGGGGAACTTATGAGAATGCGGCCCCCACCATAGAACACCTCCATCTCTCTCTCTCTCTCTCTCTCTCTCTCTCTCTCTCTCTCTCTTCCCAGGGATGAATCCTACGTAAGTAACCTGGAATAAATTAACTTCTCTAAAGGTAACCTGGAATAAATTAACTTCTCTAAAGGAGCATTCTCTGTCCACTCAATTGCTTCAAACCTGGGGGTGGGGTGCGGCTGAATGCCGAGCTTCACCATGAGAAAGTCATGATGCAAAGGGACAGAAAGATTGTAAGATGTGGTGGATGAACACAAGGAAACCATGTTTTTCAGACATAAGACAATTACATATATGAACACACAGTGGTCATGAAAGCATTCACAAAACCTGTACAAGCCCACACTAGACAAAAGCTCAGCATTGGAGGGAGGAGGTGGGCACAAAGTTCCACCCCTAGCTGAGGAATTATTGGTACATGATGGGAGAAGTCAGGCATCTTTAATGGTGTGATGAAGGTTAGGTTGACCAGGCTCTAGGGATGGACCCACACCCTAGAGCATTTATTAGATGTTAAAGAAAACATATTTATTTTACCTTGGACCTGAGAGAGAACTAAATGAAAGATTCAAATATCTAAATCTAAAGCAAACATCCAGTCTACTTATGATTATCACACTAATGCTGGTTGTGGTGGCACACAGCAGTAATCCTAGCACTCAGGAAGCTGAGGCAGGAGACTTGAAATTTTGAGGCTAGGTTGGCCTACATGGTGAGTAATTTTTAGGGCAGCCTAGGCTATGAAGCAAAACCCAGTATTTTCAAAATCCTAAAAGGTTATGACACCACTGATATAGACTACCAGCCCTTTCCCCAAATAAACCTTCCACTAGTAAACATACACCACCAACATGAACCACATGCAACTTGTTCATTTTTCATTTGAGAGCAATCATGATTATACGCCCCCCCACAACACTCTGCTAATGTCACTCTCACACCCATTGATTATCTCTATTTTTCTTCCTTATACCAGATACATACACATCCTCTTTTTTGTGTAAAAGACTTACTTTGCTCTCTTTGCTTCCTTTAGGGCAGAATTTTTTTATTGCTGACTAGTAGCTTCCAACAGAACAAGGAAGGAGGCTCTGTTCCGAGCTTCCTCTCATTGTGCTTAGAAGTCTATCTTACCTCTATCTTCCCAGCACATTCACAACTGACACAGACCCAATAAGTCTGCAAGCTGGTAGGTCTTAAGTACTAGCTCTGTATGCTTCTGTTATAGGGAAATATTAACAACAAATGAAAATTTACCTTTATGGGTCCTGCTATTATTTCTCAAGTCAAGACTTTGACTGAAATTGGGAGCCATACATAAATTTCTAGGTTACTGTGGTGTTTTCCAGAATAGAAGGGCCATTCTGAATTTTAAAAGAAGTGTTAAAGATATGTAGAAGCTTCCACAATCATCCTCTGAGCTCTCCCAATAAATGAATAGACTTTAGATGTGTTTCATTATAAAAACTTTTCTTTTATAACATAGTTCCATGATGTTTTATTTAAATATATATTTGTATAAGAAGTATACAATAAGTTACTTTACTTATAAGGTAAAGTAACTAACACAGTAAAAATGAATTCGAAAGACCAAATGTATCCCTATCAACAGAAAGACCCAGGAAAAATGATCTTCATCCTAGTCTAACACTAACCAATTGTATGAGAGTAAGCAGCTAACTCCAATCTAAGTACAGTGGTTAAAATTTAGACATAGGGTACACTGTAGTCATATGACTACTCACCACAAATTCATGACCTGTTTATGCCTTAGTTCCCTCATATAAAGTGGTGATAACAATAATGTCTATTTCATAAGGTCATAGTTGATATTCTGGGCTTCATTAATGTAAACACTTAAGAGAGTATGTAGATATAGTTTGATAAATGTGAGATTTTATCATTTCCATGTTCTATTCAAATGGTCTAGGTAAGTAGAATTATTGTGCATATCACCAGGAATCAGTGAGACTGTAAACTTGAACTGATCCATTTAACAAATGTACTGATTGTTCACTTTGTGATAAGTGCTACACTGTGGATTTTCACTATATTACCTTATGCTTACCTCACAATAATATATGGCTCTGTCTAAATTATTTAAGGAACATACATGCTATTTGTATACTGGCTGTCCTAATCTATTTTTCTACCATGGTACCTTTTCCTCGATATCCTTAATAATATTTTTTTTCATTTTCCTATTCCACCTCTTAAATTGATTATTACAGATCAGATTTTAAAACCTTAAAGTGTCCTATTTGCAATGGTAAAATTTTTAAAACTATTATGTATGACAGGAAAACAAATAAATAAAATACAGCATAGCTTAACAGTTGAATACCCGTGGAATAAACTATATTTTTATATGTTAACATGGCTACGTGACAGTACATATTAAAATATGTAGATTAACATGGCAATATATTTTCATTTATGTGCCTTAAGATTATCCATATTAAACTATATGATATGTAGCTGAAGAATCCATATGTAGGCATGTTAAAAAGTATAAACTGAGCTGAAGATACACAGTGATATAATTTGAATGTCAGTATCCTCCAACTGTTTAAACACTTAACCTGGAGGTAGTGATGTTATTTTGGAAGTTCATGGAGTTTTTAGGACGTGGAGCCTTGCTGAGAGAAGTAAGTGTGGGGGAGCAGGATACTTGACGTTGTACAGACAGCCAGGCCCCACTTTCTGTTCATTCTCTGCTTCTTGACTGCCGATGCAATGTGACTTGCCTGCCTCCTAATCCTGCTATGATGGACTGTATCCCTTGGAACTTTAAGTGAAAATAAACCCTTCCTTTCCTTCCTTAAACTATAAGGTATTTGGTCACAGCAAAGATAAATGCAACTAATGTATATCCCAAACCCATAATAATAGCTTCTACTTGCGTAGCAAAGATGTCAGGCTAGACAAAGACATATTTGACAAATATTTCCTAAATAACTTTATACTTTCACAAATCTATTCTTTGTCTATGTTATTTTTTTTTCTCCTTGGAATACTTTATCATTATTCCATTTATTAAAAGCCTATGTTCAGAGTCAGGCATGGTCACTCACACCTGTAATCCCAGAACTGGAAAGGCTGGAGAAGAAGGACTGCCACAATTTGGAGAGGCCAACCCAACTACACAGTGAGTTCCAGAACAGACTGGGCTACAGAATGAGACTCTGTCTCAAAAAACAAATAAGTAAACAAGAATAGATAAGAGTCCATTCCTCACAGCTTCTATGCTTTAGATATGGTGCAAATATGTTCCCAAGGAATACACGAATTTGTTCGTGTATTGAAAGCTTGATTTCCAGCATAGCAATGTTAAGAGGTAGTGGGGACTTTAAAATGTGAGGTGGTGGGGAGACTGCTTTGGAAAGGAATTGTGGTAGCTCTTGTGAACTTAAATTAGTTCTTATCAGTTATTTATAAAAACCAAGTCTGGCTACTCCCCATTTATTCTGGCTTCCTGCTTTTCTATGTTGTATTTCCCACTGTACATGCATACATTCTTGTCACTCTGATTCTATTTTCTACGAAGTCCTCATCACAGCCACACTGTTGCCAGCATCATGCCCTCAAACCTTCCGAACTGTGACCTCTTCTTTATAGCATATATAACAAACCTCTTCTTTATAGCATATCTAACCACAAGTATGACATAATACCAGAAAAAGAAAGCTAAATGTATAGGGAATAAAAGTAGAGGGAAGCCTCCACTAGAGCAACTTCTTTCTTGAGGTGATTAATTTCAGGCAAAGTAGGTGCTATATTTTGGATCTGAAATTTCCCCATAAGGCTTATGTTTGAATACTTGCTACTTCGCTGCATTTATTTACTGTGCATCAGGTTGATGGGCATTGACCTAAATGAGTCATTTTCATGATTATTCTAAGATGAAAATATAATTTTCTTTTCTATAAATTACTTCACCCCTCATTTCTTTATTTCCAATTAAAATGTTTTCCTCTCCCTTTCACTGAAAGAAGTTGCTGATGCCACTCTCTCCAAGGTTCAAAGAATTATAAAGGATAAATACCCCAATCCATCAAGGCTTAGAAAACTGCTAAAAATAAGGTAACAGAAAGAATACATTTTGCTTATATACTGAACAAGATAAGCAAAGAATGAATAGAAAAGCTGCAGTCAGTTGCATAATAACACAAGAAAAGTTGTTCCTCACTTTTGATATTATGATATTTTTGTCCTTTTGACACAGAGAATTCAGACAAAATTTTTCAGGCAAAAATAGACAAAGGAAAAGAAAAAAGGAAAACACAAATTACAAGGAGGAGATGAAGCTTATGATAAGCAAAATAACAGAAATTTCATAAATTTGTTTAAATAAATTGTTAAAGTCAAGCACTAGGAAGAGGAATAAAAGGAAGTGAACCTTAAAACTAGTCAGAGATTCAAATAATTAACACCTAATTAGAAACGAGTTCCTTTGTCATTCTGTCTAATGTTTTATAATGTTAACACAAATGTGTGTGTATATTTTATATACAGTTTATGGTTTGTTTTCTTTAATTGCTTCATGTATGTTCTTGTTCTCTCAAGAAACAGAGGAAGAGATGGCAGAAAGACTGTGAGAGCTAGAGGTGATGGATGGTCACAAGGAAACAGTTTAACAGACTGCTGGGAAGTTACTCAAATGAATTTACAGCAATGATGACAGCATGCACAAAAATCATGGAAGCTTAAGCCAGACAAAATCCCAGTCTAGAAGTGGGGAAGTGGGGAAGAGGGGAAGAAGCCCCCAAATTAACTAAGGAACTATTGGCAACTCACAACTACTGAGAGAGGGAGAGTTGGTTTTCTTTAAGGGTGTGATGCTAGACAGGTTGACCAAGCCGCAGTGGATGGACATTTGGGGACACAAATTTCGCTTGATAGGCTTTAACATATATGACAAACTACATAAAATCCAGAAAAGGGCCTACAAGAGGGTTACAGATAGGAGAGGCTCCTAAATATAATCAAAATATACTGTATGAAATTTGCAAAAATTCAATAAAGAGAAATAAACAGAGGAAGGTTCTTCCCTTGCTCTTGAAGTACACTGCACTAAGAATTCCTTGATCTTTTTTGAAAAGCTTTCCAACTCTCTTGAAATGCCATCTAAGGGTTTTTGCAAAGGCTTGACTTTTCAGTGGATCAAGGAAGAGAGGAAAGGGAGGAATTGATTGATCAGCTGTGGAACGCCAAAAATGAATAATTTCTCTACCAATTATTTTTACCCCTCCAATCTTATTTCGTATTACTTTCTCCTTTACTTACATTATTCCATGACAGCAGTCCTCTTGTGGTAGATAGATATTCTACATTTATTTTCATATCAAGGACTTTGTGATTTTTCTTTGACAGACACGTTAAGACAAATACATAAATCCTATCATATAGCAATTATAGAGAAATATCAAATTAGAAATTAGGCATCATAAAATAAAGCTTTGTATGTTTGTTTGTTTTTGATATTCTTTTTTTTTTTTTTTGAAGCAGGGTCTCCCTGCAGCCACAGCTGGCCTAGAACTTGCTGTGTAGACCAGGCTGGCCTCTATCTCACAGCCTGCCTCTGCCTCACGAATCCTGGAATTAAAGGTGTGCACCACTATGCCTGGCAAAAACTTTGTTTTTAAAAATTAGACTAATCACTTTATGAATTCTTCAAAGCAATGATAGTGAATATAACTGAGGTTATTTAGGGGAGCTAAAATAAAGTTTATAGAACTAACATAGCACTTTGGAATATTAATTTATATCCTTTATGTATTGACTCATACATTTACTAATTAAATATTTCCCTGTGTGTGCATGTGTGCATACACATGTGTAGGTTCATGTGCAAGTGTATGCATGCTATGTGGAAGCAAGACGTCAATGTTGAGTGTTTTCAGTTGCTTATGAACGCCCAAGTGTGGTTATACATATGTAAACATGTATAAATACAAACATACACACCACACACACACATGAAAATGGAAAAATACTCAGATGTTGCAGCATTCCTACTCAATTATCTAATTGATATTTTCTCGGTGGCAGCCATGTGCAAAAAAATCACATATTTTGATGAATGAAACAAAAATGATCCCTGTTCCTGTGAGGTAGTCTGCGGGGGAAGTTAGTTACTAAAATATACCACAAATCAAATATTTTCTTTCTTTTAAAAATATTGTTTTATTTTATGTGTAAGAACACCTATGTGATGCAATTCCCACAGAAGTCAGAAGAGGGTGTCAGATTCCCCTGGAATTGGAGTTACAGATGTTTGTTAGCTGCCCTCTGGGCGCTGGAAACTGAACCTGAGTAATTTGCAGGAACAGTCAGTGCTCTTAACCACTGAGCCATCTCTCCAGCCCCAAATCAACTACTTTCAATATTATATCCAGTATAAGTATGAAGTACAAAGAGCAACGATTCTTGACCACACAGAAATCTAATCTGTTCTGAGGATATGAAGCAGTATTACTAACGAAATGCTATTTGAGTAAAAAGAAAACCAGAAAGATGAGTAAGAATTAAGAGAACAATAGGAGGTAGATATGAGCAAAGTACATGTTTTATAATATAAAAATACCATAATGAAACCAATTTATTAAAATTAAGGACAAAGAAGAAGGTTGATAAGTGGGAAGACAGCATGCCATGTAAAGAGAATGATAAATGCAAGGCCTTGATATCAAGAGCTGAGACTGTAAGACCATAGGTCACATTATTGCCACAGTCCCAATAACGGTGTGGGACTATGGTAGTACCTGGTTTGAAGGCAGATGCTTCAATCACACCCCAACTACTGAGGCTGCCAGGGCCAAAGGAACTTGTAACAGCAGATTTCTAGAAGTGCCTGAGGAAACTATCATTTCCTTTTAAAATTGTATTGATTGAAGAGTTGCATATAATGTAGTTTGATCATATTCAGACCCCTCCTACATCTCCACCCTCACCTTACCACCATCTCCACTCACCCCCACCTCTTGTCCCCAATTTGCAATGGAAAACTCCAATCCATCTTACAAAACACTTCTAAACTAGGTGCCAGAAAGATCACATCTCATTAGAATGTCAGTGATCTGTAATTCTTACACATGTTTGGGCCAAAGTAAAGGACTCCCTTTCACTTGTATGTGGTTTTGGATCAGAATACATCCAGGTTTCTTGGAATGAAATTTTCACACTCGTTTTCTATTTCTTGTACACAATACCTAGACAGTTTCTTATACCGGAGTAGCTTTTTTTTTTTTTCCTGAGAGCCGCCACCACTGCTACCCTAGTTCCCCAGCCACTTTCCCTCGTTGCCACCTTCTCCACTATGCCCAGATTGTCGTTGTAGCTTGAATGATGATGATGGCCCACTGATCACAGTTGTCTTGTGCTCAAGCCACCCACCGGCAAGAGAGAGGTGAACTGGGTACGGAAAGACAGACCTCCTGGCTGCGCCTGCAGAGATCCCTGGCCAGAGGGCTTAACTGGACCTGGATCTCAGGCGGCCAGGCACCAGTAAGCTCAACCAGCACAGTAAGGGGTGGCCAGAGGGACACCACTGGACCAGCATCACCCAGACTGCCTGGCTCCATCCAACCAGACTGGTGAGGAGCAGCAGAGTGAGGTGGCGAGGCAGAGGGAGACAAGCGGCCAGCACTGCCAACAACCTTTTCTTGAATAACCCTACCATTCCCACTGTGGGACTGGCCACACAGAAAGCCCATTACGACCACTTCTGTTGTATCCTACATATTCCTGAGCCATAAAAGTGTCCAAACATCTGCATGCCCCATGATGATAATAGTTTCATGGCTCTGCCACACAATATACAATGACCACAGTCATTAATTATAGGAAAGAAGATATAAAGACTTTACATTTTGGTGCTAATCTGAAATCAAATACAACCTTGCATTCTATAATAAGTTGAATCTATGTGTCTCCAAAAGGTTTATATGTTAAAGGTTAGGTTACTGGATCAGGACTACTGGGAGGTGGTAAAAACTTTAAGAGGCCTTTAGATCATTGAGGACTATGCCTTCAGAGGGGGAATATTTGAACCCCTTCTTCCTCTTATCCTCAGTTTTCAAAAGTGGCATGAACCATGTTACTGACTCCATCACAGAATCAACCATGATATGCTGCCAAAATCCAAAAGCAGGAACCAAATAAAAAAGAACTAAAGTCTCTAAAATTATGAGCCAAAACATTTCTTTTGTTTTATAAATTTAACATGTCTGGTATTTGTTATAGTAATAATAAACTAGCTAACACATACCAAACTGACAACCCAAGATACATCTTCAAAGGTAAGCAAATAACAAAGCCTACCCCATAAAAGTTGAAAACAAAACTGATTCATTAGATACACAAATTTGAACACAGAAGCACACGAAATGTGAAACAGCAAGATAACATGACATTTCCAAAAGAAAACTACTTCTCAAAAACAGATTCCAAAGAAAAATGATACTGAAAAACATGCCTGATAAAGAATTTAAAGGAGGGGCTAGAGAGATGACTCAGTGGTTAAGAGCACTGGTTGTTCTTGCAGAGGACTCAGGTTCACACCAATATGGCGGCTAACTATAGTCCAAAACTCCAGTTCCAGGGGATCCGACACCCTCTTCTGACCTCCATGGACACTTACAAACATGCAGGCAAAAACATTCATACATATAAATATACATAAAATATAAATAGAATAACATTTTAAAAAGAATTTAAAGGAAGCCAGAAGTGGTGGTTAATACACATAATCCCAGAATTTAGAAGGAGGACATAAGAAGGACCAAAAATTCAAAGCCAGGCTGGGTGACACAGATAATTCAAGGTCAGCCTAGAGAATACATATTATAAACAAAAAATAAAACTGAATTTAAAAGAATGATAGGAAGATCAGTACATTTCAAGAATACAAATATATTGTGTAGAAAGTTAAGATAGTAATGCATCATATGAGTGCAAAGACAAATCTTTCAAAAGAACAAAATGCAAAGCTTGTTATAAAAGAGCTCAGTGAAGCAAACAAAAGATACAGAGAAAGTCTCAACAATAGTCTAGATCAAACAGAGGAAGTAATATCTGACCCTGAAGATGATACATATTTTGAAAAACCAATTAGACAAAACAAAAAGAATGTGGGAAAAACACTAGTAGGGAGGAAGAAAGTACTAGGGGTAAAGTAGGATGACAGAGAGTAAGGGTGACAGTGATCAGAGTATAATTTACACATGTATGAAATTGTCATAGAATGAATTCAATAAAAGTTATAAAAAACAAAAAGGAAAAATAAGGATGAAGGCAGCCTTCAAGATTTAGAACACTATTAGAGTAATAAAATTTCACATTCTGGGGCACTTGTAGGAAAAGATAAACTAAAAAGCATAGAAAACCTGCACAAAAATTAATAGCAGACATCTTCCCTAATCTTGGGGAAGATGTGAACATCCAGGAGTACATAGGACACCAAATAAACATGGTCTGAAATGTTAAGAGGCATAGTATCAGAAATACAAGACTGCAAGAGAAAAACACCATTAGATCACTAGCAGAATTATCAATAGAAACCTTATAAACCAGAAGGGGACGCAACCACACATAAAGTTATGAAGAAAGAAATATCTGTGAACCAAAATACTATACCCAGAACCACTATCCTAGAGAAATCACAGTGAGTAAATATTATTTAGACAGGTAAAAACCACGGGAATTTCTCAACACCAAACTGGCTATACAAAATATGCTTAAGTGAGTTCTACATCTAGGCATAAGATGGTTAGGCTGGAGAGATGGCTCAGTGTTTAAGAGTAACTGTCTCCTCTTGCAGAGAACTCAGGTTCAGATGACAACTAACAACCATCCATGACTCCAGGTCCAGGGAATTCAACACTGTCTTCTGGTTTCCACAAGCACTGGACACAAGTGTTAACATACATGCAGGCAAAACACTCATACACATAAAATAAAAAATGAAAAATAAGATGTGTACCAGATGCATAAGATGATAATTAAAATTATGAAAATACATGAAACTATAAAAAACACTGATAAGTAGGTACACAAAAGAGAAATACAAAACAATCAAGTCTTTTCAATACAACAAGCCACCATCAAACAAAGATGAAAAGCAATAAAGGGGAAGAAAGCAATAATATTCAAAACAAATAGATGAAATTTAATAAAATGACCTAAGTTTTTGCATCTATGTAAGAATCTAGAAATTAATTAAACTATGATTTTCAATTAAATGAAATTGACGGCCTAAATGAACACAAAAACAAGACTCAATGATGTGCTACCTACAAGGACTCACTTATGTAGTAAATACAAAAATTGAAAGCAAGATGGTGAAAAATGACATTCCACATAAACAGAAGTCAAGAGCAAGCAGAAGTAGCTATTCCTTTTATAATTTATTTTTCATGTATGTATATGAGTGTTTTACTTCCATATATGTAAGTGCACCCATGTCATGCAATGCTCACAGAAACAAGAAGAGGGCATTAGATCCTTTGAAACTGGAGTTATGGATGATTGTTAGCTGCCATGTGGGTACTGGGAACAGAACCTAGGTCCTCTGCAAGTGCAGCCAGTACTCTTAACTGCTGAGCCATGTCTCTAGCCCCAGAAGTAGCTATTCTTATAGCATACAACATAAACTTCAATATGAAAACTGTAAGAAAAGACAGAAGGAAATTATATAATAATCAGGGGATCCATTAAAAAAGAAAATATAACAGCTATGAATGTATGTACAAAATGCTGAAGTATTTATCCTAAGTGTAGAGGTTGCATTGACGATGTGTAACTTAGGGTTAAGTGTCTCACCAACACTGTTTTGGTTATTATGGATTGTGATACCTCCAGTTGTATGCTTTTTAAGACCTATTATTCTGCGTCTTTTGTGTTTCCATAAGAATTTGTGAACTATTTCTCTAGCTCTGTGAAGAACGTCATTGACATTTTCATAGATCATATTTAATGTGTAAATCACTTTAAATGATATGAATATTTTTACTATATTAGTTTTTCCAACCAATGAATGTATTTTTATGTCTTCAACTTCTTTTATCATTGCTTTATTAAAAAGTTTTATTTACTTCTTTTATTTTTTGAGAATTTCATAAATGCATACAATGCACCTTGGTCATTTTCACTTTCCTCTAACTACTCCCAGGTTTCCCTCCCCACTTAATGTCCTCTTTTCTAAAAAAATATTTTATTTATTATTTTTATTTTATGTAGATGAGTATATTACCTTCATGTCTGTAAGTGCATCTGTGTTGTGCAATGCCCACAAAGCTCAAAAGAGGGCATAAGATCCCCTGAAACTGGAGTTAAGGACAGTTAAGCTGCTATGTGGGTGTTAGAATCAAACCCAAGTCCTCTGCAAGAGCAGCCAGTGCTCTTAACTGCTGAGCCATCTCTCCATCTCCACATCCTCTTTTTAAAAAATAACTTTTTGAGAATTTCATACATGAATACAATGCATTTTGATTACATCCCATTCTCCCTCCTCACACTAACCCCTCCCATGCCTCCCTTCACATCTCCCTCTAAAATTCATGTTCTCTTCTTATATAATTGTTAGTGTTGCCCATATGCACATGAGTATAGAGGCCTGACTACTAGGACATGGACAACCTATCCTTGTCCCTGAAGAAAACCTACTCTCCTTCCCTCAGCAGCTGTCAAGTGCCTACAGCTTTTCAACAAGGGGCCTTGCTGTGATGTTCATTGGTGTGGTATTGTGCAGGCAGTTGTGGTTCTCTATAATAACATATGTGTGATGCAAAAAGAAGCTTCTTTGATAAGGGCTGGAAACTGTACCAATATTCAGGTAGAAGAATAAGTATTTAGAAGGCAGTTGGATAGTCTAACAATTTAGCAAAATGGTAGTGGTAGGTTCTCCTCTAGGAGATCTATGAACTCTCCAGCCATAGGTTCTTGGCTTGGGTTATAGTACCAGACATGATTTCCTTGCTATTGAGTGGGCCATAAGTCCAATTAGGCAGATGATGGTGGTATATTAGTGTCACTATTACATCATTGGTATACCTTGCTGGACTGATAATTATTGTGGTTTGCAGGATTTACAGCTGGGTAGAACTATTGATAACTTTTCTCTCCTGGAAGCCTATGTATTACCTTCTGATACTATGAGAGCTAGCTATCAGGATGCTTCCATATCAAATAGATAGTCAAAAGATGCCAAAAAATGCATGGTGAAGACAGAATCTTCAACAAATTGTGTTAAGAAAACTGGATGTCCACATGCAGAAGAATGAAATTAGACCCTTTTCTTTCACTCTGCACAAAAATCAACTCCAAAAATCAAACACCTCACTGTGAAGCCTGAAACTCCTAAACTTATAGAAGAAAATGCCATCAACTGACAAATGGGACATAATTAAACTAAAAAGGTTTTGTGCAGCCAAAGAAATAATCAAGTCAAGAGGAAGCTTACAGAAGAGAAAAAAATCTTTGCTGGTTATACATTTGACAGAGGATTAACATCCAAAAGAACTCAAAAAACAAAGCATCAAGAACGGAAACAACCCAATCAAAAACTGAGCTATGGGGGCTTAGCAGTTAAGGACACTGGTTCCTCCTGCAGAGGACCCAGGTTTGGTTCCTACCACATGGGTGCTAGTAACCATCTGTAACTCGGGTTCCAGGGGATCCAGTGCCCTCTTCTTATCTCTGTGACCACTGCACAACATGGATACACATGTATCTGCATGTATGTAAATACATGCAGACAAAGCAGTCATATACACTAAATAATAAATAAATAAATATCAATTTGAACAGTGAGTCCTCAAAAGAAAATAGTATAAGTGGCTAAGAAACACTTAAAATGTGTCCAATATCCTTAGCCATCAGGGAAATGCAAATAAAAACTACATTGAGATTTCATCTTACCACAGTCAGAGTGGCTAAGATCAACAAAACAACTGGCAACAAATGCTGGCAAGGACGTGGGGAAAGGGGAAACCTTCATTCACTTTTGGTGGTAGTACAAACTGGTACAGCTACTATAGAAATGGATATGGTAGTTCTTCAAGAAGCTAGATATAGATGATCCATCTACACAACTCTTGGGCATATTCCCAAAGAACTCTACATCCTACTACAAACATGCTTGAACATCCATGTTAACTACAGCTCTTTTCAAAAGAGACAGGAAATGGAAACAACCTAGATGTCCATCAACTGATGAATGGATAATAAAAATGTGGCAAATTTAATCAACAGACTATTATAAATCTGTACAGAAAGACATAGTACATCTTTTAATATGCAGTAGTGCAGTAGTTCAGCTATCCTTGCATCCTTGTGATTAAAAAAAAAAGCTTGATGATGTTGAATATTTTTCATTTCCTGTTGAATTTGAGTTACTAGTATTTTATTGAGAGTTTTTACATCTACATTCTTCAGGAAAATTGTGCTATAGTTTTTTGGTTGTTATTTTACCTTCTGCTTTTTTTAAAAGACAAGGTTTCTCTGTAGCCCCAGCTGGCCTGGAACTTGCTGTATACACCAGGTTGACCTCAATCTCACAGGGATCTTCCTGCCTCTGCCTCCTGAGTGATGATTTTAAAGGTGTGTGCCACAAATGCCCAGCCTGGTTCTTTATGTGAAAGAAATACTGGCCTCATAGAATGAATTTGGAAGTATTCCATACCATTCAGTTCTTTGAACTGTGTTAAGAACAAGCTCTTTTAAAGTTACATGAATTTAGATGGAAGGTTACTACCAGATGATGGTAGTAATAATACAGATGCTGGAGGAAGCCTAAATGTAATAAAAATATGTTGTATAAAATTGCATAAATTTAATTTAAATACATAAAATATATTTTTTAAATTTGATGAAATTCAACAGTACAATCATCTAGTCCTAGACTTTTCTAGTAGGAGAACTTTTATTACTATGTCTACCTAACTGTTTGTTATTGTTTTGTTTAGGTTTTCTCTTTATTTTTTATTATTAGATTATAATTTTTGTTGTTGTTACTGCAGTGCTCAGGACTGAATCCAGCTAGGTGACTGTCTACCACTATATTCCCTGCCTCTATTTAAGTTTTCTTTGAGCTCATAGTAATATTTCAGTAGGCAGTGTGTCCATTTCCTCTAGGTTACCTTTTTAACCCATATATAGCTGTTTGTAGCAGTCTCTTCGAAGCTTTTGCATTTCTGCTCTATCCATTGTAATGATTACTTTACCATTTCTAATTTCATTTATCTGGGCCTTCTATCTTTTTTCTTAATCTAACTGAGTTTTGTAACCTAACATATGATCTATTTAGAGTATGTTCCATGTACTGTGGTAAAGAATGTGTATTTGTAATTGCTGAATCAAATTTTCTACAAATATCTGTTAAGGAGATTTGATAGAGTGTGGTTTAGCACTGCTTTGTCTGTCTGAATAATTTCTTATTTTAAGAAGAGTGGTAATGTTAAAGACTATCATTGCTATTTTTCAAATCCTATCCCTTTGTCTTCATATTTAATCACATTTTGCAGATGTCCTGCAGTTGACCATTCCAAGAAGTTGAGAATAAAACCAGAATACTCCAGCTGTTCTCTGTTCTTCTCAGAAGCAGTTATTTACTGCCTTCTCAAAGCTTTTGTTGGAAGTTCATACAGAGTTTACATAGGATTAGTGCTCAAGAAATGCAAAATACGTAGGAATTTTCTCATTATAACAGTAAGAAAACAGCACAGAGTAAGTACCTAAGGGCATAGTAACTGAACTAGTATCAGATCTCTTTTGATGTATGCAGAGAAAAGGAAGAGCAGACAACCTGTCCCAGCAGCAGTTGTCTAATTCGTCAGCTCCCAGCATCCTGGGAGCAGCCTCTCCCCTCCTCAAGCCTCTCTGCATCAACTGGTCAAATGCAAGAATAAGTGACTGTGAGACACTTAACTCTAAGTGACACATCTTCAATACAACCTCTGCTTAAGCGTTTTGTACATATATTTATAGCTGTGTTTGTTATACTGCTGTTTGCTGTTGATTATAGTGTAATGTATAACTGAAATGTGCAAAGAAATAGATCTTAAATATTCTCATCACAAAAATACAGTAACTATATCAGATGATAGATATTTTTAAATCTGTTTATTTAAAGATTTATTTTTATTTTTAGTTATATTTAAATATGTGCATCTGAATGTGGGTTTGTACACCTGCCTGCAGTGCCCACAGAGGCCAGGAGAGGGGATCAGATGCCCTGAAGCTGGAGTTACAAGCAGTTGTGACCTACCTGATGTGGGTGCTGAACCCTCTCTTCAGTCCTCAAATGACAGCTGTTCTAACTAACTTGATTTTGGTAATAATTTCACAAAATATGCGTATATAAAAACTTCATGCTGTATACTACAAAATAAAGTTTTATATGTGAATTATAATTCAATAAAAAATGAAGTAGAATTCATTCTCCCCAACAAGAGGGAGAAATAATTGACAAGTTAGGACAAAAGTTGTTCTTTATACTATAATTTTTGGGTTAAGCTCAATTCATAACTTTTTCTTGTACTGTCTTGAAAGCTAATAATGGTTTTACATTTTGATCCCATTTACTGAGAGAGAGAGAGAGAGAGAGAGAGAGAGAGAGAGAGAGAAAGAAAGAGAGAGAGAGAGAGACTGTACACACAACTTATGGAAGTCAGTTCTTGCCTTCCACCATGTGAACCCCAAGGATGGAGCTCAGGTTATGAGGCTTGGCAGCAAGTGCCTTTACCCATTAAGCCATCTCTCTGGCCTGGTTTTACATCTTCAGTGATCAAAAAATTTCAAAAGAATACAGTTTGCAAAACATAAGAATTATGTGAAATTTAAATGTGTGTGAATGTCCATAAATATGGTTTTATTAAAATATTACACACACTCAGACAATTGCATTGGCCCTATCCTGAAAGGTCATAGCCATATATTCAAAACTATGTTTAATTCTTACATAAGAAAAAAAATTTCTTTCTCATCTCAACATTTAGAAATATTTACAATCAGAAGAAATATATTAATAAATACAGATCCCATATCCCTACATTCTTGTCTTTCTCATTTTGTCTGTTCTTTTTCTACCACACTTAAATCCTCCAATATGCCAAATGCATTCTTAACTCAATGGCTTGCATTTAATCTCCTTGGAACATTATCTTCCCTCTCAACTTTCACTTTGCATGTTTACTTTTATCATTCACATTTCACCTCTAATGTTATTTCCTCACAGATGCTGCATCACCTTAAACAATCTCCCTTTATTCAGCTTTTTCCACTACACTTTGTAGCAAATCTTACAGTTTACATTAAACTGGTTATTTATTCAGTAATTGTATATTTCTTATTTATTGTCTGTCTCTTTTCTCCCTCCACTAGATTGTGAAATCCATTAGTGCAAAGACCAAGTGTGATTTGATCATTTCAGTCTCTTAGCACTTGTTTCAGTACCTGGCTTTGTGCATGAGCATGTGTGTGTGTGTGTGTGTGTGTGTGTGTGTGTGTGTGTGTGTGTGTAAAAGAATAAGTGAATACTACTAATCAGAATGCCTTTCAGAAGGTATTTATTTATCCCAGGTTTTACATTAATGTATGAATTCTGTTATAAATGTTCAGTGTGCTCAATGTTCATCAGGGGAAATGAAGAATACAAAACTAGTTTTCAGCCACCTACATCCTTTTCAGCCATACATCCATCTCTTCTTTCTCATTGCACGTGATCAGATTGTAGAGATGACAAGAACCTTTTCTAATCTTACATTCTATTTGAATCCTCTCTATTATAATAATAAGTGATTTGCTTGTTTTCACAAAATATTTCTAACTAGTTCAGAGTAATCTATAGTCACATAATTTGTGTTCTTTAAAGTCCACCAAGATGTTCCAATTGATTGAACAATATCTCCATGCATTTATAAAGTGGTAAAGCATACTTATCCAGAATGTTGAAAAATATTTAATGTGGATATAGGGGACAAAAAGAAACAATACTGCATACTCCTTCCCCTTTCTCTCATTTCCTTCTTCCTTTTTCTTAATATTTCTGAGACAAGGTCTTACTATGCAGCCCTGCCTGGCCTGGAACTTGCTATGTAGACCAGGTTGACCTTGATCTCACAGAGATCTGACTGCCTCAGCCTCCTGAGATTCTCATAGCTCGGGAGTTTTCTTCAGAGAAGTTATGGATGCTCATAAATATGAATCTTCTTGTTTGATGCTGCAGCAGAGCTTCCCTCTTCCCCTCATCCACCTCAACTTCTGCTATTTGAGTTCTTGGCAGAGAGAAAGTAAGGAGAATAAGCACAGTCTCATCACAGCACCTAAAATATAGTATGCATCTTAAACTCTAAAATGTTTTAAGGATTTATTTTTCTGTGTGTGTGTGTGTGTGTGAGAGAGAGAGAGAGAGAGAGAGACAGAGAGAGAGAGAGAGACAGAGAGAGAGAGACAAAGAAAGGAGAGAGTTTATGTGTACTGCATGTGTACAGGAGCCTCAGGATGCAAGAAGATGTCAGATCCCCTGGAAATGGAGTTACAGGCAGATGTGAGCAACCTTGTGGATACTAGCAACTGAATCCAGGTCCTCTGTAAGAACAATAAACACTCTTAACTGCTGAGATATCTCAGCAGCCCCATCTAAAATAAATTCTAACAATACCTACAACAATAAAATATGCATATTATTGGGATAATATGCAATACAGTGGTACAAATATACACTGTGTAGTATTAAAATTAGGTTATATATATTCTCAGACATTTATTTCTTTTTAAATATTTTATTTATTATTTCTATTGTATGTGCATGAGTGTATTGCCTGTATGTATGTAAGTTCACCCATGTTGTGCAGTGCCCATGGAGATCAGAAGAGGACATTGGATTCCCCTGTAACTGTAGTTACCAACGGTTGTTAGCCCTCATGTGGGTACTGAAAATTGAACCCAGGTTCTCTGTAAGAGCAGCCAGTGCTCTTAACTGCTGAGCCATCTCTCCAGCCCAACAAACATTTAGTCTATGGTAGAAATTTTCAAAATCTCTTCTAGCTTTTTGAAATATACTGTTCTTTTTTTGTTATCTGGTGTGCAACAGCACACTAGAACCCTGTTCCTGTCTAACTGTAATTCAGTATTCATTTATCAGCCATTCTCCATCCTCACCTCTGTACTCTTCTGGGACCTTGGTAATCCCCATTCTGCCTTCAGGCTCATGTATCACATTGTCTTTATCCATTCATTCAACAGCTGATGTGCATTTAGGTTTCTTCCATTTATGGCTATTATGACTATGCACTCCCATGTTTACCATAGCACTATTCATAAAATATGCTGTTAGAAAACCTATTTCATAGCAGATATCGAAATTCCTTGCTCCATTTCTGTCCATTAGAAATAAAACTAGACCATGATTGACCTTTTTCTGCCACATATGTTACATTGGAAATGAAGCATAAGGTGCTAGGGATAGCTCAGCACATGCTTAGCATACATGAGGCTCTGAGTCCAATCCCTAGCACCAGAGGAAAATATGTAGGGAATATTTTTTCCTAAAAATCAGAAAAAGGGGCACGAGTCTAATTTCTATCAGCTACACTGTTTTCTTTGGTTAATGCAAGAAATAATATGATTGTGTTTTTTATACTCCTCTCTGTACATCTTCCTGGATATGTAATGCTGAAAAAGTAACTTAACTTCTCCATGCCTTAATTTTCTCATATGTTAAATTAGATTAGAAATAGTGCATTCACTGCAGGATTCTTAAATTAAATGAGTTCATGTCAAATATATAATGCCTGACACATAGTAAATGATCATTATGTGCCATTATTTATTACCCATATTCATAATATTTAATGATAGAAATACTGTACTATCCAGCAATCTCATTGTTGGGTATATAAAGAGGAAATATCCCTATACTCCTTTGCTCATTGTAGCACTATTCACAATAATCAGGGTAGGAAATTAATCAAAATGTCAATCAACAAATGAAGAGTTTTTTATTTGCAACATGGATAGAATTAGAGGAAATTACACAAAGTAAATTAAGCCAGGTCTCTCTCTCTCTCTCTCTCTCTCTCTCTCTCTCTCTCTCTCTCTCTCTCTCTTTCCACACACACACACACACACACACACACACACACATATGGGATGAAGAGGGATGAAGGGAGGATGATCAACAGATGAAATGTCAATGTTAAAGTTGGGAGGAATAATTCATGGCACTCCACAATAATGTACTGTATATCTCAAAATAGTTATATAACTGAATTTTAAATGTATATGTCAATTATTTTAACACCCAATGTATTCTTGTATTATAACATGACACTGTCCATCACAAATATTCACAAATATTGTGGCAGATAATAATTGAGGGACCCTGCAAATACCAATAAGATGGCGCTTGAAGGAAGTAAGAAGGGCACACTCCAGGCATGTCCTAACTTGTGTGTGAAAAGGAGCTAGTTAGGTCTTGAGCAGTACATGAGGTCTTGGGCAGTACGTGACCATCCTGGTTGGGTCTTAAGATTTCCTCCTTCGTGAACAATGCGTGATTAATAGCTAGGTCCTAGGACTTTCTCTCCCACGAACAGTATGTGATCAGTCCCAGGTTGCTGTGTCCCAGGTTGCTGTGAGACCCAATACATACTCACTGGACCTTTAAAACAATTGGTTATGCCCACCTCACCATGGAAACCCCCTTTGCAGTTTTTGCCTTAAATATTACCTGGCACTCCCTAATAAATGAGTCCCTGCTCTGACTAGACTCCCTGTAGCGTCTGATTGTCACCACGAAGGGGAGGCTGAGGAACCGGCAGACAGCACACTTACTTTTCCCCGGCCCCCTGTGTGGGAATTCCCCCAGGAGCTGACCTGCTGGACGGGAGCTGAGACTCGCGGGGGACCCCCACAATAATAAAACTAAAATAAAAATCAAATAATTGTTTAAAACACTGTGCTACCATAAGTGCAAACACATTGGTGAATGATAAAAAAATTAAAAGCCCAAAAATAAACTAAAAAGTTTAAGGTCAATTTGATTTTTGACAAAGACACCAAAAACACAGAATGAAAAAATGGTAATTTCATCAATAAATTCTGTTGAGAAAACTGGATATCTACATGTAAAAGTGGATCATTTTATTCACATCATATGCAAAATAATGAGCTCAAATGAATAATTTAAATAGTAAAGGCTTCTAGAAGAAAACTTAGGGGAAAAGTTCCATAACTTTGTTCTGACCAATGATTTCTTGAAAAACACAAGCAAAATGAAAACTAGAAAAATGAGATTACATTAAACTAAAAAGTTTACTCATAGCAAAGGAAACAACTGAATGAAGTGATTGCCCATACACTGGAAGCAAATATTTCAGAATCTACATCTCATAATGGGCTATATAAGATAGTCAAACTTCTCAAAAACATGTGAACAAATAAAACAATCTTAAAATTGGCAAAAGATCTAAACAGACATTTCTCAAACTCTTTGATAGCGATAGAATTGGCCAACGTATATAACAAAATTTTAGCATCTCTAAATACCAGGAAAATGTAAATTAAAACCACAATGAATAAACTCATCACATATGTAGGCATAACTATTATTTTTTAAAAATAGAAAGCTGGTGATGGGGCTGCATAAACTTATAATCCCAGCACTGAGGAAGTGAAGCTATGTAGATCCTGAGGCTTGCTGACCAGCCACCCTAACCTATTTGGCAAGTTCAGACCAAGTAAGAGACCCTGTCTCACAAAACAAGGTAGATGACGACACCTGAGCACAACAACACCTAAGGTTGACCTCTGGTCTCCACATGTGCACACACATACACACACATACAAACGTACACACACTAGGTGGTGGGGGGGGGAGAGAGAAAGAGAGAGAGAAAGAGAAGTTCATTCACATTCACCCACTTGAACACACACATACGCAATTAAAGATGAGTAAATGTTGGATAGGATGTGGTAAAATAGAAGCTTTGTACACTATTGGTGAGTTTATTAATCAGTCATTTTGGGAAACATAAGCAAGGCCCTCAAAAACAAATATAATATGATCTAGAAATCCTCCTTCAAGGTATATACTTAAAGGAGTTTAATTTTTAATAATTCAGAGAGATACATGCATTCTCATGATCATTTCAACATTTTCCACAATAGTCAAGATATTTCCACATAAATATCCACCAATGGCTACATGGACAAATAACATGTGATACATGTATATGATGTAATACTATACAGCCTTTAGAAATAAGGAAAAGTTTTTCACTTGCAACGTGGAGAGAATTAGAGGAAATTACACAAAGTAAATTAAGCCAGGTACAGAAAAACAATACCAAATTACTTTTATATTCAAAATTTCAGCATAGGCATAGGTAAGAAATTCCATCCCAACCTTGTAAACTGATGGCTGCTGAGAGGAGGAGAGAGAGTCTCTTACAGGGATGGGACTCTTGTTAGGCTAACCAGGCTCCAGTGGATGAACCCACACTGAAGTACATTGGGAGACACAAATCAGACTCTTATTATATATATATATATATATATATATATATATATATATACACTAATTGAGTACATTAAAATAGGGGGCAGTAAGGGGAGGTTCGGAGAGGGGAGGGGTCCAAACATTATCAAATTACATTGTATGAAAATTGCAAAAGTTCAATAAAAATGTTTTTTAAAAGAGATAAAAGATAGTGGTAGAAGTAACGAAACATTAGGCAAAGATGTGATGTCAACAGCATTGAATGGCAAGTTAAATATATGCATTTAAAAATCAGCAATATAACATTATTTCTAAATGTTTAAACAATATAAGAAAGTTGATATGAATGTACACTTAACAATAGGATTATTTTGTTGTATTTTAGAGCTCAGGTTAGCCTGGAATTCCTGAACCTCCTGTCTCAGATTCCAAAGTTCCATGATTACCAGCATGCACCATCATGCCATCAATAAAATACTGACATAATTTTATTTACTTATCTCATTTGTGAATGAAGCTATGGTAAAGCTAGCAAGTCAATTACTTTTTAAAGTCAAATTCATTAATTTAACTATATACAGTAATATTTGCAGATGTGGGTTTTGGTTCATATACTTTTGGAGGAGTATAAACAACGTTTATGCTTATGCAATTCCAAGATAGATACAGGAATATTTAATGCAGCCCTATAAATATTCACCAACAATTAGAGACATTTAAATGAGCAATACTCAAAACATGATAAAAGGTGGGCTGAAAAGATGGCTCAATGGATAATGGTGCCTGCTGCCAAGCCTGACAACTTGAGTTTTATCTCTGGGATCTCCATAGCAGAAGGTGAGAACTGACTCCCCAAAATTGTCCTTCAACCTCCACATGCATGCTGTGGTGTATATGTATCACCATTTCCCATACAAAAATAAATAAATGTAAAATAATCCTAAAAATAAAGGAGATCCTGAAAGTCTATAGAATGGAAAATTATAGAATGTTAGAGAACTATGTAATATGGAGTTAGTAAAAGTCATGATTTTTAGTAATATAAAATAATGTGAGAAAATGCTAAGGAGATCATTTTATGAAGATATTCTCATACATAAAATGTAGAAGTCAAGGAAATAGATTAGTAGGGGATTGGAGAGGTGGGCTCAGCAGTTAAGTATATATACTGCTCTTTCAGAGGACCAGAGACTCACGTTAGGTGGCTCACAACCTCCTGTAACTTGAGCTTCAGGAGATATAACACCCTCTTCTGGTCTCTGGTGTACCTGCACTCATGTGCACACACTCACACATAGGCAGACACACATACACACAATTAAAAATAAAATAAGTCTTTAAAAACAAAAGAAATAGAGTAGTAAAGCAATCAGCAAAAGCTAGGAGATATATGGAAGAAAGGCAAAATGGAAGATGCTAGATATTTATAAATTACTAAAGCAAATTTTTAACATCTCATCATAAAATGGAAAATTACTGAATTATCTTAATTGAATCTTTCTATAATGTGTCTATAGATCAAAATTTCACATTGTATTTCAATAAACATACCCAATTTGGGGGATGGTTAATCTTGACTGTCAACTTGATGTAATTTAGAATCATGATGGAAACAAATCTCTGAGCATGTCTGTGATCGATTTTTCTACATTAGATTAACTGAGGTAGAAAGACATAGTCTGTAGGTGACACCATTACATACGCTGAAGTCCTGAGCCGAATAAAAAGGGAAAAAGGAGCTGAGCACAGCATTCATCTCTCTGTTCCTCACGCTCCCTGCCCACCATAATGGACTAGAACTGTGGGCCAGAATGAATCATTCCTTCCTTAAATTGTTTTTGGCAATTATTTTGTCTCAGCAAAAAGATAAGTGACCAATACAATAATTATTTGTCAACTAAAAATAAATTTTTAAAACAAAATGAGATATTCTTTTGCTTGTTTGGATGGCTATTGAGGGGAAAATAACCCAGACCATAACAAGTACTGGTCAAGATGGCAGAGAAACTGGAATCCTTATGCATTACAGTTCGAATTATAAAATGGTGCAATCCCTAGGGAAAAAAGTGTGGCAGTTTCTCACAAAGGTACTTTCATGTCATCCAGCCATCTCAATTCTCAGTGTATATCTAAAAGAATTAAAGACAGACTCAAAGACAGAGACTCAAAGAGATATTTATGTACTCACATTCAAAATAGCAATAGTAACACTAGCCAAGAAGTATAAAAATATCAATCAATAAATAAATGAATAAAATGTTTGTATTCAATAGGCAGGAGAGAGAGTTTCTAGAAAGAATTGCCTTAGGAAGTTATGGAGGCTGAATTATCTCAAGATCTGAGTTGGCAAAGTGAATAAACAGGAAAGCTAGTGCATAGCTCCATTCCAAGTTCAATGCTCTGAAAAATCTAGAGAACCGTTGCTCTAAGTTCCAATCTGAAAGCTGACACAAGCCCAATATTTAAAAAGAGACATTTTCAGCACAGGCTTGCAGGTCAGAAAAGATCAATGCCCCTGTTAATGGAATCAGGCAAGGGGAGTAATGTCTTATTCATAATTTTTGCTGGATTCATCAGTTGATTCAATTTGCAGTTGATACCCACACAACTCTAGTTAAACAATAAATTACATTCTATCTTTATAAATTCGGCTTTTCTGGATTTTTAAAGATATATTTAATTTATTATTTTTTATTTTATGTGTATGAATGTATTGCCTGCAAGTGCACCTGTGCCGTGCAATGCCCTTGGAGGTCAGAAGAAGGTGTCCAATCCCCTGGAACTGGAGTTAGGGACGATTTGTTAACGACCATGTGGGTCCTGGGAACTGAACCCAGATCCTCTGCAAGAGCAGTCAGTGCTCTTAACTGGAGCCATTTCTCCAGCCCCTGACTTTTCTGGATATTTTTTATACAAATGCAAGCAATATGTCATTTACATATAGCTTCTTCCATTTGGCATATTTGAGATTCATCCTCTTTATTACCGAAATGTATTTCATTATATGAACATATCACACTTTTTAGAGCTTTTCATTTTCAAATTATTCTACAATACAGTGGACACATTGTTGATTGAGTATCAACACTGCTGTTTATCATCTTAATCTACCATGCACATAATTATCACCAAACCAGTCTGGTTTTTTTCACCAGCTTCTTCAAGTAGACGCAAAGTTCCTGGAGTTTTTGTCAGTTACAATGAATACCAATGCATCCAATAGCCAAATAAGGTATTTTTATACCATTTTTCACCAATGGCTAATGTCCCAGAAATCAACTTTATGCTTGCTCATATAGCCTTTAATTTTTTATTATGAATTGTTATTTGGGGAATTTCTTCTTTCAGCATTTCAACATTCAGGATTTTAATCTTTTAGGACTGTGATTTTCAAGATTCTAGACATTAAAATATTGCTCTTTCAGGATTTCAGCCTTCAGATTTATGGCACTCAGGATTTCATCTTTCAGGAAATAGTGTAAATACATACAATAAATTTACATACAATAATAACTTTACATATAATAAATAACTCAATGACACACCCTCACCTCCTGTTGTTCTGTATAATTTCACTTGCTTTAATTTGCCTTGCAGCACTTATCACTAGTTAACTTTATTTGTTTTGCAATTACTCTTGTATATCCTCCTCAAGAATGTGAGCCTCATGAGGTCAGCAGCTCTGTTTTATTTGCTAATGTACCAGGGTATCTGATACTTGATATGCCTTCAAACAACTACCATATGTACTGAATAAGTGACTTAAGCTCTTGAAATCAGGGGTACTAAGGAAATTAGTGAGTGTCACACTGTGGTTAAAACAGTAAACTCAAATATTTCTGGGTTTGAAATCTGGCTCCATCTCTCAGTTGTTATGTGACTTTTTAACAAGTCATTTATGGAAATAACAAGTGTATCTGTCTCATAAGTTTAAACTGAAATAATGTTAACATATTTAGCACAGGTCCTGGCCTATAATGTCTTTTCTGCAAAAAAAATATATATATATATATAAGGTGTCTGATCTGCAATTAAGAGCACATGGCTAAATATTAGCAATAGTAGTATTATTGCCATCCCTATGCAAGGCTGAATGAGAGTCTTTCAAATAAACCCACATCCTAATCCTTGGAACATGTAAGGATTTTAACACACATTTCCAAAGAAACCTTATGGATGTGGTTAAGAAGTTGAGATTGCAATAGTATATTAGATTATTCAGTTGCATCCAGTGTAATCAAAGAATACAGCCATGATATAGTGGGTTGAATGAGAAATGGTCTTGGTCCCAGTTGGCAGTGCTTTTTGTGGAGGGTTAGGACCTATGGCCTTGCTGGAGGATGCATGTCACTGGGGGCCAGTTTTGAGAGTTCATAGCCTTGTTTCCTGTGTGTGCTTGAAGATGTTAGCCCTCAGCTTTCTGCTCTGTTTGCCTCCTGCCATGCCTCCTCCACCATGATGAGCTCTAATCCCAAATAAACTCTTCCTTCTATAAGTTGCCTTGGTCATGGTGTTTTATCACAGCAACAGAAAAGTAACTAATACACACACTTTTCAACTTCAATTGCAGAGCTAAATCACTTGCAGGCAACTTAAAACAACCACAGCTACAATTCCCACACTGTGCCACAGATAAATTACATCAGAATGTCTGGGGGTTGGGATCTCATTTTCAACATTTTTAAACTATGCCCAAGGTGTTTCTAAAGGGCATAAAAAATCAAGAAGATTATTCCAAGAATGTTTTACTGGATCTCTCAAGATCCTCAGAATACGCTAAGATGCTGAAGGAGGCAGTCACTGTTCATGAAGAACAAAAGCATGCCACTTCTAATATGGTGTAGATATGTAATATATATTAGCTGGGGAGAAAATCTGTTTTCAATTATGTTCTAACGTTTCAGGATTCAGAAATAATCCTCATTTTATAATAGCGTGGTTAAAAATCACACATGTAAGACAAGAACCATAGAAGGTAATTTGAGAGTTCAAACATTAGGTATACAAAAATGGAACTATCTAAAGATATTTTCCACTGATAATCTGTCTAAAAATACCACTGTAACAAATGAAGTATTGACTAATAAAGACACAGCTAAAGTTTACAGAGTGCTTAATAAGTACCAATATGTTACATAAAAGACCTCATTCTTAAACTTGGCATCTGAACATGGGGGAGTTTAATAGAACATACAACAGTAAATGAACAAGATCTAGCAATCAAATTCAGAAGTATCTGGTTACAAAGTTTCATATTGTGGCTTCTACATTAAATTATCTCTCATTACACTGCTCTTGCAAAGATGACGATGGTATGATTTAATAGGCTCCAAAAATCTGTTATAATATTCTAAAAGTCTTAAATTTTATGTCACAAAACATATTATAAAAATATAGTAAACAGCTGGGTATGGCGGTATATGCTTCTAATCCCAGCACTTGAGAGGCAGAAGCAGGCAGATCTCTGTGAGTTCAAGACCAGCCTGGTCTACATATCAAGTTCTAGGCCTGCTGGGCCTACAGGGAGACCCTGTCTCAAAAAAGACAAAAAAATTAAACAATAATCTCCAGATATGATTACAAGATCACTGGGGATCCACACATTAAGAAAACCCTCATCTGTAAAGTACTTTGGCATATCACAACTGATTTAAAATATCTATTTGCAACTCTGATGACTTTTTAATGGGGCATTCAAGTCCTAAGAAAACAACCTCCTATAGGAGGAGTAGGAAAACTATACACCAAATCCTCTTGCATGTAGCTTCAGAAATAAACTTTCATTGGAACATTGGAACACAGCTGTGATGGTTAATTAATCTTTACTGGACCTGGAATCAACTAAAAGGAAATTCACTAAACACTCTCATGAGGTATTTTCTTTATCAGATTATTTGAAGTAGGAATACCTAATCTAAATGTGGTCACCCATATGTGATAGCTTCCTGTGGCAGCCCAAATAAAAGAAAATGGACGCTTGACTTCTGCCTGCTTGCCTTCATATCAGCTGGCATATTCATGGATTCTGTTACTGTCACTGTTGCTGTGTTCCTTCACTGATACTAGGACCAGGCTTTGGTCTTCCTACATAATCTCAAAATAAGCAACTCTCCAGAAATCCTCCAGGCCTTCAGCACTAGACTGGCACTACTGAAGGCATCTATTTCATGAACTGAGCAACTACCAGATTCTTGGTCTCTCCAGTGTAGAAAAGTCATTGTTGGACTACCGAGACTATACCGTGCAAGCCAATCTAACAAATTTTCCTTTAATATATTCATTCACCACCATGCCAATTTATCTAGATTATCTACAACTGTTTTCACCTTATAATCTCAGAGTTAAGTTGTTGCAATAAAAGCCTAAAACTTTACTAACCATACTAGAAAGTGTTCCCTGACTTGTATTTTGAGTAACAACTTCTAACCTAAGTATAAAATGTAGCCATTGCTAGTCAGATTATTACTGTACTTCTTTCTTTTAAATATCTTTAATATAGTTATTTGTTTTATTTTTACGTGTATGAGTGTATTGCCTGCATGTAGGTAAGTGCACCCATGTCGTGCAATGCCCGCGGAGGTCGTAAGAGGGAGTCAGATCCTGTAGAACTGAAGCTACAGATGATTGTTAGCTGCTATGTGGGTACTGGGAACCAAACCTGGGTCCTCTGAAAGAACAATCAGTGCTTTTAACTGCTGAGCCATCTCTCCAGTCCCTATTACTATATTTCTTAAGGAGAAAATGTGCTAGTTGTAACAAGTCTACTAGTCAGTAGACATATTTGCGGGCTATCCTCAGTCCTCCCGCTGGTACCACAATATACCTGACAATAGATAATTTATAAAAAGTAGTTTATTTGGCTTATGGGAAGTCCATGAGCATGGTACCAACATGTGCTCAGCATCTGGTAAGGGTCCTCTTGCTATACTATAGCATGGTAGAGGGCTTCCCATGGAGACCAAGTGAGGATTCTAGTTCAGGCCTTTCTTCTTCTTATATAGATACCAATGCCCTCATGACACATACACTTATGACTTCCTCTAATTCTAATTAGCATTCAAAGATCCTATCTCCAAATATCATTAATTTTTTTGGTCTTTTTTGAGACAGCATCTCCCTGTAGCCTCAGCTGGCCTGGAACTTACTATATAGACCAGGCTGGCCTTGAACTCACAGAGATCCACCTGCCTCTGCCTCCTGAGTGCTGGGATTAAAGGCATGCACCATCACTCCCTGGCATCATTAGTTCTTTAACTGAATAGTTTTCAATGCATAAACTTGTGGGGACAGATTCTAACTACACCACTGGCATATAAATTATACTTCTCAATTCCTAGCATCAAAAATGTATGCAAATATTTTTCTAATGTCACCAGAATTTTTACATTCAGCTATGCTACTCCAGTGACAGCACTGAATATCCAGAATAAATGTCAAATTGAATATGCTAAACAGTGTTATCTACTCTGTCATCAATACCAAAAATTTTTAATTATCTTTGGTTCTTCACTTTCCCTCATCCTTCGTATTCATTCCATTAGCAAGTCCAGGCAACTCTTCCTTGAAAGTGAATCTGTCTACTTCTCTGGCTCTGCTACCAAGTTCAAGAATTGACTTTTGCTCTGATAACCTCAAGAAATAACATGTCTTAGGTTTCCACAGAGCAGACCAATATGCTCCAAACATTTCAATGTTTCAGTGCTTTAAAGGGCTTTCACAGTAATTCATTTGTTCACTATGCAGGAGTCACACTGAACTTCTATCTATCCCACCTACAGTCTAAGTGTGTATTTTTCCCAGGCTTCATTTCTGGATTCTCTGTCTGGAATGTTCTTTCTCAAGATTGTCATAAGTCTCATTATTCAACGAACCAGCCCAAAGAGAGCCTAATGTAAGTATTTTGCTATTTATTCAACCAAGAGGATCCTTATTAATATTAACCAATAGCTCAAATATTTTGTCTGTGTAGTTTTACTAGATTCATACAAGTCTATTATCACTAGAATTGAAGTTTCATGACAGAAAGGACTTTGTCTGATTTACCACTTACATATTCAATCAATAATCTGATGAATGCTATATGGACATTGAATACTTGAAATTCATAGAATTGGTATTGACACTAGAAAGGAAAAGATGTTCATTAATTAAAAATTATATATAAATAAAAGATGTAACTGAAGGATACTTAAAAAGATTTTGCATTTCTTAAGAATCTGTGCTAACGTGGTCATAACAGTTTCAGTTCCATTTTTCTCTTGTAAATCATTTAAAAATATATAAAAAATAAAATAATGAAAATTCATGTAATTATCTCAAAGTGTTGTCAAATTATAACTCGTTGCTATGTTTACTTGAGTTCTTTTGGGAAAAAATAAAGCACTGTACATATGCTTCAAGTCAAATAAGTAGCCCTCCAACATTCCATTCCTTTCTTCGATAAAGTAACTACATAGATAGATAGATGATAGATAGATAGATAGATAGATAGATAGATAGATAGATAGTGAAATATACTATCAGAATACCAGAATTATATTTTCTCCTATTCACTCGTATTATGTGGTTTCCATTTTCTTTCCCTGTTGCAATAAAGGTGGAAATATTTTTTAAACAGTTTTCTTGTGCACATGTGTGAGCATTCCTATAGCCAAGTGTTAAACCTTAGGATCTTGTTGACATCCAGATTTTGAATTTTTAAGTCTGGGGTAGGTCTGAGATTATGCATTTCTAGCAAGCTCCCAGGTGATGCTGTGGACCCGTTGTGGAGCACATTTAAGTATTAAGTCAATTACTAAATCACAGGCTATGTAGAAATTCTACTTGACTAGTAATGCCAACTATTTGTAAAATCCCTTTATTAATTTATAATCACACCAATAGTATAAGAGAGTTCACAGACCAACACATCTTCAACAGCACTTAGTATTTATAAGACTAATTTCTTTAAATCAATCTTATTTCCTGGAAGTACATGTGGCTCCCTTTTAACTATAAAGTAAACGGCCACCAGAGGAGTTGGATCCAAACCTAACTCCAAAAAAGCTATCGTCCCCTGGTCTCCTACCTTTCCCATATTTTTCCCATGGAGAACCAGCGACCCCAAGGTTTTAACCATACCCCATCAAAGAGAATTGGGTAGGCAGCTCGGACACACAATAGATACGGGGAGGCAGACTTCCAACAATTTGTAAACTTTACTTTTTTTGACAGCATCACTCATGATTTTTGAGAGTAAAATTGGCTAAAGATATTGGCTGGAAGCACAGTGACTGATATGTTCAAAGTGGTGAGGTAGAGATTAGGGAGAGATTTTCATTAAACAGAAAACTCAACACCATCATGGCGAGAAAGAAAGTTAAGGTCAATGTTACCACCAATCGGAATACTTTTCACTATTCAAGATCCAGTGTTATTTGTCCTATGATTTAAGCAGATCTCTTTTCAGCTACTGGACATTTTGGTTCTGACCACTGAATTTTGCTCACTTTGATGAAATGATGAGCCTGAGACCCTGAGCTTTTTCCAGACATGCTTGAATTCCATCTTCTATTGCTGATAAGTGTTTGACTGCCTTACACCTGTTCTTATTACAAAATGCTAGTATGAAGAAAGATAAGAACTCAACTGAATTCAATTAAAAACATTTATTAAGCATCTTTTCTATACAGTGATGGTTAGGAATAGAAATACAGATGTGAAAATAGTTTCTGCTCTCAAATAATTGACAGACTAAAGGTAAAATTTAGAAGTAGACAAGCTAAGCCATTCAGCCAAAGTAAATGCTAAATGGTTTTTTAAAATATATCATTTTAAATGGATACATTAAATAATACCATACTTCTTAGCTTAATTCTTAACAAGTCTGAAATCAAAATTTATCTTCAACTTATAAAGTGACATGCTTTATCCTTAAAGATCAGCTTTTATCAATTCATGCTAGAATTTGTAATTAAGAATGTCCCCAGTTTAAGGCAACAGTTAGTAAATATTATTAGAAATAATCTCCCAAGTTTAAGGCAACAGTTAGTAAATATTATTAGAAATAATCTGGCTATAATTTGAACTAGAACCTTAACAGCAGGTCATATTTGCTAAGAATTAAGTAGTAGGAAAATTCCAGTAGGAAGAAGAAAAGAGAGCTCCAGGTTGGAAGGTAAGCAACAAAATCATAGCTACTGAGTGCCACCTTTATTACCTCCCGAAGACAGAGAATACTGTGGGGAAGCAAAGTGCTACAAACATATGCACACAATCATTACTAATACCAGAAAATTATATAAAAGCAACTGCTGAACCTATAGATTCAATGCAATGCCAATCAAAATACCTGCAATATTCTTCACAGAGTTAGAAAAAAATCATCCTAAAATTCATATTGGATCACTAAAGGCCCTAAAGACCCCACATATACAAAGCAATCTTGGGCAAAAAGAACAATGCGGGGGAGGGGGGACAGTTACCATCCCAGATCTCAGATTTTATTACAGAGCAATAGTCATAAAAAACAGCATGGTACTGGCACAAAAATAGACATGTAGATCAATGGAACATAATAGAAAACCTAAACATGAGTACATGCAATTTCAGCTACCTGATATTTGACAAAGGTGCCAAGAACACACAATGGAGGAAAGACAGCATCTTCAACAAATGGTGCTGGCAAAATGGGATCTCCGCCTGTAGAAGAATGAAATTGAATCCAAATAGATCAAAGACCTCAATATAAAATCTGAAACTGCTTTTAAAAAAAGATGTAGGCATAGGAAAGGACATCAGCTGCTCAGGGATTAAAGTCAACAATCAATAAGTGGGAGCTCATTAAGCTACAAAGCTTCTGTACAGTAAAAGAAACAACCAAGGAAGGGAAGAGAAAACCCACTGAGTGGGAGAAAATATTTGCCAGCAACACATCTGACAATGGATTTATATGCAGAATATACAAAGAACTCAAAAAACAAAGAAACAAATTAAATGACACAATATAAAGATGGGTTATAGACCTGAATAGCGAGTTCTCAGATGAAGAATAAAAATGGCTAAGAAACACCTTAAAAAGTGCTCAACATCCTTAGCATTTAGAGAAATGCAGATAAAAAACACTTTAAAATTCCATCTTACCCAGTCAGACCGGCTAAGATCAAGAGAACAAAAGACACGAAATGCTGGAGAGGATGTGGAGAAAGGGGAACCCTTATTCACTGCTAGTGGGAATGAAAACTCATGCAACCACTACGAAAAGCAGTAAAAACTAAAAATGAATTTACCATATGATCCAGTTATAGCACTCCTTGTCATACACCGATAGGACTCATCCTATTGTAGAGATATGTGGACCTCAATATTTATTGCTGCTCTCTTCCCAATAGCTAAGAAATGGAAACAATCTAAATGTCCGTCAATTGATGGTGAATGGATAATAAAAATGTGGTACATTTACACAGTGGGGTTCTTTTCTACTCATCAGTAAGAAAGGTGAAATAATAAAATTTGCAGGTAAATAGATAGAACTAGAGAGCGTTATAGTAAATGAAGTAACACAAACACAGAAAAGCAAGTGATGTATGTTCTCCGTCATTTGTGAATTGTAGCACCAAGTCCCTATATGTGAGTATAGCTCCTGATGTAACACCAGGAACCAGGAAAAGAGAAAGGATTCACAGAGGTAAAGGAAAAGAAAGACCCCAAAAAGGGGGGATAGCAGGAAACAGATATTACCAGTGGGGAAGTAGGGAAAGTGGGAGTGTTTGGCAGGGAGAAGAGGAGGGAGGGACATGCAGGGCGCCAAGGTGTGGCAAGAAGGGAAGTCTAGATAGGCTGACTAGACCCCAATGGATGAACCTGCACTGAAAGATGTCAGGTGACACTAACTTGACTCAATAGGCCTTAACATAAATGACAGAATGCATGAAATTCAGTGTCGGGGAGGCTTATGGGAGGGTGCCAATGGGGAATGGGATATAAAAATGATTAAGATGTTGTGCATGAAATACACAAAAGTTACAGAGAAAGAGAAAGAGAGAGAGAGAACTATGAATGGTGGCACATGTAAGTAATGCCAGTACTCATGAGGTTGACACAAGATCATAAGTTTGAGCTCAATGTAGGCTACATATTGAGCTCAAGGCCAACTCATGTTACATACCTACACCTTACCTTAAAAAATGCACTGAGAGAAATATTGATCCATTCAAATATCAAGATTTAAAACATTTAAGACAGGTGTCATGGCTCAGGCCTTTAATCCCAGCACTAGGGAGGCAGAGTCAGGCAGATCTCTGTGAGATTGAGGCCAGCCTGGTAGACATAGTGAGTGTGAGACTCTGTCTCAAAAAAATAAAATAAATAAATAATAACTAACTAAATAAATAAAATGTTTAAACATTAAAGTAGAAAAATTAGAATTTTAAAATAACTTACAAAGGATGAGGAGCAAACTGAAAGGACTTAAGAGTCACCTTGAAAGAGCTCCCAATAACCAGTTATTTGAGCAAGAAAATAAATGATGATACCAAAATATTAAAATCATCCTACTGCAGAGATGCATGTTTCTTGCTGCTTTTTTAACAATAGCTAAGAAATGGAAGTAACCTAAGTGTCCCTCATCTGATGAGTAGATAATGAAAGTGTGGTGAATCTTCATAATGGAGCTCCACTCAGCAGTAAAGAAAGATGAAATCATGAAATTTGCAGGTAAATGGATTGAACTGGAAATTGTTATACTAGGTGAAATAACACAGACTCAGAAAAACAGAAAATATATGTTCTCCCTCATTTTGGGGTCTTAGCACCAAATCCTTATAATGTGACTATATCCTGATATAACTGCAAGAACCAGGAGAATGGAAAGAAATCATGGAGGTAAAAGGAAAGAAGAAGCCTGAGAGAGAGAGAGAGAGATGGTAGCAGACAGGTGTACTAAGGGTAAAATGGGTAAAATGAGGGTATTTAACTGGGAGGGGTAAAGGGAGGATTATACAAAGAACCATAGAGGTAAAGAAGAAGGAGCTCAAGGGGAGGGGAGGTCTCACAGGAGACAGGTATTATGAAGGGAGAAATGGGGAAAATGGTGATACTTTAACCAGAGAAGGAGGAGGCTAGACAGGGAGAGAATGGAGGGATAAATAATGCTTAGCTAGTGTGAAAAACTCAGAGGGAAATATATTAGTTCAAATGTCTACTAAGATATACAAATACAATATCTGTACATGAGAATATGTGTGCAACTGACGGCTATATGACAAAAAAACATAGTGCCAGATAGAAGAAACCTCCCTTTGAGTTACTGGTGAGGGTAGTCCATGAGACTTCCAAAATTACACAGGCCACAGCCCTTAATTATCTCCCAGAACTTGAAGGCAAGACCCTATTGCTGAAAATAGGCCATATTTCAGACATAGGACTTGGAGCAATGGATCTGGAAATGACCTAGAATTCTCCTCCCTGAAGACTAACTCTCATAGTTGTGCAAGACTCTATGCAAACAGCTAAGGGAGAAAATCAATCAATGGTCAAACCCCAGCTTTAAAGTCTAATAACCATAACAATGACTGGCACAGCAAACTATAATGGGTGCAGTAGTGGCACTTTTATCTTCAGGGTAATCAATGACTACCCAATTGGACTTAAAGGCTGCTCAATGGGAGGGAACTCATGTGTTGCACTATAAACATAGGCAAATACATATGGCTGAAGAGGTCATGAATCTTAGAGAAATCCCTGCCTCTGTCACCTCACTAGAATAATGTAATTTCTTAATAATTTCAGTCATATGCTAAATATGAATCCTTATATCTACAGACAAGTATGCCACTCATCAAAGAAGCTTCTTTTGCAACAAATGGAGACTATAAGGGCGCCACAATTGGTCACACACAGAGAATAAGTGTCCGCAAGATGCCCACCCCTAAGTGATACATCTGCAATGGAACCTCTACACCTAAGGCTCATGGAACTTAGTGGAACAAAGGGTAGAGAGAATACTAATGCATCTCTTGACTCCATCAGTCAAGTGACGCATCAGCGGGCAATGAACACAAAAGGCCACAAGTTTCCAAAGTGTAGAGAATAAGAGACTGAAGAGTGTGGGTTCCTGGACAGGACTCCTATATTAAACTTCATCCACCCAGGCCTCAGGGATCATTGCAGAAGAGGGGGCAGAAATATTGTAAGAAACAGGGGAAGAGGCTCACGACCATAAGGTAACAGAGATGGACTTCTAGGACCTTGCTCATGTGAACTTACAGCAATGGTGACAACATGCACAAGACCCATGTAAACTCAGATAAAAACCAGCACAGAACTGGAGAAATGGGCAGGAGGCCACAACTTTGGCAGGTGAGAGAGAGTTGATCTTTTTTAAGGGAGTGACATTAGACTGAACAGATCCCAGTGGATGAACTCAAAGTAAATACACAAACTTGACTCAATAGATCTTAACATGTATGACTAAATGCATGAAGGTGGGCTATGAGAGTGGTGCAGATAAGGAAGGGAGGGGATAAATATAATTAAGAGTTATTGTGTGCAAAATCCACAAAAATTCAATAAAAATATATTTTAAAAGAAAATACAAACACAAAAGAGTACTAGGGGTACAGGTCAGTAGTAAAGCTCTTGTCTAGCATGCTTGAGGCCTTGAGTTCAATACCCAGTACTAGAATGAAACACACACACACACACACCAATAATAACAAAATTTTATATTAAAACTCCAAAGAACTAAATCCCTATGGGTCCAAGTAAATTATGAATCCCACAAATTTTGAACAAATATATATTTATTGAACAAATATATAAAGACGAAGGAATATTCCTTACAGATAATTCCAACTAATAAGCATATAAAGAATAAGAAAAAAGAAAATCACTGTTGGAGCACCACTGTGGTAATTGGTGCAGGCAAGATCCAAAAATAAGTGTGAGAATAACTCTAAGGAGACATAGAATATTTGCATATTTTCAAAGTATCTCCCACAATTATTTATTATTTATTGTGGTAGTTTTACAATATAGACACACATTGTATCTCCTGCTCCCAGAGGTAAAGCTAATTCCCTTTCTTTTGAGTGTAGGCTGGATGCAATCTACTGGAAAAAGAAAAATGGCAACTTTACAATGTAGAAAGCTGGTAGACAACCTTAACTGAGTGATCAAGGTAAACATCTTCAGTAATATCATGTGCATATCATGTACTCTCTGAAATGACATGATGATAAGGGCCTATCACTTCTGTGTTATTCTGCTCCACAATCTACAACTGCAGTATGATCATAAGATAACATCAGTGTCCTAGTTTGCTTCTCTGATGCTGTGATAAAGAGCATGTACAAAAGCAACTTGGGGGAGGAAAGGGTCATTTCAACTTATAGGTTATAGTCCCTCAGTAAGAAAAGCCAGGGCAGAATGTTGAGGCAGGAACCAAGAGGCAGAAACCTGGAGTCAGGAGCTGAAGCAGAGATCATGGAAGAATGCTGTCTATTGGCTTGCTCCCCTGGCTTGGTCAGCTACTTTTCTTATATAGCCCAGAACTACCTACCCAGGAATAGTATTGTGCACAGTGGGCTGGGCCTTCCTACGTCGCCAGCAATCAAGAAAATGTCATGCACACATGCCCATAGACCACTCCAAAAGAGGAAATTCCTCAATTGAGGTTCCCTCTTCCCATGTACCTCGTGTTTGTATCAAGTTGACAAAAGCTAATTAGCACAACAGAACAATCCCAAATTAAGTGATATTGTACACAATAACAGAACACTACCACTCAAAAGTACCAAGGTCATGAAAGGTGGAAAAACTGTCACAAAGTAGAGATTTGAGAAATGAAAACAAAACATAGGTGCATCCTGGATTGACTCCTGGAACAGAAAATAGGACATTATTGGAAAGCCTAAGGAAATTCAAATGAAATTTGCAGTTTAGTTAGTAGTGTCACATGCCCCTTACATATTCAAGAAAGATAGAGTCCCTAATTTGCACTTTCATGAAATTTGTTGTAGTGTCTACTCAGTACATCAAAGAATAATATTTGCATTGGTATTTCTATAGACCTTATAACTCCTCTCCATGTAGCAAATTTTGTTCCATTTCATATTCTTCTTATACTTGTTTATCTGTATTTCTGAAGAATTGACCTGGTTTCGGTAAATGTAAGTGAACCACAACTCAAATTTGGGCAAGATCTAGCCTTTTCAGCTATTGAGACATAAAAGGGAGAACAAATGGCTACTTAATTATATATTATATGTTTCTAAAGTTATAAAACTGCTTCTCTAAAAACCATACTTTGGGGGCTGGAGAGATGACTCAGCAGCTAAGAGCACTGACTCCTCTTGCTGAGGACCCAAGTTTAAATCTCAGTACCCACATGACAACTAACAATCTTCCTTAATTCTAGCTCCAGGGAATCCAGCATCCTCTTCTGATCTCTGCAGGCATTGCATGACATGGGTGTATGCAAGCAATATACTTATACACACAAAAAAATTAAATAAAATATTTTAAACCATATTTTATTCTATGTATAGCAATAAAATTTACATGTTAAATAACACTAGTATAGAATTATTTGATATAGTTTTAAACAAAAGAAAAAAGGGAAACCTGTAACCAGGAAAAATGCTGTTTTTATACAAAGCCAATTTTTGGTAGACATTTTGGCTATACTAATAGTAGAAGGGGATAATTTTTAAAAGTAAGATACAAAGCTGGGTGCAATGGGGCACATCTTTAGTCCCAGCACTCAGGAGGCAGAACTAGGCAGATCTCTGTGAGCTCAAGGCCATCCTGGTCTATATACTAAGTTCCAGGCCAACTGGGACTACAGGAAGACCCTGTCTCAAAAAGACCGCCCCCCCAAAATATTAGGATACAGTATGCTTTAGCTGTAAAACTCAGGCTCTGATAACAATTTTTACCTTCTACATACAAAATAAATTATCAGGTTCTAGAAAATATATAAATGAGAATGTAAAAGAGTGAATGTCAAGTAAGGATGGACAGACTAAAGATCCTATGTGGACATGGACAGACTAAAGATCCTATGTGGTTATAAAGATAATCTCGACTGTACTCATTATTGCCATTTTCTCAGACATGTAAGATTTGTACAGGGGGCATCCATAAAGGAATCATCCTTAAAGGAATTCTGTGCAAAATATTTCATATAACCAATCTTAATTTTTAACTGCTCACCTATACAGAGGCTGTGCTTTATTCAAATTGGTCTATTCAGAAGTGGCACATTGTGACCATAAATACTGATAACCCTGTTTTATGTGGCCAACCACACACTAGGCACTAGGAATGTGGTATTAAAGAGGGAGACACATTTCTTTTCCCTATGGAACTTGAAAGTCTAGCAGGGTGTCTTTAGACCACTCCTTATCCTCACAAAAATTTTCCTTGTCTCACTTATGTCCTTGAGAAAAATTTCATCTTCAGTTTTCCTGATGATCTTGACCCTGATCATTGATCTTAAATCTATATTCTTGGAGCATTATTTCTGTGTTCCCTTAAAGTTGGGCATTCTTCTCTGCCTGATTGAATTCTTTCCTATGGGCCTCACCCATAGTGGACCAGAAATGTCTTCACAGGACACATTAAGGCATAATCATCCTTACCTAGTACCTGGCATGTAGTAAATGCAACAGATGGTGCCATTGCTGCTGCTATTGATGCCACTGCTAATTAAAATAGTATAGTATATAACAGAGGAGTATTTACAGTGGTGATATAGTATGCCACTGCTTCTAGACTTATAGTGTTATATTTATCACTTTTTCATATGACTAAAATGCCTCTTTCAAAAACAAGTGAAGTATCACATTTTTCTAAACTAAATTGTTTGGTCCTTAAGGAAAGGGTCCATGGTTTGTTGATATTAGAAACTCTAGAATACAATCATGACTAAATTGAATGGAAAAATTGGCATAATTCTAGGCTGGAGCCACTTTGTCCCACCAGACAACTGGCAGGAATTGACTTACCCACATATGCCTCAATGTGAAACCTAAAACTCTGAAACTGTTAGAAGAAAACATTGGCAGTAACTTCCAAGATATAAGTATAGGAAAGGACTTTCTAAATCAGACATCAGTTATTCAGGAATTCAGGTCAAGCTGGACCTCATTAAACTAAAAAGCTTCTGTACATCAAAAGAAACAACTAAGGAAGTGAGAAGGTCCATAGAGCGGGAGAAAGTCTTCACCAGAGGCACATCTGACACAGGTGTAACATTCAATATATATAAAGAACTCAAAAATCAAACTAAACATTTACACAATAGAGTTCTATTAAACAGGAAAGAAAGACAACATCATGACATTTTCAGGTAAATGGATGGAACTAGAAACTGTTATATTAAGTGAAGTAACACAGACTCAGAGAAACAAGCAACATATGGTTTCCCTCATATTTGAGTATGTATACTGATGTAGCTGCAGAAACCAGGAAAATGGAAAGGAACCAGGGAGGGAAAGGAAAAGCAAGAGTCTGAGAGAGAATAATAGTAGGAGACAGGTGTCACTAAGGGAGAAATAGATAAAAGAGGGTTTTTAAATGGTAAGTGGGGGGTTTATATAAGGAATGATGAGAATAAAAGGAAAGAAGGAGCTTAAGAGAGGTGGGGCCATAGAAGACTGGTAATATCAAGGAAGAAATGGAGAAAATGGGGACACTTTAATGGGGAAGGCATGGAGGCAGGGTTAGATAGGGAAAGAGAGAGAGGAGAGAGGAGAGAAATAAATAATGCCTAGCTAGTATAAAACACCAGAAGGAATCATATTAGTCTAACAACATAATGACAAATACCACATATAAAATCTCTACATGAGTCCATGTGCACAGCTGAAAGCTGAATAACAAGAAACAGTGCCAGACAGAAGAAACCTTCCTTTGAGTTGTTGGCCAGGATGGTCCAAGAGACTCCCAAAATTACACAGGCTATTTCCACAATCCTTGTTTTCCTCCCAGAACTTGAAGATAACACCTTATTGCTGAACACAGAACATACTTTGGACACAGAATTTGGAACAATGGAACTGGAACTGACCCGGAAGCCACTTCCTCTGAAGGGTAGCACTCATAACTCTAGAGAGGACTATGCAAACAGTCAAGGGAGAACATCAATAAATGGCCCAACACCAGTTTCTTGACCAAATAACCGCATCAATAACCAACACAGCGTTTGACACTGGTGCAGTAGTGGCACTTTTATATCAGCAGAAACATCAATAGTTTGGATTAAAAGGACTAGAGAAGAGAAAAAATGAAAGAAGGACTCTAAGGAGGGCAATATGGTGAATACAGAAGCCTGGCCCAGACATGTAATCTCCTTAAGCAGAGAAGCCAGAGTCATGTCTCTGATTGGCTGAGATGGCAAAACTACCAGGCTAAGAGAATCACATCAAAATAATTATTTTCAGGCTTTTACCTCTAACAGAATGTTTCCTGACTTACTTTGGATCTATAATCCTTTTTGTTCTTCTAGCATGAAGAATTTCATAATGGCAATGTATGTTTTGCTCCTGGTCTGCTACTTTATTTTAGAAGCTGTTAATTTTTCTTCTAAGTTTCACAAGTCTACAAATGGAAAAGAATTTTGCCCCTGGATGGACTTTATTTAAAGAATTAAACAGAATTAAAGATTAAACTTAGGGCTTTTGAATTGATTGTATCCAGTTGACATTTGGGACTTAGAACTGATGCTGGACTGGGTTAAGACATCTTGGAATAGTGGGATATGATGAATGTATTTTTCCCATGGGAAGGGTATGAATTTTGGAGAGCCAGGGGACATATTTTTACAGCTGAATTCTGTCCCTCAAAATATAATCAAGTCCTTGATATATTGAGGCCAGTACTTGTCAGTGTGTCCTGACTTGAAAATAATATATTTGAAGATAAAATCAAGATGAGGTCACTAAGCATGCTCTAATTCAATATGATTAGTGTCTTTATAAGAAGGAGACACACTGTGCACATATATATTATATATAACCATACACACACACACACACACGTGTGTGCGCGCGCGCACGCGCCAAGACAGTATTGAAAAGACAGGGACAGAAGCTAGATATATTATACTGCCACAAGTCAAGGAATATGTGGGGCTATAAGAAGCTGAAAAGGCCCAGGAAGGATCTTACCCTGAGTGTTAGGGTGGGATCATGGCATTGCCAGCATGTCCGACTTCTACTCTACAGAATTATGAGAGAATAAATTTCTACTGTTATAAGCCATGCACTCTGTGACTGTTAATACTTTCCTCGGGTTCTATCCCAAACCTTCTGATTCTACCTGCAATTGTAAGCAGAGACACAAGCAATTTACACACAGAAAATCTGAAAAAATCTTAGCATACTGACAACTGTAGTACAGAAGACATGAGAGAGTGTGCATAATTTCACCAGTAAATTAGGAGATCAAATTTGGAAGAAGTATGAATGGGGCTTGAGATAGCATTTGTGGGCTTTTTTATAGCAGCAGGAAACCAAGTATTCATTTATGTGATGTATCTTTATGACCCTGTATATATCAGGAGAGCAAGAGATCAATTTCTGAATGAGTATGTACACCTATGTATCTCTCTCTCTCTCTCTCTCTCTCTCTCCACACACACACACACACACACACACACACACACACACACACACACAATGCATAATTGATATATAGTTGACCAGGAACATGTAAAAGGATATATAATCTACCAAGAAGTTACAAACTATGTAGATGATTCTCCAAGAGTTGATTCACTCATTCATTTATCCATTCATTCATTCATTCACTCAATGAGTCTTTATTGAGATCTTTTTATATTCTAGGTCTTGATGGCAGACGTAACTGAGATAGTCAGACTATTGAGCCGAATGCTATGTGTGCCCAGAGGTAGGATTAACCTCCTTTATATGCTCACTTAAGTTCCAGGGCTCCTGCTTCATCTAATTTCAATGCATTGTAAAGCAGTGAGAAGATAAATTAGTAAATAACAGGTAAATACTTATGAAAGAGGTCTACAGCATGTTGATCTGTCATTTTTGTAACTTAGGTGAGTAAAACCAGCATGATATATTACTAAAGGGAAAGGTCTCAGGTCTAGAATCAGGTACAAATTTCTAGAAACCAGACACTATTTATAGGACTATATGAAGTATTTTTGGTTAACTTGTCTGATTCTATATTTACTTATTCAAAAGAGAACATATTTCATAGGGTTGTACTAAGTAGATTCAAGAAAATAATGTGTACTCAAGGAAAATACAATATTGAGCATTCAGAGCTTGTTCTGCTTGAGTACTCAAGAAGAAGCTGTTTTGCTTGAGTACTTTTCCACTATATGAATGTACTGTTTCTGGTCAGCAGAAAGTTGTTTGGGTAGCAAAGACTGAAATGCAAAACTGAGATTCTCAAGGTTAAACCTACCCAGTTATGAATATCATATTCTCTGACTGAGTCAAAAATTGAACAGATTGTCCCAAATACACTTAAAAAAAGACAGCCAGAGGAAACTTGAAGAATATTGGTACCATTAGGTATGATAAACAGAGCTATATGCAACATAGCACAGCTGAAAAGAAAGTACTCAACTGGGTGAATTTCACTATTTTTTTTTTGGTGTTTATGAATGTATTGTTTACATGTATTTAAGTGCACCCATGTCGTGCAATGCTCAAGGAAGTCAGAAGAGGGCATCAGATTCCTGGAACTAGAATTAAGGATGGTTGATAGGCACCATATGGGTGCTGGGAACCAAACCTGGGTCCTCTGCAAGAGCAGACAGTGCTCTTAACTGCTTAGCCATCTCTCCAGCTCCCGAGGATTCCATGATGTTTAAGAGTCTTCAGCAAGTTCTCAAAATGCAGAACACCAGGCTATCAAATTATCTCAAGCACTTTATTCAAACCTGGAAGTTGGAAGATCTGGCAAGAAATATTTTAAAAGATATATTCGTGGAAATCTTTGGACTCTCTACTTTACCTAACCAATAAATTTACCATTGTCCCCTCTGTGGAAAGATAATGAGGACCTCAATCTTATTCAGACACTGCAGGCATGATTTAAGAACAGAACTGAGATCAAATTTCAAACTTCTTTTACTCCTTTCTCAACAACTATGAATCTTATCTCTAAGTATTTAACGTGGCCTCATTAATCCTTTTTGACCAATAAAAACTGCATGAGGGGCTGGCCAGATGGCTCAACAGTTAAGAGCACTGAGAACTGAGGTTCAGTTCCCAGTATCCACATGGTGACTAACAACCGTCCACAACTCCAGTTCCAGGGGATCCAATGCCCTCTTCTGCCTTCCACAGGCATTGTACACACATAGTGCATTTACATACATGCAAGTAAAACACTCATACACATAAAATTTAAATGAACAAATCAAAAGTTTAGAAAACCCATATAAGCACTGTAATATGTTGCTTTAGAAGTTATTTAAAACTTTCATAAAATATCAAGCATTTTAATGAAACTGACTTAAAACTATTCATAAGGAAACTTTAAAATATAATAATAATTCAATAAAACAAAATTGTGTTGAAATTAGACACAATAAGGCTCCTCTTGTGCACATTCATAGGCTAAGGTAAGATAGCAAAAAATAATTCAAAACCCAGGAATTGCTTTAAGAAATACTTACAGAGGTAAAGAGTATATATACAGCATGAGAAATAGTAGCTGGTTGAAATCTAGACTCTAACCACTGAGTATCTCTGCAACCTTGCAAAAGTCAATTAACATATGTAAGTACCAATCACCTCACCTGTAAAAAACCAAATTCAATGACATTTTGTCTTTATATGTTCTTACTACACAAAGTGTGTTCACCCAGGAGCATCCACACCATGCAGAAACGTTAAAAGTGAAAATTTCCCCAGGCCCCAGCCCAGATCTTCTGCCTAAATTTTCATTACAAGCAGAACTTCAGATAATTTATATACACTAAGGATTGAGCAACACCACTTAGGTGAAATAAAGGAGAGATAAAGGAATGCCTAAGTTTCATTAGCAAATTAGGGTATCTTATTTGGAAGTAGGCTGAATGGGGTTTGACAAATATGAAAATGTCTTAGGATTTTCACTGTGGGGTTAAGTGAACAGTCAAGATGCATATTTTGAGATTAGAAAGCATATGCTTACAGTGAGCCCAATACAAGTAGGTTTTAAGGGAAAAGGAATAGAAGAGGTACAAAATATATGTATACTTTTATTCACTGAATATCATATACTAGATTCTTAGCCTGCTTTCTCTTACTATAACAGAGTAACAGAGATTGAGTAATTTGTAAAGAAAAGAATTATATTTTTTACAATTCTGGGTAGTAAGAAGTCCAAGGTCAAGGTGCTAGCATATGGTGAAGGCTTTCTTATTGCACCACACTGTACTGGAACAGCATAAAATGAAAGAGAACATGAGTGGAGAGAAAGAGAAAGGTGAGGAAAGACTGCACAGATTTTAAACATTCTAAGTTTCCAAATGAAGTGGCTCTTCCTAGGAAGTTGCTTTGTTTTAGCTCTAGGTCCTCCATGTTTCATTTTGAAGAGTCTAGACTCTCTGCCAATAAGCAACTCTCAGCTTGAGAAGTCAAGATAATTCTAAAAACGAAAACAAGACAGGTATGGTGACACAAACCTACAAGCCTACAAGTTGAGAGGCTGAGGCAAGAGTATTATACTAAGTTGAAAAGCCACCTGGGCTTACAATAGTAAAACTCCATCACAAACAAACAGACAAACTAGAAGAGGAAACTGGAAAGGGAGAGTGGAAGTTGGATTCTTTGGAAGAAATCTCCTCTAGTACCTCAAAAGAGGTTAACTTTTAGAAGACCAGTCTACTTTGTTACTTTGTACTTTGGTAGATAAGGGAGGCTTCTCTCTCAACATCTTGTAGGGATAGCTAACAATTCTGGCAACCCAATCTCTGATAATACTTGTAAAGAAACTTGGAGTTGAGTGTGGAATTCTTCAAGAAGAAACTGCAACTCTAGTAAGGAGTGTAAGAAAGGAAATTTAACTGAAACAAGAAATGCACAAGCAGAAACCTTGGAACTCCTGAGTGAAAATGAGCCACAAAAGAGTAGCATAGCATATCAATGTCACTCTGATCAGTGCTAATGCTTAAGCATTACATTTATGAAAGCAGCTTTTGCTAATTTTTGCATTTCTGGGTATATCAACCACCAGCTGTTCTCCTCAAGACTTTCCCCTTGTTCAATCAGGGCTATTACTTCTAAGAATGTATACATTAGCCCCCACACACTGGCCTTTATGCCATTGTGATGATATGGTTTAAGGCCAGTGAAGGAAGCCACTGGGTTTCAGATAACTAAAACAATGTTGGAGAATGGTATTGTGCCATTGTTTCCCCTCAAATTGTTTTATTCAGTAATTCACCATAGGGATCAGCAAGTTACTGGAGACACATTCAACTCTGCATGCCACATCAGGATTTCAACTAAACAAGCAGATCAGAGAAGCCAGGCCTGCTGGTGACTAAAAGAGACCTTAAAAAAGATGAAAAGTAAGAGGACAAGGAGGATGCTCATCTGCCACTGCAAAACTGCAAAGTGGAAAGGGCAAAATAATCTTTCCTAAGGACATTGTTTACAAGTTTCTTCTTTGTACATAACTGTCTCCTTAAAACTCCTCTCTGATTAGTAAAGGTGTGCTTTCTGGTTATATAATATTCCCCTACGCTCTTGACCAGAGCTGCTCTATATAGGAACAAGTAGCTGATCAAAGTCAGGTCTATCAGAGTCCAGTTTCCTGTAACTCTAGAATTAGATGAAGAAATAGACTCCCTTTTCATGTAAGAACTGAAACAACTGTAACATGAATCTAATAGACAAGCTGTCTCTTGCCCACTGGGTCTATGACTGTTTGAAAATATGCAGAGGGCAGCATATCTAAGACTCATAATGAAATCTTGGCTTCCCAATAACATCTTATGTCTTTTCATCTAATGTGACTTTTCCTTAAATTAGTTCAAATGAGTATTTCCATTTCCTTGAGCTAGTTAAAATGTCAACACCTACCTCTTCCCCTCCTCTCTGTACTACAGGGAAAGATTTATTTTGTCTCATGCTTTGCAGAGGGTTCAATCTATCATGGCACAGAGAGTGGAGCAGAACAGATCAGTCTATATCATAGTAGGTCTCAGGGTGTGGTGGTGCATGCCCTTAATCCCAGTACTCAGGAGGTAGAGGCAGGTGGATCTCCATGAGTTCAAGGCCAGCCTGGTCTACACAGCCAGTTCCAGGCCAGCTGGGGCTACAGGGAGACCCTGTCTCAAAGGGAGGGGGAGCAATATATGATAGTGGGCCAATAAGCAGACAACTTCACAGAACAATAAGCAGAACTTCACAACTTTCTAATTTTTAAACTCAATTCATTCTTAAGATTTACTCACATTGTAACCAAAGGGTATTAATTTTAATTAATAAATAAAATATTTAAACGGCAATTTCCTGCTCAGTTCCTGGTGGTTATCACCATGGAGCAGTATAGGCCCAATAAGGACATATATTTCAAGTCTTCCAGGAAAACTTTCACACAAAATCCTCTTTATACATTGACAATGGGCTCAAATTTTGAGAAATAATGACTCAAAACCATGTTCATTTGTGCCTTGATATTGGTGTGTAAGTCTCTGAACTGTGACCTGTTGGGAAACTTTCCATCTCACTATTTCCTCACTTTTAAAAATTGTTCATTTGTTTTTATGTTTTTCATTATATATCCATTTATGTTTACAATAGATTTGTAATATGACTCAGTAATTCATCTTGATTCTATATCAATGATAAATCACAATGGTTAAAATTATGAGTTATGGAACCAAATTACCTGGGTTCATATTAAATTCTGTCAATTATTGGTAGAGTCCTCCCAGTTTCTTTATAAGTATTGTCAGAGGTTTGGGTGGTGAAATTTCCCTATTTATCAAGTAGGAACAATAAATTCAGTGCTTAAAGTAGCACTGAGTATATTCGTTGTATTAGTAATAGTAGTAGCTGTTGTAGTAGCAGCAGCAATTTGATGATCATAACTAGTCATTTATACTAATCTTACTTCCCATAAATACTGGTCTCATCCCTCTCCTTGAGCTACAGTGATTCTGGGTATCCCTGTCAGTCCCCAGATTTCGGTCTACCTCTGACCTCAATAATTTTTCTGGTCTCTGGTGACTAGTACTCGGTGCCAAGGATACCTTTAAACTCTCTTCTGTACTGGGAGTAGCTGCTTATGCAAAGGTTTTGAATAGTAACAATATCTAGCGGTAAAGTATTTTTAATACTGTGTCTATTAAAGTGAAAGGATACTTTTATTTATGCTGGCTTCCTAGATTCTACCTACTGTTTAAGTTTTCCTGCCAGCAACCTACATGTCATAATGAAATGTGTTTTCCTGATTATACTATCACTCTGATGTCTCTATTCTTTTACACACCACGTCTTTTCTATCTGTAGTGCAATGTCCTTTCTCAACTCACCTACCTCAAAAAAAACTCCCCGTTTTTTTTCTTTAAGACTCAAGCTTCCTTTAACCGGTGTTCTCTTGCCCCATATTACCTGCATCTTTCTTACTCATGTTAATAACTTTCTCACTAGGCAAGTTTCCCAGTATTTCCCCTCTTTGACTTGATACAATCTCTCTCTTAACCCTCACTGCCCTTACCTGAAAAATGGATATAACTCTATTGTAAATTTGATTGAAAAGCATGCAAAGAGCATTGTCTCCAGCACAGAGTAAATGACCAAGGAATTCTACATGTTACCCTGAGTATTATCTGTCTGCCAGATCAGAATTGGTCTTGTAGTTATTCTCACGTTGTAGTAAACAGACGACCATATAGAGTTCTCATGAGTGCTGAATGAATGAGTGAATAAGATAAAGGACTAAATGTTGTTTCCTCCTCTCATAACCCCCTGAACTATATGATTGGAAATGGCTAATATATATGGTTAGATTTGATTAAACCAAAGATACACAAAAAATGCAGTCTGACCCAGTTTCAATCTGTTATGTTCCATATCACACACACACACACACACACACACACACACACACACACACACACATTTGTGCATATCACACCACTGCAGGTCAGTAAAAAAATAAAATGCTCCCAGCTCAAGGAGCTATAAAAAGGCCCAGTTTTCCACAGTTCCATTTACAAATACCCAAAAGTACCTTGAAAAAAAGTTAACTAAAGAAATGAAGCTCTCTACAACGAAAACTATAAAATTGGTGAAGGGGTGGCTGGAGAGATGATTCTGCAGTTAAGAGCACAGGCTGCTCTGCAGGACCCAGATTCGGTTCCCAGAACCTAGTAACCATCTGTTAACTCCATTTCCAGGGGATCTGATGCCCTCGTCTGGTCTCCGTGGGCACTGCATGCTTGGGTGCATTTACATATATGCCAGCAAAACACACATATTCATGAAAATAAATTTAAAAATTGATGAAGGAAATTGAGGACAAAAATATATAAAGAATGGGGCTGGAGAAATGGCTCAGTGGTTAAGCATGCTGGATGTTCTTGCAGAAGACCTGGGTTTGAATCCCAACACTCACATGGCAGCTAACAACTGTCTGTAACTTCAGTTATAGGGAATCTGATGCCCTCTTTTATTCTCTGTGGGCACTTACACACATGCAGGCATAACACTCACACATGTAAATTTTTAAAAATAGGTAAAGAAATCTCAGTTGAAAGGATCAATGTCATTTAAATATTCACATTACCACAGATTCAATGCAAATTCTATCATGACACCAACAAAATTCTTCCCACAACTAGAAAAAAATCATAAAATTTTTATATAAAAAATAAAACATAAATTCTCAAAGCTGCCTTATAGAAAAAGAACAAAGTAGGAAGTATCACACTACCTGACTTCAAAACATACTATAAAGCTGTGTAGTCTGCATAAAAGCAGACAAACAAACCAATGGTTGGAGCTGGCATAAAAATAGACACATAAACCAAAAGTACACACATTTAATGACAAGTGATTTTTGACAGAGGTTCTAACAACTTGATTTGGAGAGATGACAGTCTTTCCACAAATGATGCTAAGAAAACTAAATGTCTACATGCAGAAGAATAAAGCTAGTCCCTCTATCTCCCATCAGTTAGACAGATCAACTCAAAATTGATTAAAAACTTAATGTAACACCTGAAACTGAAACTATTAGGAGAAAGCATAGGGAAAACATTTCAAAACATTGGGATAGACAAAGTAATTTTGGACAAGTACCCAAAAGCATAGGAAGAAAAATACAAAGGCATGATATGATTACATCAAATTCATAGCAGGGAAAATAAGAGAATCTAGAGAATTGGAAAAATATTACAGGTACTATATTTAACAAGCAGTAAATATCTAGAGCCCCTAAAAAAAGCTCAAGAGAAAAAAATCCAAATAATTAAAATATAAAACTTTAAAATAGGAACCAGATCTAAACGGACAATTTTCAAAAGAAGACATAAAATGGCCAACAACTACATGAAAATTTTATCACCATTACTAATCATCAGGAAATTGAAACCATAAAACCACAATTGGATATCACCTCACCAGGAAAGAATGGCTATTATCAAAAATATTAACAAGTGCTCGTGAGGGTGTGGGAAAAAAAGAAACTGCTACACTGTTGGCAGAAATTACCATAGTCATTATGGATATGGTAATAGTAAATTACCATAGTCATTATGGATAACAGCATAGAGGTTTCTTAAAATTTTTTAAAGTGGAACTATCAAATGACCGAGCAATAGCATTGCTGAGCATAAATTCAAAGGAAAATAAATCCAATATTCCAAAGAGAATTCTGTATCCTATGCTCACTGTAATACTGTTCACACTATCAATGAAATGAAAACAACCGGAGTGTCTATTAACTGATGAGTAGGTGAAGAAAATGTGGCATAGACAAAAAAGAATTTTATTCAACCATTATAAAGAATGAAGTTGTGTCATACATGGCAACATGGATGAGCCTAAAGGACCCTATGTTAAATGAACTAAGCCAGGTACATAAAGAAAAGTATTGTATGATCTCACTCATAAGTGGATTCTCAAAGAGTTGATGTCACATAAGTGTAGAATGTTGGTTTCCAGAAGTTTGGTAGAATGAGGAGGAAGGGATGGGACATGATTTATCAATGGTTACTAAGTTACAACCGGATAGTACTAAGTCATGTGGGTATGTTATTGCACAGTAGGGTGAGTACAGGCAATGGTAACTGTACTGGATAGTTCCAAAATCTAGTAGAAAGATTTTGAATATATTTGCCATAAAAAATGCTAAATGTATATTCATCTTTCTCTAAAAATTAAGTACTATATACACATCTTAATATAACACTTAATATCCCATAAATATATATGATTTTTCTCTCCTCATAACAAAGACAATTTGAATTTTAAATAAGTAGATTAAAATTTTATAAAAGAAAAAGTCCATATTTCCACGTGATAAAATACAGGTCACTTCTGCATCAGGATTAGGTTCCTCTCAGCATTAGTTTGATAGCAACATTTTTTGAAGCTCAGCCATTTTCCTGAAATACTATGGAGAAAAAAATAATGACCTTTCTTCTCCAGCATCTGTTTTTGCCTTCCATGTATTACCACCACAGGAAGGAATTTTCTAAACACATGCCTCTAATTCTATTCCAACCTCCTTCAACTCACATTTTGATGCTTATTTCTGCCTTTGTACTGTTCTGTTGTTCCTACTTGCAACAACCTCTTCCCTTCCAAGCACTCTCTATACTTCAAAATATACCTAGGTTTCACAAAAGAAAATGACATTTGAATTGGATGTCATGATATGCCTAGGAGTTTGCCAAAAGCAGAAAAATGGGATCAAAGAAAGGGTAGAGGTGAGGTGGTAAATCTTATGGGAGAGAGAATTTTTTTAATGTTTTACAATGTTGGAGATGGAATCTAGGGTGGTATAGATGCTAGTTAAGCACTTCACCATGGGCCGGCACTCCCAGCCCCAGAAGGACATTTGAGATAATACCATGAAAGGAATGGAATTTGTGGGAAAAAAAAAAAGCACGGCATGTCTAAGCTATACTGAGAAGTTTAATTTAACTCCTATGATTAGGAAAAACCACAGGCCATATGCATAACAAGTGGGTTGTCCACAGAATGGAAGTATCTTACTAAAAGGCAAGATTTAATCCTGTGATCGTGTATCTCTGAAAGATTCTAAACATTGGACAGGCAAGGTTAACATAAAATCTTAGCAACAGCCTAATATGGAGAATGGTTCAGAATCTAAATTAATTTCCAAGGACTGTCATGACAAAGTATCACACACTAATTGAACAACAGAAGTTCATTGCTTCACAGTTTTAGAAACCACAAGCTTTGAAATGAAGGTGTCAAGATGGTGGGTGTCTTCTGAGGACTATGAAGGAAAGATAAGTTACAGGCCTCTCATCTTGGTTTGCCAATAGTGGTCTTCACTGTCTCTTCATGTACTTCTACTGTATGAGTCTTTGCATCCAAATGTTTCATTTTATAAGGTAAGTCATACTGAATTAGGCTTTGTCCATTAGACCTCATTTTATCTTTATTACCTCTGTAAAAACCCTGTCTCAAAATATAATCACATTCTCATGCACTGAGAGTTAGGGTTCCAACATGCTTTGGGGTACACAATTTAACCCATAACAAAAACTATAGGTATTTCAGGCAGAGGGAACTGCAAAGAAGCTATTTTATTTTTACTTTTAATGTATATTTTTATTGAATTCTTGTGCACTTCATATAAAACATCTTAATCATCTTTATATACTTTTCCCTATGTGAACCCCCCATAAATCTCCACCACCAAATTTCATGCATTCTGTCATATATGTTAAGGCATACTGAGTCAAGTTTGTGTGCTCAGATGTCCCTCAGTGCAAATTCATTCACTGGAGTCTAGTCACCTATCTAGAGTCTCTCACATAAAGAAGATGAGCTCTTTCTCACCCAGCAGTAATCAGCTGCCAATAGTTCTCTGACTAAGGTTGGAGCTTGCTGTCAATTCCCCTAGTTCTATGCTGGGTTTTTGTCTGCTTGAGCTTCCATGAGTCTTGTGTATGATACCACTGCTATGAACTCATATGAGCAAGTTACCAGAAGCCTGGAAGATTCTGTTTCAAAGAAGCTATTTTAATAGGACACGTCTAATACAATGAAAAATTAAACAAAATTTGGAAGCTGAAGGAAAAGAAAGTCATAACTGGTTCTGTGATTTGTAACTTTAGTTACAAATAGTGATTAGGTCACTATTGATCAGAAGGCTTAAAAGCAAATGGAAGATTTGATGATATATAAAAGGTTTTAGACATACCAAGTGTTGAGGTGCTGAGATGTCAACTGAACAGATGGATGGTCTAGGCTCAGGAGAAACACTCAATTTAAAATGAAGACTTTGGGCTGGAGAGAAGGCTGCTCTTGCAGAGGACCTGGGTTCAGTTCCCAGTACTCACATGGTGGCTAACAACCATCAGTAATTCCAGCTCCAGGGGATTTGATCACCTCCTCTGGCTTTCTCAGGCACTGCATGACACAGGTGCAATACACTCACACACAAAAAATGATAAAATATTAAAAAATGAAGACTTTCCATGCAGACAAATGGCTATCAAAAATAATGGCAATAGAAATTAAGGATTAAAAAAGAAGGTAATTCCAAAAGCAGTCAGAGAGGCAAACAAAAATCTGAAAAAGAATATTATCATGAAAAACAATGAAGGGAAGGTTCTAAGGGTCTGAAACCTTAGACTATGTAATAGTTAAGTAGGTTAAAGACCTAAAGATAGAGCATTGGGCAAAACAAATCCTTTCGTAACTTTGGTAGGAGCAGTTTCCGTAATGATTTAAATTAAAAGTGCAGAAAAAGTGGATGGGTGTCAAGTTGCATTTTATGAAAGAATACTGGGAAAGAAGGTATCTGCCAGGATGATTAGGCAATATAACAAAATAGTTAATATACTGACTTTGCATACTTTGCTACGAACATCAGCTCTGCTGTGTGAACTTTGGCAAGTTGTTTGATTTTTCTGTGCTCCCATTTCCTTAGTTAAACAATAGAGAAAATAATAGCACCTACTTTAAGACATTGTTGTGAGTAATATGCAAATTTATATAAAGGTCATAGAAAGTCTGGTACACAGGGATATACTACACAGGGATGGATGAGATGATATAACAAAAGAAGAAAAACTGAAAAAGAAGATAGGACAGGAGGACATCAATTGATGGAACAGGTTGTTCCCCAGGTAAGCTAATTTGAAACTTTGAGGACAGACAAAGCATTTTTAAAAATATTCCCCAAGTACTATGTGGCCAAGGTTTCATATTTAGAAAGAAGCCTTTCTACACACGCACATAGTCACACACACACACACACACACACACACACACACACACACACAACCCTGAAGGAGAGCTATAATGAAAAGGAGAATTTTCAAGGTTTGAAAACAGTATAACTTCCAATGTGTGGAATGTAAGCATGGAAAACTTATATTTGTGTGACTAGTTCTCTATCATGTCACATTTTCCTCTTTAGACTCTGGTCCCTTTTCTCTCTTTTAACTTGTTTTCTTCTTATTATTTTCTCTTTCTCAGTTTCCCCAGGTCAGTGAGATGTCCAAACATGCGACTCCTGTTGGGAGGACTTGAGGAGAAGCACAGTGAATAGCTTAAAGAAATTGTGTGAGGCAGCAATACTGCATTTAAAAATAATTACAAGCAAATATTTTATATTTGCATGATAAACATCCCTACAAAATCTTGTGACATTTTCTTTTTTAACATGCTATTATTTACTTTATGAGTGTAATGCCTGCATGTACGTAAATGTACCCATATCATGCTATGCCCATGGAGGTTAGAAACGAAGGTCAGAAGAGGACCTCGGGTTCCTTGGAACTGGAGTTACATATGGTTGTTAGCTGCCGTGTGGGTGCTGGGAACCAAATTCAGGTGCTCTGCAAGAGCAGAGATGCTCTTAACTGCTCAGTTATCTCTTCAGTCCCCCGGAATTCTTTAATAAAATATCATTGGGGCTAGAAAGATGGCGCAGTGGTTAAGAGCACTGGCTGCTCTTACAGAGGACCCAGGTTTGGTTCTCAGTACCCACATAGCTGCTAACAACCATCAGTAACTCCAGTTCCAGGGAATCCAATGCCATTTTTTGGACCCCACGGGCATGACAGACATGGGTGCACTTACATATACGCAGACAAAACATTCAAACACATAAAAGTAAATTCGTTTAAAAATAAAATAATTTTTCCAGTGCTAATAAATTTAACATGCTATTTTTGTTAAAAGGTACTGGAGACTTTTTATTTAAGCATTTTCACTTGTGTTTGAAAGCACTTCAGATAAGTATGTTAATAAACAATAGTCACCATGAAATTATTATTGACATGAACAACAAAAAGTTTACTAGATTTTCTAAAAGCACAAGATAATCCACCTCAACTGTGTAAAGATGAACAACTCAAGGTCCATTCTCTTAAATGAAATGTTTCTCTTAAATGAAATGATTGATGATTATTTTCTTCAAAAAAATGCATCCTAACCCATTCAGAATAAATATCAAATTCTTTACCTATGATCCTGTATGATCTACTCTCCATTACCTCACTGACCAGTCACTCTCCAGAGATATTGGCCCTCTCTCCTTCCCTCGTTTCCTTTCTTTTTCACACTGCCATCTTCCTGCCTCAGCTGACCAAGCCTAGGATAACAGGTGTGTGCTACCATACCTGGCAATAATAAGCTTCCTGCTACTCCGGGAACACATCAAGACTTTGCACCTGCTATTGACCGTGTTTGGAACATGCTTCTCAATTATTTTTATAGTGTCGCCCTTACTTCACCCAAGCATAGTGTTAAATTTCATATCAAAGGACTTTCCTTGACTACTCTGCATTAAATAGTTCTTCCCAATATGCTTCATTCTCTTCCTAATTTAGATTGCCCTCAACATATATCTTTGTTGTCTATCCCTTCTAAGAACATACCCCATTGTCTCCAAGAGTGTACAATGGTACAGAGTAGATTCAATGAATACATGACTATCATAAGACAATGTTATTCTGTGTTGATAAATTTTTCTTTTATAGCTTCCTACTCTTGGGGACTGAGTAAGAACTAGAACAAGATTTAACCAAAGGAAATATAGGGAAAAGCTGACCAAACTATTCTAGTATAGGAAAGAACAGAGAAATCCACCAAATCTAAGAATTCCAGAAGGCAATTTGAAAATTGGAAGTAGTGCTAATAAATTACAGAGAGAGAGAGAGAGAGAGAGAGAGAAGGGGGAATGGGAGGGAGTAAGGGGAGGGGAGGGGAAGAAAGGGAGGGAAAGGGAGAGAGATTGAGATCCCAAAAATTCTTGTTTTGTTTTTGTAATTATCTCTCATGAAACTCTTTTGCCTTGTAATAGATGACAATTCAAAGTGCTGTGTGGAAGCCACTTTAAACCCTTGGTAAAGGATTTCTATTGCTTCCCTTGAATACTTGCTAGTAAGTTCATAAAATTTCCATTGTCCTAGAAAGATGATAAGCATATTTCAGCAACAATATGACAACTAAGAGCTTCTTAGTTCCATATATACAACCAGAAATCTCACAAAGAAAATCTAACTAACATGAATAGCAAGACATAATCAAATGTTAAAACAGAAACTCAGCAGACCCTAACATATTACAGGAATACTAAATGCAGGATACTGGCAGTGTAATCAACACATAGCTCCTTCCTCATCCTCCATTCAAAGGTGTAAGCAGAAAACGGGAGTGACATGCACAAGTGGCTTCAGAGTCTATGACAAGACTACACTCCCCCTGTCAAAAGCAACCAGGAGTACTTCAGCTGAATACGTGATTTTCCTTATTTATAGGAGCCATAGGGAAAAATGTTGAGCAAGTCTTTCTTTTTTATTTTATCTGAATCCAGCCAACCAAATATAGCCACTTAGAGTAAGGATGCTTTGAGGTTTAAAAAAAATCTACTGAGGAGTGTGTTTTGCCTAAATGTTGCCTAGGAAACTAGAACAGACACTCTCCCTTGATGAGAATTGGCACTGGGGATGCAATGAAACCCAGCATATTAAAGAAGAAACAGGTTCTATACTTTATGTTCAATATCAGAGACAACTGAACTCGTGCATCCAGACCAATGGGAACTGTATCATTCCATCAACCAAACCAAAACTTGTAGAGTGAAATATTAGCCATAAAACCTGAACAACACATTTCCATCTCTTTGGTCTGTGGAAATATCATTAAGCTCCATGCACAGTCCTGCCACTCTCCCTAAGAAGAAACGAAAGAAAGACAGATATGTAAGAGATGTCATTGGTCCATAGAAACCTTTTGTAAAGTCTCTGCCACACCAACTCTTCTTTATTTAACAGAAAGGAGTTAGTGAGGGCCCCCCCCTTTCCAACACAATTTTCCATATAAGACACTGACATGGAAGTGATAGATCATCCAGGACAGCCTTAGCTTTCCTATTGAAGCATTCTTCCCTGTTCTCTTTACATACCATTTTGACTTGATTTCCTATGTTTTCCAGCTGAAACTCCCAATCTCTTGGAATTATGTATATGGAAAATAAGTAGTAACTAGGAGTTGTTCATGTTAGAGATGCTTGGCAAATGTTGGAATCAAATTCAACATTCATCTACATATCCGGGGAAGAAATCTTGGTCAACAATCTGTTAATAAAGGAGTCAGTAACAACATTCTGCATGGCCTTGACATTTTACACACACTGTCCAGAAACACAATCAGTTATAAGCAAGGCACTTGGCATTCAATAAATATTTGCAGGATAAATTAATTTGTTCAAATAATTTACATTGCCATACTGCCTCTCAAGAATGGAAATTTTTGCCTTCAGTTAAAACTGCAAGACCAATTGACGCTGTGGTTAACTAATGTGTATCTTGGTATCCTTTGCCTACTGTGCAGCTCCTAAAAATCAACTGGATGTTAGAATCAAGTTTGAAGGGTAATCTGAGGAGGGAAAACCTGTCCTCTCCACATAAATTCCTCCCAGTAAATAGGTAGTATTATAGCAAGGTAAGGCACCACCATTCTTGAAATTTAATTTACAGTCCAAGTACAGACTTCCCCTAGGTAAAATTGTGCACTGTCCCTTTAAGAAGCCAAGCAAGATGGAGCCCTCCCAGCTCACTGCCAGAGGCTTCAAGCAACCAGAAGGGGATGCTGCAGTGAGACAAAAAGAAAATGCCTGGAGGGTGGTAGTGAGGCTCTAACCGCAGGAGGGGAAATCGAGGTTGTAAACACTCAGTCTCCAGGGAGGTGGCCAGCTGCCCACTTGGCTCTCGGAGCTTGAGCACCACCCTTCTCCCCTCCCCTGCACCCCGCCCTGCCCCACCCTGTGGTCCTTCAGGAGGGAGCCTCCAGCAGAAATGCAGCCACGTTCCAGCCCTGCCTAGACACCGGCGAGATGCTGTTCAGACAAAATGAAAGGGACTTACTTTGGAGATCCGCGTTTCCGAAGGCATCCTTTCTTCCCAGCCCCAGCTAGGGCGGTCGCGCGGGGTCTCGCTGCCTTGCACCACAAATCGAGCCCAGGGAGTGTTAGGGAGATGGCAAGACAGAAGGGTATGAGGGAGTTAGCCAGTGGTGGGAGTGCAGGTAACAACTAAAACCCTCCTTTCCCCCCTTCCTTAGTAGCGCCCCTTGCCCAGCCTTAGCGATATCACGGGCAATGGTTTGCTTTTTTCTCCCTTTTGGTTTCTCCCAGCTGCCTGTCCCAGACCCCACCCAGCGGCTCCACCCCATCCACTGCTACACATTCTGTCAATCATCAGCCCCTTTAAAGCTGCAAGGCATAACTTGAGTTTTTCTCCCTCTTTGAATGGCGGGCAGAATCTTGAACCCCAAGTCTTTTTAACAATGTCCCGGACCTTGGGAAAGGTTTAAGTCGCTGAGGTTAGTTCCTAGAGGAGGCCTCCCCTCCTGCTCTGTCCTGAAGCTTGCCAGTTCTGCTCCACCCAAACTCCTTCCGGCCAAGCTGGCCCGTCCCCGCCACACCCCAGGCCTTCTTTTTTCTTTACTTTGTTTCTGGAGGACGGGCTTTCAAGCAAGCCAGAACTCCAAGAAAGTTCCTGGTGACACCCTCCTTGGCACCGCCCACTCTCCTGCACTTTCTGGACTTGAAGGGGCTAAACAACTCTCCTGACCTAGGGGCTTCTAAATTCTACTTGGCCCAGGGGGTGCAGTGTTCACCTCTCACTCATTAAGTCTCCAGATTTCTGACTAGAATGGGAAGAGAGACAACAGTGATTCCCAGAAATGTGTCTAGTACCTTTAATACATTCTAAAAGCATTCCAATCCCACTACTCCACTCCTCAAATAGGAGGCTCAAATTCAGAGAAAGGCATCATCCCACAGGCTTAAATGGGAACACCACAGTGACCCAGCAGAAATCATGTTTGTTGCTGTTCTTCATCCCGATTAATGACTGACAAGACGTGGTTACCCAGGACAAAAATCAACAATCATGGAACCACCCATGACTCTTCTTTACTCCTGGGTCAGCTCATTTTCAGTTCTTCAGAAAAATCCTTTGTCTCTATATTAAAAGTATTTCCAGGAGCTGAGCCCTGCTCACCATTTCCACCACTTCTCAGGCCACAGCTTTCTCTCAGCTGCATGCCTAGAAGAATCTCCTCCATTGGTCGGTCTCCCCTTTTTCTGCATTGGCTCCCCTGAAATCCATTCTCTAGTTTGAAAACAAGTTTACAAGGCCATTTTAAGTCAACTCTGACCAGACCATACTTCTTTTTTAAAATCTTCAGTCATTTCCCATTGCAGAATCCAAATTCCATTGCCTACCAGACATCAAGATCCAGTCCCTACCTACCTCCTTGATTTATAAAAAACTGTTCATAATAGTGCAGACATGCTGATCTTTTATTCCAATATGCTAAGATCTGCTCATCTCCTGGCCTTCACATTTGCTTTCTTTTGATTATACCCACGGTGAACTCCAGTATCCTGCAGAGCTCAAGGAAGCTCTCCCTGACTAGGCAGCCAAGATTAAAGTAACTCACATGGCATAGGATAATAAAATGGGATGTAATTCATCTTACCTTTATCACAAAATTAATCACAATTTCAAGCAATGCTATTAGTGAGTTTGCGTCTGTGAAAAAGTATTTCTGCCAGTAGAAGATAAGCCCTCTGAGAGCACTGACTTTCAACTGCTCTGCTTAGTGCTCTATCCCTAACATACTGTATAATGACTGTGGCATAGTGGGGGTTGAATAAATTACTTGTTTAAGGTCATTACAGGCAATATCTTCAGAGATCTATCTGCTGATAAGTATTTTTTAAACATGACCAAAAAAAAAAAAAAAAGATGTTAAAGAGATATACATACTATTTTTTTCTGGTCTTTTTGAGACAGGATCTCCAGCTGGCCTGGAACTCACTAAATAGACCAAAGGCTGACTTTGAACTCACAAAGATCTGCCTGCCTCTGCCTCCCAAGTGCTGGAACTAAAGGCATATGCCACCACCCTCAGTGAGATACACACTTCTTATAAACAAATTGTCCTGTTTATTATCCCTTAGAATATCTGTTTAGATATTTTACCCTTCGGCTACATTGTTAACACAAAAACCCTATAGAATTATTTGTAGGTAAAATTACTTGTCCAAAACCACAACCCAAAGAAATGGTGAACAGGGATTTGAACACAGGTAGTCTGACTCTGGAGACAAATACTTTCCAATTATATTACCCTTCTTAAACTGAACTTGTACTTAGTAATGCTTTTAGGAAAAGCAGACATGCCAGTTTGCTGGCCGTTAATAGATCAAAGATGAAGGAAAGATAAATGAAGGACATTGGTTCTGTACAACAAAAAAACTAAGTTTATACATTGTGACTTTGATGTAAGGTTGTAAAAGGCATCTACTTCTCTTTGCCGGTAGAAAAATGTAATAATCTCAAGAAAAAAAGATTCATGAGAACAAGAATTCTTTCTTTTAGAACTGTCTTGAGCCTTCATTGACATGTTCTCAATTGCTTAGCCATAAATATTCTAACCTCAGTAATATTTAGTTTATAGATGTTACTAGGCCTAAGTCTCCAGATTTCTGTTCATGAATATTAGCCAGAGTCAGCATCATGTTTGCTATTATAAACTTGCTGTGTGTCTAACCAAAATAATAGTGTTCAACAAACACTTGTTGAAAGCAAGCAAGAAATGTGAATAATTTCTCTCACCAGCTCAGTGATCCCAGACTAGGCCCAAATACTGATTTTTCTGTTCTTCCATTACTTGCAAATCACTTTAGATTCTAGATGTTTAGATACTGTCTTACTAGACTGTACAAGCTCTTTGCAAGTTTGGTCTGTGTCTTCTTTATCTTTAAATACTGAACAGTGACTATCACAGAGCTTTACATATAATAGACACTCTAGGCATATTGAACTCACTGAGCCAACATGAGACTTCATTCAAACATAAAGAAAAACAGACAAACAAACAAACAAAAATATATCCTTCATTGATGTGAAAGGCACCTTTGATATAGTGTAAAGAAGACTGGATTTGCTGTAAAATCTCCAGGTTGTGGATTATCACTGACTAGCCATACACAGAAGGTTCAGCTTAATTACACAGAAACATGAAAGGAAATAGTACTGTTCTCAAGCTCCTTTGTGCATATCCTAAGGTGACTAAGAAAGCAGAGACTTGACCACTAAAGTATTTTGGGCTAAGAAGGGCTTCTTATCGGAAAATTGAAGTCTATGACAGTTCTCTTTCTGAAAATCAGAGTAGGGGTGATTTTAAGGATGATGTAGAGGGTCTTAGCAGTCTGGTCTGGTTCAAACTGCACTAAAATAAAAGCTACAAACCACAAATTCATATGTTAAATCTGGTCAACAGATATATTTTGTTTAGCCAACAGTGTATGTGTACATCTGTATGCATTCATACATACATGTATGTGTTAATATGAAGAGATTATAAACATTGAAAAATTATGAGATTTTTATATGAAAATTAACATTTCCATGCTTAGGTCTACTTTCTAAAATGCCATTAATCTGTTAGAAATTGTCAGTTCCTGGCTCCAGGAGATGTGATATCATGATCTGATCAGCTCACCACAGTTCCTGCCTGACCATTTCACTCATTTATGCTATCACTTTGACCTGGGTAGGTATTTTAGTGTGATACCCTTACTACAGCATAAATGACTAAGCGTTCAACATTTGAAAGCTCCTAACTCTCCCTAAACATCCAAGAGTGATTTTTGTACTATCTTTCAGAGGGACTTTGTTTCATGATTATGCACCCATTTTGAGATCATATTTAATATGCGGCCTGGTTGCTTTTACAGAAAACATACTATATTATAATACCTGACATATATACTACATACCCTGACTAGAATGCAGTTCCCTGAGGTGGTGGACAGGAGCTACACATAATTTAGTTAAGTCCAAGAAATATTTATTGCACATGCATCAAGTGGAAAGAACTGTCGAAGATGCCAGGTACAAAAATTAGATTTAGTTTTCTTTGCCTTGAGAAACTGTCTAATTTTAATTGTGGTTTCTATATCTCTTTTGGTGACTTTACAGTCCCTGGAGATTCCTATTTACCCTTGAATACATTTCAATCTGCTTTCCTCCCTTGTGATTCTACTGAAATGATTATTTTGACAATCTACAATGACCTCCATGTTTCTAAATCACATGGTCACTTTTAGTCCACAGTTTCCTTTACCTTTCAGCAATATTTGACATAATTGACCAATGCTGTTATCTTTGAGTTCTTTTCCTCTTCATTTAAGAGTAAAAAATACTCTCAACCCTAAACACATCTACATAGGAACAACTCCAAAAGGGCACAGTGGGTTTTTTTTTTTTGTGTGTGTGTGTGTGTGTGTGTGTGTGTGTGTGTGTGTGTGTGTGTGTGTGTTTGTAAAACAATAATTAAAGAAGAGGTCATGAATTTGAGGTGGAATGGAGGGGACACAGGAGGAGTTGGAGGGAGAGGAAGAAGGGTGGAAATTATGTAAATACTGTACTCATTTATGAAATTCTCAAAAAAATTAAAAATTTAAATAAGGAATACTCTCATGGTTTTACTCAACTCACTTTCTGATCTCTTTCAAACTGTGTTTCTCCTACTTCTGACCTCTAAATATTAGAGTATCTCAAGTTTTCTGTTTAACTTTTTATTACACTTACACTGTCTTTCTATGTGCTCTCATGTAAGTTGATGAATTACTAAATCTGTAACTCAAATCAAAATCTATCTAAATTCTACATCCATATGTAATAACACAGTTAAGAAGACATTGTTCGAAGTATAAAACGTTTGCATAAATCATGATTCTGTTCTATAGGAATTATGCAGTCATAGGCAAGTTACTAAATCTTCCTATCTTAATTTCCTAATCTTTAAATGGGGACAAAAATAGAAACTACTTCAGGATTGAATAGTAAGTAGTCACAGGTTTGATGTGCTTTTTTTCTATCCCATGGCTATCACAAATGTTATACTTTCATGTAAAGCACTCTCTTTCTTGTCTTAATTGAATCATACTATTTATGTAAATTTATGAGAAACAGTGTAAGAATTCAATACAAATATATAAGTAAATAAGGTACACACATATCCACACACATACAAAAAAAGAAAACAACATGATTTGAATCCAGTGATGGAACTTAGTTCGCCTTCCCAAGATGAAAGAAAGCCTATATTACAGCATTCCTTAACATTTTTATAGCCATATGCTGCATTCCAGACTCTATTTTTCACGTGGCTAAGGCTGGAAGGAAAGTAGCACATGTGGGCTTTCAGTTAAGTAATACATAGTATTGTTAGAGAGCAAATACCTATTTAGCTGGGATAGACTATAAATTCTCTAGTTTATCTGTTGAAAGACCCACATTTCCAGTTTCACTGGTCAATCACCTGATCACAGGACCACCCTTAGGAAGGTGGGTTCTACTTAAGCTATACTAAATAGGTGGGCGGAATACAGGGTGTTTTAATGAGAGTGAATTTTTCCTGCTGGGAATCCCACCTCTGGGTGCAGCTCTTCTGGACCCAGCCACAAACATGTAGCTCTCCGTAAGTCTGCCTGCTTTTCTGAAGAATTCAGAAAAGCGTAATCTTTCCTTCTCTTCTTCACATCCTTCAGCTAAACATGCTTTCTTTAAGGCTTTGGGCTGCCCTAGCATCTTGCATTTCTCTACTTTTTCTCTAAAACTCCTTCTCCCAGCCATGTGGCTGCCAGTCCGCCACGTGTCTGATCCCATGCAGGCTCTAAACCTGCATGACTTTTTGGCTTCTCTTCTTCTCCCTGTATTCTCTTCCTCTAGACAGCTGCTGAGACCCCCAGCTTGCCTGTCTTGAGGATTTTTCTGCAAATTCCAATAAAATTGTCTTAAAGCTTCCAATTGCTTCCATTCTTAAATTCTTTTATGAATGAGACTAAGAACCCTCTAGGGGACGCTCTCATTTCACCCCGTTTCAGTATATATCATGTATCAAATCAAGATAACCTCCTTACATATTTATCATTTCTATGTGTTAGGAAACTTTGAGATATTCTTTTCTAGTTATGATAAATGCATCATAAATTTTTGTAAGACATTTACCCTACTGTGCTACAAGGCATCAAAAATAATTTCTCCTAAATAACTATATCTTGTTAAATATCTCACTCCTGTCTACCTAACTCCTTCTTGTCATCAGTGCCAGAGCCCGCCGGCAGAAATCGAACTGTACCTGAAGTGGGGAGGGAGGATTGAGAAATAAAGAGAGAGAGAGAGAGAGAGAGAGAGAGAGAGAGAGAGAGAGAGAGAAAAGATAGATTTGGGAGGGCTCTCAGTCAATACTGAGGCCCAGACTTTATTTTTCTCAGTGTAATTATACCTTTACAACTGTATGAGGAACAATACAACTGCCAGGGGTTCAAGCAAAAACAGACATGCATTTACATATGTGAAATTATTCAAACCCAAGGCATGCTTGATTTATTCAAACCACCTACATCTACTAACAATAGGTCCTCAGACTTGGGCCCAAGGCAGACGGCCATTCAGGAGTCACAAGATTCTTGCATATCAAAGCATCCTGCTCCCACAGCACTTCTGTGACTGACCTCTGCTCAGCCCTAAACTAGGGCATAGCTCAAAGCACATCAGTGAATACTATTCTCTTCTTCACTTTAAATACTTATATTCACTGTTCACTTGATTTGTTCTTCTCATTTATTCAAGGAAATATTGAATACATCTTCATGCAGCACAAGGCACAATTCCTAACGACATAATGTTGAGTAAGCAAATTATAATAGGTAATCTCGGTCAACTTGATGAGCTACATCTACAGTCATCCAGGAGAAAAACTTCTGAGCATGACTGTGAGAGATTATTATCTTGATCATGTTCATTGATGTCTGCCCAGTGCAGGGTATTTTATCACAAGAAAATAGTGAAGACACAAAGTAAGTACCAGAAGATGTGGCTTAATATCAATGAATAGCGTACAAAACCAATCAGAATAAAACAATATGGCACATATGATTCATTCACGAAAAACTTAATTCAAAGGATTGATACATACAATGATGAGCCATTTCTGGGAGGGAAGCATGGGATTAGGATAGAAAAATCATCCAGAAGTAGATATGAATTATTGGTAACGTACTAGTTTTGGGCTTGGGTACTAGGTTCTTAAGTGTTTATTATATTATTAAGGAAATTAAATAAATGGACTGTGTTGGAGTTTTTTTACTGTGACAAATACCTAAGAGAAGCAACTGAAATGTGAAACCATTTATTTTGGCTTACAGTTTCAGAAGATCAGCCAAGGTTGGTTGGATTCATTGTTATTGAGCCTGAGGTGAGACAGAATGTCCTAGGGAGAGAAAGATGTAGCAGAGGAGGCTGCTACATGGTTGTCAAGAGAGAGGAAGGAAGGGGAGAAGGAGAGAGAGGAAGGAGAGGAATGAGAAAAGAATGAAGGAGGAAAAGGAAGAAGAGGAGAAAGAGGAAGAAGGGAGAGATGAATAGTGAAGGAGGGATAGAGAGACAAAGGAAAGAGAATGAAGAGGAGAGGAGAAAGCAGGAAGGAGGAGGAGAAGGGAGGGAGGGGGGTAAGGAGAGAGAGAATAAGAACCAGTTACATGACAGTGGTGATACAAAAATGTTCTTCCAGTTCCTCCAGCCAGGTCCCACCTCCTAAAGTTTCTGAACCTCCCAAAATGATGTCACCAACTGGAAGCTAAGTCCCAGTACATAAACCTACGTGGGGAAATCATGGTCAAACTATAGCCATCAGTGAAGACACACACATAAATTAAAAGTGAAGAGATTGAAAAAGGTACTTGTGCAAATGAAGACCTAAGGACAACAGGAATAGTTGAACTTAATTTATCAAATGACAATGTGTCATTAAGCTGTTGCCTTCTTTAGGAGGCCTCCTTTCATATTCTAGTCCATATTAAGTGCTCTCTTTTTGGTTCTTCCAAAAAATAACTAAATATCTTATGCATATCATTTGGTACTCTTGTTTTAGAATGTATCTGGGATTATAACATAGCTTGGATTTACATATGAAAAAACTGGTGGAATAAGGTATGCAGAAGTCTACTGGCAAAAGACCTAAATTCCTTGTAGGAGTTCATCTTCATATAAGATGTAGGTGTTATGATTAGAGGTCCAAAAAACTTGTAAGAGTTACTAGTCCAAGTCCCAATCACACCTGAATCACTTTGGCAGAAATACCACTTAAAATAATTGGTGGAATTTCTCAGATGGTCTTAAGTTTTCATCTTTAATACTTTCTAATACTGCTTATACTGAGTCTTGTCTTTGAGACAAAATTTCTGGAACTTTGATGCATAATTCCAATGTATCATGATATGACTGTATGTGCTTTTGTATATGTACTATATGTCTATGTACTTTTCCCTTTCTTAAATCTTGGACAACCTCCTTATTCATGTGCAGTGCATAGTGGTTAATACAGAAATTCACAACTGGTCAAACTGCAGAGAGTAAGTGATTGTGGAATGTGTAAGGTTCAGGGTTCGAGAGACACAGCAGACAGAAGGGACCAGACTCCGCTGGCAGCTAACAGGACCCAGCTTTATTGAGAGAAGACCAGATGAGACTAGCTCCTCTGCACCCACGAGTGGAGAAATGCTAGCGCCCCTTGGGGGCTAGCCTCCCCGAAGAGATGGGGGGAGGCTAGCTCCCTCACCCCCATCTTGGGGCTAGGGCTCGGTGGGGACCGGGCTGGCGTGCTTCTCAGGGGAGCTCAGCCCAAGTCTGAGTCTCAAAAGCCCCATGCAGCACCAGCACCAGCACGTTGTCCAAGTCCTCAAAGCCTCAAAAACCTTTAGTCCCCTCCTGGCTTTTAGGGGAGGGGGGTTGCCATAACATCTGATTGATGTTTAAGGCAAGCTTCTGGCCAGGAAGTAGTCCTTTTTCAGAGCTGTTCGTGAATTCCTTGAGTCCTGAATCTTATCTGCCAAGGAAGCCCAGTGTCCTTTGGAATTTGGGGTCTGGAGTTTTTATCTGAGGTATTTGCAAGGTTTAGATCTCTGAGAGGTTGTAAAAGGTCCATCTTTCTTCATTCCTCTTTTGCAAACTCTGGCTCCAGATTTCTTCCTGAGTCTGAAACTGTTGGGGGTTTCATTCACACCTTACAGAATGTTCAACCACAAGTGGGACATCTATATTACACCCCTCCCCAAGATTCAGGGACCAATGCAGAACAGGGTGCAGAAAGATTGCAAGAGCCAATAGTTAAGGAGGACAGGAACAAAACCATGCCTTCTGGCCATGACAGAGCTGCCACACTCATGAACTCACAGCAGCTGTTGCTGCCTACACCAGACCTGTACAAGATCAAACCAGTCAACATTCTAACATAGAGTAGGAAGGGGTCATTGAATTCCCACTCCTGAGGAGCTGTGGACAGTGAATGGCTTCATTGGTAAGGAAAGTCAGTTTTCTTTTTAAGTTGTATGAAATTCTCAAAGAAAATAAAATTTTTATTCTAAAAAATACCAAATGTTAAACCTGCCTGAAGTGAACAGCATCCTCTCAAAGAGCAAAATTTCTCCCCTTTCATCCAAAAATGTGGATTTGTATACATAAAATACATTTTTATTTATTCAGTGTGTGTGTGTGTGTGTGTGTGTGTGTGTGTGTGTATACTATAGCATGCATATGAAAGGTAGAGGACATGTTTTGGGATGTTCATGCCTTCTACCGTGTGAGTCCTTGGGATCCAATTCAGGTTAGGCATGGCAGCAAGTGCCTTTACCCACTGAGCCATCTCACCAATCCTAAAAAATCATTTTAAAAATACTAAAGTCATACATGCTACTTGTTTAGTCTTATAATTTGGAACAAAATGGAAAGAACTCAAAAATAGACTCCTAAAAACCTATTTAAATAAAGCATCATCCTTCTTTATAATTACACAGAACACAGCACAAGACCCATGTCAGTTTTTGGTTATTGTTGTTTTCAGTTCTGGAGAAGTAAGCATAACAATTTCATCCTAACTGTTGTTTAGTATTGAATCCTAGAGGCAGAGCAAGGAATAGCAGTCATTTCTGTTCCAAAACATGAAAGTAATGTGTTGAAAGATATCCACATTTCAATAGAGAAAGTGGTGGGTAAATGAAACAGGACTACAGACTTGAGTTAGAAAAATTCTTGCCAAATCCTGAATGTAGAATTTTGTTTGCAATGAATACAAAAGCACCTAAGGTCAAGAAAAATGTCTCCTTCTGTAATAAATGTTCCTCACCTGAGTCCTGAAGACATACTCAGCATCCTTGGTCCAGAGGTAAACTAGAGTAGGGGGTTTGGGGCTAGCACTACCATCCTCATTTTAATGTCTTGTTTCCTTCCCATGCCTAGCAATCTGCAGTGGACAGCTCCCACCCATTGTGAATTTATTTGTTTCTTTCTTTTCTCTTTCTTTTTCTCCTTCCTTCCTAATTGTTAAAATAATTTAAATTACATTTTTATTTATTTTGTGTGCATCTGTGTATTGTGTTCATGTATGTGCACATGTGGCAGTCAGAAAAGAACTTGCAGGAGTCAGTTCCTTTCTTCCACTATGTGTGTCTCAAGGATTGAACTGAGGGCATCAGGCTTGGCAGTGTCTTTACCTGCTAAGCCATCTTGTTGACTCTTTCTTTCTTTTCTTTCTTTCTTTCTTTCTTTTTTTCTTTCTTTCTTTCTTTCTTTCTTTCTTTCTTTCTTTCTTTCGTACTTCCTTCCTTCCTTCCTTCCTTCCATCTTTTTTTCTGTCCTCACTCTTTCTTTTATGAGACAAGGACTCTCTACGTTTAAACCATGCTGAACTCAAATTCATGATCCTCCTACACCAGTCTCCTGACTACCAGGATTCCACACACAACCCTTACTGATTTTAAAAGCAAACTCATTTGATAGCTATTTCTGTTGTAGAATTCAAATTTTAGGAGTGAAAAATATGGGCAAAGAGTTAGATACAATGTACAATGACATATTGAAAATTGCTAGGAACAATCAATTTAACAATAGCACATAATCTATAATAGTATGCTTGCAAAATGGTTAACGACATGAAAACTGTCTTCAAATATAATATTAAAGCAAAATTCCACTTAAAACATTTAATAATTTCTCTGAGTTCAGTTCTCTAATGTAACAAGTCCATAGAAAACATATGGCAATATGTCCAAAGTTTCTTAATGGTCATCTCTAGAGACTATATGTGATTTTTTTTGCCCCCAGCTCATTATACTTTTCTGGGTTTTCCAAAAAGGTTTTACTATAATCAGGGGAAAGTTAAAATACAAGTAGTTGCCTTTTTGGCCACTAGATGGGAATATAGATTGAAGAGCAGAGAGATATTGCTCTTAAAAGCAAAGTAGCATGGAAACTCAGTTAATTTCAAGTAAAGAATTCACAAATGATGTTTGATATTTTTACATATCATAATTTCTCAAAATCAGGGTTAAAGAAACAACAAACTATTCTACATAATAACTCCACTTTGGCTGGTAAACACGAATACCTTTTATACTTTGTCTTGTGATTTGTATACCTTGTAACTTCTGGTAATGATCTTGATGGTGCTTTTCAATGTTATGGTTATTACAAAATAGACTTTTAAACAATGTGATCCTAGATCATAATCAAGTGTTAGTGCTAATGAGGAAAATGTATGGGATTGGAACTACAACTCAGTGGTAGAGAGCTTAACCTGAATGCATGAGGTCAGTGGTAGAGAGCTTAACCCGAATGCATGAGGCCCTAAGTTTAATTCCCACACCACAGAAACGAGATCCAGACTGTTGTTGCCAATTCTTCCTCAACCTGAATGATGTAGAAACAAAGCTAGCTTTGTCAAATGCTAGGCTTACAAACTATTGCTATTAAATTTTAAGCAAAGACTTTCAGTGATTCCAAAGTTATGAAAATCATAAACTTAAATGAATATACTGCTAAGTAAGTGGTCGGTGGCTTTCAAGGAAGACTGTGATCTTGTTAAAGCAGTATTACTGAAGACAGATGCTTTGTTTTTTATTTAAAATTTTGCATTAAAAGTCCATGCAAACTTCTAGCACTCACATCAGGACTATATTCATTTCATACATGTCTATGGTAGCCAATCTATCTGATGAACATAGACACATAAAATTCTCATTAAAATAGTTGTAAACCAAATTTAATTGCACATCAAATGATTATTCACCATAATCAAGTTGGCTTCATCCCAGAGATACAGGTATGGTTCAACATACATAAATCAATAAATGTAATCTACCACATAAACAGACTCAAGGACAGAAACCGCATATCTAATTAGATGCAGAAAAAGCCTTTCACAAAATTCAGCATCCCTTCATGACAAAAGTCACAGGAACATAGGAATAGAGGGGGGCATATCTCAACACAGTAAAGGCAATATACAAGACCCACAGCCAACATCATACTAAATGAAGAAAAACTAAAAGCATTTCTGCTAAAACCATGAATGAAGCAAGGAATTCCACTCTCTTTATTCTTGTTCATATAGGACTTTCAGTCTAAGCTAGAGAAATAATACAAGTGAAGGAGATAAAGAGGATACAGATAGGAAAGGAAGAAGTCAAAGTATCCTTATTTGCAGATAGTATGATTCTGTGTATAGAAGACCCTAAAGACTCTACCAGAAAACTCTTAGAGCTCATAAACACATTTAGCAAAGTAGCAAGATACAAAATTAAATGAAAATCAATTGCCTTCCTATATAGAAACTACAAACATACTGGGAAATAAATCAAAGAAATATTTCTATTATGATAACCTTTACAAGAAATCTTGGAATAAATCTAACCAAGGAAGTGAAAGACATCTACAATAAAAATTAAGACACTGAAGAAAGAAATTGAAGAAGATTCCAGAAGATGGAAAGACCTCCCATGTCAATGGATTGGTTGGATTAATATTGTGAAAATAGCCATCCCACCGAAAGCAATCTACAGACTGAATGCAATCTCCAACAATATTCCAATGCAACATAATAACAAAAGGTAATATTTGTTGATCTGTAATGTACTTTTTGCTCTATTACTCGTGCATGTTCATGTATTTATTTCTTGCAACTAGTATATGAAATAGACATCATTTTGCATAACCATATATATACATTTTTCACTGATAAACAGTACTCATTAAAAAATTCACTTCAGGGGCTGGAGAGATAGCTGAGTGGTTAAGAGCACTGGTTGTTCTTGCAGAGGACTTGGGTTTGATTCCCAGTATCCACATGGCAGCGAACAACCATCTGTAATTCCAGTTCCAGGGCATCTGACGCCCTCTTCTAACCTCTGTAGACACTGCATGACAAGGGTACACTTACATGCATGCAGGCAATACACTCATACACATAAAATGAAAATAAAAAAATAAAATTTCAAAATAAATTTCATAATCTCTTGAATCTCTTTACCATGACCCATGGTTAAGAAGAATACTTGCTAGTATTGAGGGAAGAAAATTTCAAAACAAATAAAAATAAAAAATTTTTAAGGTGGAAAGAGAGAACCACTCCACAATTTATTGTTTTTTAATAAATTCAGTCACTTCATGTCTTTTTATCAGATAATTTGATTCATTTATAGTTAAAGTAATTATACATAGGAAAGGACTTACTACTGATGTTTTGTTATTTCCTGAAAGTTGTTCTCTGGCCTTCACATAAATGCCATGGCAGAAAGTAATAATAATAATAATAATACATAAAATACTGGAGATGAAGTCAAAAGGACTGTTCAGAAGCAAGGAGTTCAGATGATGCCCAGAAGTTTAGAGACTTGAGTAAACGACAGGTCCAGATACAGATTTGGAGCTCAGGAAAGTCTGAAGGAAATAAAAATGTGAATATCAATTGCCAATAGCTCCTCAGCTGGGGCTGGATTTATGCCTACCTCCCCACTCCATGCTTTGACTTTGTTTTTGCTTTTTAGAGAAAAGTTCTCCCTTTAGCTCCAGTTGGCCTAGAACTCACTATATAGACTAAGCTGGCCTCAGTCTCACAAAGATCTGCTTGCCTCTACCTCCCAAGTTGCTGAGATTAAAGGCATATGCCACCATGCCTCAACTATGCTTGGGAACTGCCGGCCTATGATATCTGGTAAAGGCATTGTCCCCTCATCGTAGGATAGCTTCATTTGAACTTTTTATATGTGTATATATTTGAGGAAGGTTCTATAGTGTATTTTCCTTAGTGTTAGTTATTTCTCCCTATACTCTCTCCTTCATGCTGCCCTCCCATCCCCAACTCCATTTAACCCTTCTTGTTCCATTATTCCCCTTTACTTCTTTATATCACTACAAAGTATTATTATATTGTCCAGTATTGTAGGGCACAACGCAGGATGGACCTTAGCCAGGTCACCTGCTATGTGGATTAAGGGAGCGCCTTAGGCAGGTCACCTGCTATGAGATTTAAGGAGTGGCTCCTGTGGGTGTGGTGCTCCACGGCAGCCAGAGGTGACACCAGTTTCCACCCTGTGTCTGGAGAGAACCTGCAACAAGATGATCCCTCCAGAGACAGAATACTATCAGCCGCAGCTGGGAACCACCCCGTAGGGGGTTGGCTAACCAAACTCATAAAACCCCCTGAACTTCCTTGAATCAGGGCGTTTGCTGCTGCTTGCTCTCCACATGCTTCACCCAGCTTCCAGGGTCTGTGTGTTGATTCTACGCCCTCTCACCCCTCACAGGGGAGACCCTACGTCCCACTCAGCCAGCACCGAGCAGAGGGACTCCAACACAGAATGTCATTGAATTCATGATCCACCTGCCTCAGTCTTCCAAGTGCTGGAATTACAGGCATGAACCACCATAGTTAAACACTTGTTTGTGGTTATCATTTTGCATTTTCTTCCTTCTTTCATTCTGTCCTTATTCATTCACATCTAGCTTATGTGAATCTTTAAGCCAGAGGAATTTCATGTAGGCAGCGTTCTGTTGGGAATTTGTTGTTTTTTAATAAATTCAGTCACTTCATGTCTTTTTATCAGATAATTTGATTCATTTATAGTTAAAGTAATTATACATAGGAAAGGACTTACTACTGATGTTTTGTTATTTCCTGAAAAATTTGTAGTTTTTATGTGTATTTATTCTCTTGCTATCTGTTTTTGTGATTCAATGCTTTTTTAAAAATAATGCTGAGAGCTTTACTTTATTTTTATTTTGAATATTTCACTTTTATAGTGTTTTGCCTGTATGTATGTAAATGAGTGCACCCATGTCATGCAATGCCCATGGAGGCCAGAAGAGTGAGTCAGATTCCCTGGAACTGGAGTTATGGATAGTTGTTAGCTGCCATGTGGGTGCTGAGATTTGAACTTGGGTCCTCTGCAAGAGAACCCAGTGCTCTTAACCACTCAGCCATCTCTCCTGTCCCTAAATAATGCCAATGAACTTCTAATACAACAAAAATGATTTTCAATTTATTTTTTTAATGTGTATGAGTGTTTTTCCTGCATGTATGCACATGAATCAGTGTCCTATAAAAGGTCAGAAGTTCCTACAAAGATCAGAAGGCGGCATTGGAATCCCTGGAACCAGAGTTAGTGATGGTTGTTAGCTGCCACGTGGGTGCTGGGAACTGAAGTTGGATCCGCTGAAAGAACCCCCAATACTCTTAACTGATGAGCCATTTCTGCAGCCCATCAATGATTTTTTTAGTAGTAGTATGCTTTACCACTTTTGTCTTAATCTTTGATATATGTTATAAAGGTATGGTTTATTTTATTAGAAAGAGGATTGCATAGAGCATCACAAGAGATTCCATTTTAAGTGGATAGCAACTTCAATGGCACACAAAAACTATACACTTTTATTTCTCTCCTCCTCTTTCATACTGCAGATGACATGCTTTGCATATTTTTATATTGTACATTGTTTCATTAAAAAGTATTTCAGTTAGATTTATTCTCAATATTTATCTTTTAACTTTTATACCAGAGATAAAAGTTATTTGTGTATCACCTTTAGAGTATTAAATATTGTGAATTTAACTAAATCTTCAGTTTTAAAAACCTGTATTTTTTCTGGTGAGTTGTAAACTTTCACATGTTAAAATCCTTTCACTTTATATCACAGAAACTCCATGTCTTATAAACATTTATAGTGAGATAGGTTGGGTTATGATAAAAGTCCTCAGCATTTGGTAGTGTGTGAATATTTTTAAACATTTTTATTTGCTTTTGTACATTTCATAAAGCAGTTCTTAATCTACCAATCTGTGAGCATGGTAGGTCTTTCCATCTCCTAGTGTCTTCTCTATCTCTTTCTTTAAAGATTTGAAATTTTCGTGGTAGAGATCTTTAATGTCTTTGATTTGTTTATTCCTAATTTTTTTCGAGGATATTGTGAATGGGATGGTATCTTTGAATGCTTTTCCTTATTGCTTATTATTGGTATATAGAAAGGCTACTGAGTTTTTGGACCTGCAACTTCACTGAAAGTGTTAATGATTTCTAACAGTTTTCTGGAGGAATTTTTGGGATCTCTTATGCATAATATCGTATCATCTGCAAATACAGATAACTTGACCTCTTCTTTTCTAATTAGTACTCCTTTGATCGCCTTCTCTTGTCCTATTGCTCTTGTAAGAGTTTAAAGCATTATATTGAAAAAGAGTGGAGACAGTGGACAGCCTTATCTGGTACTTGATTTTAGTGGGGATGCTTCCAGTTTTTTTTTCCATTTAGAATGATGTTGGCTATGGGTTTGTTGTATATAGTTTTAATTATGTTGGGGTATGTTCCCTCCAGACTAATTCTTTCTAGGACTTTTAATAAGAATACATGTTGGATTTTGTCAAAGGCCTTTTCTGCATCTATTGAGATGAACATGTAGTTTTTGTCTTTAAGTCCATTCGTATGCTTTATTGCATTTTTTGACTTATGTATATTGAACCACCCCTGCATTTTTGGAATAAAGTGAACTTGATCATGGTGGTGGATGATCATTTTGATGTGTGTCTGTATGCAGTTTGTGAGTATTTTGTTGAATATTTTTTGCATCTGTGTTCATTAAGGATATGAGTCGATGGTTTACTTTTTTGTTGTAACTTTACTTGATTTTCATATCAGAGTGATACTGGCTTCGTAGAAGGAGTTTCGGAGTTGTCCTTCTGTTTCTATCCTTTCTAATAATTTAAGCAGTATTGGTTGTAGATCTTCTTTGAATGTCTGGTAGAATTCTACTGTGAATCAATCTGGGCCTGAATTTTTTTAATCAGTAAGTTTTGTATTACTGTTCTAATTTCCTTATTTGGTATGAGTCTATTTAAGCTGTTGATCTCTTCTTGGTTTCACTTTCATGATTCCCATTTGAGATATACATCCATTTCTTTAAGGTTTTCAAATTTAATAGCATACAGGTTTTTAAAGTATTCCCCTATAATGTTCTGGATCTTTTTGCTGCCTGTTGTCATGTTTCCTCTTTCTGCTCTGATTTTGTTGATTTGGAGTTGCTTTTTTTTTTCTTTTGGTTAACTGGTCTATCTTGTTTATCCTTTCAAAGAACCAGCTCTTGGATTCCTTTATTCTTTATTTCTATAATTAATTTCTGTTCTGATTTTTGTTATTTCTTTTTGTCTGCTGGGTATAGGTTTCATTTGCTGTTGCCACTCAAGATTCTTGAGTTGTAATGTTAAGTCATTTATTTGTACTCTTTAATTTTTTTAATGTAAGCACTTAGACCTATAAGCTTCCCTCTTAGGAGTGCATTTGAAATGTCCCAGAGGCTTTATTGTATTGTATTGTTATTTTTGTTTAATTACTGGAATACTTTTATTTCTTTCTTGATTTTCTCTTTTGACCCATTCATCATTTAAGAGTGTACTGTTTAGTCTCCCAGAGTTTTTGAATTTACTAGTGCTTCTTGAGGTGTTGATTTTAAGCTTTACTGCATTGTGGTCTGATAGAATGAATGTAATTATTTCAGTTTTTTATATTTGATAAGATTTGTTTTGTGCACCAGTATGTGGTCAATTTTATAGAAAGTTCCATGGGGTGATTAATACAATGTGTATTCTTTGGTGCTTGGGTGGAATATTCAGTAGATGTCTGTTAGGTCCATTTGATGTATGCTATTGTTTAATTGAGATGTCTCTCTGTTTATTCTCTGTCCAGTTGACTTGGCTAATGGAGACAGTGGAGTACTGAAGTCTCATATTATTAGTGAGTTGGGATTAATCTTTGTCTTAAAGTCCTGTAGTACTGATTTTATGAAGTTGGGTGCACCAGAGTTTGTTGTATTATAGGTTCGTGATTATAATATCTTCTTGGTTAATTGTTCTTTTGGTCAGATTAAAATGACCCTCTTTATCCATTCTGATGAGTTTTAGTTTGAAATCTATTTTGTCAGATATTAGAATGGCAGCTCCTGCTTGTTTTTTGTGCCATTTGCTTGGAATATGTTTTTCCATCCTTTTGCCTTAAGGTTGTTCTTGAAGGTGAGATGGGTTTCTTACAGACAACAAAAAGATGTATTTTATTTTTGATCTATATTTCTAGCTTGTGTCTTTTGAATGGGAAGGTCAGTCTGTTGATATTTAAAGTTATTACTGAAAGAAGTGTATTTGTTTCCATAATTTTAAATTCTCTTTGCATTCTTGATCTAACTTTATGCGTCCCCAGTCATAACTTCATTTAGTTTCTTTCCATTGCCCCTTGGGTATAATTGTTCCATTCTTCAGCTCTTTGTATTGTTTCAATTATTTTCTGAAAGGATGATTTTCTGGACATGAATTCTTTCAGCCTATTTATGTAGTGGAAGATTTTTCTTTCCCTTCAATTATAAAAGACACTTTTGCTACGTAAAGTATTCTAGGTTGCCATTGCTGATCATTTAGAACTGGGAATACTTTGGTCCCAGCTCTTCTGTCTTTCATAGTTTGCAATGAAAAGTCAGCTGTAATTCTGATGGGTTTTCCTTTATATCTGTCTTGTTGTTTTTCTCTTGTAATTTTCAGTATTCTCTCTTTGTTCTGTATACTTAGGGTTTTTATTATGATATGCCAGGGGGAGTTTCTTTTCTGATCCTGTTGTTTGGTGTCCTGTGCGCTTCTTGTATTTGTATGGGTGTGTCTTACCTTAATTTGGGGAATATTTCTTCTACAATTTTGTTGAAGACCTGGTCAATAGCATTTATCTGAGATTTTTCTCCTTCTTCTATTGCCTATGATGTTTAAATCTGTTTTTTAAACATGATCTTTCACATTTCCTTCATACTCCATTCCTGTGTTTTAAATTTTTTTCATATTCTGCTAGAGCAGTCCAATTCTTCAACTTTATCATCCAATCTTGATATTCTGTTTTTCATTTCATTCCTTCTATTGATGAGGCTCTCTCCTGCTGTTTCAAATTGGCTTACTGAGTTTTTCACTTCCTTTTTCATTTCAGCCTGAGTTTTCTTCAATATTTCTGTCTCTTTTGTAAATTTAGTCAGAAGTTTATCCCCATCTTCTTTTAGTTCTTTGATTTGTGTGTTCTTTAAAGTAACTGAATTCTTTGATCATGTTTATGATTGTTCTTTTAAACTCTGTGTTCTGGGTTATCTCTATGGAGTTCTTATTGTAGAATTCTATAGGACTGGTAATATTTGGTGGGGACATACTATTTGGGTTTTTCATATTATTATTTTTTGTTGTGATGTTAGAATGTGGATTTCTTTTGTTGTTTGTGATTCTTATGTGAGACTCAAGCCTTCTGCTGTTGAATTGAAGTCTGATTCTTTTTGTGTACTTGATGTGACTTGGTTGTTTTCTTATTGGATATGAAAAGCTGGTTTGTCAAGGCTTCATGTTCTCTCTTTTGTTTTGTAGTGAAAGGAACAGATGACTCTAGTCCAGCTGCTCTGGAGTTCTCTAAGAGCACAAGTTTGGTGAGATCAGATCCTCTCAGGTTTTTTCTTATCCAGCTTGGCTGGATAAAGTATTTGGGTTTGGCATACATGGTGGTTTACAGCTGTGAATACTTTGGTCCAGGTTCTTCTGGCTTTCATAGTTTGCACTGAAAAGTCAACTGTAATTCTGATGGATTTGTCATTTTTCTCTAGTAGCTTTCAGTACCTTCTTTTTGTTTTGTGCATTGAATATTTTTACTATGATAAAAAAAACAGGGAGTTTCTGTTCTGGTCATATTGTTTCACATTTCCTGAATATTCCATTCCTTTGTTTTTAAAACTTCTACATAGTCTTTGCTTAAATCTTCAACTTTGCCATCCAGTCTTGATATTCTGTTTTCCATTTCATTCATTCTGCTTGTGAGGCTTTCTTCTATTGTTTCCATTGGGCTTATTGAGTTTTTCAATCCCATGTTCATTTCTGTTTGAGTTTTCTCCACTATTTCAATCTCTTTTGTGAATTCACTTTTCAAGTCATAAATTGTGTTTGATATTTCATTAAGCCACATATGTTTATATTCTTGGGCTTCCATTACAAGTTTATGCCTTTCCTCTTTGAATTCTTTGAGTTGTTTGTGTTTTCTTAAAGTTCTTCAATCATATTTATGAATGTTCTTTTAAATTCTGCCTCCTGGGGTTTCTCAGGGTGGATCTCATTGTAGTGCACTTCTGTAGGACTAGTGTGCTTTTGAGGGGGACATATTCTCTTGTTTTTTCATATTATTTGCATTTTTGTGGTGCTGTTTGGGCATATGGATGTTTTTTGTGGGTTATGTGTGCAGTAGGAACTTCAAATTTGCTTTTGTTTAATTTAGTTTTGGTTCTGTTTATATTGTTTATATAGCTTGGTTGCTTTTTGTTCAGGTATGGAAAATAAATTGGTGTGTATTTCAGGTTCTTGCAAGGGTGGTTGGTGGGACAGGGTAGTAAGTAGGCTGTTCAGGTTAGTAGGAGTGCTGGTGTGTGTCAGAGAGATCAGGAGCCAGTGGATTCTATGCTAGGAAGTTTAGGTATCTGGGTTAGGAAGCTAGTCCAGAGATCTGAGGTGGAGGAATTGGAGCCTGCCTGGGATCAAGGCTGGCAGGAGACAGGGTGGGGGTGGGCAAGAGGAATGGAATAGAGACATGGTGGGTGGGATTTGGCTTACTAGGGTCCTAGCTGGACAGGTTTGTCCAGCATATTGGGAGCCAGGGAATGTGGGGATGGGGAGAATCACTGGAGGAAGGACTTAACTATCTATGCTAGAGTATTTAGCTAGTCTGGGTTGGAATCTAGTCCAGAGATCTAAGGCAGAGGAACTGGAGCCTGCCTGGGTCTGAGGCCAGCAGGGGATCTGTCTGGGAATATTTTTATATCTTTCATTTCTAAAGGACAACTTTACCAACAAGTGTGTTATCCTTGTTTTTGTTTCTGTTTTATCATCCTAGCACTTCCAATATGCCATCCCACTCCCTTCTGACTTGCAAAGTTTTGTTAAGAAATTTACTGACAGCTCCTTTTAAACCTGTTGCATAGTAATGTAGTTTCTGAGAATGATGAGAATTTTCTCAGGCCCAGTATGCATGACTGAGAGACTCGAAGTGCCAGAAACTCAATGGCCACAGAAAGTCAACTTAAGACAGTAGCTCCCTTGAATTCACTGTCTTGTGTTAATTAAGATGAGAGCTACAGAGAGAAGAAGCAAATTAGAAGAAAGCTTTATTAAGGGAAACTGAAGAAAAGTGAAGGAGTAAGAAAGAATGAATGAAATTCCCAAGAGTGGGAGGGCCTCTCAGAAAAGAAAACACTACGGAACTCCCATAGAAAGTGACCCAAATGGATTACTACTGAGCAACTTTATCTTGGAATTTTCTAGGACTTATGACAGAAATTGGACAGAGGCTGGGGTAACTGCTATGAGACTGATTAGTTCTTTGGGCTTTCATGGACCAAGACAATGTAGGGCTCACACTATGCTTATTCCCTTGGCCTAACCAAGGAGATGATCATGTGCTGTTTACATGCTACCGATCAAGTTAGGGGTGCTTAAGCCTCTTTGTGTCCATTTCTGACTTCTTCTTTGCTAGCTATTAACCTTGCCTGTCTTCTGTTGCTACTATTAACCTTGCAGCGTTTTGCTGGCTATTAATTAACTATGTTCTGTTTGGTCTTATATTTATATAATCAGCTTGTAGCCTTTCTATCACAGCTTCCAAGATGTAGTTGAAGTTGTTCAGATTGACATTGTGACTTCATATTAAGCTCCTTATCGACAGGGTGGCCTGGGGCTATCTCCTTCCTGGAATAAGTGGAAGATTCTTGTTATAATCCATCCTTATCCACAACTTAGCATGCTATAATTAGGTGCATTAGAATCAAAACCTATGTGAAAGGGTCACAGTAGCTTGCATATGTTCTTCAAGGAAGGATGTCTTCATTGAAGCTGATACTGGCTCAGAGCCCTGTCAGTGCTTACCTGATCAGCTTGATTATCTCAAAGCCAGCTCTTTTGTTTCTTATCTCTAGTATTTCCAATCTCACTGTATTAACCCTATCAGTTCTCTTTTTTTCCTTATTTTATATTTTTAAATTCTAAATAATTAATTTATTTAATTGTGTTGTGTGTGTGTATGTGTGTGTGTGTGTGCACGCGCGCAAGTCCCATGGCACACATGTAGAAGTCAGAGGACAAATTATATGGGTCGGTTCTGACCTTCCCTTGTGCACCCAGGAATCAAACTCAGGTTGTTAGGCTCAGTAAGAAGCACCTTTATTCCCCGATCTATCTCTCCAAACTGCTAATTTTCTTTTTAATTACAACACCTACTTTCACTATAATATTGTGATCAATGTGTAGTTTCCCCCAAGAATCCTTTAGCCTTTCGTTTTTTATTTTTCCTGTGCTGACTAATTTCAAATGACCTGTATTCAATTTTGTTATCTCTTTGTTTTTGCACTTTTATTGAATTTTTCCAATTTTCATACAATATAGTTTGATGGCATTTAGATCCACTCTCATCTCTTCATCTCCCCACACTGCCCCTACCCAACTTAATGAACTCTCATATATATAATATGGCCTATACAGTATGATTTGTGTCCCCCAATGTCCTTCAGTATTGCTCCTCTGGAACCACCTAGAGTCCGAAGCCTGTAAGACACTCTCTTTCCTGCTCCCAGCTACCATCAATCGCCAACAGTTCCTTAGGTTAGGTTGGGATTTCTTACCCACCTCCCCATGTCTATGTTGGGATTTTGTCTGATTTGAGCTTGCATAGGACTTATGTATAATCTTTCACTCTTCACTGAAGATATTTCTTTTTGCAACAAATGAAGACTATTGCAGAATTCTAGAACTGGTCAAATGCAGAAAAGAAGTGTCTTTGAGACACTTAACCCTAAGTGATACATTTTCAATGCAACCTCTACACTTGGAGTGAATGCATCTATTAACACTAAAGATGTTTCCTTATATAGCACATGTTGATTACCAGAGAAATCTCCAACTGGCCAATGTGCAGAGAACAAGAGACTGCAGAGTACTTGCTTATCCATGAATAGGGCAAACAGTTATTTCAAACCTTTGCCTCTCAAGGCTCAGGGATCATTGTGGAAGAGAAGGGGAAAAACTGAGAGAGTCAATTTTTCTAATTCTCTTCCTTGTGCTTGATTGAGACTGCTAATTGAAATAGCCATTAAAATTTTCCCTTAGGTCATTGTGACCTTCAGCTTCAAGAGTTCCATTTAGCTCTTTCTTAACAGTTTCTACTTTTAAAAAGTTTTCATTTTGCTCATTCACTGTCTTCTTGATCTTGTATAGTTATTTATCTTTTTTTGCATATATCTCCAATGGCTTTTTCACCAGTTTTTCTATTTATCCCAGGCTGACCTGGAACTATGTAGCACAGGATGGTCTCAAACTCTTCCTGCCTTAACTTCCCAAGTACTGTGATTACAGTTATACATTTGTGACTATAACTGTTTACACTTCAACTTCTTTAAGTTGATTATTTTTATTTCTTTTCCAGGGAATATGTAGGCCTCCATTCTTTTGGAGCTGATTACTTCTGTTATATTAGTTCCCTATGGTGTTTACATGTTTGTCTGAGTTTTCATTATCTGAATAACCTTATATTGATATCTGAAAGAACAAATACCCTTTTCTGGTCTTTAGTCTGGTTACAGAAAGTAAAGAACATTTTCTATGAGTTTACTAGTCTAATGAAATTGCCTAGAGGACTGCAATCAAGTGGAGTTGAAGTTAGGCCATATAGTATCTTTTAGTTCTGAAATGAGTTCTTTAGTCAATAAGATCAAGTGGTTTGAAATATTGTTTGTTCTCCAGGTGCTTCACAGAGATTTGTCAATAATGTTCCCAATGAGATAAGGGCCCACTTTGGTACTTGCACATGGCAGACCTATTAACAGGTAAGCAGGTGGGTATGGATTTCTCAGTATATCTGTAAGGGCTCTCATTGGGTTACTGGATGAGGAGTACTGACTTTGGACCATGCATGAAGGGCTAGAACTGAATTGCAAGGTTGTTTTGGAATCCACAGCCAAGATGAATATCTGCAGGCTTAATCCTGGGATATAATTGGACATGTTTGAGTTTTGAGACCCAGATAGGGAGGACAGCTCTTTGGTCACAGATGAGAGGGATTGGAACCAAAGTACAGGGCCATTTCAGAATCTTCTCTGAGAGTAACATAGTAACATCAGCCACCTTCCCTATGTACTCAGATAATATTTGCATGGACAGGAATGCTCTCAGATTGTAGATGATAGGACTAAGCAATTTCAAGGTCTACAGCCAGGACTGAGATAGATGTGCCTAACCACTAAGGCAGAAATGGACACAGTTTCTGTCAGGTGGTTTATCAGATAGTTCTCAAAACATAACTAAGACCACATGGGGATAATCAAGTCCTCAGTACAGCCACTGCTAGGTTCAGAGATAGGGACCACTGTCAGTAAGCCTGTCATCTGGGCTGGGTCTCTCTTCTCTCAACACTTTTGCTAGGTCTTGGATTCCACAGAGATATCACAACTACCATGACTTTCATAAAGGCATTTTCTTCTAGGGATGTCTGTGAAACAGTTGTTGCTGTGGGGGGATATAAGCAGAACATCTCCAATTTGGGCATCATTTATACATGTACTTTCAGCTAAGTGTACTGCTGAATATATTGACACTTTCTCACTAAGAATTTCTTCCTAACTTAGCCAGCAGGGTCTAACATTTTATAAATTGCTTATAAGAATCCTCTGTAGGATATCCTGGATTTTCTTTTATTTTAATTTGTCTTTTTATTTTTAGAAGTGTTTTTATAAGATTTAAACTTCTTGTCAGTTTTATATTGAAAGTATCTTCTCTTAATCTGTCATATCTGTCTGCAGTATTCTTGTTGAACCAGGACTTAAATTTCATTGCATATTTTGATATTTTTAGATCCTTCCTTGCCCTGACGTCATAGAAAATTTCTGTATTTCTTCAGATTAGTATTTGACCTTTAGGTCATCAGTCATGTGAGGTTTACTTATTTATTATGCAATTCAAACAAGCAGCCTCATTTTTCTTCTTATAGTCAATTTTCCATTTAGTAAATAATTCAGTCTTTTACTAGTGATTATGTGTTACCCATATGTATATATGGGTATGAGTACACATGTGTGTACAGTTGTGCATATATTATAGAAAGCAGGTAGCTAAGAAACCATTCACTCCAAAGATTACAGAACTCAAACTTTATTTATGTCAGTGGTCCAGGTAAGCTAGTCCTCTGAATCCCCTGGCCCAAGTTACAGAAATCTATGGTTATTATAGGTTTTTCTAACGCCATTCTTTAACAGCTACAACATTTGTGGGTTTAAACTGTGGCTTATGTGAATTATAGCACAGATATCTACATGTGTCAAGACCATTAGGCGGAATTCCTCTTGTGGTCAAGCAATTAATCCTGTTTACAAAAGCAGATATGGTGGGTAGGGGTTAAGACACTCTCAGCAACAGAATTCATAGTTAGTACCTTAGTAAGTAGGACAATTCAAACATGTTCCATTAGGTAGTTGTGGTTATCTGTTTCTGGCCTTTTGGGTTTTCCATTTTAGTTCCTACTTCCTCTTTCAGTAAACCTTTACAAGCCTTTACTATGAAAAATTATTTCAAAGTAACTGCAGTGTCCTAGAGCATAGAAAAATATTGAATCAGTCTATTGCCTAATAAATGGTAAAAGTAATATTAAGCACACACAAAAGCAAAGCTAAAGGCATGGGTTTGCAGTATTTTTCCTCTTCACATACACTGTGTGTAGATGACAGAGATTAAGGTGTCTTCCTCAAACACTCTCATCTTTATATGTTGAAGCAAGATCTTTCATTTGAAGCCCAGTTTTTGACTAAACAACTTGCTCCCTGTTTCCACTGCCCATGCGCCGGGATTACAGGTGGGCTACCACACCCACCTGATATTTACTTGGGTGCTGGAGATCTGAATATCAGTCCTCATCCTTCTACAAGTGCTTTACCTCCTGAGCTATCTAGACCAGTCTAGACCATTAATTTTGTATTACATCTTTATACTATGAAATGGTCTGTTTCTGGCTGCTATGGTTTGCTTCTTTTATTTGTTTGCATGTTTCTCCACCAATGACACACTTTTTTATTAGTTACTATTAATTAACTAGTTGTGAAGAGATACCTAACAGAAGCAGCATATAAGCCTATGGAGGACATTTTATATTCAAACTGTAACAACTACTATGTTCTTATGTTTCAGTATCTATTACAGTTGGTCTCTTTTAAATATGTATCAACTATTTTTCTTCTTCTTTTTTTTTTTTTTTTTTTTTGGTAAATAGATTTCTTGTATAAGTACCACACACTAACCGCTTGCACCAACCTACTCCTAATGACTTGCTATACCCACAGATTAGTGCATCTCTCAACTTTCATCAAAGAAGCCTCTTGCAGCAGATGGCAATTAGCACAGAAACACACAACTGGTCAATGTGCAGAAAATAAGAAACTAAGTCCTAAGTTTGACATCTATATCACACCTATATTCTTTCATGGCTCAGGGATCATTGTGGAAGAGGGAACAAAAAGATTGGAAGAGCCAGAGGTGGTAGATGAATACAAGGAAACTGTGTTTTCTAGACACAGCAAGGCAATTACACATATTGACCCACAGTACTTGTGACAGCATGAACAAGGTCTGCTCAAGATCAAGCCAGACAAAATCCAGCATGAAGGAGGCAGGTGGGCAAGAAGCTCCAGCTTTAGCTGAGGAACTATTGACAATTGATAAATACTGGGAAAGGAAGAGTCAGTTTTGTTTAAGGTAAGTTGACCAGGCTCCAGGAGATGGACGCACACCCAAGAGCATTTGGGGAACACAAATTAGACTACATAGAACTTTAAAAAGTAATAAGGGACCTGAAGTTGGGGGGTGCAGAGGTGAGAAGGATCTGAAAGGAGACAGGGAAAGGGTCTGAATATGATCAAAATACACTGTATAAAAGTATCAAAGAATCAATAAAAATAACTTCATTAAAATATAACTTGCTTATAACAAAATTCACCCATGTTAAGTATCAACTGCATTTCATTTTTTGTTTGTCACCATTATTTAACATTGCTTCATTGTTTTTATGAGTTCATTATGTTAAATAACTTTTTATCTTTTTCATTTTCATGCACTAATAATTTATTTGGTGCTTAATGTTAGTCTTATAGTTTTATTTACTGTGTTTTTTTTGTTGTTGTTTTATTTTGAGACAGGTATTTCTGTAGGCCCAGTTGAACCCTAACTTGCTGTGTAGACCAGGCTAGGCTCTATCTCACAAATAACCACCTGCCTCTGTCTCCCAAGTGCTGAAGTTAAAGGCATGTGCCACCACTCCTACCTCTTACTCCATTTTTTAATACAGTCAATTTAGTTGTAAATATGCTGACAGGTTTCATACATTATTTTATGTACTTTTAGTTATAAACACTTCTAAATTGAAATTCTGATGTTTCAGTATTAATCAATTAAGTACTGGAATCTTTGAATGTCTTTGAAACATTTATCTGAAAGTCTGAGGATAAAAGATATCAGACTGAACAAGGAGGTGACATCTGAAACATATGCAAAAAAAAAAAAAAAAACAAGAGACGCAGCAGCAGCTCAATAAAGTACAAAAACTGTAGACTAAATATGGAGAGAAAGAAATGTGTTTGTAGGGGAGGTAAATATAAGCCACATGTGTGCATGTGTCCATAGAGGCCAGAAGAGGATGTTGGATCCCCTGTAGCTGGAGTTACAGGTGTGTGGGGACTGGGTCTATCATCAAAAGGTATTGAGCAAAGCCAAGCAACCCCAGATACCCTGAAAGGATGCTAAGAGTCTGGCCTGCTCTGCCTGATATGATAACCTGGCCCCAGGAAATCACTGTAGATACGAATCTTCTTTTCCTCACAAAGATCACCCCAGACCAGAACCAGGTTTTTGGGTTTCATTTCCTCGTTCCTAATTTCCACGTCAGCCCTACAACCTTCCCTAAAGACCCCACCTTTAACTTTCCCGCCTTCTGTAACGGTCAGAAAGGCCTCCCTGTATAAACTTCTGCCTTGGTTTTGATAACCGAACTGCCCACCGACGCAGTCTCCTGTGAGGGAACTCCTCCTGCCACACTCTGAGCCACCTGCAATCGTCTTCCATTCTCTGGCTTGGATGGAGCACAACAGCCATGCTGGAGATGGAGACCCATCCACACAGGTGGTTGTGAGCTGTCTTACATAAGTGCTGAGGATCAGTCTTGCATCGTCTGGAAGAGCAGTATGTGCTCTTAATTATCTTTTCAGCCCCCTTTTTTTTGTTTACTATTACTCTGTACTATTATTAAAGTCTAAAGTCAGGAATTGTGATAATTTCAACATTGTCCTTTTTGTACAGGATTGTTTTGGCTGTTTGTAGTTTTTCTGCTTCTGTATAGATTTGAGAGTTCTCTTTATATTTCTATAAAGAATATTATTGGAATTTTGATGCATTGACTCTATAGATCACTTTGAGTAATATGGCCATCTTAACAATATTAATTCTGTAGATCCATGAACATATCAAATCTTTCCATTTTCTAGTGGTTTCTAGAATTTCTTTCTTGGATATGAAAGTGAAAATGGGACTATTAGCAATGTGAAAAGGAAAAAGAGAGAGGGAACATAAAAAGGGTAATAAATGCCAGGGGACACTAACTAGGCCTTAACATAAATGACAGAATGTATGAAATCCAATGTGGGGGAGAGTGGCTATGGGAGAGTACCAGTGGGGAAGGGGATATAAAGAGGACTAAGATGTGTATGAAACACACAAAATAAAATAAAACTATATTTAAATAGAAAAAATGAATATGATCAAAGTACATTATGTACATGTATGGAAATTTTATAATAAAGTCACTTACTTTGTACAATTTGAAAAAAAATTACTGGTCCTAATAGAGCTTACATCATAATGAAGGAAGACAGAAATATCTTAATGAGGGCTGTAATTTTAAATGGAGTGAAAAAGAAGCCATAATTATAAATGCTATATTTGAATCAGAGGAGCCAGTACATATATATACATATGAAGGATATTTCAGTAAAAAGAGCCAATATGGAAGCACTGAGGCAGGAGGATTGCTATAAATTTGAGGCCCGCCTGGTCTACATAATGAGTTCCAGTCCAGCCAGGGCTACATAGCAAGATTTTGTCTCAAAAACAAATAAACAAATAAATGAAAGATAAAAATGAAATAAATTATATTTTGAAGGGCAAAACACAACTATCATTATCAATAGACATTATGATTTAATAGAAGAAATTCTTTTTCATTATTATACATGTGTCCAAATTTTATGGCACTGTATATATCAGAACTATGTATTTAACTGTACATATTTTTTATCTTAATTAAAAGTCATTAGAAATAAAAGGAATTTACTGAAATGTCTGAATGAAAGATTAATATGAAATAATTCAAAGACCCAGAATAAGTAAAAATATCCCATTCATAATAGCAATGTATCTATGGAACATCTTGATAAACATAACAAAGATGTGCTATCATCATTAAAAAATGTGTGAAATTTAGTAAGGGGCCAAAATAAGAGCTAAATGATTCATTTCTACTATGTTCACTTATGGAGAGAAGCAACATTTTAGAATGTCAGCTCTCTCCAAATTAATCTTTATATTGACTAGCACACCAAATAGACTCTAAAGTGTTGTTTTTCTTTTGTTCCCATGGAAAACTAACTTTATAATTGAGGAAATTTGTGAGCATTTTTCATGGTATTTTTGGTGACCTAGGGTCTGAGAGGCACTGGAGGGACCACCCACCCTTGTGTTTCTCTTTGTATGCACTTCCAGGGAAGATTTCTGTCCTTTGCTTTGTTTTTCTTTTTGCCTGAGTTCAGCACACTTCTTATATTTCCATGTTGTTTGACACCGCAGTAGCAAGCCTGGTGTCACTTTATGCTGTTTATTCACCTTGGAATGTTCTTGGGGGATCTAAGCTTCAGGTTCTTCTACCACAATTCTGCCAAAATCTGCCCATACAGAGATGTTTTGACAGTTTCCAGGGTCATCCAGTCCCTTGCGGCATCTCTGCAGCTCGGTCAGTCTCTCTCTAGCTCATCACTCTTCTGGTACCTTTATTCAGGAGAGGACAGCAGCTCCCTGACAGCTGCTGCTGATGTGTTACAGTAACATTGACAGACCATTAAAGGACAGCTGTTACCCCTGGCTAAAGGACTGGAATCTACCTCTTGGTGAAGACATGCAATTATCTCTGATCTCAAGTGTTAATCTAGTTGAGTTGGTCAATCATCTGGCCAAGAGACCACAGATGTAGTAAGGTCCTCCTCAACTCACACTAAATAGATGAGAGGAATAATTAACCCTTTGATAAGATAACGCACTTTTTCTGCCCAGATGCTAGTCAGGTAACTTTGTAAATAGGCCTGCCTTTCTAAATTAGTTAGAAAAATGGAAAAAAAATGTAACTCTTTCACGTCTTCTTTCAATATCTTTCTTTCTTTCCTTCTTTCTTTCTTTCTTTCTTTCTTTCTTTCTTTCTTTCTTTCTTTCTTTCTTTCTTATTTTTTGGGTCTTTTTGAGACAAGGTGTCTCCCTGTAGCTCCAGTTGGCCTGGAACTGAGAGATCCACCTGCTTCTCCTAGAATTAAAGGCATAAATCATCACGCCCGGTTCTATCTCTTTTCTAAGCATGCTTTCCCTAACATTTTGGGCTTCACTACTTCTCTAAAGCCCCGCTTCTCACTATGTGGCTGCTTGTCCACCATGTGACTGACCTCCATGCCACTTTAACTCATGGCATTACTTTTTTCCCATTTCTGCTCTATACCTCCTCGAGGCACCTGCCAAGATTTTCATCTTGCCTGCCCTGAGGTTTTTAATTTACACTCTAATACAATTGTTCTCAAGAACCCTATTGATTCTGTTTTTAAATTATTTTATTAATGATATTAAGAACTTTAAAAGAGAACCCCAATTTTCCTAAAATATGCAGCAATTCCACTGGACTCCCCAAACTTTCCACTAACATCTGTGTGGCCAGATCTCGATTGGTGGCAACTCCTGGTTGCTTCTCCACAGAGGATCTCATAGATCTCACTTCAGCTTAGTTTTTCTTCAGCAGTTTGTCCATTTTTCCCATAGAAACAAATCCTATTATTTTATCCTGTTTCTTGGTCATCGTCAGGCCACAGATTTGTTTTTATTTCTTACAGATATTAAAATGCATAATCCCCTGTTTACTGTCCTTTCAAAAGTTAGGTATCTTTGCCAAGATATTTCTTTTTTTTTAAAGTATTTTATTTATTTTTATTGTATGCCTATGAGTATACTGTCTGATTGTGTGTAAGTGCTTCCATGTTGTGCAGTGCCCACGGAGGTCAGAAGAGGGTGTCAGATCCCTTGGAACTAGGGCACAAAACAAACCAACAAATACAAAAAAAAAGAAAAAAAAAAGAAAAAGAAATTATCCCACCTATTCTATCAAACTACAACACAATAAACTTTAAAATCAACACCAGAAGAAGCTTTAGTACCTCATGAACTCATGGGGATTAAGCAACATACTCCCGAATGATGAATGGGTCAAACAAGAAATTAAGAAAGAAATAAAAGTATTCCTGAATCTAAATGAAAATGCTAAAACAACAAATGATACCAAAATGCTGGAGAGGATGTGGGGAAAGAGGAATGCTCATTCATTGCTGGTGGAATTGTAAACTCGTGCAACCCCTATGGAAAGCAGTGTGCAGAACTCTTAAAAGACTAAAAATTAACCACATGACCCAGTTATATCACTCTTTGGTATATACTCAAAGGACTTATCCTACTGCAGAAATGCTTGTACATCCATGCTTGTTGCTGCTCTATTCACAATAGCTAAGATATGAAAGCAACCTAAGTGTCCCTTAACTGATGAGTGGATAATGAAAATGTGGTACATATACACAATGTTCTAATCAGCATAGAGAAAGATGAAATTTGCATGCAAGGGATGGAAATAGAAACTGTTACACTAAATGAAGTAACAGACTCAGAAAAACAAACTTTGTGTGTTCTCCCTCATTTGTGAATCTTAGCACCAAAACCTTATATGTGTATATATATCCTGATGTAACTGCAGGACCCAGGAAAATGGGGGGAAAACATGGAGGTAAAGGGAAAGAAGGAGCCTGAGAGAAGGGGATGGTAGGAGACAGGTGCAACCCAAGGGTGAAATGGATAAAATGAGAGTATTTAACTGACAGAGGAAGAGGGAAGTTTATACAAGGAACCATGGTAGTAAAGGGGAAGAAGGAGCTCAAGAGGCGGGCGGGGGTCACAGGAGACAGGTGTGAATGGGGAAAATGTAGTTACTTTAACTGGGGCGGGAGGAGGGAGGATTAGAGGAGAGATAAATAAAGCTTAGCTGGTGTGAAATACCAGAGGGTAATGTATTAGTTCAAAAGTTTATTGAAAATACACATGCAATATCTATACATGAGTCCATGAAACTACAGGCTATATAACAAGAAACACAGTGCTTGACAGGAGAAATTTCCTTTCGATTTGTTGGTCAGTGCAGTCCAGGAGACGCCCCAAATTACACAGGCTACTGCCACAGCCTTGATCACTTCCTAGAACTTGAAGGTAAGACTCTATTGCTAAAGACAGGACTTGAAGCATCTTACACAGGACTTGAAGCAATGGGGCTGGAATTCACCTGGAAGCCTCCTCCCTAAAAACTAGCTCTCATAGTGACAGAGGATATTATGCAAGCTGCTAAGGGAGAAAATTACTCAATGGTTCAACCCAGTTTTAAAGCCTAATAACCACTATAATTATTGGCACAGAAAGCTATATTAGTACACTAGTGGCATTTTTATCTTGGGAGTAATCAACAGATACCTAATTGGACTTAAAACCTGTTCAATGGGAGGAAATTCATGTATGGCACAGTAAACATACCTAAATACACATAGCTGGAGAGGTCAAAGATCTTAGAGAAAGCTTTAAGTCTGTCACATACTTAGACAAACATAATTTCTTACTGTGTGCTAAGTAAAAGACAAATGTGCCAGTCGCCACTCATCAAAGAAGCTATTTTTGCAACAGAGACCAATACGAGTTCCACAATTAGTCACACACAGAGAATAAGTGTCTGTGAGATGCTCAACTCTAAGTAGCAAATCTACAATGGAACTTCTATGCCTAAGGCTCATGGAAGTGGAACAGGGGTAGAAAGAATACTAATGCATCGCTCAACCCTCACCAGTGAAGTTTTCCCATGCAACAGTAATTCACTATACTCATCTTCAGAACTGTCCTGTTCTCTTAAACCAAGCAATGAATTGTTGTACATGGACAAAACAGCTGCCTATATCTGATGATTCAAAGTCTTCTCTAGATTTTAAGTCTTTCCTCTTTTCAGAAATTGCCACCAGGCAGCTGATCTGAGGAGATTTGGTCAGGATGTCTGAGTTCTATGTATTTCTATCAGGATGACATTATCACCCAAGTTTTGGTGTTGATGTTGCTGAGGAGCCAGGTGATAAGCACTGGAATTCTTTCCTCAAGAGAGGATTCATATATGGTGATGGGCTCATCTCTGAGACTTATCCAGTTTTGTCCCTGATGTCTGTGATAGCTATTTAAGTCCATAATCTACTCATTGTTGTGTCCCTTATTTCAAATGAAGATGCACACATGCATGATTAATACCTAAATACTGGGATCACCTGTTCCAAAGGGTTTTATTAGACTTCACAAGGGTTTCAGCGGTCCTTTTTTATTAGAAGCTCCAAGCCTTTAGGATAAAAATATAAAGCCTCTAATAAAGTTTACTGTTGCCCTAAATCTAGGCCTAAGACCTCCTGTCGTTTCCTAAAGTTCGTCAACATTCTCTACAAATGGATATAACCTATGCATACCTTGGCTATTTCTTGGGCATTTCTTCTTTCAGGCAAGCTGACTGAATTGAGATGAGTCATGAAATCTTTGCTGTCTTTTCCTTTTACCTCCCAGTAAGGAAAGTATTTTCTCTTTGTAAGATTAAGGTATCTAGCAGGCACCTGGAGATGTGCAGTTCAGAGGTAGAGCTCTTGTTTAGCAGGTACAAGTGTCTGAGTTTGAGCTTCAGCACTGCTTGCCAGTCAATCAAAGCCCACAACACACAGTAGATCAACTGCTATCAGGACACTTAGTATAACCATGCAGGAGGTTTCAGGACACTGAAGTCATGCCTGGAATCCCACAGGCACACAGGCATTTAGGGGTGAGCCCAATACTGTGGCCACCATGCCTTCCCTCACTTGAGCACCCAAATGCTGAGGAGCCACTGAGGGTGAGAAAGATTGCTACTGGGCCATCACTGATGGGGGCTGGAATTGAAAGTCGCAGTCCTTTTCTTTTGGCTTTTCTGGGCCTTGATATGGAGCTACCTCCCAATGCAGCTTTGGGGCTGGAGAAAGACAGAAAGCAATCCCACATAATAGGATGAGGGGTCTGATCAAGAATCTTCAAGTAGCAATAGGGGGACTGGACACCCGTGTCTCAGTGTAAACCGCATTATCCTGTTCCCAGTGCCAGGAGATCACTCTTTAACCAAAACCTGTTGGGCACTGGGACACTACTTTGCCAAACAGCTTAGCAGCTCCCAAGGGAGCTTGGTATGACCTGGCATTCATTCACCTGGAACAGCTACCAGAGCTTAGTCACAGTCGTTGAGCTTACTGTTTCGTTCCTACCAGCCTCCCTATGGTGACTTTCAATTTGGTTTTCTTGGAATAAGATCTCCTTGTTTCTACCTCCTACCAGCAACCATTAATATCACTGACCATTGGTACAAAAGTATTCAATACTAGCAAAAGGAATTCAACAACATTAGAAAGATTATACACTATCACCAAGTGAGAGTTATTCTGGGAACACATAGATTTCTCAACATCCAGAAATCTATCAAACTCATCATATTAATAGACTAAAGGCGAGGGTGGGACACAATATAGTGGGTTTTTTCAACTGATATAGAAAGAAGCATTTGACAAAGTTTAACATACATTTAAAATGAAAACTAAGAAAGAAAGGAAACTACTGCAACACAACAAAATTTAAATAAAAAGGCAGTGATACAGACTTAAAGTACTAGGACAAGAGTACCCTCTCTTACCACTTTTATTCAACATGGTACTGGGAGTTCTAGCTGGAGCAAGAAAAAGAACATTAAAATGGGAATGGAAGATGTTTGCAGAGGAGGTTATCTTATATGTAGAAATCTGCAAAGACTCAACAACAGTTCAGTGAGCTGCAGTATACAGAACTAATGCAAAGTTTGTTGCACTTCTATATCCTATGAAAATTCTGAAAATTTAGGATAACCGTTTCATTTACAATCATATCAAAACCAAAATATTTAGCAATAAACCAAGGACAAAAGTAGATGTTGCGGAAATGAATTTAAGACAATAACTAAGAAGGTAGCTTTTCAAAACTTCAAAGAGTTTATTTCTGAATTAGTATTGCATTTCTAGAAACAATGTTGATACTAAACACATCAGTAGAAATGTACAATACAGAAACATGTGATGATCCTGGAAAGACATGAGACAAAATGAAATAGTTCTTTTTACAAATATTTTGAGAAAATATGCTTATAGTCACACAGGGATTCAAAAATATAATTTTAACAAAGTTTATATGAAAAGAGAATATCAAAATCACTGTCTTTTGTGTTCTTTTTATTTATAATTCTTTAAAATTCCTTAACTATTAGTAGATGAAGTGGCTTTTCTAGGAAGAAAAAATAATTTGCAAATAAGAAAAAGAAATATATATTGGGCCTGGAGAGATGGTTCAATGACTTAACAGTACTGGCTACTCTTGCAGAAGACCAGGGTTCAATTCCCAGCACCCACATGGCAGCTATCAACTGTTTGGAATTCCAGTTCCAGGGAATCCAAAGCCCTCTTCTGTTCTCTGCAGACACTGCATGACACAGATGCACTTACATACATGCAGGCATAACATTTATACACATAAGATAAAATATATATAGATGGCCAATTAAGAACAAAGGCTGTCTTATCTTTGTAGTGATCAGAGAAAAAATTAAGAAAATTATGAAATGTCCCTTTCCTATTAAAAGATTGTCAAATTAATTAGTGAAATACAATATTGGTAGATTTATGAAAACAGTTACTGCCACATGGAATTGATGCAGATTTCATTTGGTTTGGCCTTTATGGTAGCTCAGTTGTTGAAAAATAAACAAATAGCATTGCACATAGTCTGCCATCCAATAGTCTATCCCAACATATTTATCAGAAAATAAATATAAAATCAAAAGGTCACCAGGTGGAAAAAGTGAAGGAAGAGAAGGGTATTACAGGCAGGTTTAAACAGCATGAATAGATGACCATGTTGAATGGACACAAAAATGGTCTGGGACACAGAATGTAAAATTCAAGACAAGAATATTTCATTAAGACTAGCAAGAGGCAGGAGTCAAAGTTTGAGCTTTATATACTATATACATTTTATAGCAAATGAGAAGCGTGTCGTTATGAGTACACAGAAAATTTCACACAAGAATAGTAGGTGACATGACCACAGAGGCTGCATGAAGTTAATGTCCAAACTAGCGTCAGTTGCTCTTGATTGTTTGCACATTTGTGATGATGCCATTCTCTTACTCCTTTCACTAATGAAAAGGTAATTTAAATTCCTGGTAATACAATACATTAAACTGAAAAAAGAAAAAGACAGAGTATAGTTAGAAAAACACAGGAATCAAAGGAGAAACTCAAGGACTCAAAGTGAAAGTTCATTTTCCATGAGGTGATATGGGATTTGTGCTTAAGTATCAAAGCTGTCTAAATGAATCTTTCAAAGATTACAGTGGATCTATAGAGATGATAGCATTTCCTGGGGATCCTAGGCCCCTTGCTAATACTTATCCCTCATCGTCAAGTTCAAGACCCCATCTCAGTAGGACAGGGCAATATTTTTTCAGGAAGATTGTAAAAAAGCAAAAGTTAAGGAGAGTCACATTGAGATTGTGGGAGACACATAGACTGGTGCTTAATGCATCAATGCAAGACAATCACAGAGGAAAAATGAAATAAACATTTGCAAGAGCCTGATGTATGATTAAATTTCATCTCAACAATATTTCTGTTA